>CM055116.1:151389849-151989849 GCA_029206835.1 Rana muscosa
TTGGCAGCTGGGAAGGATGCAGGACAAGGTGCAGTAGTGTTGGAGGTTGTTCCACCGCCACGCCTCCAAAATGCTACTACTGGTTGTGACACACCTCTCTCCTCCACCCCCTCCTCTTCTTCTTCCTCCATGGCCTCTTCCTGTGGTTTGTCCTATGAACCAGCGGTGCTCCGTAGCCGTTCAAGGGGCTACGCAAGTACGCAGGCAAAAAGATGCCATGCCGTGCTTGCGCTGGTGTGTTTGGGGGACAGAAGCCACACTGGGGCAGAGGTCCTGTCTGCTCTGCAGGGCCAGGCCAAGAGGTGGTTGACGCCACGCCAGCTTAAGCCAGGAATGGTGGTTTGCGACAATGGCACCAACCTTCTCTCCGCCCTCCGACAGGGACAACTGACCCATGTGCCCTGTGTGGCTCACGTCCTTAACCTGGTGGTGCAGCGGTTCTTGGGCAGGTACCCGGGCTTACAGGATGTCCTGAGGCAGGCCAGGAAAGTCTGTGTGCATTTCCGCAGATCTTATAATGCCAGTGCTCGCCTGGCTGAGCTGCAAAAGGAGTTGAACCTGCCCAAGAACCGCCTTATATGTGACATGCCCACCAGGTGGAACTCAACGTTGGCCATGCTGCAGCGGCTGCACACGCAGCAGAGGGCCATCAATGAGTACCTGTGCGACTACGGCACCAGGACAGGGTCAGGGGAGCTTGGTTTTTTTTCTCCACGCCAGTGGGGCATGATCAGGGATGCATGCACTGTCCTGGCACCATTTGAGGAGGCCACGAGGATGGTGAGCAGTGACAGTGCATGCATCAGTGACACTGTACCTCTTGTCCACCTGTTGGAGCACACGCTGCGTGGAATAATGGACAGGGCACTTGAGGCAGAACAGAGGCAGGAAGAGGAGGACTTCCTTGCCTCTCAAGGCCCCCTTTACCCAGACAGTGTTCCTTCTGTCCCACCCATCGCACAGGAAGAGGAGGAGGAGAAGGAGGAGGAGGAGGAGGAGGAGGATTGTGTCAGCATGGAGGTGGAGGCTGGCACTCAGCATCATCAGCAGCAGTCTTTTAGGGATGATTTACAGTCCCAAGAAACCAGTGGACTTGTACATGGCTGGGAGGAGGTGGCTGTGGATCATGTCGTCCTTAGTGACCCAGAGGACTCCGGAGCGAATGCCTCAGCAAACCTACGCTGCATGGCCTCCCTGATCCTGCAAAGTCTGCGGAAGGATCCTCGTATCCTTCGGATCAAGGAGAGGGACCATTACTGGCTGGCCACTCTCCTTGATCCACGGTACAAGGGTAAGGTTGCGGACCTTATGTTACCGTCGCAGAGGGAGCAGAGGATGAGACAACTCCGGGAGGCCTTGCAGAAAGGTCTGTGCAACGCGTTCCCAGAGACTGGGAGGTTACAAACTCCTGGTCCTGGACAACGAGTTGCTGAGGCTTCGGCCAGTCAAAGAAGGAGCGGTGGGGAAGGTGGCCGTCTGACCGATGCGTTCAGACAATTCTTTAGTCCGCAGCCCCAAAGTATGATCGGTTCCAGCAACCATCGCCAGCGTCTGATAAACATGGTGCAGGAATATCTAGGGGCAAGGTCAGACTTGGACACCTTCCCCACCGAAAATCCTCTGGCTTACTGGGTCTTGAGGATGGATCACTGGCCAGAGCTTGCACAGTATGCAATTGAGCTACTGGCCTGTCCTGCATCCAGCGTTCTTTCGGAACGCACATTCAGTGCTGCTGGAGGATTTGTCACGGATCACAGGGTGCGCCTGTCCACCGACTCGGTTGATCGACTGACTTTCATCAAGATGAACCAGTCTTGGATCACCACCAGCTACCACACACCTGATGCTGATATAACAGACTAATTGATTTTAACATGTCACATCCCTTCAAGACTGATGCTGATGCTGAGTGCCTGTGCTGTTATGTTGACTGGCTATCCTCCTCCTCCGAGTCCTCAATGATACGATTGATGATGATAGCTTGGAAGATCATTTTTGTTTATGGGTGCCGCCACCAGTGGCTAAGGCCCAATTTTTCAGCCCCTGTTTTACAGGGGCGTGTAATTACAATTTTTTTAGCAATAATTTGCCATAGGGCTCATTGCTGTGCTCCAAGTACAGTATCTGTGAGGGGTTGGAGTGTTGTGGCACCAGTGCCTAAGGCCCAATTTTTCAAGCCCCTGTTTAACAGGGGCGTGTCATTACAATTTTTGAAGCAATACTTTGCAACAGGGCTCATTGCTGTGCTCCAAGTACAGTATCTGTGAGGGGTTGTAGTGTTGTGCCACCAGTGCCTAAGGCCCAATTTTTCAGCCCCTGTTCAACAGGGGCATGTAATTACAATTCTTGATCTAATAATTCACAGCAGGGCCCATTGCTGCACCCATCAAGAGTAACTCTGAGGGCTTACAGTGTTGTGGCAACGCCACCACCACCACCACGAAAGGCCCAATTTTTCAGCCCCTGTTCAAAAGGGGCATGTAATTACAATTCTTGATCTAATAATTCACAGCAGGGCCCATTCCTGCACCCACCAAGAGTAACTCTGAGGGCTTACAGTGTTGTGGCAACGCCACCACCACCACCACCACCACCACCACGAAAGGCCCAATTTTTCAGCCCCTGTTCAAAAGGGGCATGTAATTACAATTCTTGATCTAATAATTCACAGCAGGGCCCATTCCTGCACCCACCAAGAGTAACTCTGAGGGCTTACAGTGTTGTGGCAACACCACCACCACGAAAGGCCCAATTTTTCAGCCCCTGTTCAACAGGGGCATGCAATTACAATTCTTGATCTAATAATTCACAGCAGGGCCCATTGCTGCACCCACCAAGAGTAACTGTCAGGGCTTACAGTGTTGTGGCACCAGCACCACCATCAAAGGCCCAATTTTTACTACCACTGTTCAACAATTATATGTAATTAAAATTCCTGATATAATAGTTGACAGCAGGGCGTTCCAGCACCAACCAAGAGTAACTGTGAGTGCTTACAGTGTTGTGCCAACACCAACAACTAAGGGGCCTATTTCTGCAGAGTATATACGGCAGGACCCTACTTTCAAACATCCAACTTACAAACGACTCCTACTTGCAAACGCAAGAAGACAACAGGAAGTGAGAGGAAATCTACCCCTTGGAAGGAAAATTCTCTCCTGTAAGAATTAATATGGGAGAAAGGTGTCTCCTCTGTACTGATGCTTTATCAGCAATCCTTGTTTCAAGAAAAACACCACATTTCAAAAACAGTTGTCATTGGGACGGAAAGTGAGGTGAAATGTTCTGAACAGGGGCACAGACAGCAAAACAAATGTTACAGGGGTGATAACCCTTACCTATGTTTTCCAAAAAGTTTAAAATAGATTTTTGGGCTGGAGCTACACTTAAACAATGTACCTGTTCAAAATTACAAACAGATTCTACATAAGAACAAACCTACAGTCCCTGTCTTGTATGCACCGCCTGTATACGGCTGTTCAGAGTATATAGGGCCTTTTTTATTTTATGTGCGGGGTTCCCCTTAATATCCATACAAGACCCAAAGGGGCTGTAATGGGCTGGGGTAGGGGGGGTGGGGGTCATGGGGTAGCTATGCCATTTTTCTTAAAGATTTTCATCCATATTACCGGGACCAGACATTACATTAAAGCCGCAAGCAGTTTTAAATGGCTTTTTTTTCCTTTAGAAGTGTCATTTTGTGCAGGGACAGTTCTAAACACGGGAAACACGTGGCACTTCACAGGCATACTTTAGACACCCCCCAGGTACGATATTTAAAGGAATATTTGACTTTTTTTTTTTCACTTTATGCATCATTAAAATGACTGCTCCCGAAAAACGACCGTTTTTAAAACTTCTTTTTGCATTGATACATGTCCCCTGGTGCACAACCCGGGTTCCCAAACCCTTTTTAGGACAATAACATGCATAATAGTTGTTATAATTAGCACTTTAGAATTCGAACGTTCGCATCCATTGTATTTAATAGGGTTCTAATGTTCGTACGAACTTTCGGTCCGTTCGCGGGTTCTGGTGCGAACCGAACCCGGGGGTGTTCGGCTCATCACTAGTTAGGAATACAGAGCTGCTCCTGATTTTGCACTCTTCAGCTTTTGTAAATCAACCCCATAGTGAAATTCCATTAAAGTTTAGGAAAAAGAAGGGAAAATGGTGTCTTGTGTTTAAAATATGCAAGTTACCATCCCCCAGGTGCGATCACTACCCACAGAGAACAACTGAATTTTTTCTCTGTGGGTAGTGTGAACCCATCCTCAAAGTCCAGTTTAAATGAGCTAAATACATTCCAGAAACATAAGTGCAAAGTCTTACAATTCTTTTGTAAGGAAGCAACCACAACCTAAGCTGCTGGCAGGAGGCAGTCTTTTCTACCTTGGCTGTGGTTGCTTTAGAAAGTGAATGCAATGTAAGGCATTGAACACCTTTTGTTTTGATGAACCTGGCACATATTTAGATAATTTAAACTGATAATTCAATTTGGCTTAAAGTGTTACTAAACCCACAACAGTAAAATCAGTCTGTATATGCAGTAAAGCATGCTTGTTATACTCACTGTGGAACCTTAGGGATTAATCCTGCACATTGTGTAAAATGGCTGTTTGATCCAGTCTTCTCTGATCTTCCCCTACTTCCACAGTCTACAATCTATCTCCTGATAGTTTCAGAGTCTTGGGGGCACTCTGCATATGTTCAGTTTTGTGTGTATTGCTAGAGAGTTTCCTTGTTTTTTGGGGAGGGTGCGTGTGATCGGCACAGGGTCAATCAGCACTGTCCAGACAGAGGGTCAGGGGTCATGCAGCCTCATAGGACAGTCAGAGGAGAATGAAAACTCCTCCTACAAGCTTTAACCAGTGCTCGGGCCAGACACTAGAATAGAAGTCACAAGACTGCTGTATACTGCTGATGAGAAAAGGTATTTAGCAGTTTATATTTCGCAGTATAAAATAATTGCATTTCCATGTTCTTTGTACTCTGGGAGACCAGATACAGTGAATGCAGGGTCCTGGGTTTAGTAACACTTTAAGGCATTTCTAATCACAAATCAGTCACCGGTTTTACATTCAGGTGTATAATGCCGCGTACACACGATCGATTTTTTCGACGGTGAAAACACCGTCGAGAAAATCGACGTTAAAAACGAGGAACAGCTTGTTCCCCTCACACACGGCCGTTTTAAATGTCATTTTTTTTTTGGTCGAAAAAAACGACCGTGTGTGGGCTCCGCGGCAGTGTTTCCCTATGGGAAACACTGCCGCGGAAAACATGTCGAAAAAAACGACGAGAAAAATTAGAACATGTTCTAATTTTTCTCGTCGTTTTTAATGCCGTTTTTCTCGTCGAAAAAAACGACAGAAAGCCCACAGACTATCGTGTGTACGCGGCATAAGACTAAAGATCAGTAATTCTAAATTGTAACTGCCTTTGTTGATTTGGTTTTAACAGTACAAACTCCAGGGCTGTCATATTGATTCTGGCTTCAGAAAGCAATAGAGCCCCAATTTTTAAAATGTTTAAAATGTATATTTTATTATTACAAAATACATAACTTGACTAACTGGTGTTTTCTATATATAGAGTTCAACTTTAAAATCACCCATCCAGTAGGGATGGGCCGAACGACCCCCTGTTCGGTTCACACCAGAACTTTCGAACATCGTGAAAGTTCGGAACCAAATAACGAACCCCGTTGAAGTCTATGGGACCCGAACGTGAAAAATACAAGGTGAACATTTTTTAGGTTTATATGCAAGTAATTGGGCATACAATGGTTATAGGGGTCCGGGTACTGCCCAGAGGGGCATGTATCAATGAGAAAAAAGTTTGTTTAAAACGTCATTTTTAAATGAGCAGTGATTTATTGATGCATAAAGTGAAAGTTAAAAATTCTTTTCAATATAGTCTGTACTGTGTATAGAAGCTGCTGAAGCAATAATTGCATTTATAAACCCCCCAAAAAATTATTTTTCCTGAAATCTTTCTTTAATTTGTAAACAACGGCTTGGGGAGCCAGTCTGTATGATGAGGCCACAATGTAGTGCACTGGGAACAAGATTAGAGATTTTTGGGATAAATTCTGGTGTCTCTACCACAGACTTTGGATAGAAGTAACGGATGCGGAAAAACTGTTCTTTGAGCATCGGTGGCGCCTTCACACTGTAACCCTATAGAGGTACTCTTGATGAAAGCAAGAATTGGCCTTGCTGTCAAAAATTGCAATGATATGCACTTGTCAAACAGGTGCGGGAAAATTGGTCTTTGGGTGTCTGTGGCACCTTCACACTGTGGCCCTATAGAGGTTCTACTCTACTGTAGTGAGTTGAGTGGTTGTTGGTCATTTGGGTCTGATCAGGATTCCTGAGCTGAAAGTTTGATTGCTTCCCTCTGCCTCTGTAAGAAGTAGACATGTGCACACTGAAATATTTTGTTTCGGAATTTCGTTTTCGTCCGAAAAATAAATTTATTTAGTTACTCCCGAAATTCGTTTTTATTTATTTTGTTTTTCGTTAGAAATTGCATTCGTCCGAAAATCTGAATTAATTAAGGTCGAATCTGTCATTGAAGGCTTATGGTGTCTGTCGAATGTTCAAAGAAGATTCGACGGAGCAGTGAAACTGTACGATGCTGCAATTATACATTTCCAGTCGAATGTTCAGCCCACAAGCTATAGAAGAATTCTAATGTTGTATGACTAGTAATAATTATATTTATTCATTACTATTACTAGTCAACCAACATTAGAATTCTTCTATAGCCTATGGGCGGATGCATTTGACCGGACAGTTTTGCTGCACAGTCGAATCTTCTAACTTTCGATGCTTTGTCGAATCTTCGTCATTCTAGCTATTTTACTGCTCCTCCTCTTTGGTTACAATCAGCCAATAACATTCATCATCAACTTTATTTTTATTTTACTTCCCCCACCCAATTCCAGCAGTGATCTTTTCTCTCTATGTCGAATCTTTTCTCTCTATAATAACAAATCTTTTCTCTCCTATGTCGAATCTTTTCTCTCCTATGTCGAATCTTTTCTCTCCTATGTCGAATCTTTTCTCTCCTATGTCGAATCTTTTCTCTCTATAATGTCAAATCTTTTCTCTCCTATGTCGAATCTTTTCTCTCCTATGTCGAATCTTTCTCTCCTATGTCGAATCTTTTCTCTCTATAATGTCGAATCTTTTCTCTCCTATGTAGAATAATCTTGGACTAATAGAGTTAAGGTTAGGCACATTCGACCACAGGTTCGATAGACACAGATTGTTATTGTCAGCGTCACGTCGAATCTCCTATCTATATCGAACTGTTGTAGCAACGAAAACGAAAATAAAGCATTTGTTTATGTCGGATCTTTCGGTTTTCGGATTCTGTGCTTTCGTTTTCGTTTGTTAAAATGATAACGAAAATAGCTGAAATTCGGACGAAAATGCATTCGGACGAAAACGAATGCACATGTCTAGTAAGAAGTTTCCAGAGCATAGATAGGTAGGTTCATATGATAAGTTGAATATTTTTCATGCCCTGGCCAGTCCCTGGAAAGGGGCATCCTTAAGGTGGCTGGGGGGGGGGAGTGATAAATGTGCAGAAAGCCTGAGCAGAATGTTCTTTCCTCGATAGGAAGGGTTCCAGTATACTGGGGGGGGGGGGCTGTTGCCCCTGAGAGATAGCCAGAGAGACAAGAGATTGCTGCTTGGGCTTCAGAAGTTGTTGGGCTGAGGGTCTGAAAAGAATTGCCAAAGAAGTACCCTGGCTGAAGGGCACTGCTTCTGAGTCCTGGACTGAAGGAGGGGTCTTTATATCCTTCACAGAGGATTTTCCTGAGGATGCTGGGTGGCAGAAAGCCTCCTGGGACACTGTGAGTAAAGACTTCACTGGGGAAGATAGTTGGGAAAGCGCCAGAGGGGAACCCGTTGCCATAGGTTGCTTAATGGACTGCTGATGCAGAGTAGTTGACATCCTAGCAATACCCTACTACCCCCAGAACAGCTACTCTTGGGAAGATTAAAGGGAAGTTTGTCCTTCTACTGTAGTTACTGATCATTTAAGTTAAGAAATGTTAAATGTCTTTAACAATAATCCCTAAAAATACATTTTAGCCTCAATTGTCATCTTGCGTGGGTCTGTGCTTGGGTGACTGGCAGCCTCTGCACATTTTACTGAAATTGGGAGGCTAGGAACTCAAACCCTATGAGATAGCATAAAGTCTTTAGGTCCTTCGACCCTAAGTTTTATTTTTTGTTATTTCCATGGTAAAATTATAAAGTTTGCAAATCTGAATTCAACAATCTTAACCTGCCCGGCGGTATTCCAGAGTGTGGCTAGGGGTGAATTTTCAGTACCAAAAGCGGTAACCCCGAGCCACACTTGGGATTGCCTCGCAGGATCCATGTAGAGGTTACTTACCTTGTTCCCTGGATCCTGCGATGTCTCCCCGCTGTGATCTACGAGCCACCGTGTCTCGCTCGATTCACAGTGCCAAGCTCTGTTCCCTGCGAGCTTTGCGGCACAAGGGGACGGAGTTCGGCGCCAAATTCAAAAAGTGAAACAAACTGTATACATACAGTATACTGTAATCTTACAGATTACAGTACTGTATCAAATAATTACACACACCCTTTGTCCCTAGTGGTTTGTCCAGTGCCCTGCATGCACTTTTACATTATAAATACTTTTCTTTCTGCCTGGAAACTGGAGATTGTCCATAGCAACCAAAAAGTGTCCCTTTACATCAAAAGTGGTTTTAGACCAACTAGAAAACAGCGATAATAAATTAGAATCACTTGCAGAATTGAGCGATAGTGATTTGTGGAGAAATTCATCATCAAACACCGAAAAACTTTTATTATTATTATATTATTATTTGTTATAATTATTTTATAGTTATTTATTATATTATAATTTATGATTTCGTGTTTCAAACTTTATCATACCCGTGAAGTCTACTAGACTCCTGTTTGGACAGATTTAAGTGTGTTATTCCTAAGAATTACAGGCCTACAATATAAAACGCCAAATTTCCATGCAAAATAATGGTACCGCTTTCAGCACCTAAAAATCCAAAATAATCATACCGTCAGGGAGGTTAAACAAGGTATGTGAAATTATTGTGGTGTATGAAATCTGATAACATCTTTAACCACTTCCTTACCCAGCCATAGTCAAATGACGTCCACAGATGGGATCTCCCATCCTGGGTGGACGTCATATGACGTCCTCGGCTTTCTGCTGCTACTGCGGGCCCCCAGGGGCCCACAGAGCGGCGATCGGGGTACCTTTGTGTCCCTTAGGACACAGCCGTTCCCCGATGGGGGTAAAGAAGTGGCGGCGGAGAGGCGGCAGTGGGCAGCGGAGCTTCCCGTGCGGCTTACCGGCTCCTATATGCAGAGCTGCAGCAGCAGCGTGCACTGCGCCCAGGGGCGTGCAGCGCGCCGTTCGGGGATCCAGTGTGTCCCTCTGGACACAGCCGATCCCCGATGGGAAGAATGTGGCGGCGGGTGGCGGGGATTCCGGTATTACTTACCGGATTCGATGATGCAGAGCTGCGCAGCGGCGTGCACGGCACCCACGCGCCCCCGGGGGCGCGCAGCTCGGTGATCGGGGCTGAGGCTTTTCCCTTGGATACAGCCCAGCCCCGATCAGAGTAAAGAGCCAATTAAATTGGCTTTTTACCACGTGACCGGCTGTGTCCAATCACAGCCGGTCACTAAATGTAAACAAAACACACTGATGTGTGTAACTTACTGTTGCTGGGTTCTCCTCTTCACACACCGATCCAGTGTGAGGAGGAGATCAGCTAACAGTGAGTTACACACTACATATGTACCACTGTGCCCAGATTGCCCTCCCTAAATAAAGAGTACCTGTCATCTAGTACCTGCCACCAGAGTACCCATCCATTCATAAGTACCTGTCCATCAGGAGTACCCGCCACCTCACCAGAATTCACCGCCACCTCACCAGAATACCTGCCACCTCACCAAAGTACCCGCCACCTCACCAAAGTACCCGCCACCAGTCCATCAGGAGTACCTCTCCATCAGGAGTACCTCTCCATCAGGAGTACCTGTCCACCAGGAGTACCCGCCACCTCACCAGAATACCCGCCACCTCACCAGAATACCCGCCACCTCACCAAAGTACCCGCCACCAGTCCATCAGGAGTACCTGTCCATCAGGAGTACCTGTCCACCAGGAGTACCCGCCACCTCACCAGAATACCCGCCACCAGTCCATCAGGAGTACCTGTCCATCAGGAGTACCTGTCCATCAGGAGTACCCGCCACCTCACCAGAGTACCCGCCACCAGTCCATCAGGAGTACCTGTCCATCAGGAGTACCTATCCACCAGGAGTACCGTCCACATCACCAGAGTACCCGCCACCTAACCAGAGTAGCCTCTACCAGTCCATCAGGAGTACCTGTCCATCAGGAATACCTACCACCTCACCAGAGTACCTGCCACCTCAGAGTACCCGCCACCAGTCCATCAGGAGTACCTGTCCATCAGAGTACCCACCACCTCACCAGAGTCCCCACCACCAGTCCATCAGGAGTACCTGTTCATCAGAGTACCTGTCCACCAGAGTACCCGCCACCTCACCAAAGTACCCGCCACCAGTCCATCAGGAGTACCTGTCCATCAGAGTACCTGTCCACCAGAGTACTCGCCACCTCACCAAAGTACCCGCCACCTCATCAAAGTACCCGCCACCAGAGTACCTGCCACCTCACCAGAGTACCCGCCACCAGAGTACATACAGCCACTATGTCCAGAAAGGTGTACACCCCAGAAGAAGCATACCAAATACTCAGTCTGACCGATGAGAGCAACGGGGAGCTCTCACCGCTCAGTTCTGATTCCGATTCTGGTTCGGAATATGAGCCCCCCGAAGGCAGCACATCTGGATCCGAATTAGAGGAGGACACAGTCCATCCAAAAAGAAGACGGTCTGAACACCAGGCAGCTACCAGCAGTGCCAACGGCGGTAGACCCCAGGAAGCAAGGCCCAGTACAAGCGCTGCTAGACCCCAGAAGGAGAGGCCCAGTACGAGCGCTGCTAGACCCCAGGAGGAAAGGCCCAGTGCAAGTGCACGTCAAAGAACTAGGACGCGAACCCTGCTTTCAGATGGCTTGGCAAACCCATTGTGGCTGCCTTCTACCTCAGGGTCAGCCACGATCCCCCCTTTTACAGCACAGCCAGGTGTGCAGGTCAACACTGCAGGTTTTTCCAAACTTGATTTTTTTATTTATTTTTCCCTGATGAATTGCTTCAAGGCATTGTGGACCAAACTATCCTTTTTGCTCAACAATTTATTGAAAACAACCCCAGCTCCAGCTATGCCTACCCTTTCGAATGGAGACCCCTAACAGTGGTGGAGCTTAGATTGTTTTTAGGCCTAACGTTTAACATGGGGCTTACAAAAAAAATGAAATGAATAGGTATTGGTCGAAGAAACCCATCCACCATATGCCAATTTTTACATCGGCCATGTCCAGGTCCCGATACGAACTTATAATGCGGTTCCTGCATTTCAGTGACAACTCACAGTGCCCCCCCCCCCCGAAATCACCCAAACTTTGACAAATTATATAAAATTCACCCCCTAATAAAATTTCCAAGAAGTTTGCCGAACTTCATGTCCTTGATAAAAACATTTCTGTGGACGAATCCCTGGTGCATTTCACAGGCTGGCTGGGAATCAAGCAATATATCCCCAGTAAGCTGGCGAGGTACGGCTTGAAGCTCAACAAGCTCTGTGAAAGCGCCACTGGTTATGTGCACTCATTCCGCGTTTACGAAGGCAAAGATTCCCAGCTCCAGCCCCCTGAGTGTCCATCGTACATGGGAATAAGTGGAAAAATTGTTTGGGAGTTGGCATTCCCACTCCTCCAAAAGGGGTATCATATTTACATGGACAACTATTATACCAGCCTGCCCCTTCTCCGCCACCTCTACCTAAAAAAAACTCTGGCCTGTGGTACAACAAGAAAAAACAGAAAGGGCTTCCCACAGCATCTTGTCACCACAACCATTCAAAACGGGGAATCGGCAAGCTTGAGGAACGAGGAAGTGTTGGCTGTGAAGTGGAGGGATAGGAAAGACGTGTACATCATGTCCACCATCCACGATGACACCTCGGTGGAACTTCACAGAAGACGCGGTACTGTTCGTAAGCCTTCCTGCATCAATGAGTACAATAAATTCATGGGTGGTGTGGATTTAAATGTCCAAATGTTGCAGCCATATCTTTCAACCCGAAAATCCCTCTTCTGGTATAAAAAATTTGCAATTTACTTTTTTCATTTGGCCCTGTTAAATTCTTTCATAATCTACCAAAAATCAACAGAAAGACCCACCACCTTCATGAGGTTTATTGAAGACATTGTCACTGCCCTGATCTACCAACAAACACCCCCCCCAGAAAGCATTCACTCAGATTGTGTCAGCAGACTACACGATTGCCATTTTTCAGACCATATTCCACCATCGGGATCCAGAAGACGGCGCCAAAAAAAATGTCGGGTGTGCACCAGAAGAGGAATTAGGAAAGACACCAGCTTCCATTGTCCCGACTGTCCCTCCCAACCTGGCCTTAGCATCGGAGAATGCTTCAAGCAATATCACACTCTCAAAAACTATTAGCCCATATTTCTAATACTGCTATTTCCCCGTTTTCAATTTGTCCTGAATATTTCCCTGCCTTAACCAACCATATCATTGTCTTCCATGTGAACTGACCCTGGCCTGTTTCTCGGCTATGCCTCTGCCTACCGTCTGCATTGTTTATCCGCCATGTTTCTGCCTTTCACGTGAACTGACCCTGGACTGTATCGACTATGCCTCTGCCTACCGTTTATTTCTGCCTTTTACCTGCATTGACCTCAGCCTGTTGACCATGTTTTTGCCTGCCCCCTTGGACTGATCTTTCACCCTGCTACACAGGGGTCTCACATATGTGAGGGGCTCCAGAATAGTGTTCTGAGTTCAGTAAACCAGTTTTTGGTTTTCTGTGTTCCCAGAACAGGGTCTGGTTGTCTGGAGGCTTCAAAGCGATTTGGGTGGGAGAAGCCTCTACTCCTGTCCCCATTCTTTCCTGACCGATGCCCTAAGCTTGATGGTCCTGCCTGCTCCCTGGACACATACTCTGGCTGTGCTGACCATACCTCTGCCTGCTGCATGTACTAACTATGGACAGTATTCCTGCCTGCTGCATGGACGATCCTTTGTTCCTTTTGCTGCTGCTGACCACATCCCTGCCTGCTATCTGGACCAATACTTTGGCTGTGCTGACATCATCTCTACCTGTACTGACTATTCCTGCCTGCTGCCTGTTTTGCTGTCGCTGTCCACGTTCCTGCCTGCTGCCTGGACCGATGCTCTCCTCTTTGGACCACTGCACTACTAAAACCGCAGGTAATCTTTTCTTTACCCTTTTCTCAGAAGAATGTATTTTGGTTTATAATTGGTATGTACAGTTCATGCTATGTGTTAGAAATATGAAGGGCCTTCAACAATGTGATAGGTTGTCAGGAATTTATGTGTGTAATTTATGCTCCTAGAACACGTGACGGTGCTACTTAGATGTTAGGCCTCTGTATGTGGCCAGGCTGTGTAAAAGTCTCACACATGTGGTATTGCCATACTCAGGAGGAGTAGCAGAATGTATTTTGGGGTGTCCTTTTTGCTATGTACATGCTATGTGTTGGTAATATCCTATAAATGGACAACTTTGTATAAAAAAAAATGTGTTTTCATTTTTTTCCCACATATTCCAAAAACTTCTGGAAAAAAATGAACTGTTCAAAAGACTCATTAGGCCTCATAGATTATACGTTGGGGTGTTAGCTTTCCAAAATGGGGTCATTTTATGGGCGTTTCCATTGTCCTGGTGCTCCAGGGTCTTCAAAACTGTAATAGGTGGTTGAGAAATGAGATGTGTAATTTATGCTCCTAGAATGCTTGAAGGTGCTATTTCAATGTTGGGCCTCTGTATTTGGCCAGGCTGTGTAAAAGTCTCATATATTTGGTATCGCCATACTCAGAAGGAGTAGCAGAATGTATTTTGGGGTGTCATTTTTGCTAAGTACATGCTATGTGTTGCTAATATCTTATAAATTGACAACTTTGTATAAAAAAAAATGCGTTTTCATTTTTCCCCACATATTCCAAAAACTTCTGGAAAAAAATGAACCGTTCAAAAGACTCATTATGCCTCATAGATTATACGTTGGGGTGTTAGCTTTCCAAAATGGGGTCATTTTGTGGGCGTTTCCATTGTCCTGGTGCTCCAGGGCCTTCAAAAATGTGATAGGTTGTCATCAAATGAGATGTGCAATTTATGCTCCTAGAATGTCTGAAGGTGCTATTTCAATGTTGGGCCTCTGTATTTGGCCAGGCTGTGTAAAAGTCTCACACATTTGGTATCGCCATACTCAGGAGGAGTAGCAGAATGTATTTTGGGGTGTAATTGCAAGTATGCATGTGCTGTGTGAGAGAAATAACTTGTTATTATGACAATTTTGTGCAAAAAAATAAAAATTTAAAAAATTTCCCAAGGATTGTGGGAAAAAATTACAACTTCAAAAACTCACCATGCCTCTTACTAAATACATTGGAATGTCTGCTTTCCAAAAAGGGGTAATTTGGGGGGTATTTGTACTTTCCTGGCTTGTTAGGGTCTCAAGAAATGAGATAGGCCTTCAGTACATCAGGTGTGATCAGATGTGATCATTTTTCAATGATTTGCACCATAGCTTGTAGACTCTATAACTTTCACAGAGACCAAATAATATACACTTTTTTTGGTTATTTTTACTAAAGATATGTAGCAGTATACATTTTGGCCCAATTTTATGAAGAAAAATGACTTATTTGCAAAATTTTACAATAGAAACTAAAAAAAAAAGTTTTTTTAAAAAAAATCTCGATTTTTCACTTATATTGCAAAAAATAAAAAACCCAGCGGTGATGAAATACCACCAAAAGAAAGCTCTGTTTGTGAGAAAAAAAATTATAAAAATTTGGTTTGGGTAGAGTGTAGCATGACTGAGTAATTGTCATTCAAAGTGTAAGAGCGCTGAAAGCTACAAATTGGTCTGGTAAGGAAGGGTGTATAAAAGCCCTGTATTGAAGTGGTTAATGAGATACACTATGAGTTGAAAACCAAGACTATTTTCGTCTGTTCTTGGTTACAGCCTATATTTGTATTGTTGTGTTCTACTTTACTTTACCATTTACTTAAGCATTTAATGGAATGCACTGTTTACTTTTCATAAATGATATGCTTAAAAAAAAAGTTTGCTCAGAAGTGATAAAATGGATGTGGAATTATTTTGACAGGTAATTGGCCATTCCAGGAACTGTTTCCAGTTCTGACTGCTTTTCATGTGAAATATTGTATTGGGCCTACTGATGATAAAATGTGGTCAAAATACTTGACTATTTTTTGAGTGTGCATTTTCTTCATGGAATTGAACTGATAAGCTCCCACTTCCACTCTTCATAACTCTCGACTAAGCAGTAAAGGGGATCCCCAGCAAACATTGAGTTTAGGCATCCCTTATCTAACGCTGAGTATGGTATAATGTCCAAATCAATTGCCAGGTGTCTCCTTGACTGAGAGGGATGGAATGCCCCAAGAAAGACAAGAAGAGGAAACATGCCATAGGACATTTCATATATTTCTGGATCATTGTGATTAGGGATGAGCTCGGTGTTCGAGTCGAACATACGTTCGACTCGAACATCGGCTGTTCGATCGTTCGACGAAGATCGAACGATTTGGGCCGTTCGCGCCAAATTCGAGTGACGCGAACGGCCCACAATGCACTACGCCATCGCAGTGTCATCCAGGCGCTGTGATTGGCCAAGCATGCACTCTGACCCCGCATGCTTGGCCAATCACAGCGCCGGCAGCGAGGAGAGCAATGATTGGCCACAGGCAGGATGCCTGTGGCCAATTATTGCTGAGGGTGTTTAGTACACGCCCCACACTATAAAAGGCCGCCAGCACGGCGGCCTAGTGTAGTGTGTTCCGGAGCAGGGAAAGAGAAACATAGGCAGGGACAGTGACATTTATTTTTTTCTTGCTTAACCTGGATTCCTTTAGTTTAGGGAAAGAGAAGGATAGGTAGGGAGAGTGTCAGTGTGTTTTACTGTGCGAATCCATGTTTCTAGGGACAGGGAAGGACAGTGAGGGAATTCTCCTTGTGCTATAGTGTGCTTTAAAAAAACATTTTTTCTAGGGACAGAAAACTATAGGTAGGGAGAGTGTCAGTGTGTTTTACTGTGCGAATCCTTGTTTCTAGGGACAGGGAAGGACAGTGAGGGAATTCTCCTTGTGCTATAGTGTGCTTTAAAAAAACATTTTTTCTAGGGACAGAAAACTATAGGTAGGGAGAGTGTCAGTTTCTTTCACTGTGATAATCCTTGTTTCTAGGGACAAAGAAGGAAAGTGAGTGAAATTCTCCTTGTGCTATAGTGTGCTTTAAAAAAACATTTTTTCTAGGGACAGAAAACTATAGGTAGGGAGAGTGTCAGTGTCTTTTACTGTGCGAATCCTTGTTTCTAGGGACAGGGAAGGACAGTGAGGGAATTCTCCTTGTGCTATAGTGTGCTTTAAAAAAACATTTTTTCTAGGGACAGAAAACTATAGGTAGGGAGAGTGTCAGTGTGTTTTACTGTGCGAATCCTTGTTTCTAGGGACAGGGAAGGACAGTGAGGGAATTCTCCTTGTGCTATAGTGTGCTTTAAAAAAACATTTTTTCTAGGGACAGAAAACTATAGGTAGGGAGAGTGTCAGTGTCTTTTACTGTGCGAATCCTTGTTTCTAGGGACAGGGAAGGACAGTGAGGGAATTCTCCTTGTGCTATAGTGTGCTTTAAAAAAACATTTTTTCTAGGGACAGAAAACTATAGGTAGGGAGAGTGTCAGTGTGTTTTACTGTGCGAATCCTTGTTTCTAGGGACAGGGAAGGACAGTGAGGGAATTCTCCTTGTGCTATAGTGTGCTTTAAAAAAACATTTTTTCTAGGGACAGAAAACTATAGGTAGGGAGAGTGTCAGTGTGTTTTACTGTGCGAATCCTTGTTTCTAGGGACAGGGAAGGACAGTGAGGGAATTCTCCTTGTGCTATAGTGTGCTTTAAAAAAACATTTTTTCTAGGGACAGAAAACTATAGGTAGGGAGAGTGTCAGTTTCTTTCACTGTGATAATCCTTGTTTCTAGGGACAAAGAAGGAAAGTGAGTGAAATTCTCCTTGTGCTATAGTGTGCTTTAAAAAAACATTTTTTCTAGGGACAGAAAACTATAGGTAGGGAGAGTGTCAGTGTCTTTTACTGTGCGAATCCTTGTTTCTAGGGACAGGGAAGGACAGTGAGGGAATTCTCCTTGTGCTATAGTGTGCTTTAAAAAAACATTTTTTCTAGGGACAGAAAACTATAGGTAGGGAGAGTGTCAGTGTGTTTTACTGTGCGAATCCTTGTTTCTAGGGACAGGGAAGGACAGTGAGGGAATTCTCCTTGTGCTATAGTGTGCTTTAAAAAAACATTTTTTCTAGGGACAGAAAACTATAGGTAGGGAGAGTGTCAGTGTGTTTTACTGTGCGAATCCTTGTTTCTAGGGACAGGGAAGGACAGTGAGGGAATTCTCCTTGTGCTATAGTGTGCTTTAAAAAAACATTTTTTCTAGGGACAGAAAACTATAGGTAGGGAGAGTGTCAGTGTGTTTTACTGTGCGAATCCTTGTTTCTAGGGACAGGGAAGGACAGTGAGGGAATTCTCCTTGTGCTATAGTGTGCTAAAGCATTCCTCATCAACCATCTTTGAAATCCTTGTTTTTTTGGACAGTCAGGGAAATTGTCGTTGTGCTATTCTGTGCAAAAGCAATCATCCTCAACCATATTTAGAAATCCTTAAGTAAAGGGACAGAGAAGGACACCTGAAGGTAGCCCTTATTGCTTTTTTCCCATCTCCCTGCAGGCCATCTATTACAATGTCTGGAAGGCAAACAAGGAGAGGCAGACAGTCAGGAGGCAATAAAAGAGGGCAAGCAGGCTCTGTGTCTGGGGGCAACAGTGCTGGTCGTGGACGCGGTGCATTGTCATCAGCACATGGCCATGGGACACGCTTGTCCTTCTTTTCGGCAGCTGGACATGTTGAGCCACATCATGCCGAAGACTTGGTAGAGTGGATGACCAAGCCCTCCTCCTCCTCCTCATCCTCTCTCACCCAGGCACAGGGTACTGGAAAAGCAGCTGCCAAAGCGTCCTCTTCCCTGGTATCAATGTCAGACTCATCATCAGTCACTCCTTCCCTAGACCCACCATGTCCTCCTCCTGAGGAGTCCCCCGAACTGTTTGAGCACAGTGTTGGGTACATGCTCCAGGAGGATGCCCAGCGTTTCGAAGGGTCTGATGATGAAACACAGCTAGAGGAAGGCAGTAGCGTGAGAGCAGACAGAGGGGATGCTCAAGAAGGACACCAATCTGGCAGTCATGTTCCAGCAGCTGCAGCATACTGCCAGATTGGCTCCAGTGATGAGGAGGGAGGTGATGATGAGGTCACTGACTCCACGTGGGTGCCTAATAGGAGAGAGGAGGAGGAGGAGGATGAGGAGGAGGCACATCTCCAATGAGGCAGGATGCCCTTTGGTGGCCAGCGTAAGGGCAGTACACCGACGGAATCACACCGCAGAGCTCCGCCTGTGTAGGGCGCTGCCTCTGCCCGTCATTCAAAAAGTTCTTTGGTGTGGGCCTTTTTTGAGGCTAGTGCATCAGATCGCACAGCTGCTGTTTGCAACATATGTCTCAAGCGTATATCGCGTGGCCAAAACATCAGCCGCTTGGGTACCACATGCCTGACCAGACATATGTTGACCTGCCATGCAGCTCGTTGGCAAGCCTACCTCAAAGACCCACACCAAAGAACAAAGCGGACCTCTCCTTGCACCGCATCAGCTGGGATCTCCAACCCCACTATAACTTCAGTCCTCTCTGAAACATGCACTGAGAGGAATGAAGGTGTAGAATTAGGTGTGTCACAGCCAAGTACTTGCGGCCACTCTGCTAGCAGTACACCGACGTCCGATTCTAGCAGGCAAATTTCCCTGCCCCAGCTGCTGGACCGTCAAAAGAAGTTCACTCCCAGCCATCCACATGCCCAGCGGTTGAATGCTAGCTTGGCTAAATTGCTAGCGCTTCAACTGCTGCCTTTTCAGTTGGTAGACTCGGCCCCCTTCCGTGAGTTTGTGCAATGTGCGGTTCCTCAGTGGCAGGTTCCCAAACGCCACTTTTTCTCACGGAAGGCTATTCCGGCTCTCTACCGGCATGTGGAAGGCAATGTCTTGGCCTCGCTGGACAGGGCGGTCAGCGGTAAGGTGCATATTACCGCTGACTCATGGTCCAGCAGGCATGGACAGGGACGTTACCTTTCTTTCACGGCCCATTGGGTCACTCTTTTGGCAGCTGGGAAGGATGCAGGACAAGGTGCAGTAGTGTTGGAGGTTGTTCCACCGCCACGCCTCCAAAATGCTACTACTGGTTGTGACACACCTCTCTCCTCCACCCCCTCCTCTTCTTCTTCCTCCATGGCCTCTTCCTGTGGTTTGTCCTCGGAACCAGCGGTGCTCCGTAGGCGTTCAAGGGGCTACGCAAGTACGCAGGCAAAAAGATGCCATGCCGTGCTTGCGCTGGTGTGTTTGGGGGACAGAAGCCACACTGGGGCAGAGGTCCTGTCTGCTCTGCAGGGCCAGGCCGAGAGGTGGTTGACGCCACGCCAGCTTAAGCCAGGAATGGTGGTTTGCGACAATGGCACCAACCTCCTCTCCGCCCTCCGACAGGGACAACTGACCCATGTGCCCTGTGTGGCTCACGTCCTTAACCTGGTGGTGCAGCGGTTCTTGGGCAGGTACCCGGGCTTACAGGATGTCCTGAGGCAGGCCAGGAAAGTCTGTGTGCATTTCCGCAGATCTTATAATGCCAGTGCTCGCCTGGCTGAGCTGCAAAAGGAGTTGAACCTGCCCAAGAACCGCCTTATATGTGACATGCCCACCAGGTGGAACTCAACGTTGGCCATGCTGCAGCGGCTGCACACGCAGCAGAGGGCCATCAATGAGTACCTGTGCGACTACGGCACCAGGACAGGGTCAGGGGAGCTTGGTTTTTTTTCTCCACGCCAGTGGGGCATGATCAGGGATGCATGCACTGTCCTGGCACCATTTGAGGAGGCCACGAGGATGGTGAGCAGTGACAGTGCATGCATCAGTGACACTGTACCTCTTGTCCACCTGTTGGAGCACACGCTGCATGGAATAATGGACAGGGCACTTGAGGCAGAACAGAGGCAGGAAGAGGAGGACTTCCTTGCCTCTCAAGGCCCCCTTTACCCAGACAGTGTTCCTTCTGTCCCACCCATCGCACAGGAAGAGGACGAGGAGGAGGAGGAGGAGGAGGAGGAGGAGGATTGTGTCAGCATGGAGGTGGAGGCTGGCACTCAGCATCATCAGCAGCAGTCTTTTAGGGATGATTTACAGTCCCAAGAAACCAGTGGACTTGTACGTGGCTGGGAGGAGGTGGCTGCGGATCATGTCGTCCTTAGTGACCCAGAGGACTCCGGAGCGAATGCCTCAGCAAACCTACGCTGCATGGCCTCCCTGATCCTGCAAAGTCTGCGGAAGGATCCTCGTATTCTTCGGATCAAGGAGAGGGACCATTACTGGCTGGCCACTCTCCTTGATCCACGGTACAAGGGTAAGGTTGCGGACCTTATGTTACCGTCGCAGAGGGAGCAGAGGATGAGACAACTCCGGGAGGCCTTGCAGAAAGGTCTGTGCAACGCGTTCCCAGAGACTGGGAGGTTACAAACTCCTGGTCCTGGACAACGAGTTGCTGAGGCTTCGGCCAGTCAAAGAAGGAGCGGTGGGGAAGGTGGCCGTCTGACCGATGCGTTCAGACAATTCTTTAGTCCGCAGCCCCAAAGTATGATCGGTTCCAGCAACCATCGCCAGCGTCTGATAAACATGGTGCAGGAATATCTAGGGGCAAGGTCAGACTTGGACACCTTCCCCACCGAAAATCCTCTGGCTTACTGGGTCTTGAGGATGGATCACTGGCCAGAGCTTGCACAGTATGCAATTGAGCTACTGGCCTGTCCTGCATCCAGCGTTCTTTCGGAACGCACATTCAGTGCTGCTGGAGGATTTGTCACGGATCACAGGGTGCGCCTGTCCACCGACTCGGTTGATCGACTGACTTTCATCAAGATGAACCAGTCTTGGATCACCACCAGCTACCACACACCTGATGCTGATATAACAGACTAATTGATTTTAACATGTCACATCCCTTCAAGACTGATGCTGATGCTGAGTGCCTGTGCTGTTATGTTGACTGGCTATCCTCCTCCTCCGAGTCCTCAATGATACGATTGATGATGATAGCTTGGAAGATCATTTTTGTTTATGGGTGCCGCCACCAGTGGCTAAGGCCCAATTTTTCAGCCCCTGTTTTACAGGGGCGTGTAATTACAATTTTTTTAGCAATAATTTGCCATAGGTCTCATTGCTGTGCTCCAAGTACAGTATCTGTGAGGGGTTGGAGTGTTGTGGCACCAGTGCCTAAGGCCCAATTTTTCAGCCCCTGTTTAACAGGGGCGTGTCATTACAATTTTTGAAGCAATACTTTGCAACAGGGCTCATTGCTGTGCTCCAAGTACAGTATCTGTGAGGGGTTGTAGTGTTGTGCCACCAGTGCCTAAGGCCCAATTTTTCAGCCCCTGTTCAACAGGGGCATGTAATTACAATTCTTGATCTAATAATTCACAGCAGGGCCCATTGCTGCACCCACCAAGAGTAACTCTGAGGGCTTACAGTGTTGTGGCAACACCACCACCACCACCACCACCACGAAAGGCCCAATTTTTCAGCCCCTGTTCAACAGGGGCATGCAATTACAATTCTTGATCTAATAATTCACAGCAGGGCCCATTGCTGCACCCACCAAGAGTAACTCTGAGGGCTTACAGTGTTGTGGCAACGCCACCACCACCACCACCACCACGAAAGGCCCAATTTTTCAGCCCCTGTTCAACAGGGGCATGCAATTACAATTCTTGATCTAATAATTCACAGCAGGGCCCATTGCTGCACCCACCAAGAGTAACTCTGAGGGCTTACAGTGTTGTGGCAACGCCACCACCACCACCACCACGAAAGGCCCAATTTTTCAGCCCCTGTTCAAAAGGGGCATGTAATTACAATTCTTGATCTAATAATTCACAGCAGGGCCCATTCCTGAATTTATATTTGGCTAATACTAGTGTGGCGCCCTGTCAAAGTGTAAAACAAAGGTTAAGTGGCAATCAGGGTTCTCATCTATAGAGGCTGATGGGCTCCAGGATACCTGTTTAGTAGAGTGGAAACTGGAAATGCAGTGTCCTCTGGGATTAGTAAGGCTTGGTATGGGCCTTGGAACTCAAATGCCCCGTACACACGATCGGTTTTCCCGTTGGAAAAAAGTTGGATGTTTTTTCAGACGGAATTTCTTTCAAGCCTGTCTTGCATACACACGGTCACACAAAAGTTTGGTGAACTTTTGACTGGCAAGAACGCGGTGACGTAAAAGACTACGACGAGCCAAGAAAATTAAGTTCCATGCTTCCGAGCATGCGTCGATTTGTTTCCGACCATGCGTCGGAATTTAGCGCGTTGGGATTTGTACACACGATCGGGAATTCCGATCAGTTTTTTTCCTGACGGGAAAAAAGAGAACCTGCTCTCTATCTTTTTCCAGCAGTTTTTCCGTTGGAAAAAGTCTGGAGCATACACACGGTCAGGATTCCCGACCAAAAGCTCTCACCAGACTTTTTCCAACAGGAAAACCGATCGTGTGTACGGGGCATTAGGCTATGTAGAGACTTGAGAGGGATGAAGTGTCTAATCCTGGGTTAGGGGGGACCACATTTCCAAACTGCCATTCAGGGACACTAGGGATGAGCTTCGAGTTCGAGTCGAACTCATGTTCGACTCGAACATTGCCTGTTCGCCCGTTCGCCGAACAACGAACAAATTGGGGTGTTCGCGGCAAATTCGAAAAATCTATGGGAGAAATCTAAAGTGCTAATTATAAAGGCTTATATGCAAGTTATTGTCCTAAAAAGTGTTTGGGGACCCGGGTCCTGCCCCAGGGGAGATGTATCAATGCAAAAAGAAGTTTTAAAAACGGCCGTTTTTTCGGGAGCGGTGATTTTAATAATGCTTAAAATGAAAAAATAAAAGTGAAATATTCCTTTAAATTTCGTACCTGGGGGGTGTGTATGATATGCATGTGAAGTGGCGCATGTTTCCCGTGCTTAGAACTGTCCCTGCAAAAAATGTCATTTTTGAAAGAAAAAAAGTCTTTTAAAACTGACTTGCGGCTATTAATGAATTGTCGGCTCCCGGCATTACATACAAAAGTCATTGATAAAAAAAAAAAAAAAAGCGTGGGGGTTCCCCAGAATTCAATTACCAGGCCCTTCAGGTCTGGAATGGATATTAAGGGGAACCCCGCCGCAAATTAAAAAAAAAATTGACGTGGGGTTCCCCCAAATATCCATTCCAGGCCCTTCAGATCTGGCGTGGATTTTAAGGGAAACTCCACCCCAAATTTTAAAAAAATGGCGTGGAGTCCCCCTAAAAATCCATACCAGACCCCTTATCCGAGCACGCAACCTGGCCGGCCGCAGGGGAAAAGGGGGGGACGAGATAGCGGCCCCCCTCCCTCCTGAACCGTACCAAGCCACATGCCCTCAACATGGGGAGGATGTCCCCATGTTGATGGGGACAAGGGCCTCATCCCCACAACCCTTGCCCGGTGGTTGTGGGGGTCTGCGGGCGGGGGGCTTATCGGAATCTGGAAGACCCCTTTAACAAAGGGGACCCCCAGATCCCGGCCCCCCCTATGTGAATTGGTAAGGGGTACATTGTACCCCTACCATTTCACGAAGAAAGCGTAAAAAAATGTTTAAAAAAAACACACAAACATCTTGAAAAAGTCCTTTATTTTAAATAATAATAAAAAAAAAAACATTCCAGCGCTGAAATCCAGTGTCCTGCGGCAATCCCGATGTCCAGCGCTGTCCTTCATTGGTTGTGCCTGAGCGGACCTGATGGGGAACTCCCTCTCAGTATTTTAAATGTATAGACCCGCCCCTTCTAAAGTTCCCCATCAGGTCCGCTCCCTCGGTATGTCGGACCCGCCTACGTCATTGGCTTGAGCGGGGAACTTCCTTCACTGTGTAATTTAAAATTTACATAGTGAAGGAAGTTCCCCGCTCAAGCCAATGACGTAGGCGGGTCCGACATACCGAGGGGGCGGACCTGATGGGGAACTGCTCTCACTTTGGCAATACATGTATAGACCCGCCCCTTCTCATGTTCCGCATCTGGTCCGCTGAGCGGACCTGATGGGGAACTTTAGAAGGGGTGGGTCTATACATTTAAAATACTGAGAGGGAGTTCCCCATCAGGTCCGCTCAGGCACAACCAATAAAGGACAGCGCTGGACATCGGGATCGCCGCGGGACACTGGATTTCACCGCTGGAATGTTTTTTTTTTTTTTTAAATAAAGGACTTTTTCAAGGTGTTTGTGTGTTTTTTTTAAACATTTTTTTACGCTTTCTTCGTGAAATGGTAGGGGTACAATGTACCCCTTACCAATTCACATAGGGGGGGGCGGGATCTGGGGGTCCCCTTTGTTAAAGGGGTCTTCCAGATTCCGATAAGCCCCCCGCCCGCAGACCCCCACAACCACCGGGCAAGGGTTGTGGGGATGAGGCCCTTATCCCCATCAACATGGGGACATCCTCCCCATGTTGAGGGCATGTGGCCTGGTACGGTTCAGGAGGGAGGGGGGGCCGCTCTCTCGTCCCCCCTTTTCCCCTGCGGCCTGCCAGGTTGCGTGCTCGGATAAGGGGTCTGGTATGGATTTTTAGGGGGACTCCACGCCATTTTTTTTTTAAATTTGGGGTGGAGTTCCCCTTAAAATCCATGCCAGATCTGAAGGGCCTGGAATGGATATTTGGGGGAACCCCACGTCAATTTTTTTTAAAATTTGCGGCAGGGTTCCCCTTAATATCCATTCCAGACCTGAAGGGCCTGGTAATTGAATTCCGGGGAACCCCCACGCTTTTTTTTTTTTTTTTATCAATGACTTTTGAATGTATTGCCGGGAGCCGACAATTCATTAATAGCCGCAAGTCAGTTTTAAATTACTTTTTTTCTTTCAAAAATGACATTTTTTGCAGGGACAGTTCTAAGCACGGGAAACATGCGCCACTTCACATGCATATCATACACACCCCCCAGGTACGAAATTTAAAGGAATATTTCACTTTTATTTTTTCATTTTAAGCATTATTAAAATCACTGCTCCCGAAAAAACGGCCGTTTTTAAAACTTTTTTTTGCATTGATACATGTCCCCTGGGGCAGGACCCAGGTCCCCAAACACTTTTTAGGACAATAACTTGCATATTAGCCTTTATAATTAGCACTTTAGATTTCGAACGTTCGAGTCCATTGTATTTAATAGGGTTCTAAAGTTTACACAAACATTTTGTCTGTTCGCAGGTTCTGGTGCGAACCGAACAGGGGGGTGTTCGGCTCATCCCTGAGGGACACCCCCCCCCAGCATGCACCGGCTGGTAACGTACCAAGGCCCCTATGTGTGACACCCCGTACCTATTTAAGTAATGTCACTTGGCTTACAATGCAGTCGGCGGGTGGCTGTGCTGGAGAGCGGAGCAGGGTTTATATGCAACTTTAGTGCCTCAGATAGAAAAAGCATTTCTATCCGAGAAGAAGAGGATCGGGGCTGCTCTGTGCAAAACCACTGCACAGACCAGGTAAGTTTAATACTGTATGTTTATTATTTAAAAAAAAAAAAAAAGCATGACCCTTTACTATCACTTGAATTAGTGTTTAGAAGAACAGAAAAGGGCCCAAGCCTGCGGGCCAGAGCAGTGGTGCTGCAAGAGCAAATCAGGAGGCTGAACATTTGTTTGAGCCTTGTTGAAAAAACACTGCATGGGAAACCTATGTGTTCTCTAAACTTTATTTTTTTTAAAGTGTGCAAGGGAATCCATAAAAAGAAGAATTGGTAAGTGGACTGTGTCCTTAAAGTGTTACATTGAGCTAATCTTCCCACACTGGCTTTGATTTTGGGGTCACAATAATTCCTGCAACTTTTTAGTGCCAGGAGCCTGGTACTGGTAGTTTTCAGGACTGGGCACCAAGAAGAAATGAAACTCATAGTGCCCCTCTTACTGTTTCTAAATTGTCAGCTGTGTCTAGGACTAAAACAGCTCCTAAAGCCCCGTACGCACGGTCGGACTTTTGGCCAACAAACTTTATTTTGAGCAAGTTGGACCAACAATCTGACCGTGTGTACGCTCTATCGGACAAACTTTTTTTGCTTTTTTCTTGTTTTCATCGGACAAAAGTTGGGTCTGCAAACGGACAAACTTTTGCCCAACAAAAGTCCGATGGAGCAAAGTCCGACCGTGTGTACAGAAAACCATCGGACTTTTGTCCGATGGACAAAACAACTAATGATAAATCAACCAACAATAGCAGAAGTTGACCAAAGGGTGGCGGTAAAAAGCAGAAAAGAGCAGAAAAACCACGTGATGTTGCATAAAGTATTGGGAAAGTTTGCAGAAAAGTCAGAGCGTGTGTATGCTATGGGTGTTCCCGACCAACTCCGTTTGGACAAAAAACCACGGAAAAGTCCGATGTAAGTCTGACCGTGTGTACAGGGCTTTATAGTTATTGCTCTGCTACCAGAACTCTTAATTCCACCTTTTAAAATGAACCCATACCTTTTAACTTTTTGCCTAACTTAAAACCTGACCTGACATTTAAAGCAACATTAAAGCCAAAAACAAAAAATGTTATATATTAATGCCTACCAATCCTTACATGTGGTGGCTGCAATAGTTTTATTTTTTGGATTTTGTTCCTTTATTTCACCTAATGATCCTGCCAGTAATATAATTCCTGTGGGTATCCATGCTTGATAGAAGTGCAATGGAGCCACCTTTAGACAACAGCAATGTCAGCCTGGGGAAAGGGTAGTGTTAGCCTATCAGATTTAGATGTACTTGATTCATAGATTAAACCTGAACTCCAGCTAGGCAGTTACAGCAAACCATTTTATTTAAATTTTTTACATAAATGAATAAAAGCTGACCATTGTAAGCACCCTGTCAGTGGTAAATGGTTTGTCGCAACCCTCGAACTGCTACTCTGTCTGGACAGCTTGGTCTGTTAAAGGAAGTTGAAAAATAACAGACCCACTGGCTAGATCTCCAGTTGAAAATAAAGGAAAGAAGGCCACAAATGCAGCTTCCACATCTAAGAATTGGCAAGCTGCAATTTAATAAATGTTACTTTTTTGGTTTAATATAGTTTTTACATTTAACCTGACTCCAACACTTTAAGGCCTCATGTACACTGCTGCTGGTAAACGGACGTTTAGGAGCAGTTGGGCATTTTTTTCAACTGCTCCTGAACTTTCCTCTATGTTTTCTTATCAGTACATGTACACAGGTTCGTTTATAGTCGTTTCTAGGCAGTTGTGTTTCGAGGCTTTTTCTTGAACCCAAAAAAATGCGTTCAGAAGCTGTGTTTAGAGGCAGTTGAAGCGCCAAACGTGACTAAACGCGGCAACTCGTGTTTAGCAGCATTTTGTTTACAGACGTTTTTAATTTTAACAAAAAAGATATATATATATTTTTTTTCAAATGCTTCTAGACGCAAACATGGCTAAACGCGGCTAAACACGACATGTAAACGCGGCTAAACACGACATGTAAACGCGGCTAAACGCCAGTTTTTAGACACTGGTTTCTAGCTGTCAAGTTAAATCGTTCAGGGGAGGTTGAACAACGTCCCGTGTACATGAAGCCTTAGTGTTACTAAACCAAGGACTCTGCATTGACAATATCTAGTCTCCCACAGTACACAGAACATTGAAATGCAATAGTTTTAGTAAATATAAACTACTAAATACCTTTTCTCATCAGCAGTTAGAGCAGTCTTGTGACTTCTACCAGTGTCTGGCCAAGCACTGGTTTAAAGCTTGTAGGAGGCGTTTTCTGACTGTGCTATGAGACTGCAAGACCCCTGACTCTGTCTGGAGAGCACTGATTGGCCCTGTGCTGATCATAAGTACCCTCCCAAGAAAAAACAAACCTCTCTAGCAATACACACCAAACTGATCATGTGCAGCCTTGACTCCATAGACTCTGTGTTATCAGGAAATTTTTCTGAGCCAATGAAAAAAGGGGAGGATCAGAGAAGACAGGATCAAATAGCCTTTTTACACAATGCGGAGGATTAACCGCTAAAGGCCCATACACACGATCAGACTTTTCGACAACAACGGTCCGATGGACGTGTTTTATCGGACAATCCGACTGTCTGTATGCTCCATTGGACAATTGTTGTCGGTTTTTCAACGGACAAATGTTCGCTGTGCATGCTCTCAAATTTTCCAACAACAAATGTATGATGGAAGATCATCCGATCGTGTGTACACAAGTCCATCGAACTAAAATCCAAAGTACAAACACGCATGCTCAGAACCAATGCTAAACATCAGACAATAGCAGAAGTTGCCCAAAGGGTGGCGGTAAAGAGCTGAAAAACCATGTGGTTTGGTGAATGTTGGCTGAAAAAGTTCTGCCATGTGTGTGTATACATACCAAGTTCATGGCCAACGGCCCTTCGGACCCAAATCCACGGAAAAGTCAGATGGAAGTCCGATCGTGTGTATGAGGCTTTAGATTGCACAGTGAGTATAACAAGCAAGGTTTACTGCATATACGCATTTTAGGGTGTGCCCCCCAAATATGTTTTTGTATTGTAGTAGACCCTGACCAGGTTTTTTTGGGCTGGAGCACCCCTCCCCCTCCTCATTACCTCTTATTAGTGGCCACCAGTTCATAGGAGGAATCCCTTCAGTTCTCCCACATAGAGGAGTTTGGCTCCCATGGTTGAGACGCAGGTTCTTTCATTCTATTACTAGGGTAGGACCCACAAAATTTGGGCTACTTTTTCGCAGTTTGTGGGCTTAGCACTATATGACCATATATATATTTTTATGTATATGTTCAACTAGCCTTGCAGGATAAATGTCATTCTTGAATGTGTGCACTATAATCTGTTTTGTACTGTCTTTTGGTCTTAAAGCAGCACCATCTTGAATTTAAACGCATTTTAGGGTGTGCCCCCCAAATATGTTTTTTTTTTTTTTTTTTTTACTGCATATACAGACTGATTGTACTGTTGTGGGTTTAGTAACACTTTAACATTGTGATGCTTCTCTTTTCACTGCCCAGTCATAGGGTAGGGATAAGAAGGAGATCTGAATGTAAAAGTGAAACTGCAAGCAGAGACAGGTCAGGGCCCCCTACCCTGCTAGACAGGGCTGTGCTGTGTGGCCGAGCTGTTTAAATCTCAGGGCTGGATGGAGAGAATTACACAATCTTTGGCAGGGAAAACAGCTCTCATATATGTGCAAGTGCACCAAAAGTTTTGTGATGAGAATTTAGGCTTGCCACCTGTCCAGGATTCACCCAGCAGTCCAGGTTTTGAATCATGTGTCCGGGTTTCAGTCTGACTGAAACCCAGACATATTATTCAGACAGAGCTGTGGCTCCTCAAGTAACCGAGATACTCACATACAAACCTGTTGCTGACCGGGAGCTGCTGGTGGCTGTCTTAGGGCAGGTTCAGCATCACTGGAGGACTGGGCGATGATGTCAGCAAGATCAGTTTGGTCACACTGTATTGCGTTTGGTACACATACCCACTGTCCGCTGCAGCGCGCATAGTTACTACTCTCCCTGGGGCACCCAAAGGTGTCCCAGGTCTTTTATAATCCTAGTGTATACTATGGAAAAAAAACTGAACCTGTGCCATTAAAGTGTTCGTGTTTGGCTTGAAGAAAAGGTGGCAACCCTATGAGAATTTAGAGACACAATGGTATATTTCAAAATTTAGTGCCCTTTTTTGTCTTTCTTAACAATGTGTAGTTGCTTTCTCCTACAGAATTTCAGGAGACCTAACAAGCATTGGTTACATATGCTTGTTAATGTTGTGCTATGAGTAACTTACTGTGGATTTTTGTGACGATTCTCTGTTCTATAGTGAATTGTACCTTCTTTCTCACAATTTTTTTAAAATAAAATCAGATTAAATATAAGTGATGAGAATTAATTGTAAGCAGGTGCTGACAGAATGCCTGTTAATATTTTAGCCCTGTATGCATATAGTAAGTTACAGGCTTCTCAGGGTGGGAAGGGGATAACTATGTCTACACACTTTCCTGGGATTTCTGGATCCTGCCCCCTCTTGTAAACCATAAAAATATGAGGAGAGGGCTCGGAGCAGCTCCCTCTCTCTTCCACATGGGATTTCAGAGGAAGAACTGCGACACCATGTAGCCCTGTTGTAGCACATGCCCCCTTCTGGTTCTCCCAGGATTAGAAACCTACCATCACTGGATTTTTCTAAATGGACTTTGCTTCTTTGGAAGGTATGAGCCTGGCAGCCTGCATTAGATAGTTGGAGCATGAGCTCAGCAGTGTCCCTCCTAAATATAACATACAACAAGAATAAGGTGTGTAGTGACATGGGATGGAATGCTCACAGAGAAACTCTGTTGTAGGTTACATCACTGCACATGGTGTATGGCTCATCTCTAAGTCCGAACTCCACTTTCAGGTGAGCGTGACCTGCATGTGTGCGGTGGTCCACATAATGATACACAATAATACCACATCCAGCATGAAATCCTTTGTAAATCACTATTCACAGCACTGTCCTTATCATGCTATCAATAACACAGTGTTACTGCCATACACATCCTTATTACTTATGCATTTATGTGAAAAACAACACACAAAATAAAAAGTGCCAACAGATTCCAGAGAATGTCTCTTGCAAAGTGTCATTTGCTTAAAGTGCTCCAAAATATGTCATTATAAGGTGCTCCAGACATAAAAAGTGCTTCAGGGATGCTAATCTTACTTCACAGTGTTGCATACATTGCTCTGTGCCCAGTGTCACTCATCAGATGCTTTTGACTTTGTGCCTCTCAGCATCAAAGTCTCCAAGGCTTGTGGATATTCCCCTTCTGGGTCTTTTACAGGATAGTCCACAGCACCTCTCCTTCCCCACTTCACCAGTAATCTCCTCCAGTTCCTATACATCAACTCCTCATGTCACATCCACCATGTATAGGAACAGAAGGGGGGGCTCACATAGAGATAGAAAAACTTGACTTTACCTCTGAGAACCCTACCAACAATCTTTCCCGCAACCATAAAATAGCCCTTAAGTCCCTTCAAAGTAACAGCCAGATTGTAATTAAACCAGCAGATAAGGGCGGCAACGTAGTGGTCATGAATACCGCTGATTATGAAGCAATGTGTCACAGAATTCTCCATAATAAAGAATGGTACCGACCCATATCAAGATCTGTAATTAACTATTTTAATTTAGAATACTACACCTTAATTACAAAAGCCTTTCAAAAGGGACTCATTGATAAGGATACATGGAACTATCTCAACACAAAAGAACCCAATATACCTACCCTATATTCTCTTCCTAAATTGCATAAGTCGATGGCCAATCCGCCGGGCAGACCAATTGTGTACGGATGTCAGAGCCTTACAGAAAACGCTAGCCCATTGGTCGACAGATATCTTCATCCACATGTAACATCCTTGACTTCTTACATAAAAGACATGATCGACCTGCTACAAACAATTGAAGGCATGCATGTCCCTCCCAACACATGGCTAGTTGCCATTGACATAGAGAGCCTGTACAATGCAATTACCCACTGTAAGGGAATTGTGGTTGTGGGCAATCTCTTAAAAGAGAGGGATAGTTGTGCACATCAATACAATCTGTTTATCTTGGAACTTCTCAATTTCATTTTGACTCAAAACATTTTTCTTTTTGGACCTTCCTACTTCCTCCAGGTACATCATGCCCCATTGTATGCCAACCTATACCTGGGGGGTGGGAAAAGGAACTTTTTTCACGTGAGGACAGATCTGTGTACCTGTCCCACGTTATATTGTGGTACAGGTACATCGACAATGTCCTACTGTACTTCTCTTGTACGGTAACAGGGCCGAATTGACTCAGTTTATGAATATTCTAGCCACCAACTCTTTCAATCTTAAATTCACCATGGAATGCAGTCAACGCTGCATTAACTTTCTTGATCTCCAAATATGGTCTCCTCTATTCATCCTTATACCGTAAACCCTCATTCTTCATGCCTCTAGTGGGCATCCGCAGTCACTCATAAAAAGCATTCCATGCAGTCAGTATGTTAGACTAAAAATAAATTGTGCCCACAGGGATGACTATGAAAAAGCAGCGAAAGGCCTTTATACCATCGTTTAAAAGAAAGAGGCTATAGTCATAGACTCTTAAAGAGATCCTATAACAAGGCCTCTCAACGTGCACGGAAAGATTAAAATGTTCCTAACAAGACTAAAACCACTCTACAGCCCATCCGCTTAATTACACAATACTCAAAGCATCATATACACTTTCGAAATATCTTGACCCAATTTTGGCCTCTGCTGTTAGCAGGCAGTTCTGCCACAAAATACATAAAAAAACATCCTGATATCACTTATCGACGTGCTCCTTCCCTCAGGGACAGGCTGCTTCGGAGCCATTTTGACCCTGTGGGTGATGGACATACTTTACATACTAGTACTTTTTCTTGCAATAAATGTGACATCTGTCGTTTTATTTTAAACGGCCAGACTGTTCTTCTTCCTAATGGCCTTACACACTCTCTTCACCATAGAGTGTCCTGTCAAACTATTGGAGTTGTATACTTATCCAAATGCCTATGTGGCTGTTTTTATGTAGGAAAGACTAAGAGACCTTTTCTTAAACGCATCAAAGATCATGTTTTTCCTATTTACAAGCGACTGATGACGACAGCCATCAGCCGCCATGTGGGTATTGAACATAATTTTGAGGCAGGCATGATCAAATTTACAGCTCTTGAGCATTTGCCCACACATGCAAGAGGCGGTGGCATTGACCGTACACTCTTGCAGACTAAATGGATTCACAAACGAAACGCCACTCGCTACACTGGCTTGAATGAGTATATCAGTTTCAAATCTTTTCTTTAATCTGAGAATTGCTATTCTAGTGCTATTATGCTTATGCCTCTAATCAATGTTCTAATCTCTTATGATTATCTGATTATGTATCCGTACTTTCTTTTCTATAGTGTATGCATACTTTGACTTCCAATTTTCCTCCCCTTCTGTATCTGGGATAACTGGGCTTGTATTGATTAATGCTCTGTCGCTGTATGGGCTTTTTCTTCTCTTCTTCCACTCAATCTGTGCTTCCTCTGCTTCTCATCTACTTCCTTTTTCTACACTCTTTCTTCCTTTTCATTCATCTTCCTTTCTCCCTTCCCTTCCCCTTTCTTATACAAAAAAACAAGCGCGCAATCACCATAAATTAAACATTAATCCAACATACATTAAAAAACTTGTGTAGAATTTACAAGTGAAAAATATATTGGTGAAAAATATATTTGGTATATGAAAAGGTGTAGGAAAAAGGATTTATATAAAAAAAACCCTCTATTGCAAAAAAATATAAAAATCTCCAAACAATGTTCATTTAAACTTTCTTGACTTGATTCATATGTTTTTGTAAATTATTATCCAAGTGTAGCGGGTATTTGAATTTAGGGGAAGCATCTGGGTGGTAGTGTAACCCAGATGCACTGATTTCTAGGGAATCTGAGACCCTTTTATGGTTCTTGGAGGACTCTGGTGGTGTGAGGTTCCCTGCGGCCTACAGGTGGCATTGTTGCCGGGGGGCCGGGGTTGAACTCACACCGCAAAACTGTGCCTTTTTGTCCTCCCTGGCGCTAGTACAGCGGGGCGGGGAACCCGCTGTGACGCAAAGGGAGAGGGGATAAAAGGGGCGGACGCCCTTACCACGGGGTTCAGAGTCAGAGGATGCAGCCGCACCCAGGCACCTTTAGCCTGGGTGCTGGCGTTCCGGAGTTCCGGGCCCAGGTGCCCTTGACCTGGCCGGAGCGAAAGATGGAGTCCATCTCAGGCACCTTTAGCCTGGGGTGAGGTACTATGGCGGATGCCTGGAGCCCAGTAACTTCGACTGGGTTCCGCAAGGGTGGAGGAGTCCGAGGGGCCCTAAGGTGTTGTGACCCGTATCTGAGGCGAGGAGGCCAGGGAGCGTAACCCTGCCGAACAGTCTGGTGCAGCATTAAGCCAGTGACGGTGGGGCCTCTGGTAACTCTCTTGGAGGGATGTCTTCCCCCTGACAGGGGCTGCAACGTAGCGAAGGTAACTCCAGTTCCTGTCCGTTAGAGTCGCTGGAAGAGACTCTGAAGCTAAAAGTACATTTTACAGCCACCGTGCTTAGCAACCGTTGGTGATACCTCAATGGTTTAGATTTATTTGAGGATTGTGCCTTGACCTACTCCCCACCAATACTGAACTGTTCTATGGGTCTCAAACTGTCTGCTCGCAAAGGACTATTTGTTTGCCATTATGGAATAAATAAGTGTTGGACCTTTTCAGTGCGTGGTACTCCAGTTACTGGGAGCAAAGGGGGTTATTAGCAGAACAGACTTGGCTCTGAGTGTTCAAACACAGCCCGAGGGTAAACCAGTACTGGCCTTCACCTCTACCCCCTGCAATCTAGAGGACATGGGCCGTAGCACATCTCACTCTCCCCTCCAAGGTACCCCTAGACCAGAGCCAGAGTAACCGATAAAGAAGAGGAAGGGGGTGAGGCCGCTACACATGTATAATGCTTTACAACTTCATTAGATGGTTACAACGTCATTTGTGTTTGCCAATATTTAAATGACGGTTGACATAAATGTATTGTTTTGGATTATATGTTTTGATTTTTTTATATTGTATAAATGTTGTTTGTGTGCTGCTCTGCCTCTGATGGGGGCACTTGCTCTCTGTTTCACTCATTTCTGCACTAATTTTCGGGGGCAGGATCACCCCCTTATATGGAGAATGCAGAATGAGTGATGTCACCAGCTGGACGTTAAGGATTAACACCAGGGACAAATGGTACCTTCCATTTCCCTTTTCCTCCATGTATTTGCGATTGTGTGTATTTAGAGGCCATGTGTTTGGTTGCATGGACACCCAAGGGCTTCTCGGTTTGAAGCACGATTTATGCCGTCACTTCATATGCCTACCAAAATACCACAACTTGTGCGCCTCAGTGTCCATCTCCGCCCCATCCCTCCTGTACCCCAGATCCCACCCAGCGGCGTCATTTGACACCTTCCCGGATTTGGCGTAACCGATGGCATGGTGACGCTTCATCTAGCGGCGGGTGGCTCTGGGGATTTAGGCCGAGCGACGCGCTAGCCTATTGGCGCATGTGCAGTGGGCATTCTGGTGTCCGCGCGTGCTCGGTGACGTCAGATGCCCGAGCAGGCGGGGATATAAAATGCCGGCCGCTCACCAGTTCCATCTCGCTGAAGCACGTGGGCGACCTTATCCGGTCTATGTCTTTTCCAGGTAACATCTCCATCTCATTTGTCTGTCTCACTTTACTCTCCTTGCTCTTAAACATACTTATGGCCTACTGCTTTTGTTATTACTGGGTTTACTGTGCTGAGCAACATTAAGCATTTGGCCTCGTACACACGACCGAGTTTCTCGGCAAGAACCAGCAAGAAACTTGCTGGCAGAGATGTCTTGCCGAGAAATTTGTTCGTGTGTATGGTTTCTCGTCGAGAAAACCGACAAGTAACCTCGACGAGAAAATAGAGAACCTGCTCTCTATTTTCTCGTCGGGATTCTCGTCAGCCTGTTTCTCGATGAGAAAAGTGAGTGTGTGTACACTTACCTGTCCGCCGGGAAGCCCGCGCATGTTTGAAATGAATTTGACGCATGCGCGGTAGCTTCTTAGGCATAGATAGGGTATACCAAGATGGCGGCGACGGCATCGAATGTGAGGAGCGCATGCTCGTCGTAGTCGATGACGTCACCGCGTACGCTCCATTCAAAGAACCGCGGGTTCTTTGAATCGAGCGTGTGTACACTCGGCCTGGAAAATTTTCTTGTCCAAAAATCTCGTCAAAAAAAACGACATGTTTTTTTCGACGAGAATCTCGGCCGTGTGTACGAGGCCTTTCTCTCTCTTCTCTTTTGTTTTTGATGATTCGTTTACATATGTAGCTGGGTCTCCTTTAAGGCCCTATGGACTACGTTACCCAGAACCCCGTTTGACACCCAGGGTGCATTTGGCCACCGCAGAGACTCATGGGTGGGGCTATAAAAGAAGAGGGCGAGGCTAAGCTCGGCCTCTTTGGACACTGCGCTGCAATCAATAGGACTCCCTGTGCGGATCTGTTGCAGTACAAGGCCCGAGGCCTGGGCCTTGCGAGCCTTCCACCCCACTGCTGAGCCTGGGTGGTACCTGATTTCCTGTCGAGTTTGCTGACATAGGTAGGACTGGAGACCCTGCCGTTGCGGACACTGTGGGTGGAGGGTGCAGGGCAGGCAGGCGAGCACAATCCCAAAAAAAGAAGGAGGAACAACTAAACACTGGCATCTATAATCTGAATAAGGCTGAGCTCAACCCCAGTGAGCTCAACATTTTAAATTTGGGTTTGAAGTGTGCAAGAAAAAGGATGAACAAGTTCGATGTGTACATTGACACACACAAATTTGTACGCACCTTGAATATGAAAAAGTATTTTTTGAGCCATCCTTATGATAGATCTAGGGTAGCAGTGAAGGAAACAGAATTGATAGATAGCAGCCTAAAAAATAAATCGATCTTTAACCCACAGAATTTGAATAATCATTACATCGAAGTTTTCAAAAATATGGTACTCAAGGATTTAGAAGAACTCCCCCTAAAAAAACGCATCAATCCAGAGTACATCAGAGAAGGGATTAGTTCCCTGGAAGATAGAAAGGATATTGTTATCCGCCCGGCGGACAAGGGGGGAGAGGTTGTGGTTATGCAGAAATCCTTTTATCACAATCAACTTATTGAACTCCTGAGTGACCAGAGGACATATAAGAGGTTATCAACTGACCCTACTGAACCATATAGGGATCAATTAAACTTGTTGATAGAATGGGGCTATAGATGTAACGCCCTAAATCCAAAAGAAAGGAGGTACCTCAATCCCACTTCAAGTAGAATTCCGGTTATTTATACACTACCCAAAATTCACAAACATGCAAAAATTCCACCTGCACGCCCAATAGTGAAGGGTATAGGGTCAATTACAGCCAGACTTGGAGAATATTTGGACAAATTTCTTCAGTCAAGTGTTATTACCACAAGGGCATATTTAAGGGACACCACAGACCTTTTGCGTTTGCTGGATGGGGTTGAGCTGAATCCAGCCACCACAACCTATCTAGTAACCGCAGATGTGTGCTCCTTGTATACTGTTATACAACATGATGATGCCCTATTGGCAATAAATTGGGCCCTAAGTAAACGAGACGATATACCTCACATACAGAAATGTTTCTTGGGCAAAGTTTTAGACTTCAGCATGGCCCACAATTATTTCTGGTACCATGGCCAATTTTACTCGCAGCAGGTTGGCGTTGCTATGGGAGCTAAGTTTGCTCCCAGCATCGCCAACCTGTTCATGTCTGAATGGGAGGACAGACATGTCTTTCATCAGATCAGACCAGAGTTAAAATTGTACCGTCATTTCATAGACGACATCCTATTCATATAGGAGGGTTCTGAGGAATCAGTCTTGGAATTCATCAGCTATTTAAATAACAATACCAGAAATATTGTATTGGACCATGTAATAAGCCAGGATAAGGTGAATTTTTTGGATCTAACTATTATGAAGAAGGGCCCCCGTTTGAGTACAAAAGTGTACTTCAAACCCACTGACAGAAACAGCTATCTGTCTATTGGCAGTGGACACCATCCTTCATGGATGAGAAACATCCCTAAGGGGCAGATGTTGAGGGTACGGCGTAATTGCACAACAGGTGATGATTATCTCACACAAGCTAATGTTTTAGGAGATAAGTTTATTCAGAAGGGATACAAGAAAGAATCTATTTGTAATACCATTTCTGAGATTGCTAATACCCCTAGAGAACAATGTTTAAGGAAGAAGGAAATACTAACAGATAATAGCTCACACCAATGGGGATTCATATCCAACTTTCATTTTCAGTACAAGGAGATAGAGAACATCTTCAGTAAATACTGGTATATCCTTTGCAGGGATAGACATCTGGGTGGATCTTTACCAGAAAAACCCAAATGTATTTACAGAAGGGCTCCCAATTTTGGTGATCAGGTGGTACAGAAAATATTAGACCCACCAGTGAAATTGAGCTTGGGGATAGACCTGAATGGATTCTATTCATGCCGCAAATGTATTTGCTGTAGAACAGTCAGAGTGACCAACAGAGGCATGGTTAGTATTACCAATATAGATCAAGAAACATTTGGAATTAAACATTTCATCACGTGCAATTCTTCTTACGTTGTATACCTTTTATGGTGCCCATGTGGGTTACATTATGTGGGCAGAACCAAACGCCTTCTAAGAGTTAGAATAGCTGAACATTTGGCAAACATCCAGAAGGGGTTTAAAGATCATAGTGTTTCCCTGCACTTTAAAGAGAAGCATGCCCAGGATCCATCACTTCTTCAATTCTGTGGGATAGACTGTACCCTTCAGTCTTGGAGGGGTTCTAATCGGGTTAGGGAATTATCCCAGAGAGAAACTAAGTGGATATTCCTTTTGAAAAGCCTTCAGCCGAGAGGGTTAAATATCGAGCTGGACCTGAATTGCTTTATCAATAACTTTTAATTTCCAGTATTAGCTTTATAGTCATTTTCAATTGTGACTTTTTTTCTCTTTGTGATGGTGATCGGATAAATATTTTTTGATTACCATCAAGGGTCCAGACAGCTAATATGATCATGGGGTCAACCGTTTTTGTATTTACATATACGGGATCTGAATTGTCTCTACCACTTTAATATACTTAACTTGTAGTTCATTGATATTGGTTACTTGATTTTTTATTGGATTTTAACCTTCATACATTTTATGTTTAATTTTTAATATTTAAGAGTAAAATGCACATTTACACTTCACAATCTTCATCAGATGTAATGTATTTGTTGCATGGAGAGGCAAGCAATGTGCAGTCTACTTTCTGCTTAGGGAGAGTAAATATTCAATGTGTCAATTCATCTATTCATGGTCGCTGGTCTAGGGTCAGGGCTTACGCTCATGGAGACACAGAGTATGCGCAGACGCTATGAAAAAAGTCCATGATGCATCAGGGATGGACTATAAAAAGGACACTGTCATACCGTGCAGCCAATCCCATTGATAAAGTCTTTAACGACTAAATATGTCTGGGTGTGGCCTGCACGGTAACTTTTTGTGAACTCTGAACGTAGACACCACCACCAAGGCTGATACGACTCTGGCCGGGAAAGAGAGCGAGCAATTGGAGGGTGAGATCTGCTGGTTATTCTGGGTCCGCCGTGACCGCAATTCCTAGTACGCCATTGCAAGCCTCCTTCATTCATTTCTGTTGCTTTTTATTTGAAGTGCCTGTTTGAATTTTGAACAATGTGAGTACGATGGTTGAAGATGTGTGTGCAATTTTAAAATAAATTGTTTTTACTTACTTCACCATTGGAAGCACTTATTCATTTTTTACATGTGGAGTGGATTCTCTTGTAAAAATTCCAGTGGATTTGTCTATTAACCCCGGTGGGGTATCAAGCTTTTATGCCGAACATGAGAGTGTGAGGCATATCTATCGGGTGAGTTTTTTTCCTTTGGGAGTGGATTCACAGACACATGTGGTGTGGTGAAGAAGCATAATTACATTTTCAAGATTAAGCATATTTGTTGGAAGCACTGAAGTTTTCATCACCTGGATTTCTTTATCACTTGTACTTTGCTTTATGAACTTTTTATTCATGAATATTGTTTTATAGACTTTTATTTATGATTCACTGCACACATAATTCATTACTTTTGTTGCTTGATTATACGTTTTGGATACATAGGACTACTATATTTATCATTTGTCCACTTTCACTTGGTGGAATATTATTTATATACACATTATAGTATTTTTGATTTGTATATCACTTGTTAGGACTGTTTTTGCATAAACAGAGAGCTACTATTTTTTCACTTAAAATTCACATACCACATTGTTTCAATTTTTAAGTAGCAGCTTCAGGATTATTTGTTCTAATTCCATCTGGGCGCAGTGGTTGTTTGGGGAGTTAATTAGGGGGCGTGTTTAGCCCTCCTTACCAGCTTTTACATAGATTTACATATAGGAAACATTCCCTAGACTAACTGTGCCATAGAGGGTTAAGTAGATTGCCGGGGGGTGGCGGTGCTGTATACAGGGCCCGAACCAACTGAAAACCAGCGGCTCTCTTAACTGGGGGTATCGCTACACGTGGGGGCCTCGTCCGGGATCCTTATACAGCAAGTAACACGCCAAAAAGTACTGGCATGGACCCGATGGAAGTAGAGCAGTGGTGCACAGTGGCTGGCGCAGATTCAGCCGCGGCAGTAGTTATTGAACTCCCGGGGATCTGGCAGGGAGGAGCAATAAAGAAGTTAATAATGACACTATCGCCATGCCAGAAAGCATGGGTGACGGATGTAAGGTCAAATTCCTCGCTTACCCACGCATTAGTAGAATGGAAGAACGAAATACCAGAGCATTTCAAAAGTCCAAACATACAAACAATGGACGATCAGACCTATAACTTGATACATGCGCTGCCACTCAAGGGAGAATGGTTCCAAACACCAAAACCATCACCCCCACAAATATCTCCACCGCCATCCCCTAAAACAGGAAAGCAGAAGAGTACAGGGAGTCCCGGACCACCACCGGCCACCCTCAGCGCAGAATTATGCGCTGTCCTAGGGGAGATTGTAGCCCAGTGTAAGAAGGATTCTGCAGATTACCCGATGTCGGGATACAGAAAACTCAGGATATTTTCTGGAAGGAAACCTGTACCTTCGGGAGAAGAGGGATTTGAGGAGTGGCTAGATGGCGCTGCTCAGGCCCTAGAGGAATGGGAAGTCCTAGAACACCGAAAAAAACAAAGAATCACTGAGAGTTTGAAGGGGCCTGCTCTGGAGGCCATACGCAACCTTAAGCTGAGCAAGAAAGACTGTGATGCACAGGATTATCTGGCCATTCTGCAGAATGTGTTCGGGGGAACGGAAAAAGAAACTGAGCTCACTTATCAGCTGGAGCACTGCTACCAAAAGACGGGAGAGAAACTGTGAGAGTTTATGAGACGTCTGGATAAGATCCTGCATAAGATTATACTAAAAAAAGGGATCGACCCAAGGAGAGTAGATGAGGCCCGTGTCCAGCAGGTGTTGAGGGGAGCTCAACCCCTGGATCCCATCGCATTAGCGCTACGCACCCGACAGGACGGGAAGAGCCTGGAATACCCAGACTTAATCCGAGTGGTTAGAGAAGAAGAGGCTATGTTGGAAAACAAGAGGAGGAGCCAACCAGTCGAACCAACAAACCCTCCGGTGGTGATGGTCAGGTCGACCATGACCACCGAAAGAGACTCAGAGGTGGATACCCGGAAGTCACAGATGTCCCAGGTATTGGAGATGCTGACCTCTTTGATGGCAAAGGATTTACGGGTACCAGAAAGGGAAGGACCAAATAAGGAACTGTTCCCAAATGCCTCAGCGCCCGCTTCCATACAAGATTGGGGGGATACGACTTGTTTCAACTGCGGAGGAGTTGGCCATGTCTCAAAAGTGTGTTCCAGTCCCAAGAAAAAGAAGTTGAATAATCGCAGGCCGGCGGAAAACTTCAGAGGGCCCCGGTGAAGGAGTCAACCGGGTGCCCATCTTCCACAGTGAGCTTAAACTGAATGAGAAGTACAGAAAAAGAGAGGATAAAACCCCTCAGAAGAAGCGGAGTGTTCTCCAGCGGGAATGTACACCAAAAAAAATTGAATAATGTTCCTCAGCGGGTATGTACACCCATTAAAAGGAGGGAGATCAATGCATACCGAGCCCAAGAGAGGCTAAAGTCCAAAGAGAAATGGCAGAAAGAGAGTCCAAAGGGAAAGTGCAAGGGTCAAAGGAAAGAGACCCCTTCGAAGCAATATCCAGAGAAGCTGGTAGGCCCCTCCCCCATAGTGCCTATTCAAGTGGAGGAAGTCTACACAAGAGCCATATTAGACACTGGGGCGCAAGTGACCCCACTATACCGGGACTTCTAAGATAAGCATCTAAGTCATCTACCCATCCAGAGGATTGAAGATTTGGAAATATGGGGAATTGGAACTCAGAGGTTTCCGTATGATGGCTACCTGCCCATAAAACTGACCTTCGACCCATCTGTGGCCGGGAAGGCTGAAGTGTTCGATACCCTGGCTGTGGTATGCTCCCGACTGCCTGGAGACAACAAGAGCTCCCTAATATTAGGGACCAACACGGACCTGGTCCAGAGACTGTTGGCCCCTCTAGCACGAGGGAAGAACCCCACAGTCACAAAGATCCACCCAATGTTGAAGACAGCTTACCAGCGACTTGTCTTAGAGCAGGAGGCCCCGGAAGAGGGGGTAGGAAAAGTCTGGAGGCTGGGAAAGAGAGGAATAGTGTTGCAGCCCGGTGAAGTAACCTGTCTCAGAGCCACTGTGAAGCTTACTTGGGAGCAACCTGGGCCCTTTGTCATGTTGGAACCCGACCCAAGGGAAGAACACTCGGGCTTAGAAGTACTCCCAGAAGTGGTCCCGTTGAAGGCCCTGAAGAAAGCACACTGTAAAGTACCTGTGAGTGTCAGGAACATTACGGACGGCCCCATGGAGATCCCAGCCAGGATATTGCTGGGCCAGGTGAGCCCTGCTGCCCCAGTTATCTTGTCAGATGTGGAGAAGACAGAGGGAGAAAGGACCATTTGGGAGAAGCTCTGCATGGAGAACCCAAACCTGCCAAGGGCTTGGAGAGAGAGAGCCAAGGCCCAGTTGACCAGGTGGAGAAGGATCTTCTCCCAAGATGAGTTTGATGTGGGGTGTGCGAAGAGTGCCACCCACCGAATCCGCCTCCAGGAAGATAAGCCCTTCAGGGAGAGGGTCAGGCGATTTCCGTTAGCAGACCTTGAAGACTTGAGGGAACAGCTCGCCGAGCTCAAGAGAACCGGTGTTATCCGGGAGTCTAGAAGGCCCTACGCCTCTCCGATAGTAGTGGTCAGGAAGAAGAATGGGTCATTGAGGCTGTGTATAGATTACAGGACCCTCAACGGGAGAACTATACCCGACCAGTATACCACTCCGAGGATAGAGGATGCCTTACAGAGCTTGTCTGGAGCCAGGTGGTTCAGTGTCATGGATCTAAAGAGCGGATGCTACCAGATCCCTATGCATCCGGAAGACAAGGAGAAGACAGCTTTTATAACTCCTGTGGGGTTCTTTGAATTTGACCGGATGCCACAAGGTCTGTCTGGAGCCCCAGCCACCTTTCAACGCCTCATGGAAAAGACTGTAGGAGACATGAACCTCATCGAAGTCCTTGAATACTTAGATGACATCATTGTCTTTGGGAGAACTCTGGAGGAACATGAAGAGAGACAGGAGAAATTTTTGAAAAGACTCAGTGAGGAGGGACTCAAACTTTCACCCGAAAAATGCCAGTTCTATCAGTCATCAGTTAACTATCTGGGACACATAGTGTCCGAAGAAGGGGTAGCCACAGACCCCGAGAAGTTGGAGGCAGTCACCTCCTGGCCACGGCCCACCACTGTGACAGAACTCGGATCTTTCTTGGGGTTCTGCTCCTATTACAGGAGGTTCGTGGAAGGGTTTGCCCGGATTGCCAGACCTCTGAATGAGCTGCTCAAGACAGAAGGGGAAGAGGATGACTCTGGGCCCAGGAAGCCGGGGGAGTCAGTCAAAGACCAGTGGAACAAGAAGTGTAAAAAGGCCTTCCAGAAGTTGAAGAAAAGCCTAACCACTGCCCCTGTCCTGGCCTACGCAGACCCAAAGAAGCCTTATGAACTCCACATAGATGCCAGTCATGATGGTCTGGGAGGAGTGCTCTATCAGGAGCATGAAGGGCAACTGAGGCCTGTTGCTTATGTGAGCAGGAGTCTGACCCCCTCTGAAAAGAATTACCCCACTCATAAGTTGGAGTTTCTAGCCCTCAAGTGGGCTGTAGTTGAAAAACTCAAAGACTATCTGTATGGGGCTGAATTCACCGTTAAACTGACAACAACCCTCTTACTTACCTTTTCACCACAGCAAAGCTGGATGCCACAGGACATAGATGGCTGGCGGCACTGTCTGCTTTCAATTTCAGCCTGAAATACAGGCCCGGGGCTGGAAATCGAGATGCAGACGCCTTGTCGAGAAGATCTCATGCCCCTGCCAACAGTACAGAAGACTGGACTCAAGTGGCACCCGACGGGGTGCGAGCCCTCTGCCAAGGGGCTGAACTACAGGCCCGTGGTGGCTCAAGAGCGGAAGAAATAGGGGTCACCGTGGTAGGGGTCCCCAGGCAATATTGTGGGGTAACCCAGCTAGAGGAACATGACTTGCCAAAACTGTCCAAAAGGGAGTTGAGATGTGACTAATTGGAAGACCCTATGGGGAAATTGGTCCTGGAGGCCCTGGAAAGTCAGGATCCAGATGGACTCTTGCGTCACCCTTCAAAGGAAGCTCGCTTGTTGAGGAAGGAGTGGGACAGGCTGCAGGTGCATCAGGGAGTAGTCTACGGAAGGGGCCCCCCTGAGAACCTAGAAGACAAATGCCAACTGTTTCTACCCGAGAAACATCGAGAGACCGTCCTGGTCGCCCTGCATGACCACCACGGCCACTTGGGAGCTGAGAGGACCTTTCAACTAGTTAGGAGCCGGTTCTATTGGCCCTGCATGAGGGCCGAAGTTGAGGAATACTGCTACTCATGCGCACGCTGCATCCAGAAGAAGACTTTACCCCACCAAACTGCCCCAATGGGCCATCTACAAAGTCAAGGCCCACTGGATTTGGTATGCATTGATTTTCTCTGCCTCGAACCCGACTTGGACTAGGAAATGTTCTGGTGGTAACCGACCATTTCACCCGATATGCCCAGGCCTTTCCAACTAAAGACCAGAAGGCTTCTACTGTAGCTAAAGTGCTCATGGAAAAATATTTTGTACATTACGGGCTACCACAGCGGCTCCACTCGGATCAAGGAAGGGACTTTAAAAGTCGGCTGATCCGGAAGCTCCTGGATTCTTTAGGGATCAAGAAGACCCGAACCACTCCCTATCATCCACAAGGGGATGCTCAGCCAGAGAGGCTCAACCGAACCTTGCTCAACATGCTGGGGACTTTAAGTAGTGAAGAAGCAGCACTGGAGCAAACACATAGCAGCAATCGTGCATGCTTATAACAGTACCGCAAGTGATGCAACGGGGTACTCACCCTATCGACTCATGTTCGGGAGAGAAGCAAGGTTACCCGTAGACCTGGCCTTTGGAAACTCCATAGACCATTCCTCAGTCACTTCCCACAAAGGTTATGTAGACAGGCTTAGACACAGTTTAAAGTTGGCCTATGAGCAGGCCCAAGCAGCCTCAGATCAAAGGGGAGCCCGCAACAAGAAAAACTTTGACCTGAAAGTCCAGATTCAAGATCTACAACCTGGGGATAGAGTGCTGCTCCGAAACTTGGGGATCCCTGGAAAACACAAGCTTGCAGATCGGTGGAGGCCTGAACCCTATGTTATTTGCAAGAAGCTGCCGGGCCTACCTGTCTACAAGCTAAAGCCGGAAGGAAGGGTGGGTCCATTAAAGACTTGGCATCGGAACCACCTACTCCCACTGGCAGAAGCAGTTCGGATACCTCCTGTTAGGGATTCCCCTGAGCCAACTTCCATTTTGGATACTCCCAACTAGCCAAACACTCGGTCCCAAACTCCTCGAGCTGAGAAAACAGATATTTCTGAGCTAAGTGAGGATGAGAGAGAAGAACTTGAATGGCTATGGCCTTCCCAGGCCCCAGAAACTTCTGCTATAGATCTTCCACCTACTGAAGACGCCATAGATAGTACACTGAATGCAGAAGCTACTGAGTTCATCCCGTCCAGTCCCTTAACCGATTTTTGGGAAGATGCCTGTGACTCACTCTCATGCCGCGTACACACGACCGCTTTTCTCGACGAGAATAACGGCATTTTTTTTTTCCGCCGAGAAAACCGATCGTCTGTGGGCTTTATGTCGTTATTTTCAACGAGAAAAACGGCATTAAAAACGACGAGAAAAATTAGAACATGTTCTAAATTTTCTCGCCGTTTTTCACGTCGTCGTTTTTTTCATCATGAAAAATGATCGTGTGTAGGCTTTAACGACGTGAAAAAAGCGCGCATGATCAGAAGCAAGTGAGGAGAAGGGAGCGCTCGTTCTGGTAAAACTACTGTTCGGAATGGAGATGGCACATTCGTCATGCATGAAATTATTACATCGTTTAATGCAGCGCATTCTTTTCTTCGTTCTAATGCTGCAATATTCCAATTCTCTTGCTGCTGATATTCTCCCAGAGTTAGGACAATCTTTGTTCTTTAGTATTTATTGTTTTATCATGATTAATCTCTATTTTGGTGAGCCAGATCTCCCTAAATACCCAAACATTTTTACATTATTTTATTTTTTATTTTTTTTAGATTTAAATTTGTGGTATTAGATTTTAGACTGTTTTTACATATTATTTGCTATTTTGGAGTGTGTCAAGTTACCACAACATTATTATTTATTCTAATTTGGCCTCAATGAGGTTAGTGTCCCTTGTTAATTTCACAATTTTTTATCCACTGTCCCTGCCTACTCACTTACAAACTGGCTATTTAGAAGAAAAACACATGTTCATTTTGTATCTTACAAAAAAAATTCCATTTATTATGGCCTAATAACAAATTAAAAGGTAAGCCAAAACAAAACCATATGTAAAGTACAAATCAAGAAGCCAGGAAGACAGCACTGGAGACCCTGCTGAAATTAGTGCAGACCCAGATCACCACAGCAAACACCAAAGCATGTGAAGACAAAAATTGGGCCCATGTGAGGCACATATCCTGGGCTCATTTTCGGGTTTTTTGTTTGACCTTCCCTGCAGCCTTCCTTGGAGGCTGTGTCCGTGGAGGAGGGACTGGAGCAGGAGCAGGGTCTGGAACAGGAGCAGGGACTGTTACAGGAGCAGGGACTGTTACAGGAGCATGGAGTGGGGCAGGAGCATGGAGTGGGGCAGGAACTTGAGCATAAAAATATGAAAGGTCCACAACGTCTGTGAAATCCTTCAGTTTGTTCAACAGGCCCATATTGACCACCTTCAATATTAGGGTTTCACATTTCAGCCTCTGGTCCAGTTCCATTTGGGGCAGTTTCTCCCCAATAAGGGCAGCAAATCCCTCTGCAGCGGTGGGGGGCTCTCGGAGTGCAGCAGTAGCCTCCCTAATTAGGGCCTGGGTCTCCTCCTCCATTTGAAGCAGCCTCCTTGATCTTTTTGCTGGAATCCGCAGCAGAGGGATCTGGGGCCTGGTGTTGTGCTGGGTCCCACTGGGGCCTGCCTCTTCCTGGGTCCCACTGGGGCCTGCCTCTTCCTGGGTCCCACTGGGGCCTGCCTCCTCCTGGCTTCCAGTGGCACCTGCCTCCTTGTTTGTCCCACTGGAGCCTGTCTCCTCCTGGCTTCCAGTGGCACCTGCCTCCTCGTGTGTCCCACTGGGGCCTGTCTCCTCATCCTGTTTAAAAAAGGTACATCGAGTTAGTTTTGCCTTCATCTTTCACACACATTTGTCACCTCATGACATTTGGTAATTGAATGCTACTAAATATTAAAGTGAATCATTCTGACACCAGTATATTTCTTTTTGGTGCCCTTAATTTTTGGCCACTGCTGTCTATTGATATGTCAGACACTTTTTTATAACTCTTAACATTTTTCACACTTTTTTACAAACTTTTACAACATTCAACTTTTATTACTCTAAATATTTTGTGAAATATTATACCTGGCTCCAAATATTTAAATCAGGCTCCTCCAGGACTTGAGGTTGTTCCTCCAAAGAGACCTCAACTTGGCTGGAGGCTTGGCTGCAGGGAATGCTGGAGGGAAGGCTGGAGGGAAGGCTGGAGGGTTGGCTGCAGGGAAGGCTGGAGGGTTGGCTGCAGGGAAGGCTGGAGGGTTGGCTGGAGGGTTGGCTGCAAGGAAGGCTGGAGGTCGTTCTGGGTGGAAGGCTGGAAAGGGATTCCCTGGATTCCAGGTGTTCATCCAGGAAACTCAGGTGCTGATAGTACCACAGATTTGGGATGTATCGGTCCTCTGCACCTGCTCCTGACCGTAGGGATTTTAGCACTTTATTCCGTTGAGCCCGGTATGTGCCCCTAATGGTCCCAATTTTTGTGTTCAGATCCTGTAGTGTTGCTGTGGGGATCTGAGTTTTCACAAATTCCAGCAAGGTCTCCAGTGCTCTCTTCCTGGCTTCTTTATTTTTATTATGTTTATTTTTAGTCTGCCATAAAATTGGAAGATTCTTCCATCTTTGCAGGAATTCCAACATAAAATCTGGGTCCTTAAATACCTTCATTTTCTCTGCAATTCAAAACCCAAATCAAAAAAAGGAATGTCAGTCAGGACTTCTCCAAATCTTTCTCACCATATATAGGCCACTAACGTAGCAATTGATCAGTCATCATAGAGTTGAGTGGACACCTGGATGTTTGTGTTGAACTCTTTTTAGCTAACTTTGTAAAAAGCTAGAGTTCGTGACCTGACTTTCCCCGAACCCAAACCCCATTGAAGTAAATGTTGCCCTGTAAATCATGGGAATAAAAGGACTCCCCAAAAATAAAGGAGTACCTCGAACTGTCCCTGCACCAAGTGTCATTTTTGTTTTAAAAAAATTAAAACTAAATTCACTCCTGGGTATAATTAATTGTTGTCTCCTGTCAATTGCAATACATAGGAAAGTCATTGATACAAACATTGGGAAAGCATTGTGGTTCCCCCAAATATCCATACCAGGCCCTTCAGGTCTGTCAAGGATTTTAAGGGGAACTCCCCCCCAAATTCTGGGAAAAAATGGCATGGAGTCCCCCCCCAAATCCATAACAGACCCTTATCCGAGCACGCAACCTGGCCGGCCACAGGGGAAGAGGGGGGGACGAGAGAGCGCCCCCCCTCCCTCCTGAACCGTACCAGGCCACATGCCCTCAACATGGGGAGGATGTCCCCATGTTGATGGGGACAAGGACCTCATCCCCACAACCCTTGCCCGGTGGTTGTGGGGGTCTGCGGGCGGGGGGCTTATCGGAATCAGGAAGACCCCTTTAACAAAGGGGACCCCCAGATCCCGCCCCCCCTATGTGAAATGGTAATGGAGGACATTGTACCCCTACCATTTCACCTTAAAAAATGGCATTATCTAAAAAATGACACTACACGGTTTTTGACAATTCCTTTATTATTGGTTTTGTTTTTCAACCATCTTCTTCCTTCTTCTTTTCTGCATTCGAGTTTTTTCCTCCATCTTCCTCTTCATCTTCATCTTCCTTCTTGCTTCGGGCTTCTCGTCCGCATCTTGCTTCGGCTTCTTCTTTGTTCTCCCGCCGCTCCGTTTGAATTGGAGTTTCCCACTGTGTTAGGCAGTTCTCCTCTAGGTCCGCTGCGAGCCGGGGGACCCGCCCCCCTCTGACTGCACGGGGAAAGTACCTGTGAAATCTCTGTGCGTCAGAGGGGGGCGGGGTCGCCGCCCAAGAGGAGAACTGATGAACTAAGCGTCCCACAGCGGGAACCTCCAATTCAAACGGAGCGGCCGGAGAAAGAAGAACCCGGAGCAAGATGCGGACGAGAACACCGAAGGAAGAAGGAAGAGGAAGAGGAAGAGGAAGATGGAGGAAGAAACACGAAGCGAGAAAAGAAGAAGAAGGGAGAAGATGGAAGAAAGCCAAACTAAAAATTAAAGGAATTGTCAAAAACTGACTACTGTCATTTTTTACATTTTGTACACTTTCTTCGTGAAATGGTAGGGGTACAATGTACCCCTTACCAATTCACATAGGGGGGGCGGGATCTGGGGGTCCCCTTTGTTAAAGGGGTCTTCCAGATTCCAGATTCCGATAAGCCCCCCGCCCGCAGACCCCCACAACCACCGGGCAAGGGTTGTGGGGATGAGGCCCTTGTCCCCATGTTGAGGGCATGTGGCCTGGTATGGTTCAGGAGGGAGGGGGGCCGCTCTCTCGTCCCCCCCTCTTCCCTGCGGCCGGCCAGGTTGCGTGCTCGGATAAAGGGTCTGTTGTGGATTTTGGGGGGGACTCCACGCCCTTTTTTTTCCTGATTTGGGGGTGGAGTTCCCCTTAAAATCCTTGACAGACCTGAAGGGCCTGGAACTCGAATTTGGGGGAACCCCCACGTTTTAATTTTGCAGGTACAACTCACTTTTCAATGTCTTGCCATTTGCCGGGAGGCAAGAATTCATTTAGAGCCGCGATTGACTTTTCAAAGTTTATTCACAATTAAAAAATGACACTTTGTGCACGGCCAGTACTAACAGCACGGGAAGCAAGCGCCAAGTTACATGCATATTGCCCAACCCCGGCCCCGAACATACAGTGAATGAATGTTTATAGGTTTAATGCTCCTGGACACAGGCAAATTTAAAGGTCTGTACGGTCACTACATTTGCTGTTCGGGGCCACTCAACCCTCGACATATCAAGTATGAAAAATGTTACGTACCCGCGATCTACACGTTCGTCTCCTCCGACCTTCTTCCACTCACTGAACGTCGCTTTCAACGATGTTTTTTGGAGTTATATACAGTGCGCATGCGTGACGCTCCGCACGCTTTCCCGCCCCTGACGTTCGTTACACTACTTTCCCCGCCCCTTCTCGCTACTCCTTAATGACGGAGAGTGTAAACATGTCGGCGAATCACCAACATGATGTGGAAAGTGGGGAAGAAAGCAGGCCCCGACCCAGAAGGTATAAAGCCACTAACATGAGCTTTGAGGAGATGGTGGAGATGGTCACCATATTGCTCCGGGATGATTATGACGCCAAACATGGGCCCTACAAAAAGCCAAATCAAGTGAAGTCCAAGATCATGGATAAAGTGGTCAAAGCGCTATTTCAGAAATTTGGTGTTCGCAGGTCGCGGGAACAGATCTGGAAACGATGGTCGGACATTAAGTTGCGTGAGCCGGATCAATATAAAAAGATTAAAAAAGTCATCAAAAAAAGTAAGTAGATCTACATTAAATGTGATTTTTGGTAATAATGTGGTGTTGCATGTGCTTTTAAAATAATGTATGTAGTACAGTTAAAAATGTCATGTTTCATGTTTTTGGGCACACGAATCGATCGTATAAATGGTCGTTCAAATGTTCACTCAATCACAAGCTTTTCGCCCGATTCATTGTTCGAACGACATTTTATCAATCCTAAAATAATAGGCATGTTCAAATGTTTTTAGCAATGTATTCCACCAAAACATCGTTTGGGTGGTATTGAACGAGGATTTCAACGTTGGATTCTTGTGCCCAAGAACATGAAACAGAACATCATGAATCGTTTATGTGAGAAGTAATTATAAACATGTTTGTGTAGTTGTTGGTAATTAGATTTGGCTAATGTAACTAGATTCAGTGTACGGTTACAAGAGTATGCTCAGCAGCTGCTTACACATCTGGACTCATTAGCACAAGTGTGGGCCACAAGAACAACCTTTTGATGGTGTCACACACAGGTGTTCCAGTGGATTCCTGGTGTGTTTCCATGTGTGAAACATGACCAAAAGAGATTAATCTACCATCTTGGGAAATGGATACAATCATGTGTTCATCTCCTAAAAAATTATCACTAATACAATTGTAACACACTTCCCAAGAATGATTAATATTCCTCTTTCACGCCAAAATATATTTAGTTACACAAGTCTACCTTTTGGTTATATCTCCTAGGGCTTCAAAGAGCTAAGAGACACAAGGCTGCAAACCCTGCACCACCAACTCAAGACCCACAACCGCAGGATGTGGCAGAAGAGGGAAATGGCAACTCACCAGGTCAGTGTCATACACCACAGCCTCAGGTAATAGATGTTGGCCTGTATATTTAGTAAGACGTTTTCTTTTCACTACTTCAAGGGACTTTAATGCCTGCGGCACCAGCAACCTTCACCAGAGCCACTGCCCAGATGTTGCTGAAACAAGTGAGGGTCTGCTCTCGGGAGGTTGAAAAGATAAAAGACAACCTGTTCCAGATGTGCCAAACCAACAAAATCATGGAGAAAAGACTGAAAAAACTAGAGCATATTCTTGGGAGGGTGTAAAACTTGTATATATTCTAAAAAATATTGTTTTATTTTTTGGGGGGGAAATCTTTTATTTCTATAAAGGTATATTGTTCGTGTTGTACATTTTTGTACTGAGTTGTAAAAAGAGAAAAAAAAACAAATTCCCAAAAAAATTTGGGGTATATTTTGATACAAACGTGAAAATTTTTAAACTCCTATAAAAAAATTTAATCACTAAACAATGTGTGGCTTCTTATATCAATGTTGCCCCCCCCCCCTAAAAAAATGTGTGTGTTTAGACTCTATAAATGATTGTAATTTACTTGTTAGGAAAAAACATGGGACTACAACTGCACTAGTATAACCGAGGACAGTGATGGTGAACATTGGCAACCCAGATGGTTTGGAACTACATTTCTAATGTTACTCAGGCACTCTGCAGTGTAGTTGAGCATCATGGGAAATGGAGTTGCAAAACATCTGGAGTGGCAAGGTTCACCATCACTGACCTAGGAGAAAGAACAAATACAACAAAAGAAAAGCAAACAAGATGTTTTCAGTATATTATTTTTTATTATGACCAAAATTGGTTTAAAAATGATCAGGCATTGCAATGGCCCCCCTACCCATAAAATATTCTAGATAGCGTTGCCGCACATTGCGGCCGCTTTGGGGGGCCAAGCCTGTAGGGCCAGCTAACTGGGCTGCCAATGGTCCATCCAAGCACTGTGTGCCCTGAAGGTCAACTGTAGCTAGATAATTGTTTGAGTTTTTGAGTAAAAAATTGTGCAGTATGCAACAGCACATGACCAAATGGTTCCATTTATACTCCAACAAAACAATACTCCTGCGCTCTGATGTCTTGGTGTATGCGGGGCGTGTCGATCATTCCTCAGTAAACAGGCAACACTTTAGGAATCTTGCAGCCCTCCTCAGAACTATGGGTGTTCATACAACTGTAAAAAAACAAAAAACAGGAGGGCGCACCGACCTAGTGTATTACCAGATAAAATCTTTATTAAAATGTATAAAAACAGCAATGGTCCTACTCACAAGCAGAGCGTTAAAATGAGCTTTTTCTAGTGACCAGCCTGAATCATAGGACGACTGAAGTTAAAACTCGATGACCAGGGAGATAGATGGTACCTCAAATGTGCTGGACGGCTGACGCGTTTCCGGGGCGCACCCCTTTCTTCAGAGCCTACACAGCTTGTGGTATCCTATTCTCATGGATAACCCCACACATATAGATATACACACACTCATGTCCACCAAGGAGGCCCCGACCCATCGTCCCCACCCCAATAGGCCCCGCCCCTACAAACTCCACCCCCAGAGGTGTGTCTCATGATTAACCCATAGGGGTGAATCAGAAATTAAATATAATTCGACATGCTATGTGACACCAATTGTGCACTAGAGTAAAACAAATCATTTCACATCATAGATACATATAAAATAGTGGTGGAGGATAGAGGTTCAAATTCAAAGGACCAGTGTGCCACTAATGATCAAAATACTCCTAGCAAACTTGTACCCAAACCCCCACTGATCCCGCATCACAGGGTGACCAGGTAGGCTAGTAGTATACAACAGATATGTAACAAGCATCTAATTGTGCCCGAACGAACCGCTTACCGTATGCAGCAGGGGCCAACAGTAGATGCAAAGGTGTCCAATGATCTGCCAGTGGGAGAGATGCATCTAGGATTCCACTCACTGCATCCTATACCTAACCTTCTATTAAGGGAGAGAGGCACATTCGGAGCTTTGGACTAGAAGTGCGGGTGTTACAAACTTTTCCACCCGCACTTCCTGTTTGTCAGTGGTGCGGCCTGATTGGGCGAATGCCAGGCCTCGATCTGGATGCCGAGTCGGAAGTGCGGGTGTGTTTGCGTTCCACCCGCAACTTCCGGTAGCACTACAGTGAATGCGCTCGCCCCTCCTATCACTCCTAGGGGCGGAGTGCAGAGGAGGCTTGTCCAAAGCATGGAATGGGTCGCAATTGCCTAGAGGTGTGGGTGTCACTAGCGTGTCTACCCGCACTTCCGGTCGTGTCCCTGTTTGTCTATAGCACAGCCTGATAAGGCAAATACCAGGCCTCGATCTGGATGCTAAACTGGAAGTGCGGGTGTGTTAGCGTTCCACCCGCAATTTCCGGTGAAACCACAGTGTACACACCCGCTCCTCCTATCACTCTTAGGGGCGGAGTGTAAAGGAGGCCTGTCCAATGACAAGGAGAAAAAAAAAAAAAAAAAGGGGGGGGGAGAGAGGAGCCTCCTCCATGCACACACGCACATGCACACCCATACAAAGGATCCACAGATACGTACAGTGGGTCTAGTACATAGGAAAACTCCTACCTGGTTTCTTTGCCAAAAACATTCCCCCATCACCAAAGTGAATTTGTGGGAAACAACATTGATGGACTATCTCCATGGATAAAATAACTTCGTGGGACAAAGGTCCCATTTATCCCCACTGCCCCACAATTATTTGCCGTGAGGAAAAGGGATACACGTAAATCTCTCCCCACATGTACTTATGCAAAACACTCCCACAGATGATACATGGTGGACCCACTGTACGCTGGACCTACCAAATGAACCACGCCGTATAAATATTATTAATGGAGTTGAACAAGCAACCCTTGAACTACACTCTACCAAGAAGCACCCACATAGTGTAGGGTGCCAGTGGCGTGGACCCTAGTAGGTCCAGAAGATGTCACATGAACCTGAATAAACCAGCTGTAAATATGATGTGCATTATAGCATTGCAAAAATGATAAACAAAAAAGAAAACAAATTATTATTATTAATTATTATCAACAATAATAATCATGTTCCCAATATTAAATATAAACCCCAAAGGACCCAAAAAGCCTTAAAACTCTCTCTTCTAAATCCTAAGCCTACTAGAAATATTCTCTTTATGTACCCTGGCATGCACGACCAATCAACTTGTACTAATGGTGTGAAGTTCAATTCCCTCGTTGAGGCCCTGCGGGGCCAAAGTCCCCAAGGTGAAGATCCAGAAAGCTTCTCTCTTACATAAAATCTGATATTTCTTGCCACTATCTAAATTGCTAGGTATAGCTTCTATGCCAAAAACCTTCAGACCATCTATGCTACTGTCATGTAGTTCCTTGAAATGTCTCGGAACTGAACACTTGTCCTTTTCCGTGGTGATGCTACTCCTGTGTTCGTTCATCCTGGTTCTCATTGGTCGACATGTACGGCCAATGTACATAAGGCCACAAGGGCAGATTAGACCATAGATGATACATGGGGTACCACAGTTAATAAACTGTCTGATCTTATGACTTCTCCCATCTACTCCAATCACCTCTTTCTTCCTGTGGCACATATGTGTACAATTGCCGCAAATGCCACTTCCACATCTATAGGAACCTTTCTGGTCAAAGATAGTGGTCCAGGTGTTATTCAGTCCTTTGTTCTTGTTGTTCTTTTTGACCCTACTTGGGGCAATCGTATTTCGCAAATCTCTCGGTCTCCTAAATACCAAATTGGGATGGGGCGGGAGACTCAGAAAGGGATCTGATTCCAGAATTTTCCAGTTCTTCTTGAAGATCTTTTGGATCGTCGGTACTTTATTATTGTACCTCGTGCAGAACCTTGTTTGCGCTGGTTCATTTTTCTCCCGTTTCGTTTTTATTTCATCAATATCTCCATACAAGTGTAGAAATTTTTGGAAGGCTTCCTCTATATGTCCTTCCTCGTAGCCCTTCTCTTTGAATTTATTCTTCAAAATCAGACTTTGATCTTCATAGTCCTTTTTTCGAGAACAGGTGCGCCTAAGCCGACAGAACTGACCGAATGGAATATTCCGGATCCATCTTGGGTGATGGTGACTCTGAGCATGTAGGTATGAATTGCCTGCGCTAGGTTTAAAGTGCGTTCTTGAATAGATGACACCATATTCGTCGGCCCTCAATTCCAGATCCAGGAAAACTAGGAGTTCTTCGTCTACTACATGGGTGAATGAAATTCCGAAAGGGTTATTGGCACAATGTGTCAGAAATCCATCAAGTTCTTCATCACTCCCATTCCAGATAATAAGGATATCATCTATATACCGAGAGTACAAAACTAAATTTTTCCCAAAGGGGTTGTTCGCCCAAATGTATTGGAGTTCCCAATACCCCATAAAGAGATTTGCGTAGCTTGGTGCAAACCTTGCCCCCATCGCCGTACCCCTCACCTGTCTGTAGAAGCAGTCCATGAACGTAAAGTAATTATGAGTCAAGGTGAATTCAATGCACTCAAAAATAAATTGTGCCTGTTGTGGGTTAAACGTGTGGGCTTTCGCTAGATAGTATTCGGTGGCTCGAAGGCCAAATAGATGCTGGATAGATGTATATAAAGATGCTACATCCAATGATAGCCATCTATAGCCCTTCTCCCACTTATAATTAGCTAGTATCTCCAGAGCATGGCCTGAATCTTTGATGAATGATGGTAAGTTAATCACTATATTTTGTAGGAAGTGATCAATGTAGCTCCCCAGATTACTGGTTAGACTGTCAATGCCCGCAACAATGGGTCTGCCTGGAGGTTTTTCTATATCTTTGTGAATCTTGGGAATATGGTAGAAATGGGGGACGACCGGATGTTTTGAGTATAAAAATTCATACTCATTCTTTGTTAAAATCTTGCTCGATAACGCCCTATCCAGAAGTTTTTTCAAATCTCCATTGTACTCTACCGTTGGATCCCAACGTAGTCTCTCGTAGGTGTCAGTATCCCCTAACAACCTAAGGGCTTCTTCCAGGTATTGATCTCTATCCTGTATAACCAGGCCACCTCCCTTGTCTGCCTTCCTGATTATGATCTCAAGATTATTCTTCAGGCTACTCAGGGGGGCTTCGATACCAACCTCATAGCCCTTATTGTATTTGCGGCTTCTGTCACCACACATTTTTCTGAATTCACGCATGACAACTTCATAGAAGGTGGAGATGAAGTTCCCCTTACTCCAATGTGGATAAAAGCTAGATTTTGGTCTGAAGTCTGTATGTCTAGTAGCTTCCTCACTCGGCAAGGCAAACGACTCATTTAGAGGTTCCAAGCCGCCTTCTTCATATAATTCCTCTAGGATCTCCAACATGCCTGTATCCTCAGATATATCCCCAAAGGTCGAAGTTGTTGTTTCTAAGTTCTCAGTACTTTGACCATTGATTTCCTTGAGCCTGAAGTGACGCTTCACCGTGAGGTTACGTATGAATTTATTCAGGTCGATGAACAGTTCAAACAAATTCGGAGGGCTTTCCGGGGCATAATTGAGGCCCCTTCTAAGCAAATCAAGCTCTTTTTCAGAGAACACGCAATTAGAGAGGTTATATATTTTGATGGTAGAATGATTTTCTATCATCTCTGTTCTCTTCTTTGATTTCTTGCCACCTCTCTGGCCTCTCCTTGTTGGTTTCTTAGTCTTCTGGTGTTCGGGGGGGTTAAAGATCTGGTTGTTAAAGTTTTCGGCGCTGCGGGTTTTGTTGTCCCCGCAGCTCCTTTCCCAAAAAAAGAAAAGTCATCTTTATTAGGTTCCACGTTTCCATTTCCCATACTTTTATCTCCTGATTGCATTGTGTTCTTGGGCCCTAGATTAATGTTGTGCTCCTGTTGTTTCCCTGCACCACCAGGAATTGAATACTCTTCCGTTAGGGGAACCGTTGTTTCTACCCGTAATGAACATTCCCTGACCGATATTTGATTCTTGGACGGGTCATCATTCCGTATCTGAAGACCATCAGTTCCTTGTCCCTCTTTCGCCTGTACAGGGATCTTATTTTGTTCCAACAAGGGACTCCTTTGCTTCAACGGAGGAGGGAAATCCTCATGTACACTAGACCAAGTTGGTGTATTGGGTGAGTGATCCTTAGTTTTCCTTGTATTGTTTATGTTCTTATATATATTTCTGTTTTTATTTTTATTTTTATTTGTATTGTTTCTATTCCTTTTCTTATACCAACGTCCATTCCTATTTCTATTTACGTTCTCATGACTCTTATTTCTTTCCTTGAAGTGAGCATTGGTTCTATCGTGATAATGATTCTGGTTCCTGGACTCCCTCTCTCTCACTTCCGGCCTATATTCTTGCCCAGAATGCTCTCGCTCCCTCCCCATTGGCCCATCTTCTTCCTCTCCAGGGGGTAATGCATTCTTGTCCCTCCTCCAATTGAACTCCCGTCCAGAAGTATAATCTAGCCTGTCTCTCTCGAATTTACCTGATTTGCGGACTATCAATTCTGCCTCATAATCTGTTGTTTGTTTGTTTATCTTATTATCCCATACTGAGAATGCTTCTAAATCCATATAGGTCAAGAGTTCTTCTTGTATATTAGTGATATCAATTTTAATATTCGACAAATTCCGTTCTCTTTGCCTAATGATCATTACTAACCAAGTCCTATTAAACAGCCTCATTTCTTTAACCCATTCTTGGCCAATATCTACATCTAAAAAATTACATAACTTATTCAACCTTAGACCTCTAGGTATCCTATTAACCTCTAGGTATTTTTGCAATAACACAATGTCCCACCACTGAGTCATTTCATTCTCCAAAAGATGTTTTAGTTTGTAGAATGCTGATACCATCTTCTCCTCTCTACTCTGTAGAGTATTCTCATCGCTGATGACGTCTAGTCCTTCCAGTTGCTGTTCGTAATTATCAACACTATTCAGGAAGCCTTTTGCCAATGAAGCCCTTCTTAGCTGCCTTTCTTCTATGGACAATACCATTATTCAGTAATATTTGCTGCTTGCCACACCGCACACTACTACACCTAGCAGCAGGAGTCCCCAAATCAAGAAAAAAGTACAACAAAACAATACTCCTGCGCTCTGATGTCTTGGTGTATGCGGGGCGTGTCGATCATTCCTCAGTAAACAGGCAACACTTTAGGAATCTTGCAGCCCTCCTCAGAACTATGGGTGTTCATACAACTGTAAAAAAACAAAAAACAGGAGGGCGCACCGACCTAGTGTATTACCAGATAAAATATTTATTAAAATGTATAAAAACAGCAATGGTCCTACTCACAAGCAGAGCGTTAAAATGAGCTTTTTCTAGTGACCAGCCTGAATCATAGGACGACTGAAGTTAAAACTCGATGACCAGGGAGATAGATGGTACCTCAAATGTGCTGGACGGCTGACGCGTTTCCGGGGCGCACCCCTTTCTTCAGAGCCTACACAGCTTGTGGTATCCTATTCTCATGGATAACCCCACACATATAGATATACACACACTCATGTCCACCAAGGAGGCCCCGACCCATCGTCCCCACCCCAATAGGCCCCGCCCCTACAAACTCCACCCCCAGAGGTGTGTCTCATGATTAACCCATAGGGGTGAATCAGAAATTAAATATAATTCGACATGCTATGTGACACCAATTGTGCACTAGAGTAAAACAAATCATTTCACATCATAGATACATATAAAATAGTGGTGGAGGATAGAGGTTCAAATTCAAAGGACCAGTGTGCCACTAATGATCAAAATACTCCTAGCAAACTTGTACCCAAACCCCCACTGATCCCGCATCACAGGGTGACCAGGTAGGCTAGTTCAATTGGAGGAGGGACAAGAATGCATTACCCCCTGGAGAGGAAGAAGATGGGCCAATGGGGAGGGAGCGAGAGCATTCTGGGCAAGAATATAGGCCGGAAGTGAGAGAGAGGGAGTCCAGGAACCAGAATCATTATCACGATAGAACCAATGCTCACTTCAAGGAAAGAAATAAGAGTCATGAGAACGTAAATAGAAATAGGAATGGACGTTGGTATAAGAATAGGAATAGAAACAATACAAATAAAAATAAAAATAAAAACAGAAATATATATAAGAACATAAACAATACAAGGAAAACTAAGGATCACTCACCCAATACACCAACTTGGTCTAGTGTACATGAGGATTTCCCTCCTCCGTTGAAGCAAAGGAGTCCCTTGTTGGAACAAAATAAGATCCCTGTACAGGCGAAAGAGGGACAAGGAACTGATGGTCTTCAGATACGGAATGATGACCCGTCCAAGAATCAAATATCGGTCAGGGAATGTTCATTACGGGTCGAAACAACGGTTCCCCTAACGGAAGAGTATTCAATTCCTGGTGGTGCAGGGAAACAACAGGAGCACGACATTAATCTAGGGCCCAAGAACACAATGCAATCAGGAGATAAAAGTATGGGAAATGGAAACGTGGAACCTAATAAAGATGACTTTTCTTTTTTTGGGAAAGGAGCTGCGGGGACAACAAAACCCGCAGCGCCGAAAACTTTAACAACCAGATCTTTAACCCCCCCGAACACCAGAAGACTAAGAAACCAACAAGGAGAGGCCAGAGAGGTGGCAAGAAATCAAAGAAGAGAACAGAGATGATAGAAAATCATTCTACCATCAAAATATATAACCTCTCTAATTGCGTGTTCTCTGAAAAAGAGCTTGATTTGCTCAGAAGGGGCCTCAATTATGCCCCGGAAAGCCCTCCGAATTTGTTTGAACTGTTCATCGACCTGAATAAATTCATACGTAACCTCACGGTGAAGCGTCACTTCAGGCTCAAGGAAATCAATGGTCAAAGTACTGAGAACTTAGAAACAACAACTTCGACCTTTGGGGATATATCTGAGGATACAGGCATGTTGGAGATCCTAGAGGAATTATATGAAGAAGGCGGCTTGGAACCTCTAAATGAGTCGTTTGCCTTGCCGAGTGAGGAAGCTACTAGACATACAGACTTCAGACCAAAATCTAGCTTTTATCCACATTGGAGTAAGGGGAACTTCATCTCCACCTTCTATGAAGTTGTCATGCGTGAATTCAGAAAAATGTGTGGTGACAGAAGCCACAAATACAATAAGGGCTATGAGGTTGGTATCGAAGCCCCCCTGAGTAGCCTGAAGAATAATCTTGAGATCATAATCAGGAAGGCAGACAAGGGAGGTGGCCTGGTTATACAGGATAGAGATCAATACCTGGAAGAAGCCCTTAGGTTGTTAGGGGATACTGACACCTACGAGAGACTACGTTGGGATCCAACGGTAGAGTACAATGGAGATTTGAAAAAACTTCTGGATAGGGCGTTATCGAGCAAGATTTTAACAAAGAATGAGTATGAATTTTTATACTCAAAACATCCGGTCGTCCCCCATTTCTACCATATTCCCAAGATTCACAAAGATATAGAAAAACCTCCAGGCAGACCCATTGTTGCGGGCATTGACAGTCTAACCAGTAATCTGGGGAGCTACATTGATCACTTCCTACAAAATATAGTGATTAACTTACCATCATTCATCAAAGATTCAGGCCATGCTCTGGAGATACTAGCTAATTATAAGTGGGAGAAGGGCTATAGATGGCTATCATTGGATGTAGCATCTTTATACACATCTATCCAGCATCTATTTGGCCTTCGAGCCACCGAATACTATCTAGCGAAAGCCCACACGTTTAACCCACAACAGGCACAATTTATTTTTGAGTGCATTGAATTCACCTTGACTCATAATTACTTTACGTTCATGGACTGCTTCTACAGACAGGTGAGGGGTACGGCGATGGGGGCAAGGTTTGCACCAAGCTACGCAAATCTCTTTATGGGGTATTGGGAACTCCAATACATTTGGGCGAACAACCCCTTTGGGAAAAATTTAGTTTTGTACTCTCGGTATATAGATGATATCCTTATTATCTGGAATGGGAGTGATGAAGAACTTGATGGATTTCTGACACATTGTGCCAATAACCCTTTCGGAATTTCATTCACCCATGTAGTAGACGAAGAACTCCTAGTTTTCCTGGATCTGGAATTGAGGGCCGACGAATATGGTGTCATCTATTCAAGAACGCACTTTAAACCTAGCGCAGGCAATTCATACCTACATGCTCAGAGTCACCATCACCCAAGATGGATCCGGAATATTCCATTCGGTCAGTTCTGTCGGCTTAGGCGCACCTGTTCTCGAAAAAAGGACTATGAAGATCAAAGTCTGATTTTGAAGAATAAATTCAAAGAGAAGGGCTACGAGGAAGGACATATAGAGGGAGCCTTCCAAAAATTTCTACACTTGTATGGAGATATTGATGAAATAAAAACGAAACGGGAGAAAAATGAACCAGCGCAAACAAGGTTCTGCACGAGGTACAATAATAAAGTACCGACGATCCAAAAGATCTTCAAGAAGAACTGGAAAATTCTGGAATCAGATCCCTTTCTGAGTCTCCCGCCCCATCCCAATTTGGTATTTAGGAGACCGAGAGATTTGCGAAATACGATTGCCCCAAGTAGGGTCAAAAAGAACAACAAGAACAAAGGACTGAATAACACCTGGACCACTATCTTTGACCAGAAAGGTTCCTATAGATGTGGAAGTGGCATTTGCGGCAATTGTACACATATGTGCCACAGGAAGAAAGAGGTGATTGGAGTAGATGGGAGAAGTCATAAGATCAGACAGTTTATTAACTGTGGTACCCCATTTATCATCTATGGTCTAATCTGCCCTTGTGGCCTTATGTACATTGGCCGTACATGTCGACCAATGAGAACCAGGATGAACGAACACAGGAGTAGCATCACCACGGAAAAGGACAAGTGTTCAGTTCCGAGACATTTCAAGGAACTACATGACAGTAGCATAGATGGTCTGAAGGTTTTTGGCATAGAAGCTATACCTAGCAATTTAGATAGTGGCAAGAAATATCAGATTTTATGTAAGAGAGAAGCTTTCTGGATCTTCACCTTGGGGACTTTGACCCCGCAGGGCCTCAACGAGGGAATTGAACTTCACACCATTAGTACAAGTTGATTGGTCGTGCATGCCAGGGTACATAAAGAGAATATTTCTAGTAGGCTTAGGATTTAGAAGAGAGAGTTTTAAGGCTTTTTGGGTCCTTTGGGGTTTATATTTAATATTGGGAACATGATTATTATTGTTGATAATAATTAATAATAATAATTTGTTTTCTTTTTTGTTTATCATTTTTGCAATGCTATAATGCACATCATATTTACAGCTGGTTTATTCAGGTTCATGTGACATCTTCTGGACCTACTAGGGTCCACGCCACTGGCACCCTACACTATGTGGGTGCTTCTTGGTAGAGTGTAGTTCAAGGGTTGCTTGTTCAACTCCATTAATAATATTTATACGGCGTGGTTCATTTGGTAGGTCCAGCGTACAGTGGGTCCACCATGTATCATCTGTGGGAGTGTTTTGCATAAGTACATGTGGGGAGAGATTTACGTGTATCCCTTTTCCTCACGGCAAATAATTGTGGGGCAGTGGGGATAAATGGGACCTTTGTCCCACGAAGTTATTTTATCCATGGAGATAGTCCATCAATGTTGTTTCCCACAAATTCACTTTGGTGATGGGGGAATGTTTTTGGCAAAGAAACCAGGTAGGAGTTTTCCTATGTACTAGACCCACTGTACGTATCTGTGGATCCTTTGTATGGGTGTGCATGTGCGTGTGTGCATGGAGGAGGCTCCTCTCTCCCCCCCTTTTTTTTTTTTTTTCTCCTGGTCATTGGACAGGCCTCCTTTACACTCCGCCCCTAAGAGTGATAGGAGGAGCGGGTGTGTACACTGTGGTTTCACCGGAAATTGCGGGTGGAACGCAAACACACCCGCACTTCCAGTTTAGCATCCAGATCGAGGCCTGGTATTTGCCTTATCAGGCTGTGCTATAGACAAACAGGGACACGACCGGAAGTGCGGGTAGACACGCTAGTGACACCCACACCTCTAGGCAATTGCGACCCATTCCATGCTTTGGACAAGCCTCCTCTGCACTCCGCCCCTAGGAGTGATAGGAGGGGCGAGCGCATTCACTGTAGTGCTACCGGAAGTTGCGGGTGGAACGCAAACACACCCGCACTTCCGACTCGGCATCCAGATCGAGGCCTGGCATTCGCCCAATCAGGCCGCACCACTGACAAACAGGAAGTGCGGGTGGAAAAGTTTGTAACACCCGCACTTCTAGTCCAAAGCTCCGAATGTGCCTCTCTCCCTTAATAGAAGGTTAGGTATAGGATGCAGTGAGTGGAATCCTAGATGCATCTCTCCCACTGGCAGATCATTGGACACCTTTGCATCTACTGTTGGCCCCTGCTGCATACGGTAAGCGGTTCGTTCGGGCACAATTAGATGCTTGTTACATATCTGTTGTATACTACTAGCCTACCTGGTCACCCTGTGATGCGGGATCAGTGGGGGTTTGGGTACAAGTTTGCTAGGAGTATTTTGATCATTAGTGGCACACTGGTCCTTTGAATTTGAACCTCTATCCTCCACCACTATTTTATATGTATCTATGATGTGAAATGATTTGTTTTACTCTAGTGCACAATTGGTGTCACATAGCATGTCGAATTATATTTAATTTCTGATTCACCCCTATGGGTTAATCATGAGACACACCTCTGGGGGTGGAGTTTGTAGGGGCGGGGCCTATTGGGGTGGGGACGATGGGTCGGGGCCTCCTTGGTGGACATGAGTGTGTGTATATCTATATGTGTGGGGTTATCCATGAGAATAGGATACCACAAGCTGTGTAGGCTCTGAAGAAAGGGGTGCGCCCCGGAAACGCGTCAGCCGTCCAGCACATTTGAGGTACCATCTATCTCCCTGGTCATCGAGTTTTAACTTCAGTCGTCCTATGATTCAGGCTGGTCACTAGAAAAAGCTCATTTTAACGCTCTGCTTGTGAGTAGGACCATTGCTGTTTTTATACATTTTAATAAAGATTTTATCTGGTAATACACTAGGTCGGTGCGCCCTCCTGTTTTTTGTCCATTTATACTCCGCCATGTTTATCGCAGTCAGAAAAAAAAGGCGGAAGCGACTGGCCATGATGCCAAAGGCATTTTCGACCACCCTTCGCGCTCTGGCCAGACGATAATTAAAGACCCTCCTCTCAGGGGTGAGGGACCTTTGGGGAAAAGGCCTCATCAAATGTGGTCCAAGCGCAAAAGCCTCATCTGCCAGGAACACAAACGGGAGGCCATGTTCATTATCTTCAGCAGGTGGCAATGCCAGGTCCTCTGAAAGAAGCCGGTCTGCAAACTCGGTCTGGGCGAAAACACCACCATCAGACATCCGCCCATTTTTCCCAACATCAACAAATAGAAACTCATAGTTGGCAGACACCACCGCCATGAGCACAATACTGTGGAGGCCTTTATAATTTAAAAAAAACAAGCCAGAATGGGCTGGTGGGACGATGCGGACGTGCTTGCCATCAATGGCTCCTCCACATTTGGGAAAGTTCCACCGCTGAGAAAAATCAGATGCCACATTCTGCCATTCCTGTGGCGTCGATGGTAACTGTGGAGTCAAAGGAACAAAAAAATTAATATACTTTACTACCTATACATTGCAAGCATGTTAGCACAAAACACTCTGGGCAAAACATCAGTATAGCATTAATTTGGAAGGAGGATTTTAGAGCGGAGCTACGCAGCCAAAATACTATAAAATAACACAGCAGCTCCAGCTACAGCAGCTGCAGAGGTTTGCTAATTGTACACTTACCTGTCCTGGAGCCCAGCAACGTCCGCAGCAGAGGACGAACAGTTGCTCGTCACTCTGCTGCCCCCTCTGCCATCCTCGGTGAGGGAACCAGGAAGAGAAGCCTTGCGGCTTCACTGCCCGGTTCCCAAACGCACATGCACGAGAAGCGCTGCACAGTTCAGACTGGTCCTCCTGTGTTCTGTGAGACAAGTGTTTGCAAGAACACTACGGGTCTTCTGCGGGAAGTGACTTGGCTCAGGCAGATTTGCCGCAGAGATGACTCCCGGATGTGGGTGAAAATACCTGGCTTAAACAGGTATCTTCACCCCCCTCCCCCCTGAAAGGTGTCAATTTTGACACCGGGGGAGGGTTACGATGAGCGGACCCCCAAAATTTTGGATGGAGGTCCGCTTGAATAAGGTAGAAAAATAAGCAACAAAAACATCACCCACTCTGATGGACCTGTGAAATTCTTTAGAGGGTGGAGGGGTTGAGATGAGTTGGGGACATCATAATTCAAATCTATAGTACTATGTAATTTATTTGTGTAGATTAGACAAAAATCAAATAATTAGGGGGGGGGGGGGGGAATCAGGCAATCTAAGCACTACAATGGAGCGTCCAAAACAAAAATGGGGATTGACTAGGCTAGGTGTGTTTGGGCCCAGGATCTAATGCTGGAGATTGGTTTAAAAACAAATATGCATGTAGCCAAAAAACATAGAATATTCAAAGCTTACAACATGCAGGGGGACAAAGGGGACATTCACAGCATATTCAAATCATGGTAATTAGAGACAGTTCAAAATATACTATACATTAGCAAGCATAAAAAAACATAGATTGTGATGTTTATAAAGGAGAAAACTTACCTTAAGATAGTCCCCATGAAGGACCTGGATAATGGCAGAGCAGGTCTCAGGGATAATGGCGCCCAGAGCCTGGGGGGAGATGCCTGTCGAGAACTTGAGGTCCTGCAAGCTTCTCCCAGTCGCAAGGTATCGCAACGTGGCGATGAGCCTCTGCTCAGCAGTAATGGCTTCCCGCATAACGGTGTCCTGCCTGGTGATATAGGGGGACACCAAAGCCAAGAGCTGCTGAAAAACGGGGTCAGACATCCTAAGAAAATTCCTGAAATCATCAGGGTTATTCTCCCGGATCTCCCGCAGCAGAGGCATATGACATAATTGGTCCCTCTGGAGCAACCAATTCTTGGTCCATGAACTCCTCCTCACCCTCCTCATGGACCGGATCTGGGACATAGCAACAAGCCCAGCAGCAAGCACAGCACGATCTCGGCGACAAGAACGTACCCGCAACATGGCTTCAAAACGGTTGTCTAATCAGAACGAACTAAAAGAACGCACTGAAGAACAGCAAGGCCTATGAAGAACGAGCTGAAAAACAGTAACGAGCGGACAAGAATGCACTGCAAAAACAGATACGAACTCACTACACGCACTGAAAGCCAGATACAAACCCACAAGCACAAACTGAACTCCCGAAAACGATCTTTAAAGCACGAAGACTGAAAAGCGCGAATCGTCTCTTCCCAAACTTTTACTAACACGCGGTAACACGAAATCAGCAAAAGCAGCCAAAAGGGTGGCGCAAACAGAATGAAACTTCCCCTTTATAGTGCCGTCGTACGTGTTGGACGTCACCGCGCTTTGCTAGATCAGTTTTTTTCACGATCGTCTGTAGGCAAGGCAGGCTTGAGAGGAAACAAGAAAAATAACGTCGAGAAAATCGACGTTTTTTTTCTTGACATGAAAAGCAGTCGTGTGTACGCGGCATCAGAGGAGGATCCAAGAGACTGCATGTATCTCCCTGCTCCTGAGTCAAGTGCTCCAGAACCAGTGGAAACCCCCAAGTCTGTTCCAAGAGAGGAACCTGCAGTATCTGAACCAGATATTCCAAGAGAACGAAGGATGAGAAGGACCATAAGACCTCCCCGCAGATTGACTTACCCACAAATGGAGGAGAGCACAGAAGACACTGTGGTCACTGCCAGGAGGAGTGTGGAAGACCCTGATCCCTCCACTGTTCATTTAGTGGAGGGCAACCCCAACTCGCCCTCTGGCACAGTTAGGCAGGCCACTAGTGACAGTGTGACCTGTGGGCGAGGAAGTCCAGCCCCTCGTTTTTGGTGGGAACTTCCTCTGCCGACATCATACGCAGCTTTGTCAAATCTTGTGCGTAGTGTTTGTTAATAAGTTGTCTTTGGGGACCAAAGAGTTTAAGTGGGGGGAGTGTGTAGCGGGGTCTCCTTTAAGGCCCTTTGGACTACGTTACCCAGAACCCCGTTTGACACCCAGGGTGCATTTGGCCACCGCAGAGACTCATGGGTGGGGCTATAAAAGAAGAGGTCGAGACTAAGCTCGGCCTCTTTGGACACCGCGCTGCAATCAATAGGACTCCCTGTGCGGATCTGTTGCAGTGCAAGGCCCGAGGCCTGGGCCTTGCATACCTTTCGAAGAGCCTTCCACCCCACTGCTGTGCCTGGGTGGTACCTGATTTCCTGTCGAGTTTGCTGACATCAGTAGGACCGGAGACCCTGCCGTTGCGGACACTGTGGGTGGAAACACAGTGGTGGAAGCCCCAGACTGGGATCGCGTCCGGAGGGGTGAGCGAGCATCTGCTCACTTATTTAACTTGTACTTTGATTAGGCCTAGTGACTGCCTTGGCCCATCGTGCTGTAGTTATTATCCCGCTGGAGACTAGTGGCGGAACTGAGTTGTGTAGTCTCCGGTGAAGTGTTCCTCTTTTATTAACCGTTAATGGATTACAAATACTGTTTCTGAATGTGCACCACCGTTCATCTGCATGCGAAGAGTTCTTTTCACAGAGACTGAGCTTTATCTGAGTCAGGCCTGACCAGGGGTTTATAGAGAAGATAGCTGCACGTGGCGTGTGATCGATCTGCACTATCACTGATTAGTAGGTTTATTGCTGCAGGGCTCTGCATGTATGCTATGTGTTATGTTTAACCTATACCTTTATACCTAAGTAAATCAGATATCGTTTACCACTCCTGAATCAGTGTTTATCATTGCATATTATCTGCCTATCCTGCTGTGAGATTGTTTTATGACCAGGTATAGAATTACATGGAGGAAACATTCCCTAGACTAACTGTGCCATAGAGGGTTGAGTAGATTTCCGGGGGTTGGCGGTGCTGTATACAGGGCCCGAACCAACTGAAAACCAGCGGCTCTCTTAACTGGGGGTATCGCTCCACATATAATTACCATGATATATACGTTTGATGTTGAGCGCTAGTTCACCTTCCTTGTCTCCTTTTCCTATTGCTGCTTGATTGCTCAGTAATATTCAGACACTGGTTGCAGGGACTTCATTATTCCTTCCATGTTTACTTTAACTAACTCTTACTAACTCTCCAACTTTCTCTCCTTATTTATATAAATATCATTCCCTTTTGACTTTATTCTTCTCTTTTTGTGTTTTTAGTGCCTTTATCCCGATAGATCGTTTTCTGATCATCTGGGTCCTGTCTCTGAGATTAATTCCGGTCGCCCCCCCTTAGTTTATTCTTTTTATACCAAGCAGAGTAAGTCATTTTAGAGCACTTCTGCCTCCATTTATACCCATCTTTTTGCCCCTGAATGTCTGGAACCCAGCATTTATTATGCTCTTTGTACCCTATAGCAGGGTCTTTTGTATGTCCCCTGTGATTAAACACGGCTCCTTGCCACACGACACCGCTTCCTTGGATGGTTACACACTCCATGTGGGGCTCCACATGTGAATTCCTTTTGTCCTTATTTGGTAGAGGTGGGTTCCCTTTCAAGGCCAGTGACCAAGCAGCACACACTAATGTAATGTAATGTGTAATTTTGAAATGTATCTCATATTTTGTTTTTGTATTTTCAGGTTAGAGCTGACTGTTGAAATTGGTGGTCCTGATATATTCCCCTGAGGAAGCCTAAATGGCAAAATATATAGGGATGTGACATCACACGCGACCACTATCCTATAAAATTTGGGGATTTCAGCGACCCACACAGTTCCTTGTCTGCTTCAATACCCTGTTTTTACTGAACATTGTCCTTCTTTTTGTATTCTGTATCTGTATCATGCTTTTACGGCATCTTATTAAAAAATTTAAATCCTAATAGTTATTACTTTGTATGATATTCTAGCACCGTTATACTCCCACTTCCTCTTTGTACCTACATTATTTACCTTTGGGATGAAGTGCGTTTTGCTATAGAATCACTTGGATCCCTTCCATTCTTCGGGGCTCACATAGTGTAATAACATTTTCTATTTAACATAATGCATTAAAACAAATACAGTATATTGTACTCACTTGTTCAGAAATAAATAAAAATACTGTAAGCAAAATAAGCAGTAAAAACCAGGAAACGTCGTCACAGCGTGTGTTCCACTGACCGATAATGACGCCACCAGGTAGCCCCTCCCAACGCATTTCGCCAGCCAATCGGGCGTCTTCAGGGGTGGATATTTCCGGTTCTCCAGCTGCTATTTATACAGTAATGCTTACCTACTACTTCTAAATTACTCAGCTGTCTAACTTTCTTACACCCAAAGATGGCTGCCGCCTACCTCACTTCCTGTTTGGGCATGAAGACTTCAATGCTAAGTTTATTATGGCACTTACCCTTACTTCACTACTGAGTAAATCCTTCTATTTTTATATTACTTTGAATGAAGTCAAACAAATAACAAATGTCAAAAAGCATGAAATTCTTGCCTAGAACCCAGTCTAACAGTGAGGTACAAAGGACAATAAAAGGGTCCTCCCCTACATGTTGACTTCCATATAAAGGAGCACTCCACCCAATTTGCAATCTACATATTCAGTCTAGGATGATGAAATAATTTTTTTTTTTTAAATAAATATAATCTTATTTTTGACATTATTTTTAGCACAGTGCTTATTCTCTTGAAGTGAATTACATTTGTAGAACTGTTAATGGCAAACCGCATGGAACTATGCTCATCTGATAAGGCCCTTGTCTTATTACAGGGTTTATTTACAAATGCTACCAATTAACAGTCTATCATTCTGGCATTTTGCTTTGTTAAAATACTGCACCTGTCACTTTTCAGACTTAAAAACAGCTCATGTGTGATATTGTCTTTGCGACTTCATACACAGCTAGCATAATACACAAACTGCTTGCATTTCACAAAGAGTCAGTGCATAGTATAAATGTCCTGTATTTAATGAAGCACAAAAGATTGCCTGTTTCTGTAGAAGTAACTACTGTATATTCAGCATTTTATAATAAGACTAGATAGGGACTAGATAGGGACTGTGATTTTATTAAAGCTAACCAGTCACAGATGAGGATGACTGAGCTATAAAGCAGGATAACAAAATGTGGTAATTATTTTTTGTCCTTTATAGTTTAGGGTACCATTCCTTGAATTTTAAGCAGTTGGAATTCTGCATTTGTGTACCTTCTGTTTAAACTATGATGCTATTAACAATCCTGGGCACTCAAGTTATTTAATAAAGCTGGTGGCAAAACACAATTCATTTAGTAACACATTGCAAGGATGTACATATCTGTTAGGGGAAATAATTAAAGGGCTCTAAGGGCTTTTAACCCCCTCAATACAGGACACTTATACCCTCTTCCTGCCCAGGCGAATTTTCAGCTTTTTGTGCTGTTGCACTTTGACAATTGCGCAGTCATGCAACAATGTGCCCATGGGTGCTGCTAGCTGGGAAAAAAACCAGGGGCTTCAGCCCGAAGGTAAATTTGATAACTCCTCCCACATTTTAAAGTAAGTCCAGCCCAAGCCCAGCATCATGGGGGGGTTAGGCTCGCTTTCTGGTTGCTGCCTAATTTGGCTGGGCTGCGGCCTGTTCCATTGCTGTCTGGCGGGCCTCAGTGACGGCACACTAAGTCTGGGCTGAGGGCTCATGTCACTGAGGGCTGATCAGTGCCCATCAATGCAGCATCACCAGTGCTCATTAGTGCAGCCTGATCAATGCCCATCAGTGCAACCTGATCAGTGCCCATCAATGCAGCCTCACAAGTGCCTATCAGTGCAGCCTCACCAGTGTCCATCAATGCAGCCTTGCAAGTTCCCATCAATGCATCCTAATCAGTGCCCATCAATGCATCCTGATCAGTGCCCATCAATGCAGCCTGATCAGTGCCCATCAATGCAGCTTCACCAATGCCCATCAATGCAGCCTCATCAATGCCCATCAATGCAGCTTCAAAAATGCCTATCAATGCAGCCTCACTAGTGCCCATCAATGCAGCCTCATCAGTGCCCATCAGCTCAGCCTCACCAATGCCCATCAATGCAGCCTCACCAGTGCCCATCAATGCAGCCTCATCAGTGCCCATCAAAGCAGCCTGATCAGTGCCCATTAGTACCCATCCTATCAGGTCAGCCTTACCTGTGCCCATCAATGCAGCCTGATCAGACAGCAGTGCCCATCAGCTCAGCCTCATCACCAGTGCCCATCGGCGCAGCCTTGCCAGTGCCCATCAACACAGCCTTTCCAGTGCATGGGGAGAGAGGAGAGCTGCCTGTTTAAACAGAGCAGGGATCTCCCACTTACCCGTCCCGCCTCCTGGACTGGCTCCTATGATGGACATCACATGTCCCGGCATTGGACAAGTGTGACGTCCATCATAGGAGCTGGTCCAGGAGGCGGGACTTTGTATGTCACTCGGCCAAGCCGAGTAAGCGGGAGATTGAGGAGATCCCCACTCTGTGTAAACTGACGGCACTCGCCCCCCTTCCCTTCAGAGGCAGCCGGGCATGCACCACCCACCCATGATCGGCTCTGCAAAGCAGCACCAGGGCAGGCGGCCAATAGCCCCGAGTTCCTGGCCAACCACCAGGCCTTGGGACTTGGGGGGGTTAAATTTTTTAGTTTTTATTGGTGGGACATTGGCATACTGTGACAGATGTTTTTGTGCACTTGTACACTGTGACAGATGTTGATCGCCCACCAGCGGACACCAACAGATTTTGACATTTAGGGTCACTGACAGATGTTAATGTCGCAATGGAACACTATTTCAGATGTTTTTGTGCACTGGTACACTGTGACAGATGTTGATGTGACACTGGTACACTGTGATAGATGTTTTGTGCACTAGTACAGATGTTGATGGGACATTTGTATGAATGTTGATGGGACACTTGACAGGGAAAGATGAGGCTTGGTGTACTGTGTGGGGATGGCTGCAGCCTGTGTGATCTATGTAGCTGAACACTAAAATCATCAGCTACACAGAGAATGTGACCGGCTGCAGCATCCCCCTCTCTTCACCCCCCCCCGCACTGAGTTCTCACTAAACTCAGTGGGGGCCGACACACAGGCACATGTCTCTGTTTACACTGTATGAAGGCTGTGATTGAACACATGATTGGAAGGGGTGATTGCAGCATCCATGTCCCCATCTGTGATGTGCTGTGGGGGGACACGGTATGGGTACGTCGAGTCAGAATGGCAACGCTCCCACCCGGCCACTGCACATAAACGGCGGGGAGGGAAGTGGTGCTAATTAAAATCTATATTTAAGATTTAATATCTCAAAGATATGATATGGATTAAATAAGAGTTCTTTTGACCAGAAGTGAAAGCTTCAACATAATAAACATTTATTAGAGAATTGTTAAAGTCTAATCTAACACACAAACTATCTGTAGTCTTAAACAAGCAGGAAATAGTAGGTTAAAAATACAAATATTTACATGGAGGAATATAGAGCATATTCCTCTAAAACATTAAAGTACAAGCATGTGTAGTTACATGTCAGACAGACCTTTACCATAGTTACCCTTCGGGCTATCCTTCCATAAAGAGAGCCCCCTTCTATCTCTCCTCTGAGTATATCTCTCTATCCCGATACCCCATAGGTTGGCCTAGCTTGGATCATGATTGGAGGGCTTACTACATAAGTTGGCCCCCTTTCATGCAAATCCTGGTGACTATATCTGGGCAGGAGATTTAATTGAATTTTCCCTGGAGGTTACAGGTGGGGCTCTCTTCATTGCATATCCCAGCATGGGATCCATTGAAGAGAGTATCTGAATTGTCTCTCCATGGCTTGTATATGCAAGTCTGGCTCCGCATTATCTACTCTTAACAAGCGCTTCTGCGACACCCTTTTGCCCGGCTTTCATAGATGCAAGCCAAATGAAATATATTCATAATTACAATATTTTACAGCTATTAATGGAGATTTCACATAAAATCATAATGCAATAGAGGTATCAGAAAAGGGAGGTATCAGAAAAGAATATGCCATATGAAGAACAAGGGTCTACAAGGGAACAGGATATAGAGGGAGTGGAATAGTGGGGGGAGTGTGGATAAAACAAGATGGCAGAGATATTAGTCCAATACAAAATGAATAGCGGCATAAAGCTTTAGATCAAAAATTTGTAAAAATGTAATATTAAACACTAATACAAAACTAAAGAGTATGCTCACACAAGCAACAGGCTTGGCAAGCAAAAAAGATGAACTAGAACTTCTGTTATCCGAGGAGCCCTTTGTCTTCATGGGAATTTCAAAAACCTGGTTAGACAGCTCACACTACTAGTCTGCAAATATTAAAGGATACACTCTATTTTTAAGGGACAGACATGGCAGAAAAGGTTAAGGGGTATGTCTGTAGGTGAAAATAAATCTAAAAGTGACTTTGAGAGATTAGATAAGTAATGAGAACTGTGATGGTTCAAAGTCATTATGACTGGAGCTCCATAAAAAGTACAAAAAATTGTAAATTACTTGTGGAAATATGTTATAGGCCCCCTAATATGTATGAGGAGGAGTCTCAGCTCCTTTCACAGACTTAAATGGCTGGGAAGCAGGGTGATATTAATATCATGGGCAATTTCAACTATCCTGAAATTGATTGGGCAAATGCCCAAAACTGCCCTGGGTCCCTTTAGATGTTGTTCAGCAAACTTCAAGAAGATCAGATGCTGACTTTGAAAACCAATAAAATCAATGGGACCCAAATCTGGCAAAATAAAAATGCCCTTTTCTGGAGTAATAGGCAAGGGGTGTACAAATATAGCATTAGGTGGGCACTGCCCTAGGGAACATGCACCAATGCAAAAACATAAAAAAAAAAATCCATTCAGTCAGGAGCAGTGGTTTTTTAAAATGCTAAAAGTGAAACATTAGAAAACCCCCAATTCCTTTAAATAACATGCCACGGGGTGCCCTGAATCTGCCTGTGAATGGGCACATCTCTGTGATGTACAGAAAGTGCTGTGGCAGCACTGATATTTGCAAAGGAAAAACGTGTTTAGAAATGTCTCTTTTGCTGTAGCACATCCTACAGCAAGAATGTAGAAAATACATACCAGACTATATATATATATATATATATACAGTATCTCACAGATATGAGTACACCCCTCTCATTTTTGTAAATATTTTATAATATCTTTTCATGTGACAACACTGAAGAAATGGCACTTTGCTACAATGTAGTGAGTGTACAGCTTGTATAACAGTGTAACTTTGCTGTCCCTTCAAAATAATTCCACACACAGCCATTATTGTCCAAACCGCTGGCAACAAATGTGAGAACACCCCTAAGTGAAAATGTCCAATATAGGCCCAAAGTGTCAATATTTTGTGTGGCCACCATTATTTTCCAGCACTGCCTTAACCCTCTTGGGTATGGAGTTCATCAGAGCTTCACAGGTTGCCACTGGAGTCCTCTTCTACATCTCCATGATGACATCATGGAGCTGGTGGATGTTAGAGACCTTGCGCTCCTCCACCTTCCATCTGAGGATGCCCCACAGTTGCTCAATAGGGTTTAGGTCTGGAGACATCTTTGGCCAGTCCATCACCTTTACCCTCAGCTTCTTTAGCATGGCAATGGTAATCTTGGAGGTGTGTTTGGGGTCGTTATCTTGTTGGAATACTGTCCTGTGGCCCAGTCTCCGAAGGGAGGGGTTCATGCTCTGCTTCAGTATGTCACAGTACATGCTGGCATTCATGGTTCCCTCAATGAACAGTGGCTCCCCAGTGCCGGAAGCACTCATGCAGCCCCAGACCATGACACTCCCACCAGCATGCTTGACTGTAGGCGAGACATGCTTGTCTTTGTACTCCTGACCTGGTTGTCACCACACATGCTTGACCCCATCTGAACCAAATAAGTTTATCTTGGTATCATCAGACCACAGGACATGGTTCCAGTAATCCATGTCCTTAGTCTGCTTGTCTTCAGCAAACTGTTTGGGGGCTTTCTTGTGCATTATCTCTAAAAGAGGCTTCCTTCTGGGACAACAGCCATGCAGACCAATTTGATGCAGTGTGCGGCGTATGGTCTGAGCACTGACAGGCAGACCCACCACCCCTTCAATCTCTACAGCAATGCTGGCAGCGCACATACGTCTATTTTCCAAAGACAACGTCTGGAGATGACACTGAGCATGTAAACTCCACTTCTTTGATCGACCATGGCAAGGTTTGTTCTGAGTGGAACCTGTCCCGTTAAACTGCTGTATGGTCTTGGCCACTGTGCTGCAGCTCAGTTTCAGGGTCCTGGCAATCTTCTTATAGCCTAGGTCATCTCTATGTAGAGCAACAATTCTTTTTTCCCCCAGTCGTCTTCCAAGTCAGCCCTTGAGAGATGGAGCTCCTCCTCACAATCAGGAAACACATTGCCATTCATTTTTCCTCCCCTTAAGAGGCGGTCCCTCAGGTCCCTGGTCAGTCTTAGTGTTTCCTCCGTCCGGAGGAGACATGTTGCCAAAAGGACCTGAGGGGGGGCTCCATCTCCCATGGGCTGACAGGGACAGGTGTCTGCGGGTACAGCAGTGTGTGTCAGCAGGACTGACTGTGTGGAGTCTCTGTGTGGCAGGGGGTCAGTGGACCTTACCGGAGCCGCATCACTGGCGTGGAGGAGGACGGTTCTTTGACCACGGGCAACCCTCCTTAGGCTGTGGGCAGGAGGTGTCCCGGGTTCGAATTTCTTCTGTGCCCAGGTGAGGAGAAAGGCGCCATTGCTGCGTTCCCTTGGCGGCGTCAGCGGGGGGCGTGTACCCACGTCTGAACGCCGCTTGACCCGGAAGACGCGGGGCGTCACTTTCGGGTAGGAATGACGCAATCAGCGTGCGCCGGGGAAGCTGGTCCAATCCCCTTAAAGGCGCGGGAAATTCGAACGGTCGGCTGGTGCTAATAGCGTGGACGCGGCTGCAGACGGCAGTATCGAACGCCACAGCAAGCCAGGATGCTGGAAGAGGATGAGATTCCATCGGCCCAGGCTCCAGGAGGCAAAAGCACCAGCAGGATGCAGGTAGGCACCAGTGGGTGACCTTTGTATCCTTTGTATTGGGACAGCAGCTAGGTGGTGATGGTGCACTAGCAAGCTGGGGCCAGGGGGTTACTAATGTCACTGGGTGTGCACTTTAGTATTGTTTGGTGCAGTGTGTATTTTTTTCTCACCGCCATGGGTCCCCCTGTCTTTATCTTTTGGCAGGTGAAGCCACCTAAAGAGCCAAAGCCCACTCCCAAGAAGCGGTGTGCAAAGTGTAATACCAAGATGCCCTTGGAAAACACAGAGCCGCTATGCAAAACATGCATTGACAAACTGATTGAAAAACAGTCAGATGCAGTTTATGCGAAGATTTTTGGATCCGTAAGAGATGATATGGCTAACACCTTTAAGGATCTCAAAAAGTTTATCGCAGAAGTTAAACCTCCAGCAGTTCCTACTGGAGTTTCCTCTCCCATGGCCTCACCCAGATCAGAAGTCGCCTCAGGGTCGCACGAGTCGGTGAGAGAGCGAGCGGGCAGCAGCACAGCTAGTGTTATGGCTACTGATAGCTCAGATCCAGAGCAGGAAGATGGGAGAGAAGAAAGAAAGGGACCCAAATACAAGTTATCTCTAGAAGACGTGGATGATTTGCTTAGGGCCATTTACGAAACTTTGGAAATTGAGCAGGAAAAAGAACTGCCTTCCAAACATGACCTGATGTACCAGGGTCTGAGGAAGAAAAAATCCAAAGTATTCCCAGTTCATCCGGTAATGTCAGATATCGTGAAAAACGAATGGGCAGACCCAGAAAGGAAACCTTTTTTTGCGGCCAGTCACAAAAAGCGATTTCCTTTTAGTGAAGATCCAAAAGAAGTTTGGAATAAAAATCCCAAATTGGATGCGCCACTTTCTAAGGTCTCAAAAAATTCTTCATTGGCATTTGAAGACATGGGACACCTAAAAGATGGCATGGATAAAAAGGGCGACATTGTCCTAAAAAGAGCTTGAGAGACAAGTGTCGCTAGTCTGAAGCCAGCCCTAGCCACCACTTGCGTGGCAAGAAACTTAGAGTTTTGGCTCTCACAGCTGCAAGACCATATTAAAAATGGTACGCCTAGGGAGGAGATTCTGAATACACTTCCAGTTCTCTCCAAAGCGGTTGGTTATATTGCGGATGCATCCGCAGAATCAGTCAAGCTAGCAGCAAGGTCAGGTGGACTAGCAGTTGCAGCAAGACGTGCGATTTGGATGAAGACCTGGACAGGTGATGCTGCATCCAAAACAAGGCTGTGCAATCTCCCATTTACTGGGGATTTGCTTTTTGGTTCCGGCCTGGACGAGGCCTTGGAAAGAACAGCGGACAGGAAGAAAGCCTTTCCGGCTGAAAAACGAAAACCTCCACAAAAGAGGTTTTTTCGTGGGCGAAGAGATCGTCCCCAAGAAGAAAAGAAAGAGTACCCTAAGAAAAACTGGACAGGTGCCAAGGGGAAACCAAAGAGTAATGTCCTCTTTGGCTCTTCTAACCAAGCTACCAAACAATGACAACAGAGTGCCAGTAGGGGGAAGACTGGCTACCTTCCTACCTCAATGGCAGAAGGCGACAGCCAATCAATTTATTTTGGACATTATCGCAAGGGGCTACTCTCTGGAATTCAATTGTCATCCTCCAGAGAGATTTCTAGTAACAAGACTTCCCAGGGATCCAGAGAAAGCCAAGGCTCTTCCACTGTTGCTAGGGGAGATGGTGGAACAGAAGGTCCTTACTCCAGTCCCAGAGAAGGAAAAAAGAAGGGGTTTTTACTCTCACATTTTTGTGATCAAAAAACCTTCCGGGAAGTTTTGGTTAATACTAAACTTAAAACTGTTAAACCAAGCGATTCAATACAAAAAATTTCGCATGGAGTCCATATTTTCGGTCAAAAACATTCTACAACCAGAAACCTTCATGGCGACCATGGATCTCAGAGATGCATATCTCCACATTCCCATCCGACAGGAGTCACAGAAATATCTGAGGTTAGCAGTGGAGATAGAGGGAAAGGAATATCATTTCCAGAGCAGAGCTCTTCCTTTCGGGTTATCCTCGTCCCCAAGGATGTTCACCAAAGTGTTAGCAGAAGCTCTGGCCCCTCTAAGGTTAAAAAATATGACCGTAATACCATAATTAGACGATCTACTATTTGCAGCGCCTTCGAAAGCACAGCTGAAAAAAGACCTCACAGAAGCTCAACTGTGGTTAAAGTCACTAGGCTGGATTCTAAACGTAGAAAGGTCCAATCTGTGTCCCACTCAGAACATTCGGTTCCTGGGACATCTGCTCAACTCCATAGAACAGAAGACTTCCCTACCGGAGGAGAAAATCCAAAACCTCATCAAGAGGGTGAGTTCAATACAGAACAACCTCCCAATATCTATCAGGGAGCTGATGTCGGTTCTGGGTCTGATGACATCATCGATACCAGGAGTCCAGTGGGCAAAATACCATCTAAGATCACTTCAAGTATTTGTCTTAAAAAACCAAAGAGAAGATCTGGACATGTCAGTTTTACTCCCGACATCCGTAAAAAGGTCGCTGTGGTGGTGGAGGATCCACACGAACCTAAATCAGGGTCTGGCTTGGTCATTTCCGACCTCACAGAAATTGACCACAGACGCAAGCAGTTGGGGTTGGGGAGCTCACCTAGCAGGGCAACCTGCTCAGGGGAGATGGTCCCCAGAAGAAGCCAAGGCATCTTCAAACTGGAGAGAACTTATGGCGATAGCCAAGGCCCAGTGAGTTTTTCCAAAACCAACTCAGAAGTCGTCACATTCTGATTCTTTCGGACAATTCCACAGCAGTGGCTTATGTGAACAAGCAAGGGGGCACAAGAAGCCCATCCCTAAGCCACATCTCCAACCAAATTTGCAGGTGGGCAGAAGGGAATCTGCTATCACTAGGAGCAGTCCATCTAAAAGGGGAAGACAACCAAGTAGCGGACTTCCTCAGCCGCCAGGAGATCTCCCAAGAGGAATGGGTATTACACCCGGAGGTGTTCAGGGAAATTACAGCCCGCTGGGGAATGCCAAACATAGACCTGTTTGCCTCTCGGAAGAATGCTCAGGTGAAACATTTCTTCTCGCTAACCCAGCAAGATCAGCCTCTTGGGATAGACGGTCTACAAAACCCTTGGAACTTCAAGCTATGCTATGCTTTCCCTCCGGTTCATCTGATACTGCGGGTGGTAAAGAAGTTTCTACAGGAACAGACGAAACTGATACTGATCGCACCATACTGGCCCAAGAGAACCTGGTTCTCTCAACTCCTCAGTCTCTCGGCAGCAGAGCCGTGGCTTCTACCTCACAGGGAAGACCTGATGTGTCAGGGACCCCTGACAGGCCTAAAACAAGAGAGTTTCAAATGGGCGGCCTGGTTACTGAGGAGGACCTCTTGAGATCTAAAGGACTCTCAGATAAGGTGGTGACAACGCTTCTGAGCGTTAGGAAACCAAACACCAGAGCCATCTACAGAAAGACCTGGAGAAAATTTAACAGTTGGTGCACTGAAAATAAAAGACTAAAAATGGATACACCCACCATCCTTGAATTTTTACAACAGGGCGTTGATAAAGGGTTAGCGCTCAGTACTCTGAAAGTACAGATTGCAGCACTATCGGTGTATCTAGAAAGGACACTACAAGAGGACCCTTTGGTCTCTCGTTTTTGCAGGGCATTGGCAAAATACAAAAAGCCCAAGACACAAAAATGTCCCACTTGGGATTTGTCAGTGGTCCTCAGGGGAATCATTAAACCTCCCTTCGAGCCACTACAAGATTATTGACTCTTAAAACAGTTTTCCTAGTAGCCATCACAACGGCACGTAGGATAGGGGAAATACAGGCTCTATCCGTTAGAGAACCTTTTTTGAAGATTCACGACGATCGAATCGTCCTTCAAACAGATCCGGGATTTACTCCAAAAGTGACGTCAACTTTTCACAAATCCCAGGATATAGTCTTGCCTTCATTTTGCAGTTCACCCAATAACAGCAAAGAGCAGGAACTAAGTCTTCTTGATGTCAGAAGGTGTCTACTTCAATATTTAGAAGTCACTAATGAATTTAGAACATCAGATGCCCTATTTGTCTTATACGCAGGCCAACTAAAGGGTAAACAAGCGTCCAAAAAGACAATAGCTAGATGGATCAAGACAGCCATATTAGAGCACTATAGTGTCATGGAAATTACACCACCTAAAGAACTTAAAGCTCATTCAACAAGGGCTTCAGCAGCCTCATGGGCAGAAAGGGCAGGAGCCACTCCAGAACAAATCTACAGGGCTGCAACCTGGTCAAGATTCTCGACCTTTGTTCAGCATTACAGACTGTATCTGATTTCCAGCCAGGATCAGGCTTTTGGTAGGAAAGTCCTCCAAGCCGTTGTCCCACCCTAGATTTGGTGAGTTCTTGGTTATCCTCTCAAGGGCTGACTTGGAAGACGACTGGGGGAAAAGCAGAGTTAGTTTCTTACCGGTAACTCTGTTTCCAGTAGTCTTCCAAGGCAGCACGATCCCACCCTAAAATGTCTAACCTTGTGGGGTTGTGTTGTGTATTATATCATTTCAGATTCCGGCCTTCGGTTCTCGGGGATGACTGACCAGGGACCTGAGGGACCGCCTCTTAAGGGGAGGAAAAATTATAGGCAATGTGTTTCCTGATTGTGAGGAGGAGCTCCATCTCTCAAGGGCTGCCTTGGAAGACTACTGGAAACAGAGTTACCGGTAAGAAACTAACTCTGCTTTTTCAGATCCTCAGAGAGTTCTTTGCCATGAGGTGCCATGTTGAACTTCCAGTGACCAGTATGAGAGAGTGAGAGCGATAATACCAAATTTAACACACCTGCTCCCCATTCACACCTGAGACCTTGTAACACTAACGGGTCACATGACCCCGGGGAGGGGAAATGGCTAATTGGGCCAAAGTTGGACATTTTCACTTTTGGGGTGTACTCACTTGCCAGCACTTTAGACATAATAACATATTTACAAAAATGTGAGGGGTGTACTCACTTTTGTGAGATACTATATATATATCTATATCTATAGATATAGATATATATATATATATAATCTGAACAAGGCAGTCAATCAGTTTCAAAGTCTTTTCTGTCATTTTCCAGACCAGGCTTAGATATGATTGGTTTCAATGGTCTTGCTGTCTTTCTAATAGATTGTTTAAACTTTCCTTCTTTTGCTCTTTCTAAGAGGCTTTGACCCCAGGGTGACACACATGGGTAGGTTTCTGCACCCCAGGCTACTTTAAACTAAGCAGTGATGTGAGGGAAACTCCTGGGTCCAAAGCTAGGAATTCTCTTCCTTTAGAATAGATTCTCACACACCATTTTACTGGCAGGGTTCTTCTCAGTACATACAGTTACATTCTTCTTCCTCTTCAGAGGAGGGGAGTGTTTTTTCTTCCAATGCAATGGAACACCAGAACTTTGAAAGCTTTAATGCATTGTTGAAATATGTTGACAGATAGAAAGGCTCCGGCTGATACATAGGAGAGTTTCTAGATGAACAGTTTCTTGGCAATTCTAAGCAGAATTTATAGAAAAATATACACATTTCTTAACTACAATAAATCACGTATGGATGTTCTCTTACATTCTTTGTTTTAAATATAGACCTAAATGTCTCATGAACAAATTAAAATATACATTTTTATTAAGGAAATAGATTTTCAAATATTCAGTAAAACCATATAACTATAAGCCTTATCATCAGCTGTGCAATATACTCAGCAGAGCATATTCCTTTATGTTCATATAATGTTGCTTTAACTTAACCACTTAAGCCCCGGACCAATACACAGCATAAAGACCAGAGCTGATTTTACAATTTGACACTGCGCTGCTTTAACTGGAAATTGTGCGGACATGCAATGTTGTACCCAAACAAAAATTGCGTCCTTTTCTTCCCACAAATAGAGCTTTCTTTTAATGGTATTTGATTGTCTCTGCAATTTTTTTTTTTGCGATATAAACGGAAAAAGACAGAAAATTTTGAAAAAAATAATAATATTTTCTACTATTTGTTATAAGAAAAATCGAATAAACTCAATTTTAGTCATACATTTAGGCCAAAATGTATTCAGCCACATGTCTTTAGTAAAAAAAAATGTCAATAAGCGTATGTAGTGCTACCCTCAACTAAGAGGGCCGCAGATTTTGCTTGGGCCCTGAATACAGCTCCACCAACCCCCGGCAATATACTCGACCCTTTCTGGCACAGTTAGTCTAGGGGTATACACATTTAATACTTATACTTTATGAGAGACTCAGACACAGAGTAGTTGTAAAAGAATAACAGCTTTTACTTCCAGCTATGCAAAGATAATAAACAGTGATAACAACTTGACCTTTAGATTATACGCAGAGCCCTGCAATATCACAATATCAGTCACACTACACCATAGGAAGGAGGGGGTGTATAAGGAGACGCCACGTGGGGCAACTGTTAACTAGGCGCCCTGTGGCGCTATAACTAAACTAGGTCCCTAATGAATCAGGCCTGATTCCTAATTCTAGAGCTCAGTCCTGTATGATTGATGGATTCTTCACCGGCAATCTGTAGAGGTGGTGCACTTAAGAATAAACAACAATTGTAATCCAGGAAAAGGGACTGTTGATAACTGGCAACATTTCACTGGAGATCCTCTGGATCAGTCCTGCTGTGGATCTCCAGTGAGAGTCTTTAACATGAGGTAGTAGGCCTCGGCAGTCTATAGGCACAGTACTATCAAACAGGTTATGGAATGAGCTTACGCTCGCTCACCCGCCGGACACGATCTCCGTCCGGGACTTCCACCGGCTGTGTCTTCACTCGCCCACAGCGGTCGCTGTGATCGGGTCCCCGATCCAATCTAGGCTGTAAGTAGAGATGTCGGATGCCACCCAGGCTCGCAGTGGTGTGGAAGGCTCTTTGGTCAGCTCCGGAAAGGCCCCAGGCAGGTCCGCACAGGTGTATCAGTTTCTGCCGTCCAGTGTCCAAAGAGAGCGAGCCAGGCCTCGCCCTCCCTTATATCTCCGCACCCATGAGTCTCTGGGGCAGAAGCAAAACATCCTGGGAACCAGTGGGGTTCTGGGAACAGTAGTTCAAGAGTCTTTAAAAGAAACCCCGCTACACACTCCCCCCACTTAAACTCTTTGGTCCCCAAAGATAAACTTCAACAAATGCTATGTACAATTTTGGACAGTGTCGAGTATGATGTTGGCATAGGGAATTCCCACCAAAATTTTGGGGTGGAACTCTCTTGCCCACAGGTCACACTACCATGAGTGGCCTGCCTAACTGTGCCAGAGAGTGAGCTGGGGTTGCCCTCCACCAAATGGACAGTGGAGGGATCAGAATGCTCAACACTTCTCCTAGCCGTTACAACAGAGTCCTCTGAGCTCATCCCCATTTGGGGGTAAGTTAGTTTCTTGGGAGGCCTGATAACTCTGCGAGCCCTCTGTTCCCTTGGGGCTTCTGGCACCACAGGCTCTTCTTCAGGAATAAGTTCAGGTAACATTTCTGGTTCTGGAACCTCTGATTCAGAAGTTGACTGGTAATTGGAATCTCTAGGATCCTCCTCTGAAAAAGTATCAGGAACATCTTCCCAGTAATCAGCTGAGGGACTGAAGGTTATGAATTCAGTGGCCTCCGGATTCAGCGTTGCATCTGGAGTATCCCTTGTATTTGGGAGATCTATGGCGGACGTCCCCGGAGTCGAGGAAGGCCACAGCCAGTCCAGCTCTCCTCCTTCATCAGTACTCAGTTGAGAGGCCTCCCCATCTTCAGCTCGAGAGGTCTGAGACCGAGTGTTCGGCCTGGGAATATCCAGTATAGAGACTGATTCCGGGGGGTCCCTTGCTGGGGGTATCCTGACTGCTTCAGCAAGTGGGAGCAGGTGGTTTCGATGCCACGTCTTTAGGGGTCCCACCTTCCCTTCTGGCTTTAGTTTGTAAACAGGCCAACCGGGCAACTTCCTACAGACGACATAGGGTTCCGATCTCCATCTGTCTGCAAGCTTGTGCTTTCCAGGGACCCCCAGATTGCATAACAGTACTCCGTCCCCAGGCTGCAGATCCTGCACTCGAACCTTCAGAACGAAATTTCTCTTGTTGCGGGCTCCCCTTTGATCTGAGGCCGCCTGGGCCTGGTCATAGGCCACCTGCAAGCTTCGTCTAAGTCTGTCCACATATCCCTTGTGAGATGTAGCTGAGGTATGATCTAAAGAAGTGCCAAAGGCCAGATCCACGGGCAGCCTTGCTTCTCTCCCAAACATGAGTCGATAAGGGGAGTAGCCAGTAGCAGGGATGAGCCGAACACCCCCCTGTTCGGTTCGCACCAGAACCTGCGAACAGACAAAATGTTCGTGTGAACTTTAGAACCCTATTAAATACAATGGACTCGAACGTTCGAAATCTAAAGTGTTAATTATAAAGGCTAATATGCAAGTTATTGTCCTAAAAAGTGTTTGGGGACCTGGGTCCTGCCCCAGGGGACATGTATCAATGCAAAAAGAAGTTTTAAAAACGGCCGTTTTTTCGGGAGCAGTGATTTTAATAACGCTTAAAATGAAAAAATAAAAGTGAAATATTCCTTTAAATTTCGTACCTGGGGGGTGTGTATGATATGCATGTGAAGTGGCGCATGTTTCCCGTGCTTAGAACTGTCCCTGCAAAAAATGTCATTTTTGAAAGAAAAAAATGCATTTAAAACTGACTCGCGGCTATTAATGAATTGTCGGCTCCCGGCAATACATACAAAAGTCATTGATAAAAAGATAAAAAAAAGCGTGGGGGTTCCCCAGAATTCAATTACCAGGCCCTTCAGGTCTGGAATGGATATTAAGGGGAACCCCGCCGCAAATTAAAAAAAAATTGACGTGGGGTTCCCCCAAATATCCATTCCAGGCCCTTCAGATCTGGCATGGATTTTAAGGGGAACTCCACCCCAAATGTAAAAAAAAAATGGCGTGGAGTCCCCCTAAAAATCCATACCAGACCCCTTATCCGAGCACGCAACCTGGCCGGCCGCAGGGGAAAAGGGGGGGACGAGAGAGCGGCCCCCCCTCCCTCCTGAACCGTACCAGGCCACATGCCCTCAACATGGGGAGGATGTCCCCATGTTGATGGGGACAAGGGCCTCATCCCCACAACCCTTGCCCGGTGGTTGTGGGGGTCTGCGGGCGGGGGGCTTATCGGAATCTGGAAGACCCCTTTAACAAAGGGGACCCCCAGATCCCAGCCCCCCTATGTGAATTGGTAAGGGGTACATTGTACCCCTACCATTTCACGAAGAAAGCGTAAAAAAATGTTTAAAAAGACACACAAACACCTTGAAAAAGTCCTTTATTTAAAAAAAAAAAACAAAAAACATTCCAGCGGTGAAATCCAGTGTCCCGCGGCGATCCCGATGTCCAGCGCTGTCCTTCATTGGTTGTGCCTGAGCGGACCTGATGGGGAACTCCCTCTCAGTATTTTAAATGTATAGACCCGCCCCTTCTAAAGTTCCCCATCAGGTCCGCTCAGCGGACGAGATGCAGAACATGAGAAGGGGCGGGTCTATACATGTATTACCAAAGTGAGAGCAGTCCCCCATCAGGTCCGCCCCCTCGGTATGTCGGACCCGCCTACGTCATTGGCTTGAGCGGGGAACTTCCTTCACTATGTAAATTTAAATTACACAGTGAAGGAAGTTCCCCGCTCAAGCCAATGACGTAGGCGGGTCCGACATACCGAGGGGGCGGACCTGATGGGGAACTGCTCTCACTTTGGTAATACATGTATAGACCCGCCCCTTCTCATGTTCCGCATCTGGTCCGCTGAGCGGACCTGATGGGGAACTTTAGAAGGGGCGGGTCTATACATTTAAAATACTGAGAGGGAATTCCCCATCAGGTCCGCTCAGGCACAACCAATGAAGGACAGCGCTGGACATCGGGATCGCCGCGGGACACTGGATTTTACCGCTGGAATGTTTTTTTTTTGTTTTTTTTTAAATAAAGGACTTTTTCAAGGTGTTTGTGTGTTTTTTTAAACATTTTTTTACGCTTTCTTCGTGAAATGGTAGGGGTACAATGTACCCCTTACCAATTCACATAGGGGGGGCGGGATCTGGAGGTCCCCTTTGTTAAAGGGGTCTTCCAGATTCCGATAAGCCCCCCGCCCACAGACCCCCACAACCACCGGGCAAGGGTTGTGGGAATGAGGCCCTTGTCCCCATCAACATGGGGACATCCTCCCCATGTTGAGGGCATGTGGCTTGGTACGGTTCAGGAGGGAGGGGGGGCCGCTCTCTCGTCCCCCCCTTTTCCCCTGCGGCCGGCCAGGTTGCGTGCTCAGATAAGGGGTCTGGTATGGATTTTTAGGGGGTCTCCACGCCATTTTTTTTTTTACATTTGGGGTGGAGTTCCCCTTAAAATCCATGCCAGATCTGAAGGGCCTGGAATGGATATTTGGGGGAACCCCACGTCAATTTTTTTTTCATTTGCGGCGGGGTTCCCCTTAATATCCATTCCAGACCTGAAGGGCCTGGTAATTGAATTCTGGGGAACCCCCACGCTTTTTTTTTTTTTTTATCAATGACTTTTGTATGTATTGCCGGGAGCCGACAATTCATTAATAGCCGCGAGTCAGTTTTAAATGCATTTTTTTCTTTCAAAAATGACATTTTTTGCAGGGACAGTTCTAAGCACGGGAAACATGCGCCACTTTACATGCATATCATACACACCCCCCAGGTACGAAATTTAAAGGAATATTTCACTTTTATTTTTTCATTTTAAGCATTATTAAAATCACTGCTCCCGAAAAAACGGCCGTTTTTAAAACTTCTTTTTGCATTGATACATGTCCCCTGGGGCAGGACCTGGGTCCCCAAACACTTTTTAGGACAATAACTTGCATATAAGCCTTTATAATTAGCACTTTAGATTTCTCCCATAGATTTTTCGAATTTGCCACGAACACCCCAATTTGTTCGCTGTTCGGCGAACGGGCGAACAGGCAATGTTCGAGTCGAACATGAGTTCGACTCGAACTCGAAGCTCATCCCTAGCCAGTAGCATCACTTGTGGTACAGTTATAGGCATGCACTAGGGCTGATATGTGTTGGCTCCAGTGTTGCTTCTTCTCTGTTTCTAAAGTTCCCAACATGTTGAGCAGGGTCCGGTTAAACCTCTCCGGCTGAGCATCTCCTTGTGGGTGATAAGGTGTGGTTCTGGTCTTCTTTATTTCCAATGAGTCCAGAAGTTTCCGGATCAACCGACTCTCAAAGTCCCTTCCTTGATCTGAGTGAAGTCTCTGTGGTAGTCCGTAATGGACAAAATACTTCTCCATAAGTATCTTGGCCACGGTGGATGCCTTTTGGTCTTTGGTTAGGAAAGCCTGGGCATAGCGGGTGAAATGGTCGGTTATTACCAGAACATTTCCCAATCCACTCCGGTCGGGTTCGAGGCAGAGAAAATCAATGCATACCAGATCCATTGGGCCTTGACTCTGTAAATGGCCCATTGGGGCAGCTTGATGGGGTAAAGTCTTTCTCTGAATGCATCGTGCACAGGAATGGCAATACTCCTCTACTTCTGCCCTCATGCAGGGCCAATAGAACCGACTTCTGACAAGCTGGAAGGTCCTTTCTGCCCCTAGGTGACCATGATGGTCATGCAGAGCAATTAGTACAGTCTCTCGGTGCTTCTCTGGGAGGAACAACTGCCACTTATCTTCTGAGTCATCAGAGGGGCCCCTTCGGTAGACCACTCCCTGATGCACCTGCAACCTGTCCCATTCCTTCCTCAACAGGCGGGCCTCCTTTGAGGGGTGATGTAAGAGTTTGTTGGGATCCTGATTCTCCAGGGCTTCGAGGACCAATCTCCCCATGGGGTCTTCCAGTTGGTCACACCTCAACTCCCTCTTGGATAGCTTCGGCAGGTTATCTTCTTCTAGCTGCGTTACTCCACAATAGTGTTTAGGGACTCCTACCATTGTAACTCCTATCTCCTCTGCCCTGGAGCCCCCTCTGGCTTGGAATTCAGCCCCTTGACAAAGAGCCCGTACTCCCTCGGGTGCTACTTGGGTCCAGTCTTCCCAGTCATTGGTCATGGCATGAGATCTCCGGGACAGGGCATCTGCATCCCTATTTCCAGCCCCTGGTCTGTACTTCAGACTAAAGTTGAATCCTGACAAGGCAGCCAACCACCGGTGTCCGGTTGCATCTAGTTTTGCGGTGGTGAAGAGGTACCGTATTTTTCGGACTATAAGACGCACTTTTTTCCCCCAGAAATATGGGGGAAAATGTCCCTGCGTCTTATGGTCCGGATACATAACAGGGGCCCCGCCCCCCGCCGTCGCTGGCACCGCCCCTGCCATCCGCTCACAGCCTCTGGAATCCCTCGACCGCCGCCACTGGCTCCGCCCCCCCCCGCCGCAGTGTCAGGGGCTTTGCGAATCGAATTAGAGCCGCTCTCTCTCTCTTTTGCTTACAGAAAGGGAGGGGGCGGCGGGGGATATCCGCAGCTCTCCTCTCCCTGTCACAGCGCCGCTGCCGAGTTCTCTGGCAAATAGAGCAGCGGCGCTGTGACAGGGAGAGGAGAGCTGCGGGCTGTCTGTATATCCCCCGCCGCCCCCTTCCCTTTCTGTAAGAAGAAGAGAAAGAGAGAGCAGCTCTAATTGGATTTGCTGGGTCGCCACCCAGCTTCCTGCCCACTGTTTCCCCCCCCATGATTGGCCACAGCAGAGGGCCAATCAGAAGACACTGGGGGCATCATGGGAAATGAAGTCCCTGCAGAGTTTATGGCACCAGTTCCCCCAGCATGCAAGCACTCTGCTGGAGGGGAGGGAGGGGGACACCACCAGAGAGCCACGCTGTACCCCGCACCAACAGAGAGCCACGCTGTACCCTGCACCACCAGAGAGCCACGCTGTACCCTGCACCACCAGGGAGCCACGCTGTACCCTGCACCACCAGGGAGCCACGCTGTACCCGCACCGCCAGAGAGCCACGCTGTACCCACACTGCCAGAGAGCCACGCTGTACCCAGCACCACCAGAGGCACGCTGTACCCACACCGCCAGAGAGCCACGCTGTACCCACACTGCCAGAGAGCCACGCTGTACCCACACCGCCAGAGAGCCACGCTGTACCCGCACCACCAGGGAGCCACGCTGAACCCGCACCGCCAGAGAGCCACGCTGTACCCACACCGCCAGAGAGCCACGCTGTACCCCACACCACCAGAGGCACGCTGTACCCACACCGCCAGAGAGCCACGCTGTACCCACACTGCCAGAGAGCCACGCTGTACCCACACCGCCAGAGAGCCACGCTGTACCCACACCGCCAGAGAGCCACGCTGTACCCACACCGCCAGAGAGCCACGCTGTACCCACACCGCCAGAGAGGGAGCCACACTGTTCCCGCACCACCAGAGAGGGAGCCACACTTTAACCGCTGTACCCGCACCACCAGAGAGGGAGAAAGACCGAGCCACTGCCAGGATACAGACATGCTACACTACTGACTAGAGTCACCCCAGGCAACCCAGAGTGAGCGAACGTCCAGCCAGAGGGATCACTGTTGCGATTTCGCTGGGTCTGGTAAGAGGGCCTGTTGGCCATTATTCATTACTGTTCCCAGGGACTGAGCCATTAGGAAGTGCCTAACCTGATATCCTCTAGGCCTTATTGACCGCCACAACGTCCCTCTCTGTCCTCTTCCCACGGCGTCCCCTCTGTCCTCTTCCCACTGCGTCCCCTCTGTCCTCTTCCCACTGCGTCCTTCTCCCAGGGCATTACTCTGTCCTCTTCCCAGGGCGTTACTCTGTCCTCTTCCCAGGGTGTCCCTTTGTCCTTCACCCACGGCAACCCTCTGTCCTCTTCCCACAGCGTCCCCTCTGTCCTCCTACCATGAAGATGACAGGGCGGGCCTTGACAGGAAGGGGTGTGTCATATTTAAATTAGGGGGTGCGCAAGTTTAGTCAGGCCTAGGGCAGCACAAAACCTAAATACACCACTGATGGCATGGTCACTCTGCGTTTACTGTGGCATTGTCACTCTGTGTTTACTGTGGCATGGTCCCTCTGCATTTACTGTGGCATGGTCCCTCTGCGTTTACTGTGGCATGGTCCCTCTGCGTTTACTATGGCATGGTCCCTCTGTGTTTACTATGGCATGGTCCCTCTGCGTTTACTATGGCAATGGTCAGGCTGCATTTAATGGGCACTGGAAAATATTTTAGTACACAATTTGGTTCAGAATATTTTTTTTCTTGTTTTCCTCCTCTAAAACCTAGGTGCGTCTTATGGTCAGGTGCGTCTTATGGTGCGAAAAATACGGTAGGTCAGGGGGTTGTTATCTGTCTTCACAGTAAACTCCGCCCCATAGAGGTAGTCTTTTAGCTTGTCTACTACTGCCCATTTGAGAGCCAGGAATTCTAGCTTATGAGTGGGGTAGTTCTTTTCTGAGGGGGTCAGGCTCCTGCTCACATAGGCCACCGGTCGCGGTTGTCCCTCATGTTCCTGGTAGAGCACCTGGCTGGCATCCACATGTAATTCATAAGGTCTGGTAGAGTCGGCGTAGGCCAGAACTGGGGCAGTGGTTAAGCTCTTCTTCAGGGCCTGGAAGGCCTCTTCACACCTTGAGTTCCACTGATCTTGAACTGACTCACCAGGCCTCCTGGGCCCTGAGTCATCCTCTTCCCCTTCTGCCTTTAGTAATTCATTCAACGGGCGGGCAATCCGAGCAAACCCCTCCACAAACCTCCTATAATAGGAGCAGAACCCCAGGAAGGATCGAAGCTCTGTTACTGTGGTGGGTCGTGGCCAGGAGGTGACTGCTTCCAACTTCTCGGGATCTGTGGCCACCCCTTCTTCAGACACTATGTGCCCCAGATAGTTCACAGAAGACTGGTAGAACCGACACTTCTCAAGAGAAAGCTTAAGTCCCTCCTCACTGAGTCTTCTCAATACTTTCTCCAGCCTGGCTTCATGTTCTTCCAAGGTTCTCCCGAAGACAATGACATCGTCCAAGTACACAAGGACTTCTATAAGATTCATGTCTCCAACAGTCTTCTCCATAAGGCGTTGAAAGGTAGCAGGAGCTCCAGACAGACCCTGAGGCATCCTATTGAATTCGAAGAATCCCACTGGGGTTATGAAGGCCGTCTTCTCTCTGTCTTCTGGGTGCATAGGGATTTGATAGTACCCACTCTTGAGGTCCATCACACTGAACCATTTGGCTCCAGACAAACTCTGTAAGGCATCTTCTATCCTTGGTGTGGTGTATTGGTCAGGGATGGTTCTCCTGTTGAGGGTCCTGTAATCGATACAAAGCCTCAACGATCCATTCTTCTTTCTGACCACCACTATTGGGGAGGCATAGGGACTTCTAGACTCCCGGATCACACCAGTCTTCTTCAGTTCCGCAAGTTGTTCCCTCAGATCCTCCAGATCTGCCAGGGGAACCCGCCTGACCCTCTCTCGGAAGGGCTTATCTTCTTGGAGGCGGATTCGGTGGGTGGCACTTCTTGCACACCCCACATCAAATTCATCTTCGGAAAAGATCTTCTCCCATCTAGTCAGCTGGGCCTTGGCTCTTTCTTTCCAAGCCCTGGGTAGGTTCGGGTTTTCCATGGACAGCTTCTCCCAAACATCTCCTCCGTCACCCGTCCCCTTGACTTCTGACAGAGTGACCGGGGCAGCAGGGCTCACCTGGCCCAGCAACATTCTGGCAGGGATCTCCATGGGCCCTCCCGTAGTGTTCCTCACACTCACCGGAACTCTGCCATGGGCCTTCTTCAGGGCCTTGAGCGGGATCACTTCTGGTACCACTTCCAGGCCTGAGGACTCCTCCCTTGGGTTGGATTCCAGCATAACAAAGGGGCCAGGTTGTTCCCACGTAAGCTTCACAGTGGCCCTAAGACAGGTTACTTCTCCGGGCTGCAGCACTACTCCTTCTCTACCAAGTCTCCACACCTTTCCTATCCCCTCTCCCGGGGTCTTCTGCTCTAAGACCAGTCGTTGATAGGCTGTCTTTAGCATGGGATGGATTTTGGTGGCTGAATGGTTTCTCTCTTTCACTAGAGGGGTCAGGAGTCTCCGGACTAGATCCGTGTTTGTCCCTATAATCAGGGAAGTCTTGCTGGCTCCAGGCGGCCGAGGACACACAACTGCCAGGGTGTCAAACACTTCAGCCTTCCCAGCTATGGATGGGTCGAAGGTCATCTTTATGGGCAGGTAACCATCGTAAGGGAAACTCTGGGTTCCAAGTCCCCATATCTCCAGCTCTTCTATCTTCTGGATAGGCAGATGACTCAAATGCCTATCATAGAAGTCTCGGTATAGTAAAGTCACCTGTGCTCCGGTGTCCAAAAGAGCTTTAGTATAGACTCCTTCCACTTGAATAGGCACAGTAGGAGATGGGCCCACCAGTTCCTCTGGATATGGCCGGACTGGGGTTACCTTCTTCTTTGGACTTTTCCCCGCCCATGTCACGTACCTGATGGTAGTGAGCCCGAATTGCAGGGGACGGCATCCCTTACGGCCCCCACTCCCGGCCCCCTGGTAAGGTGACAGTTGGCACAGGAGTAAGGAGTGGCATGGGTGCCTGGCAGGATCAACTGTGGTGAGGTGGTGATTCAAACACCCGGAAGCTTCCTTGCAGAATACCGGAACTGGAACGGCTAGCAGGCTGGATCTGGGACAGCTCAGCAGACTGGATCGGAAGAAGCACAGCAGACAGGATCAGCTAGCAGGCAGGTTCAGCTTAGCAGGCTGGATCTGGGACAGCTCAGCAGACTGGATCGGTCTCGCAGACTGGATCGGAAGAAGCACAGCAGACAGGATCAGCTAGCAGGCAGGTTCAGCTTAGCAGGCTGGATCTGGGACAGCTCAGCAGACTGGATTGGTTAAGCAAACTGGATCGGAACCAGGAACAGGGTAGTAAACAGGCCGGGTCAGATATCAGGCGGGCAGCAGAAGTACAGGGTGCAGGCAAAGGGTAGTCACAACAAGCCGGGGTCGGGTGCAGGCAGATAACAGGTTGGTCAAGGTAAGCCGGGTCTTTTAGCACAGGTATGGTCTCAGATCAGGGTTAAGCACACAACGCTGTAGAGCAGACAGCAGGGACTGTCTGTAATTGACAGGTTTAAATAGTCTCTCTGGCGCCACCCGCTGGACGCACGCGCGAACGGAGACCAGGAAGTCCGGGGCGCCTGTTTCTGGCAGGATCTCCATGACATTGCCCCCCCCCAAGGGGCAGCCTCCGGGCGAACTTTTCAGGGTGAGACCTTTTAAAGGACTGTACCAGACTCTTAGCGTGGATGTTCCCCTCGGGCTCCCAATAATTCTCTTCGGGTCCATACCCCTTCCACTTTATCAAAAACTGTGTGACAGCAGGAAGGTAAAGTCACCTGGTTGCATCCAGGGGGTAGATATATTTCGCCCAGATTCAGGCTTTATGCCGACTTATACAACTAGGTGGAGAGTTGTATAAGGCTAGTGGGCTCATGGATGACTCATACCTCTAGGGAGAGTGTGGGGCGTCGTACAGACAGGGAGTTGATGAGGCCAGCTGAAGCTTGTCAGCTCATTTAGGCCTCTATAAGAACTCCCAGATTCATTAGGTGTTAGCTCATGCCTGGAACCAGACCTGTGTGGACTGTCTAGGGAGAGTGAACCCCTGTGCGGTGAGACAAAGCATGTGTGGCTATTTGCTTGGACATTTAAAACCAGGGACTTAGGGACTAGGACAGCACTAGGCTGATCCCAGTTGTTAGTTAGGAAACCTGTATGTTTAGTCAGAGGTCAAGTTGACCAGGATTTATTTTATTTATGTTTCTTTTGCTTTGCTGTGTTTTGTCACTGTAAATAGAAAATAAACCGCACCTTTTTGATTTTGAAAACCACAACCTCCGTTTGCTGGGCCTGTTTTTGTCTGGGGAGCCCATCCCGGGGGTCACACACACCCGCTGCCGAGCTAACCCCCTCACAGTTGGTGGAGAACCAGTGGCAGTTTTTTTTTAAGCCAGCATGGAGGAGATACTGAAACAGCTGGCTCTAGCAAATGCCAATCAACAGCAGACAAATGCAGGTTTGCAAAGGAGCCTTGCAGCCCAGCAGCAAGCTCATCAACAGAGCCTTGCAGCCCAGCAGCAAGCTCACCAACAGAGTCTGGAAGCTCAGCAACAAGCCCAGCAGCAATCTGAGGCCCGCTTCATAGACCTGTTACAGAAGCAAGAGCAGAGACTACAACAAATGGAAGCAGTAATGCAGCAACGTCCGCAGACCAGTGAGGAAAGCCGTCCCACTAATACCGCGTCCTTTGGGGTGAGTCGTTTATTGACAAAAATGACTGGAGAGGATGATCCAGAGGTATTTTTGACCACATTTGAAAGGACCGCTGAAAGAGAAAAGTGGCCTGAGGAGCAGTGGGCTGGACTGGTGGCTCCTCTGTTAACTGGTGAATCGCAGAAAGCTTACTATGACCTAGAGCCTAACCAAGCAAAAGACTATGTGATGCTAAAAGCTGAAATTTTGGCAAGGCTGGGTGTCACCCAGGCTGTCCGGGCTCAGCGTGTGCATAACTGGACTTTCCAGCTTGGAAAACCCCCCAGGTCTCAAATGTATGATCTCATTCACCTGAGCAGAAAGTGGCTACAGCCAGAGACTTTGTCCGCACCAAAGATTGTGGAACGTGTTGTAATGGATCGGTTTTTGAGAGCTCTTCCTACTGCCATCCAAAAGTGGGTAAGCCATGGAGACCCAGAGACGGCCGATGGTCTTGTGGATCGTGTGGAGAAATACTTGGCTACAGAGAACCTGACGGCCTCTTCCAGAGACACTCGGACTTTCCACCCTAAGACCAGACCATCCCCAGGGGTGGATAAGAGGATTCCAAGGGGTGAGGGTGGAGAGAGTGAGAGGGTGGGAGCTCTACCCCAAGTTTGGCGAGAACAGCCTGGGAAATCAGCGGCTCAAGAGGCGGCAAGAAGGATCGTTTGCTACCGCTGCCGGCAAGCGGGACATATTGCAGCCAATTGCCCGGTTGTGGAGGAACCCATGCAGTGTGACTTTCTGACGGGCAGACGTCAGTCGCTGTGTGCGACAGTCGCATGCACTGCCATTCGAGGAACTGAGAAACATTTATGCAAAATGTGTGTTAATGGTAGAAATGTTGTGGTATTGCTGGATTCAGGTAGCCTTGTGACCCTGATAAAGGCTGAGTTAGTTTAAACAGAGGTCTTTGGGAATAGCAAGGTAGCTGTTATTTGTGTGCATGGGGACACCCGAGAGTATCCAGTGACTACAGTGTGTTTCGAGACCCCCAAAGGTACCCTCTCTCATCCAGTGGGCTTAGTATCTCAGTTACCGCATGACGCCATTGTGGGAAGGGATTTTCCGAAGTTCTGGGAACTGTGGGATGATCCTGAGCCCCCCACTGGTGCCCCTATGTACCAGGAATGTGATAGCCAGAACTCCCCTGAGAGTAGTGAGGACTCTCCGGAATTTCCCTTATCAGTATTGGCAGGGGAGACTCAAGAAACTGGAGAGGAGCCCACCTCCTCAGACGAAACCCTACCATCTGTGGAGTTTTCTGATCTTGAGGTTCACAGGGAAAACTTTGCCACAGAACAGTTGAAAGACCCCGCCCTAATAAAGGCACGGGAAAACGTAGTGAAAATAGATGGCGAGTTAGTGAACCCAGATAATACCTGCACTTACCCATACTTCAGCGTAGAGAAGGACCTACTGTATCGGGTGGCAAAAAGGGCAGAAGAAACCGTTGAGCAGCTTGTGGTGCCCAAACCTTACAGGAAGTTGGTGTTGGAGTTGGCCCATGGGCACATTCTTGGAGGTCATCTGGGGACAGAGAAAACCCGAGAGAGGGTATTACAGAGATTCTATTGGCCGGGGGTGATGAAGGACATAGAAAATTATTGTTCCTCCTGCCCTGTGTGTCAGAGGTCGGCCCCGATGCCACATTTCCGTAGCCCGCTGGTCCCTCTACCCATCATTGAGGTCCCGTTTGAGAGGATCGCCATGGATTTGGTAGGGCCTATAATCAAGTCCGCTAGGGGGCACCAGTACATATTAGTTATAATGGACTATGCCACCCGTTATCCAGAAGCGATCCCTCTCCGAAATACCTCGGCCAAAACCATAGCCAAAGAGCTATCTCTTGTGTTTAGCCGGGTGGGTATTTGTAAAGAACTGCTTACGGACCAAGGTACACCCTTTATGTCCCGGGTTATGAAGGAGCTGTGTAAATTGTTCAAAGTGACGCAATTACGTACATCTGTGTATCACCCCCAAACCGATGGGCTGGTTGAAAGATTCAACAAAACCCTAAAACAAATGTTGAAGAAAGTGGTGGATAGAGATGGAAAGGATTGGGACTGTCTACTTCCTTATCTGATGTTTGCTATTAGGGAGGTGCCCCAATCCTCTACGGGATTCTCCCCCTTTGAGTTACTGTATGGGAGACACCCAAGAGGGCTGTTGGATATTGCCAAGGAAACTTGGGAAAGTGAGAGTTCTCCCCACAGGAGTGTGATTGAGCATGTCGCCCTGATGCAAGACCGAATTGCACAGGTAATGCCCATCGTGAAGGAACATTTGGCCCAAGCGCAGTTAGCACAGCAGAGAGTGTACAACCGTGGAGCCAAGACCCGTACCTTTTCCCCGGGGGATAGGATACTGGTACTTGTCCCTACGGTTGAAAGTAAATTCCTTGCCAAATGGCAAGGCCCCTATGAGATAATGGAAAAAGTGAGCGAAGTGAATTACAAGGTCAGACAACCAGGAAGGCGAAAGCCCGAACAGATCTATCACGTTAATCTGTTGAAAGCCTGGAGGGATAGAGAGTCCCTAGTCGCAGACACTTGGTCACCAGCTCAAACTGGTTGCGTGATTCCTGAGGTTGGAATAGCAGCCACCTTGTCACAACCCCAACAACAGGAGGTTAAGGAGTTTGTGCTTCGCAACAAGGAGGTATTCTCTGAGCTGCCGGGACAAACATCTGGGGTAGAGCATGACATCATTACCCCGCCCGGTGAAAGGGTGAAGTTAAAACCCTATCGGATCCCAGAGGCCCGACGGGAGGCAATACGGGAGGAAGTACAGAAAATGCTGAACTTAGGGGTGATAGAGGAGTCCCAAAGTGATTGGTCTAGTCCCATTGTGTTGGTGCCTAAACCGGATGGGAGCTGGCGATTTTGTAACGATTTTCGTCAGTTGAACAAAGTTACAAAATTTGACACCTACCCCATGCCACGTATAGATGAGTTGATCGACCGGCTGGGAACAGCCCGATACATGACGACTCTTGACCTCACAAAAGGGTATTGGCAAATCCCCCTGGCCAAGTCGGCCAAAGAGAAAACCGCATTTGTAACCCCAGACGGGGCGTTCCAATATAAAAGAATGCCGTTCGGGTTACAGAATGCGCCGGCCACATTCCAGCGGAAAATGGACCAGATGCTGAGGCCCCATCGGAAGTATGCTGCGGCTTACCTGGATGACGTAATTGTCCATAGCACAGATTGGGCCTCACATCTGCCAAAAGTGCAAGCAGTCCTGGACTCTGTTCGGGAAGCGGGGTTTACGGCTAACCCCAAGAAGTGTACCATTGGGCAGGAGGAGGCCAAATATCTTGGGTACACCATTGGGAGGGGAGTAATAAAACCCCAACTCAACAAAGTCGAGGCCATCCAGAGTTGGCCACGTCCCAACAGCAAGAAGCAGGTACGAGCCTTTCTGGGAATCGCTGGGTATTATCGGCGATTCATTCCCCACTTTGCTTCTAAGGCTGTGCCCCTAACCAACCTGACGAAGGGGAAAGGGTCGGTCATGATTAAATGGACCCCCGAGGCTGAGGCAGCATTCCAATTCTTGAAACAAGCCTTATGTAGCCAGTAGACATGTGCACACTGAAATATTTCGTTTCGGAATTTCGTTTTCGTCCAAAAAATAAATTTATTTAGTTACTCCCGAAATTCGTTTTTATTTATTTCGTTTTTCGTTAAAAATTGCATTCGTCCGAAAATCTGAATTAATTAAGGTTGAATCTGTCATTGAAGGCTTATGGTGTCTGTCGAATGTTCAAAGAAGATTCGACGGAGCAGCGAAACTGTATGACTCTGCAATCATACATTTCCGGTCGAATGTTCCGCCCACAAGCAGTGATCTTTTCTCTCTATGTCAAATCTTTTCTCTCTATAATGTCGAATCTTTTCTCTCCTATGTCGAATCTTTTCTCTCCTATGTCGAATCTTTTCTCTCTATAATGTCAAATCTTTTCTCTCCTATGTCGAATCTTTTCTCTCTATAATGTCAAATCTTTTCTCTCTATAATGTCAAATCTTTTCTCTCTATAATGTCAAATCTTTTCTCTATAATGTCGAATCTTTTCTCTCTATAATGTCAAATCTTTTCTCTCCTATGTCGAATCTTTTCTCTCCTATGTCGAATCTTTCCTCTCCTATGTCGAATCTTTCCTCTCCTATGTCGAATCTTTCCTCTCCTATGTCGAATCTTTTCTCTCCTATGTCGAATCTTTCCTCTCCTATGTCGAATCTTTCCTCTCCTATGTCGAATCTTTCCTCTCCTATGTCGAATCTTTCCTCTCCTATGTCGAATCTTTCCTCTCCTATGTCGAATCTTTCCTCTCCTATGTCGAATCTTTTCTCTCTATAATGTCGAATCTTTTCTCTCCTATGTCGAATCTTTCCTCTCCTATGTCGAATCTTTCCTCTCCTATGTCGAATCTTTCCTCTCCTATGTCGAATCTTTCCTCTCCTATGTCGAATCTTTTCTCTCTATAATGTCGAATCTTTTCTCTCCTATGTAGAATAATCTTGGACTAATAGAGTTAAGGTTAGGCACATTCGACCACAGATTCGATAGACACAGATTGTTATTGTCAGCGTCACGTCGAATCTCCTATCTATATCGAACTGTTGTAGCAACGAAAACGAAAATAAAGCATTTGTTTATGTCGGATCTTTCGGTTTTCGGATACTGTGCTTTCGTTTTCGTTTGTTAAAACGATAACGAAAATAGCTGAAATTCGGACGAAAATGCATTCGGACGAAAACGAATGCACATGTCTAGTAGCCAGCCAGTGTTGTACTCACCCGACTTCTCTAAAGACTTTGTCGTACAAAGTGATGCGTCAGATGTGGGGTTAGGAGCAGTATTGTCCCAGGTCTGGAACGGGGAAGAGCACCCAGTCATTTACCTCAGCAGGAAGTTGAAGTCCCATGAGGTAAATTACGCCACCGTTGAAAAGGAGTGTTTAGCGGTGAAGTGGGCTCTAGATTCCCTTCGGTACTACCTGCTAGGTAGGCACTTTGACATGGTTACGGATCACGCTCCGTTAAAGTGGATGGCTCAAAACAAGGAAACAAATAGAAGAGTGAATAGGTGGTTCCTGGCCCTCCAGGAATTCAACTTCACAGTAAAGCATCGCCCTGGCGTTCAAATGGGGAATGTGGATGCTTTGTCTCGAGTACATGAATGCCTGATTGCTGGTGTTCCAACCCCGAGGTTAAAACAAGAGGGGGGGTATGTGACAGCAGGAAGGTAAAGTCACCTGGTTGCATCCAGGGGGGTAGATATATTTCGCCCAGATTCAGGCTTTACGCCGACTTATACAACTAGGTGGAGAGTTGTATAAGGCTAGTGGGCTCATGGATGACTCATACCTCTAGGGAGAGTGTGGGGCGTCGTACAGACAGGGAGTTGATGAGGCCAGCTGAAGCTTGTCAGCTCATTTAGGCCTCTATAAGAACTCCCAGATTCATTAGGTGTTAGCTCATGCCTGGAACCAGACCTGTGTGGACTGTCTAGGGAGAGTGAACCCCTGTGCGGTGAGACAAAGCCTGTGTGGCTATTTGCTTGGACATTTAAAACCAGGGACTTAGGGACTAGGACAGCACTAGGCTGATCCCAGTTGTTAGTTAGGAAACCTGTATGTTTAGTCAGAGGTCAAGTTGACCAGGATTTATTTTATTTATGTTTCTTTTGCTTTGCTGTGTTTTGTCACTGTAAATAGAAAATAAACCGCACCTTTTTGATTTTGAAAACCACAACCTCCGTTTGCTGGGCCTGTTTTTGTCTGGGGAGCCCATCCCGGGGGTCACACACACCCGCTGCCGAGCTAACCCCCTCACAACTGGTTCTGGTTCCTTCTCCTCCTGTAATCCAGGATAGCCTCTACTTCAAACTCCTCTTCCCCGTCTATAATAACAGGGTCAGGGGTAACAGAGCTTCGGCCAGGAAAGGGATTGGAAATAGATGGTTTCAACAGTGACACATGGAATACTGGGTGGATCTTCAGTGAATCCGGGAGTTCCAGTTCAAAAGCCACTTCATTGATTTTCCTTTTAACCGGAAAAGGTCCTAGGAACTTGGGGCCCAATTTCTTTGAAGGGCATGCCATCCTCAAGTTCACTGTAGACAGCCACACCAGGTCACCGGGTACCAGTACCAACTCACCCCGTCTCTTCTTGTCAAAAGTTAATTTGTTGTGTTCCTGGGTCCTGGTCATAGTTTCCTGCAAAAGTTGGGTATTGGTGGAAAAGAAATTTATTTTCTCCTGTACTGCTGGCACCGCACATTCGGGAAGAGAATTGGGTAGGAATGAAGGGTGAAAACCAAAGTTGGCAAAGAACGGGGTCTGCTTGGTGGCGGAGTGGATGGAGTTGTTGTAGGCAAATTCGGCCAAAGGAAGCAGGGAAATCTAGTTATCTTGTGTAAAAGAGGAGAAGCAGCGCAGGTACTGCTCCAGAGTTTGGTTAGTCCTCTCAGTCTGTCCATTGGTCTGGGGGTGATAGGCGGAAGAGAATGACAGTTCTATATCCAAGGCCTTACAGAGGGACCTCCAGAAGCGGGAGGTGAACTGTACCCCTCGATCTGAAACAATGTTGGCTGGTACCCCGTGGAGTCTGACGATTTCCTTGATAAATGCCTGTGCTGTTTCAGGGGCAGAGGGAGTGCCTTTCATAGGAATAAAGTGTGCCATTTTGGACAGACGATCAACTATCACAAAGATAGTGGTATGATCTTCTGCTGGAGGTAACTCGACAATGAAGTCTATGGATAACATCCTCCATGGTCTGTCTGGAACAGGTAAAGGTCTTAATAAGCCCCAGGCCTTGGTTCTATGAGTCTTGTTCCTGATGCAGGTAGTACAGGACTCCACAAATTCTTTACAATCTTCCCGTAATTGAGGCCACCAAAAGGTACGCTGTACCAAGTCGGTGGTCTTCGCTATGCCAAAGTGCCCGGCTAATGCATGGTCGTGGCAGAGTTCCAGGACAGATACTCGTAGATCCTCAGGGATATAGATCTTGTCCTTATGCCAGAGCAACCCGTCCTTAACCTGCAGTTCCAATTCAGGAGAGGGCAACTGCCCTGCGGAGGCTTGTTTAAGTCTGGAGAGCAGGTTTTCCTGAAGCAAGAGGAAATTCCCAGGGGCAAGGATGGTATCCGGAAGAGAAACTTCTTTGGGTTTGTGAAACATCCGAGACAAGGCGTCAGGCTTAGTGTTCTTGGAGCCTGGACGATACGTGACATGGAACGAAAACCTGGAGAAAAAGAGCGCCCATCTGGCTTGTCGTGGTTTCAGTCTCTTTGCAGATCTCAGATATTCCAGGTTCTTATGGTCAGTAAATATCAGAATTGGATGGGCAGCTCCCTCCAGCAGATAGCGCCATTCTTCTAGCGCAGACTTAATCGCCAGCAACTCCCGATCCCCCACATCGTAGTTCCTCTCTGCTGTTGACAACTTGCGTGAGAAGAAGGCCACTGGGTGAAGCAGGGCCTTGGTTCCTTGTCTCTGGGACAATATTGCCCCTACAGCGATTTTGGATGCGTCTACCTCGAGGACGAATGGCAAAGAGGAATCCGGATGCTTCAAGACGGAGGCAGAGGTAAAAAGTCCCTTAAGGGCCTCAAAGGCCTTTTGGGCCTCGGAGGACCAATGGAAGCGGTTCCCCTGTTGGGTTAATTGAGTGATTGGTGCAATGATGGCCAAGAATCCTCTGATGAACTTGCGGTAAAAATTGGCAAAACCGACAAAACGTTGGATTCCCTTCTTGTCTGTAGGGACTGGCCAGTCTAGGATTGCAGCAATCTTCTGGGGGTCCATCTCGATGCCCTCACTGGAGATGATTAATCCCAAGAATGGTATACTTCCCTGCTCGAACGCACATTTTTCGGCTTTCGCATATAGGCCATGTTGTCGAAGCCGGGCTAACACACTCTTGACATGCCTGCGATGGGATTCGAGGGAGGAAGAGAAAATTAATATGTCGTCTAGATAGACGATAGCAAATAAGTCCAGAAAGTCTCGAAGGGCATCATTAATGAAGTATTGGAACGTGGCGGGGGCATTGCACAACCCGAAAGGCATCACCAAATACTCGAAGTGCCCAAATCGAGTACGGAAAGCAGTCTTCCACTCATCTCCGTCCCTGATGCGGACCAAATTATAGGCTCCACGGAGATCAAGCTTGGTGAAGACATTGGCAGCCCCCAGTCTCTGGAATAACTCTGGCATCAAAGGAAGGGGATAACGGTTCTTCACCGTAATTGTATTTAATTTGCGGTAATCCACGCAAGGACGAAGGGTATGGTCCTTTTTCTCGATGAAAAAGATGCCCGCGCCTGCTGGAGACGTGGACGGGCGAATAAACCCCTTCTTCAGGTTCTCGTCAACGTATTCCCTTAGTGACCCCTGTTCAACCTCTGTCAATGGAAAAATTCTTCCAAATGGGATTTCAGCCCCAGGTAATAGTTCAATGGGGCAGTCGTAGGCTCGATGGGGTGGTAGAACCTCCGCTCGTTGTTTACTGAATACATCCAGGTACTCATGATAGACTTCTGGAATAGACTGAAGTAATTCAGCTTCTGAATCCAGGCAGAGCAGGTTAGACGGCCCATGAGGGGCGTGAGAGCCACAGAACTGCTGGCAGTAAGGTGACGAAAAGGTGACTTCCCCTGTGGCCCAGTTGATGGCAGGGTTGTGAGCTTGCAGCCAGGGCATACCGAGGATCACAGGGAATAATGGAGAAGAGATGATGTCCATACGTAACAGTTCGTGGTGGGAGCTGGAAATGACAGCAGGAATAGGAGCAGTCTCTAGAACTACAGGGCCGGATTTAATAGCAGACCCATCAGCCAGGTGAACAGAGAGTCCATGGGTCTTGGGAAGGAGAGGAATCTGATGTTTAGCAGCAAATGAAGAGTCCATGAAACAACTGCAGGCCCCAGAATCAATAATGGCGGGGGTTGGCAGGGTCTTTCCTGAAAGCTGCAATGAGACTGAAAGGGCAAGATGAGATGCGGTCTTGGCTATAGGACCCGTGTATTCAGGAATCATAGAGAGACATTTACGGAGCTTCAGAGGGCAGTTCCTAACGTAATGTCCGGGCCCTCCGCAATAGAGACACAGATTGTTCATCCGACGACGTTGTCGCTCCTCTGGGGTAAGGGAAGGACGAAGAACCCCAAGCTGCATGGGCTCAGGTGCGTTGGGTGCGGAAGCTGGTGATGCAGCGGGGACTGGGTGCAGGTGACTTGGAGCCCTTGGGAGCATCCAGGTTGGGTGAGAAAACCCTGTAGCTCTCTCAGCCCTCCGTTCTCTTAGGCGTCGATCGATCTGTATGGTTAAATCGATCAACACATTCAAAGTATGTGGCACCCCAACTCTAGCCAGCTCATCTTTTAGAGAATCAGAGAGTCCCATGCGGAACTGGTGACGGAGAGCGGCATCGTTCCAGTCCGTATCTGCGCTCCACCGCCTAAACTCGGCCACGTAGTCCTCTGCTGCCCTGCGTCCCTGCTGAAGGGTACGCAAAGCCGCTTCTGCAGTTGCTGAAAGCTGGGGATCCTCGTATAGCTGAGCCATAGCGTCAAATAAGGAGGCAAGGTTGGTCAGAACTATGTCCTTTCGTTCCAGGAGACGGTGGGCCCAGGCTTGGGGGTCCCCGGTAAGCAGGGAAACAACAAAGCCCACTTTAGTGATTTCCAGAGTGGAGGTTCGTGGCTGGAGGGTGAAGTATAGTTTGCAGGAGTTGCGAAAAGCCCTAAAGCTACTTCGATTTCCGGAAAATCTTTCTGGTGCAGGGACCCTAGGTTCTGGAGGAAGCATTACTATTGTTTGGGTTGGTTCAGTCCCAGCGTAAGAGGTGGAAGCATGGGGAGATCCTTGGGTACCGGTAGGGTTGGGAAAAACCAGTAACCGTTCTTCCAGCCGGGTGTAGCTTTGTTGAAGGTCCTTGACTGCTTCGGTTAGATCTGCCAGATGCTGACACAGATCTTCCATAGGGGAGGCTCCCTGCTCAGGCTCAGGCATGGCTGTCTGCTACTGTCACGTACCTGATGGTAGTGAGCCCGAATTGCAGGGGACGGCCTCCCTTACGGCCCCCACTCCCGGCCCCCTGGTAAGGTGACAGTTGGCACAGGAGTAAGGAGTGGCACGGGTGCCTGGCAGGATCAACTGTGGTGAGGTGGTGATTCAAACACCCGGAAGCTTCCTTGCAGAATACCGGAACTGGAACGGCTAGCAGGCTGGATCTGGGACAGCTCAGCAGACTGGATCGGTCTCGCAGACTGGATCGGAAGAAGCACAGCAGACAGGATCAGCTAGCAGGCAGGTTCAGCTTAGCAGGCTGGATCTGGGACAGCTCAGCAGACTGGATCGGTCTTGCAGACTGGATCGGAAGAAGCACAGCAGACAGGATCAGCTAGCAGGCAGGTTCAGCTTAGCAGGCTGGATCTGGGACAGCTCAGCAGACTGGATCGGTTAAGCAAACTGGATCGGAACCAGGAACAGGGTAGTAAACAGGCCGGTTCAGATATCAGGCGGGCAGCAGAAGTACAGGGTGCAGGCAAAGGGTAGTCACAACAAGCCGGGGTCGGGTGCAGGCAGATAACAGGTTGTTCAAGGTAAGCCGGGTCTTTTAGCACAGGTATGGTCTCAGATCAGGGTTAAGCACACAACGCTGTAGAGCAGACAGCAGGGACTGTCTGTAATTGACAGGTTTAAATAGTCTCTCTGGCGCCACCCGCTGGACGCGCGAACGGAGACCAGGAAGTCCGGGGCGCCTGTTTCTGACAGGATCTCCATGACAGCCCAGCTCTTTTTTGACTTTATTCTTTCCTGAGCCGGCATGTTAATGACCACTGACTGGCTTGGATCTGTCTTAGCTACTCCACACCACGTGTTGATGTCTTTCGGGTCCATGCCGGTACCTCTTGGCGGGTTTTCCCGCTGTATCAGGATCCCGGACGAGAACCCCCACGTGTAGCGCTACCCTCAACTAAGAGGGCCGCAGATTTGGCTTGGGCCCTGAATACAACTCCACCAACCCCCGGCAATATACTCGACCCTTTCTGGCACAGTTAGTCTAGGGGTATACACATTTAATACTTATAATTTATGAGAGACTCAGACACAGAGTAGTTGTAAAAGAATAACAGCTTTTACTTCCAGCTATACAAAGAGAATAAACAGTGATAACAACTTGACCTTTAGAATATACGCAGAGCCCTGCAATATCACAATATCAGTCACACTACACCATAGGAAGGAGGGGGTGTATAAGGAGACGCCACGTGGGGCGACTGTTAACTAGGCGCCCTGTGGCGCAATAACTAAACTAGGTCCCTAATGAATCAGGCCTGATTCCTAATTCTAGAACTCAGTCCTGTATGATTAATGGATTCTTCACCGGCAATCTGTAGAGGTGGTGCACTTAAGAATAAACAACAATTGTAATACAGGAAAAGGGACTGTTGATAACTGGCAACATTTCACTGGAGATCCTCTGGATCAGTCCTGCTGTGGATCTCCAGTGAGAGTCTTTAACATGAGGTAGTAGGCCTCGGCAGTCTATAGGCACAGTACTATCAAACAGGTTATGGAATGAGCTTACGCTCGCTCACCCGCCGGACACGATCTCCGTCCGGGACTTCCACCGGCTGTGTCTTCACTCGCCCACAGCGGTCGCTGCGATCGGGTCCCCGATCCAATCTAGGCTGTAAGTAGAGATGTCGGATGCCACCCAGGCTCGCAGTGGTGTGGAAGGCTCTTTGGGCAGCTCCGGAAAGGCCCCAGGCTTCAGGCCCTACCCAGCGCAGGTCCGCACAGGTGTATCAGTCTCTGCCGTCCCGTGTCCAAAGAGAGCGAGCCAGGCCTCGACCCTCCCTTATATCTCCGCACCCATGAGTCTCTGGGGCAGAAGCAAAACATCCTGGGAACCAGTGGGGTTCTGGGAACAGTAGTTCAAGAGTCTTTAAAGGAACCCCGCTACACGTATATTTATTGGTTTGCGCCAAAGTTATAGCGTCTACAAACTAGGGTACATTTTCTGGAATTTAAACAGCTTTTAATTTATGACTGCCTATCTAATTTCTTGAGGTGCTAAAATGGCAGGGCAGTACAAACCCCCCCCAAATGACCCCATTTTGGAAAGTAGACACCCCAAGGAAATTGCTGAGAGTCATATTGAGCCCATTGAATATTTTTTTGTCCCAAGTGATTGAATAATGACAAAAAAATAAAATTACAAAAAGTTGTCACTAAATGATATATTGCTCACACATGTCATGGTTATATGTGGAATTGCACCCCAAAATACATTTTGCTGCTTCTCCTGAGTATGGGGATACCACATGTCTTGGACTTTTTAGGAGCCTAGCCGCGTACGGGACTCCGAAAACCAAGCACCGCCTTCAGGATTTCTAAGGGCGCAAATTTTTGATTTCACTCCTCACTACCTATCACAGTTTCAAAGGCCATAAAATGCCAAAATAGCACAAAACCCCCCCAAATGACCCCATTTTGGAAAGTAGACACCCCAAGCTATTTGCTGAGAGGCATGGTGAGTATTTTACAGCTCTCATTTGTTTTTGAAAATGAAGAAAGAAATTTTTTTTTTTTTTCTTTTTTCAATTTTCAAAACTTTGTGACAAGCGAGATCTGTTTACTGTCAGTAAATAAATGATCACTGCAATCAGTGACACTGTGACTGGGGGCTGGGGGGTGATCTGGGGGTGACTGGGGGGGCGATCGTGTTCCTATATGTGCCTATGTGTCAGTGGGCTGTTGGTGCACTTACTTGATGTCTTCTCTCCACGGCGCTCCGGTATATGTGAGCACCGCAGGAGAGATGACATCACTTCCTCCTGCCTGTGTATACATTACACAGGCAGAGGAAGCATTTGATTCGCCGGGAGCGATCGTGAGGGGGTGGCCAGAAACCAATGGCCGCCCCCTCATCACGATCACTCCCGAAGCGATACCGACCGCTCACTGTACCGGAGGGGGGTCCGATCGGACTCCCCACCCATACGAAGGCAGTCACGTACAGGTACGTGATTGTGCCTGTCCGTGCCATTTTGCTGACGTATATGTACAGTTAAGTGGTTAAAGGAAACTCTTCTTTCTTAGAAAGAAATAGAGGCTCCAATTGCTGATCTCTCCTTCTGAAAATGTTAGTTTTCTGTGTGTCTTACAGATATTCTTGCTTCAGTACTTTGATTTCCTGACACTTAACAAGCATGGACAGAAGGACTTCTGACTTTTCTCTGAAAATGTAAACTTGTTCCGGGTCAGTGACTTAAAAGAATTGAAGCCAGGTAGTCAGCATAACAAATACAGTATGACTGAACAGCATGACAATCCATGTATTAAAGTGCAAGTAAGGGTAAAAATTCCAGTGTACTGAGAGCTTACGCGTTTCAGCTCACAGGGGCCTTAGTCATAGCTGAGTCAACATAACCACAACGCAACTACCAGGAAGTCAGGTTAGGAGATCTTTTCACAGGTTTACATTAAAGGGGAAGCAATACAACACCTGTCAGGTTTTTATTGCTGCAAAAGAAAGAAAGTGCCAAACCATTGGATATTATTCCAGATATAGTTTGTTTTCTTGACAAAAAGGAGTGTCTTTAACCACTTCAGCCCCGGAAGATTTGGCTGATTCGCCACTGCGTCGCTTTAACTGACCATTGTGCGGTCATGCGACGCTGTACCCAAACAAAATTTCTATCCTTTTTTTCCTACAAATAGAGATTTCTTTTGGTGGTATTTGATCATCTCTGCGATTTTTATTTTTTGCGCTATAAACAAAAAAAGAGCGACAATTTTGAAAAAAACACAATATTTTGTACTTTTTGCTATAATAAATATCCCCAATTTTTTTTTTAAAAAGTGTATTTTTTTTCAGTTTAGGCCAATGTGTATTCTTCTACATATTTTTGGTAATAAAAATCGCAATAAGCGTATATTGATTGGTTTGCGCAAAAGTTATAGCATCTACAAAATAGGGGATAGATTTAGCATTTTTATTATTATTATTTTTTTTACTAGTAATGGCAGCGATCTACAATTTTTATTGGGACTGCGACAATATAGCGGACACATCGGACACTTTTGATACATTTTTAGAACCATTGGCATTTATACAGCGATCAGTGCTATAAAAATGCACTGTTACTGTAAAAATGTCACTGGGAAGGAGTTAACACTAGGGGGCGATCAAGGGGTTAATTGTGTTTCCTAATGTGTGTTCTAACTGAAGGGGGAGGGGACTGACCTAGAGGAAATTACAGATCGTGGTTTCTAGCTATTAGGAACTCACGATCTGCCTTTCCTCACAGAACAGGGACGTATGTGTTTACACACACACGTCCCTGTTCTGCCTCTCATGCACGGAGATCGCTCGCGACCACCGGTCACGAGCATCGGCACTCCCGCGATGCAGCGGATGCACACGCCTGCTAGCCCACTTAAAGCGACCGACGTACAGCTACGAAGGTTTACCCAGCGGAGCCAACCTGCCGCAGTATAACTGCGACGGCTGATCCGCAAGCTGTTAAAGTAATGGTATCCAACATATTTTGGGGTTATACAAAAAAGCCTCTTGCTCACAGATAAAATTTATCAAAAAATGTATGTGTTAATCCTCTTAGTTTTATGTATGAGTTCTGGATAAATAGAGGCAGTCTACTGTCACCAGAGCAGGAGGTGAGTTAAAATCTTCTAATAGATACACCTTGTATGGTGACAAGTGTCCAATCGGACAATTCTCAAACTTCTGGAGAGACTGAGTAGGAAGTCACCAGTGGGACAAAAAAAATTTACAGGAGATTTTAAGGATTGCCTTCTTTATTCAAAAGTGAAATAAATGTTATGGGTTTGCATGCACTTTAATTGCAAGTATGAGTTCTGGATATCTGCTGTCTCCATAACAGAAGGTGAATGGAAATGTTCCCATAGAGTCATCTGGTATGGTAACAACTATCTAATGCCTAGTACACGTGATGAGATTTACAGATGATTGATCGTTTTTTTTGGGGGGGGGGGAATTCTAGTCTCATATCAAAAATTTTCAAAATCTGTATTTTTTTCGTACAATTTTCTGATCATGTGTACGAGTCTTAAGAGTGGATTTCCCATAACCCTAGTGAGATTGGCTCTCACTGGGACAGGAAGTGAAGAGAAATCTACCCTGTGAAATAAAAATAGCAAATCAAACTTACAGGAGGTTTTAAGATTTCCTTACTCCATCCAAAAGTAAACAAAAATTTTTGTATTTACATTCTCTTGAAAAGCAGTTTCACTTCAGGGTTGCCCCAATCCAATAAAATAAAATACCTCAACAACTTACACAATTGTATAAATAATATCATTGTTACTCAATTTATATAGAACCATTGTCTCTTGTGGTATTGTACAAAAATGAAATAAGAGCTACAAGCAGGAGGAAAAGGAAAAAAGATATTACATTTAAAGCAGGGTGTTTTATGATTACAGACCCCCAATGGACTGCCTAATATGTCCCTATACTCCCTTCACCAGACTGTCGAAATCATCATCATCACTACTTCTATTGAGTATTAGTATGATTTCAAAGAACGTCAGCAGCTCGGTTTTACTTAATATATGAATAGCTATAAACACAACAGCTGAAAGAAAATCACATGGATTTTATTACACTTATTTATATAAAAACAGCAAACACAAAGTGGCACATAATTGTGAAGTGGAAGGAAAATACTACATGGTTTTAAAAAAAAAATTAAATAGATTTCCGTTCCGGTTAAGTCCTCAGAGGTTTGTTAGAGAACCTTAGTGGACATACAGCACCATGAAGGCCAAGGAACACACCAGACAGGTCAGGGGAAAAGTTGTGGAGAAGTTTAAAGAAGGGTTAGGTTATAAAAAAAATATCCCAAGCTTTGAACATCTCAATGAGCACTGTTCAATTCATAATCCGAAAATGGAAAAAGTATGGCACAACTGCAAACCTACCAAGACATGACCGTCCATCTAAACTGGCAGTCCAGGCAAGGGGAGAATTAGTCAGAGAATCAGCCAAGGGGCCCATGGTAACTCTGGAGGAGCTGCAGAGATCCACATCCCAGGTGGGAGAATCTGTCCACAGGACAACTATAATGCCTTGTACATACGATAGGAATTTCTGATGAAAAAAGTCTGATGGAATTTTTTCATCAGAAATTCCTATCGTGTGTGGGCCCATCAGACTTTTTTCCGTAGGATTTTAGAAATAGAACATGTTTTACATTTTTCTGATGGAAAAAAAATCCTATGGGAAATTCCGATCATCTGTGTGGAACTCCGTCGGAGAAAAAACCCACGCATGCTCAGAATCAAGTCGACGCATGCTCGGAAGCATTGAACTTCATTTTTCTCTGCTCATTGTAGTGTTTTACGTCACTGCGCTTTGGACGGTCGGAATTTAGTCTGACAGTGTGTATGCAAGACTGATGGAAGACAGCTTGAACGGAATTCTGACAGAAAATTCCATCAGATTTTAGCCCATAGGAAATTCCTATCGTGTGTACAGGGCATTAGTTGTGCACTCCATAAATCTGGCCTTTGTGGAAGAGTGGAAAAAAGAAAGCCATTGTTGAAAGAAAGCCATATGAAGTCCCATTGCAGTTTGTAAGAAGCCATGTGGGGGACACAGCAAACATGTGGAAGAAGGTGCTCCGGCCAGATGAGACCAAAATTGAAATTTTTGGCCTAAAAGCAAAGCGCTATGTGTGGCAGAAAACTAACACTGCACATCACCCTGAACACACCAATCCCACCATGGAACATGGTGGTGGCAGCATCATGTTGTAGGGATGCTTTTCTTCAGCAGGGACAGGGAAACTGGTCAGAGTTAATAGGAAGATGGATGGAGCCAAATACAGGGCAATCTTTGAAGAAAACCTGTTAGAGTCTGCAATCTGCAAAAGACTTGAGACTGGGGCAGAGGTTTACCTTCCAACAGGACAATGACCCTAAACATACAGCCAGAGCTACAATGGAATGGTTTCGATCAAAGCATAGTCATGAGATAGAATTGCCCAGTCAAAGTCCAAACCCAAATCCAATTGAGATTCTCTGGCAAAACTTGAAAATTGCTGTTCACAGATGCTCTCCATCCATTCTGACAGAGCTTGAGCTATTTTGCAAAGAAGAATGGGCACACATTTCACTCTCTAGATGTGCAAAGCTGGTAGAGACATTCCCAAAAAGACTTGCAGCTGTAATTGCAGCGAAAGGTGGTTCTACAAAGTATTGACCCAGGAGGGGCTGAATAGAAATGCACGTCACACTTTTCACATATTTATTTATTTGTAAAAAAAAAATTAAAACTATTTATCATTTTCCTTTCACTTCACAATTATGTGCCACTTTGTGTTGGCCTATCACATAAAATACCAATAAAATACATTAACGTTTTTGGTTGTAACATGAGAAAATGTGTAGAAATTTCAGTTCTGTGCAAGTAAGACATCAAGTCGATTCCTTCACTTCAGGTACAAATAAGCAGAGAATCCTTTTTTATTTTCTTAAAAATTATTTGGAGATCCAGTCCCAAACCCTTATTATTTGGTTTCTGTATCCCCAAGGGATATAGATACCTCCAGTTAGGAACCCCTGGTATAAGGTGACAGTAATAGTCATTTGCTCAGGGTAGCATATCTTAAGCTAGATTAAATACTTGTTTAAAAGCTGAGTTTTAAAGGGAAACTTAATGGGGTTTGATCAATTTAACTACATTTTTTATACACCATATGGAGCCCTATGGGCCAACGTGGCAGGAGAAAATATGTAATTTTGCTAACTCAAGTGCAGGGTGTGCAGGATAGGTGGAAGGAGGTGTGAAATTATGTTTTTAAGAATAGTTAGTGTTTTTTAGTGGCTTTTTTTCTACCTTTACTTTAAATGCTAAGGTTTTCATATTTATTTATTTATTACAGGTACTTATATAGTGCTGTCTATTGGCACAGCCCTTTACATATTTATTATACATCCACATCAGTCCCTGCCCTCAAGGAGCTTACAATCTAAGGTCCCTAACTCACATTCATATAAACATACAAGGTCCAATTTAGAAAGGAACCAATTACCCGCCAGCATGCTTTGGAGTGTGGGAGGAAACCCACGCACTACTTTAAGCATCTATAGAATTCATGTATCATGCCACAAATTTTTCTGAAATGAAATAAGGTACACCTTTTAACGCAAAGTATGTAGGGAACATATGCACACCTACCACACCCCTAATTACATGTTCTATGAATAATTAATGCCCACATGGTCAAATAAAACCACTGTAGTTTTCTACCTGCAGTTTTTATTAACCACTTGGGATCCGGGCCATTGTAAAATGACGGCCACAAGGTGGCTCTACAATGCCAGGAGGCCGTCATATGACGTCTTCGGGCCTCCCGGGCGATAGGGGGCGCGCGTGCCCGCTGTGTCACTCAGGTGCCGATGCACGTGCCTGGCAGCCGCGATGTCCGCCAGGTATCCGCGATCCGCAGTTAGAGAGCCAGGGATGTGGATCTCTGTGTGTAAACACAGAGATCCACGTCCTGTCAGGGAGAGGAGACCTATGGTGTGTCCCTTGTACATAGGGACACAGATCGGTTACCTCCCCCAGTCAGTCCTCTCCCCCCACAGTAAGAATCACCTAGCAGGGCACACATTTAACCCCTTGATCGCCCCCTAGTGTTAACCCCTTCCTTGCCAGTCACATTTATACAGTAATCAGTGCATATTTATAGCACCGTTCGCTGTATAAATGTGAATGGTCCCAAAAATGTGTCAAAAGTGTCTGATGTGTTCGCCGTAATATTGCAGTCCTGACAAAAATCGCAGATCGCTGCCATTACTGGTAAAAAAAAATAATAAAAAAAAATGTCATAATTCTATCCCCTATTTTGTAGGCGCTATAACTTTTGCGCAAACCAATCACTATACGCTTATTGCGATTTTTTTTTTACCAAAAATATGTAGAAGAATACATATCGGCCTAAACTGAGACAAAAATTCGTTTTTTTTTTTTTTTAAATTGGGATTTTTATTATAGCAAAAAGTTATAAATATTGTGTTTTTTTCAAAATTGTCGGTCATTTTTTGTTTATAGCGCAAAAAATAAAAACCGCAGAGGTGATCAAATACCACCAAAAGAAAGCTCTATTTGTGGGGAAAAAAGGACATCAATTTTGTTTGGGAGCCACGTCACATGACCGCGTAATTGTCATTTAAAGCGTGACAGTGCTGAAAACTGAAATTTCCCCTGGGCAGGAAGGGGGTATATGTGCCCAGTAAGCAAGTGGTTAATATTGTTAGAAAATGTATTTGTAAATTCTGAAGTTCAATAAAAAAAATAAGGTTATACTTTTGTTTTTTAAAATAGTACATTTATTTAGAGAGGTGTACGCACTAGACCAAAAAATGTGCTTCAAAGGTTGAGGGCAGGGGTGGGAGTCAGAGGCATTTTGGATTTTGCTAGTTCACAACTATGATTTTTTTGTTAAGTCATTTTAATTGTAGCCTCTTTAAACCCTGGTTCACACTGGTGTGATTTGACATGTGATTTGACATGTCTAATCGCATGTCAAATCGGCAGCATTTGCCGGCAATTACCAGCAATGGCACTGTCCTAATCGGTGCGACACCGCATCTGCGGCGCTGCACTGATTTTAAAAAGTAGTTTCTGTACTACTTTTTGCAATTTCGGTCCGCGATTTACATGTCACTGTGCAGAAACTGCACAAATGTCTCTGTAATCGCAACCCAAATCGGGACTGACAAGCGGGGGTGAAATCACGCGAGTTCAGCTGAACTCGCACGGCTTCATTCCCGCAGCCCAGTGTGAACCTAGGCTAAAGCTGAGGTAAACCTACAGTTTAGATGATCCAAAAGGTGTGTAACGTCAGTCTAAAGCAGCCACAACTTGATTAACCACTTGACCACTGGGCACTTAAACCCCCTTAATAACCAGACCAATTTTCAGCTTTCGGTGCTCTCACATTTTGAATGACAATTACTCAGTCATACAACACTGTACCCATATGAAATTTTTGTCCTTTTTTTCACACAAATAGAGCTTTCTTTTGGTGGTATTTAATCACTGTTGGGTTTTTTATTTTTTGCGCTATAAGAGAAAAAAGACTGAAAATTTTGTAAAAAAATGATTTTTTTTTCGTTTCTGTTATAAAATTTTGCAAATTACTATTTTTTCTTCATAAATTTTGGCCAAAATTTATACTGCTACATATCTTTGGTAAAAATAAGTACAAATTGGTGTATATTATTTGGTCTTTGTGAAAGTTATAGAGTCCACAAGCTATGGTGCCAATATCTGAAAATTGATCACACCTGAAGTACTGACGGCCTATCTCAATTCTTGAGACCCTAACATGCCAGAAAAGTACAAATACCCCCCAAATGACCCCTTTTTGGAAAGAAGACATTCCAAGGTATTCAGAAAGAGGCATGGTGAGTTTTTTGAAGTTGTCATTTTTTCCCACAATTCTTTGCAAAATCAAGATTTTTTTTTCTCTTTTTTTTTTTCACAAAATTGTCATATTAGCAGGTTATTTCTCACACACAGCATATGCATTCCACAAATTACACCCCAAAACACATTCTGCTATTACTCCCGAGTATGGCGATACCACATGTGTGAGACTTTTACACAGCGTGGCCACATACAGAGGCCCGACATGCAGGGAGCACCTTCAGGCGTTCTGGAGCACCGAGGCCAATTCTGACATTTCTCTCCTACATGTAAAAATCATCATTTGTTTGCTAGAAAATTACATAGAACCCCAAAACAATATATATGTTTTTTTAGCAAAGACCTTAGAGAATATAATGGTGGTTGTTGCAACTTTTTATCTCGCACGATATTTGCGCAGCAATTTTTTTAACGCGTTGTTTACGGAAAAAAAATGTTTTGTGCTTAAAAAAAAAAAAAACAGTAAAGTTAGCCCAATGTTTTTGCATAATGTGAAAGATGAAGTTACGCCGAGTAAATAGATACCTAACATGTCGCCCTTAAAAATTGCACACACTCGTGGAATGGCGCCAAACTTCGCTACTTAAAAAATCCCCATAGGCGACGCTTTAAATATTTTTACTGGTTACATGTTTTGAGTTACAGAGGAGGTCTAGGGCCAAAATGATTGCTCTCGCTCTAACGTTCGCAGAGATACCTCACATGTGTGGTTTGAAAACCGTTTTCATATGTGGGCGGGACTTACGTATGCGTTCGCTTCTGTATGCGAGCTCACGGGGACAGGGGCGCTTTAAAAAAAAAAAAAAAATTATTCTTCATTTTACTTTATTTATTTTAGTTTGACATGTTTTTCCGCCCTAAACATTTTTTTGATCACTTTTATACCTATTACAAGGAACGTAAACATCCCTTGTAATAGGAATATGGCATGACAGGTCCTCTTTACAGTGAGATATGGGGGGGGGGGGGTGTCAATAAGACCCCACATCTCACCTCTAGGCTGGGAAGCCTGAAAAAAATACAAAAAAAAAAACAACAATCCTGGCTTTGATCGTAGCGGTGAGTCGGTAGAAGCACCGGAGGGCGGCGGGGGGGGGGACATCCCCTCTCGCCTCCCGTAAGAATGATCAAGCGGCGGAACAGCCGCTATGATTGTTCTTATGGTGTAGCGAATCGCCGGCTGAAAAAGCTAATATCTGAATGATGCCTGTAGCTGCTCCCATCATTCAGATATCCCCGCACAAAGTCAAGGACGTCATATGATGGCCGGAGGGCGGGAAGTGGTTATTGCAGAGTATTGCCGGGCATTGCGGAGTATTGCTGGGCATTGCGGAGTATTGCAGGGCATTGCGGAGTATTGTGGACTATGGCAGGGTATTGCGGTGTATGGCAGGGTATTGCACAGGGTATTGTGGAGGGTATTGCACAGGGTATTGTGGAGGGTATTGCAGAGTATTGTGGAGGGTATTGCAGAGTATTGTGGAGGGTATTGCAGAGTATTGTGGAGGGTATTGCAGAGTATTGTGCAGGGTATTGCAGAGTATTTTGCAGAATATTGCGCAGGGTATTGCAGAGTATTGCGCAGGGTATTGCAGAGTATTGCGCAGGGTATTGCAGAGTATTGCACCAGAGTATTGCACCAGAGTATTGCAGAGTATTGCACCAGGGTATTGCAGAGTATTTTGCAGGGTATTGCGCAGGGTATTGCAGAGTATTTTGCAGGGTATTGCGCAGGGTATTGCAGAGTATTGCGCAGGGTATTGCAGAGTATTGCGCAGGGTATTGCAGAGTATTTTGCAGGGTATTGCAGAGTATTTTGCAGGGTATTGCAGAGTATTGCGCAGGGTATTGCAGAGTATTGCACCAGGGTATTGCCGAGTATTGCACCAGGGTATTGCCGAGTATTGCACCAGGGTATTGCAGAGTATTGCACCAGGGTATTGGCAGGGTATTTTGCAGAGTATTGGCAGGGTATTTTGCAGAGTATTGGCAGGGTGTATTGCAGAGTATTGGCAGGGTATAGCACAGGGATGGCTGAGCAGGGATGGATGGATGGCTGGATCTGTGACTGCAATTGTCACAGATCCAGCCCACAGTGCTGCTGCTGCCATCCGCTCCCTCCCCCTCCCCTCTCACACTGTACCGATCGGTACAGAGAGGGGAGGGAGGAACCGGCGTCATCAAATGACGCCGGTCTGTTTACAAGTGATTGCTCCGTCATTTGACGGAGCGATCACGTGGTAAACGGGCGCTATCAGCAGCGATTTACCGCGATTCGTGATCCGCCGGGTCCTCTGGACCCGGCGGTCACGGAGTTTCCCGTGTGCGCGCCCCAGGGGGCGCGCGGGAGCGCGATTCTGGGAGGACGTTATATAACGTCCTCCCAGAGTTAAGCAACCACCTTGTCGACGTTATTTGTCGGCAGGTGGTTGTTAAGTGGTTAAAAAAGCCTGTCTCATGTAGGTAGCTGCAGAGTGGGACCCTTGATACCTGCGGAGAAGCAGTAATCTCTTTGAAGGTTTTCCACATGGCCCCTGCTGAGCCAGAGCTCTCCAGTTAGTGGGGAGTATGAGCTTTGCTGGATGTAGGACTATAGATTCAACTCAGTAGAAGGTGTGTTGAACCACTGCATAGAGACCACTACTTCTACTTAGAGGAATAAAGGATCCTTCTCTACAGCATGCTGGAAGAGGACAGATTTTTCTACTAAAGCCTCGTACACACGCACAGTTTTCTTGGCAAGAAAGCTGCCGGGAGAGCTTTTTGCCGTGCAAATCGCGTGTGTGTATGCTTTCTCGGCGAGAAAACTACCAGGAATCCGAACTAGAAAAATATGCTCTCTATTTTCTCGTCGGGATTCTCGGCAGAGTGTTTCCTGCCGAGAAAACCGTGAGTGTGTATGCTTACCTGTCCCTAGGTAAACCCGCGCATGTCAAAAGACGCATGCACGGTAGCATACAAGGGTAGTGTAGGGTGTAGCAAGATGGCGGCGACGGCATCGAATGTGATGAGCGTAGGCTCGTCATAGTCGATGACGTCACCGCGTTCTTGCCATTCAAAAGAATGGCGGTTCTTTTGAATGGCCGTCTGTATGCACGGCTTGGCAAGGAAAGCTTGCCAAGAATCCCATTAGGAAAACCAAAGTTTTTTTCCTGGCGGGATTCCCGGCCGTGTGTACGAGGCTTCAGACTGTAACATTTTTAGAGAAAACAATCAGTAGGTCTTTGCACATCTTTTCTTTTCATGTACCTGGAATGTATTTGGCTAATTAAAACTGAAGGTTCAGCTGGGTTTGGAATTCATTTTACTTTCAAACACAATAGCCAGCATTTATTTAAAATTCAAATATCCACGTGCCAGTCAGATTGTTTGGCTCAATTATCAATGGCACAAACCATTACCCTGTATTGTAAAAAAAAAGAATTAATTTATTCCAACAAGCTGCCTATTAGTATGTCCACCCCATGCAGCCTAATATAGTAGTTAACTGTTAATTTAAATTAGTACAAAACCTTCATGCATTAAAATGGTTTAGCTATTTTGACTGCATGCTTGTTTTCTCTAATTTATTTCCACTTAATGAATAAAATCAGAGCGTGAGGCTAAAGCTGTTCTTCTCCCTTATTAATATAAGTGCTTCAATTTTTTTACTTATTTTTGTAGCATCAACAAATCAAACTTAATAAGCTTGTCGAGAAGAGTTTGAGTCCAGAAATCAAAGCGTTCTGTGCTAAAATGACTAGAGAACAATGTTTAAAGAAAAGGACACATTTGTTAAAGCAAATTCAAACCTTCGAACACATTCTAATTTGTGATTAACGGCTTGTAGTTAGCTCAAACGGCATGTGGTTTGGGTTTTGGCCCTATTTTTATGCATGTGCTTCCACTTTTTTGCCAGTCATTTCAACACATAGCCCCATGTGATCTATGCTCAACACATATAAAGTATTTTATTAAAGTAATTTATTAGAGAAACATGATAGCAGCTCCTAAAGCTGCAACTCCATGCAATCTGATATATACACCATTGAAATGCATACATACAGTTGAAGTACACTATATTGCCAAAAGTATTGGAACTGCCTTTACACGCACATGAACTTTAATGGCATCCCAGTCTTATTCCGTAGGTTTCAATATTGAGTTGCAGGGGCGTACCTAGAGCATTTGGCACCCGGGGCGGATCCTATATCTGGCACCCCCCCCCACATTAAAATGTAAAAACACCCCACTGTGCCCCCGGCATACCTCTGTATCCTTTAATATCTCTTTGTCACTACTGTGTACCCCCTCTCCACAACTGCACCTCTGGACCCCTTTACATTACACTGCACCTTGCCCCTCTGGACCCCTTTACATTACACAGCACCCTGGACCCCTTTACATTACACAGCACCGCACCTCTGGACCCCTTTACATTACACTGCACCTTGCACCAAAGGACCTTTTACATTACACAGCACCCTACACCTCTGGACCCCTTTACATTACACTGCACCTTGCACCCTGGACCCATTTACATTACACAGCACCTTGCACCTTTGGACCCCTTTACATTACACTGCAAATTGCACCTAAGGACCTCTTTACATTACACAGCACTCTACACCTCTGGACCCCTTTACATTACACTGGACCCCTTTACATTACACAGTACTCTGGACCCCTTTACATTACACTGAACCTTGCACCTAAGGACCTTTTAACATTACACATCACCCTACACCTCTGGACCCTTTTACATTACACTGCACTCTACACCACTGGACCCCTTTACATTACACTGCACCTTTGGACCCCTTTACATTACACTGGACCCCTTTACATTACACAGTACCCTGCACCTCTGGACCCCTTCACATTACACTGCAAATTGCACCTAAGGACCTCTTTACATTACACAGCACTCTACACCTCTGGACCCCTTTACATTACACTGGACCCCTTTACATTACACAGTACTCTGGACCCCTTTACGTTACACTGCACCTTAGGACCTTTTTACATTACACATCACCCTACACCTCTGGACCCTTTTACATTACACTGCACTCTACACCACTGGACCCCTTTACATTACACTGCACCTTTGGACCCCTTTACATTACACTGGACCCCTTTACATTACACAGTACTCTGGACCCCTTTTACATTACACAGCACCCTGCACCTCTGGACCCCTTTACATTACACTGCTAATTGCACCTAAGGACCTCTTTACATTACACAGCACTCTACACCTCTGGACCCCTTTACATTACACTGGACCCCTTTACATTACACAGTCCCTTGCACCTAAGGACCTCTTTACATTACACAGCCCCCCACAGTGCAGACCCCCCCACAGTACAGACACCCCTACAGTGCAGCCCCCCACTCCCCCACAGTAAAGGCCCCCAACAGTACAGACACCCCTACAGTGCAGCCCCCCACTCCCCCACAGTACAGCCCCCCCAACAGTACAGACCCCCCCACAGTACAGACACCCCTACAGTGCAGACCCCCCCCCCACAGTACAGACCTCCAACAGTACAGACATCCCTACAGTACAGCCCCCCCCCCACAGTACAGACACCCCTACAGTTCAGCCCCCCACTCCCCCACAGTACAGCCCCCCCAACAGTACAGACCCCCCAACAGTACAGACACCCCAACAGTGCAGCCCCCCACTCCCCCACAGTACAGCCCCCCCAACAGTACAGACCCCCCCACAGTACAGACACCCCTACAGTTCAGCCCCCCACTCCCCCACAGTACAGCCCCCCAACAGTACAGACCCCCCCACAGTTCAGCCCCCCACAGTACAGCCCCCCCAAAAGTACAGACACCCCCACAGTACAGACCCCCCCACAGTACAGACCCCCACAGTACAGACCTCCCCACAGTACAGACCTCCCCACAGTACAGACCCCCCTACAGTTCAGACCCCCACAGTACAGACCTCCCCACAGTACAGACACCCCCACAGTACAGACAGCCCCCCACAGTACAGACCCCCACCCCCCCCCATCCACAGTACAGACCCCCCCACAGTACAGACACACCCCTACAGTGCAGACACCCCTACAGTGCAGACCCCCACCCCCCCAACAGTACAGACCCCCCAAACAGTACAGACACCCCCACAGTACAGACCCCCCACAGTACAGACACCCCTACAGTTCAGACCCCCACAGTACAGACCCCCAACAGTACAGACCTCCCCACAGTACAGACACCCCCACAGTACAGACACCCCCCCACAGTACAGACACCCCCCCACAGTACAGACCCCCATCCACAGTACAGACACCCCCACAGTACAGACCCCCCTACAGTGCAGACACTAGACACATAATGTACCTCAGTGCAGTCAGATAAGCGAGCAACTGGTCAGGTGACCGGTCCCCTCCCCCTGTGTAGGGAGGAGGAGGGGGAGGCGGCTTCTTCACTCTGCTCGGGACTGAACAGAGCCGCGGCGCGGCAATGAGAGAGGGGGATCGCTGCGGGTCCCGGGTCACTCGGCTCGCCTCCCCCCCTCTCCCCCCCTCTCTCCCCCTCTCTTGCAAAGCCACTACAGGCTTTCCGCGCGTTCTGTCACCGCTGCGGTGCCGCGGCTTAAACCCGCCCGGCGCCCGCCCCTTTGTTTTCATTTCAGCCGCGGAGAGGGGGGGGCGCTGGCCTGACGCCCCCCAGTGTCTGTCACCCGTGGCGGCCCGCCCCCCCCGCCCCCCACTTAGTACGCCTCTGTTGAGTTGGCCCACTCTTTGCAGCTATAACATCTTCAACTCTTCTAGGAAGACTGTCCACAAGGTTTAGAAGTGTGTCTATGGGAATGTTTGACCATTCTTTTAGAAGCACATGTGTGAGGTCAGATGTTGGACAAGAAGGCCTGGCTCACAGTCTCAACTCTAATTCAATTCCCAAGGTGTTCTGTTGGGTTGAGGTCGGGACTATGTGCAGGCCAGTCAAGTTCCTCCACCATAAACTCGCTCATCTATGTCTTTTTTGGACCTTGTTTTGTGCACTGGTCCAAATCATTTGGTTGAGGGGGGATTATGGTGTGGTTGTTTTTCAGGGGTTGGGCTTGGCCCCTTAGTTCCAGTGAAAGAACTCTTAAGGTGTCAGCATACCAAGACATATTGGACAATTTCATGCTCTCAACTTTGTGGGAACAGTTTGCAGGTAGCCCCTTCCTGTTCCAACATGACTGCGCACCGGTGCAAAACACAAGGTCCAAAAAGACATGGATGAGCGAGTCTGGGGTGGAGGAACTTGACTAGTCTGCACAGAGTCCTGACCTCAACCTGATAGAACACCTTTGGGATATGTTATAAAAGGTATAAAAGACGAGGTTGTGTGTATTTTCTTAAATAGCCCACATCTGTAGTATGGATAGAGAAAGAAATCTCCCCTCAGAAAAATTGGGGCTTTTTAGGCTCAAGAAATGTGCAAAGTTTAAGAATAATAGTATTAAATATATTGTATTTATTAGTATCAAAAAATTATTTAAAAGAAATTAACAGTATACTGTTAATTTCTTTTAAATACTTTTTTGATACTAATAAATACAATATATTTAATATTATTATTCTTGACTTTTGCACATTCCTTGAGCCTAAAAAGTCTTAATTTTTCTGAGGGGAGATTTCTTTCTCTATCCTTGGGTTGAATTAGAGCGGAGACTGCGAGTCAGGCCTTCTTGTCCACGTGAGTGCCTGACCTCACAAATGTCCTTTTGTAAGAATGGTCAAACACTCCCATAGACACACTCCTAAACTTTATGGACAGCCTTCCCAGAAGAGTTGAAGCTGTTATAGCTGCAAAGGGTGGGCCAACTCAATGTTGAACCCATACGTAATAAGACTGGGATGCCATTAAAGTTCATGTGCGTGTAAAGGCAGGCGTCCCAATAATTTTGGCAATATAGTGTACTTATATTTGAATGGTGTTACCCACCAAAGGATTTGTGTTTTGGTTTAACCAATCTTATGTTTCAGGCACCCCTACCACAGGGTATATTGTATAACCAGTTCACTTTGATGTTCCTAGTCTGGGCAGAGAGCAGAACTGTGGGAGGGCCTCAGGAGATCCCACCACTACATGTTGCCTGCAGGAAACTACAGGAGGGGTGGAGGCAAGACCAGCCACCCTGCATATGGAGAGATTATGGCAGTGACCAGTCTTTTTACAGGAAGCTCCTGCACAGAGGCAACATTTTACACTGGATTACAGCACAGAACTGAAAGAACTATGAAAAACACACCAAGTTTAAAGTAAGAATACACATCTCTTATGCCTAGTACACACGATCGGTTTTCCCGGTGGTAAGAAGTCAGCCGGGAAAACCGAGAACCTGCTTGGTCGCTTTTTCCCCCTACACACGGCCGGGTTTCTCGACAGGAAAACTGCCATTGAGAGCTTTGGTCGGGAATCCCGGCCGTGTGTATGCTCCATCGGCACTGCCTGGCAGTGTTTAACTTTGCCAGACTGCCGGAAAAAAAAATGTCGGGAATCCCGGCAGGAATATAGAGAACATGTTCCTGCCCGGAAAACTGCAATTTAGCATACACACGGCCGTTTTTCCTGGCGAAGAACTGTCATGGCAGTTTTCCTGCTGGGAAAACTGGTCGTGTGTACGAGGCATTAAACTTATCCAGGAGTTCAGTTTTAGATAATATGCTGTTTCAACTTTATAAAATGACATTCCATAATTACTAATGTAACTTTCTAAACAATCTCTATTGTATATTCTATTCTGATGAATTTATTTTGTAATAGCCAAATGAAAAGAGCATAGGGACCTGTTCCCACCAATTGTGCTGTCTGGTCAATCAGGAGCTAGGAGCACACAATATATTTATATTTTCTAGAGTGAAAACAGGTATTAAAACTCTGTTCAGCAGTCTGTCCCTTATCCCATTTTGTGTTAAAGTTTATCTCTGAGCTCCCCCTTCACCCCACTCTAACTATTTACTGCCATTTTTTTTAAATACCCTTTTACTCATTCTAATGCCGCGTACACACGATCGTTTTTCACGCTGTTAAAACTGCCATTTTTTAAATTGGGCATTAAAAATGATCGTGTGTATGCTCCAGACCATTTTTAACGACGTGAAAAGCGGCCATTAACCACTTAAGCCCCGGACCATTTGGTAGCTAAAGGACCAGAGGTGAATTCAGAATTTTGCACTGCGCTGCTTTAACTGTAAATTGTGCGGACATGCAATGTTGTACCCAAACGAAATTTGCGTCCTTTTCTTCCCACAAATAGAGCTTTCTTTTAATGGTATTTGATTGCCTCTGCGATTTTTATTTTTTGCAATATAAACGGAAAAAGACCAAAAATTTAGAAAAAAAATGATATTTTCTACTTTTTGTTATAAGAAAAATCGAATAAACTCAATTGTAGTCATACATTTAGGCCAAAATGTATTCAGCCACATGTCTTTAGTAAAAAAAATGTCAATAAGCGTATATTTATTGGTTTGCGCAAAAGTTATAGCGTCTACAAACTAGGGTAAATTTTCTGGAATTTACACAGCTTTTAATTTATGACTGCCTATCTCATTTCTTGAGGTGCTAAAATGGCAGGGCAGTACAAAACCCCCCCAAATGACCCCATTTTGGAAAGTAGACACCCCAAGGAAATTGCTGAGAGGCATGTTGAGCCCATTGAATATTTTTTTTTGTCCCAAGTGATTGAATAATGACAAAAAAAAAAAATACAAAAAGTTGTCACTAAATGATATATTGCTCACACATGCCATGGTTATATGTGGAATTGCACCCCAAAATACATTCTGCTGCTTCTCTTGAGTACGGGGATACCACATGTGTGGGACTTTTTGGGAGCCTAGTCGCGTACGGGACCCCAAAATCCAAGCACCGCCTTCAAGGTTTCTAAGGGCATAAATTTTTGATTTCGCGCCTCACTACCTATCACTACCTATCACAGTTTTGAACCCCCCCAAATGACCCCATTTTGGAAAGTAGACACCCCAAGCTATTTGCTGAGAGGCATGTTGAGCCCATTGAATATTTTTTTTTGTCCCAAATGATTGAATAATGACAAAAAGAAAAAAAAAGAAAAAATGTACAAAAAGTTGTCACTAAATGATATATTGCTCACACATGCCATGGTTATATGCGGAATTGCACCCCAAAATACATTTGGCTACTTCTCCTGAGTACGGGGATACCACATGTGTGGGACTTTTTGAGAGCCTAGCCGCGTACGGGCCCCCGAAAACCAAGCACCGCCTTCAGGATTTCTAAGGGCACAAATTTTTGATTTCACTCCTCACTACCTATCACAGTTTTGAAGGCCATAAAATGCCAAGATAGCACAAAACCCCCCCAAATGACCCCATTTTGGAAAGTAGACACCCCAAGGAAATTGCTGAGAGGCATGTTGAGCCCATTGAATATTTTTTTTTGTCCCAAGTGATTGAATAATGACAAAAATAAAAAAAAATTAAAAATGTACAAAAAGTTGTCACTAAATGATATATTGCTCAAACATGCCATGGTTATATGCGGAATTGCACCCCAAAATACATTTGGCTACTTCTCCTGAGTACGGGGATACCACATGTGTGGGACTTTTTGAGAGCCTAGCCGCGTACGGGCCCCCGAAAACCAAGCACCGCCTTCAGGATTTCTAAGGGCACAAATTTTTGATTTCACTCCTCACTACCTATCACAGTTTTGAAGGCCATAAAATGCCAAGATAGCCCAAAACCCCCACAAATGACACCATTTTGGAAAGTAGACACCCCAAGCTATTTGCCGAGAGGCATGGTGAGTATTTTACAGCTCTCATTTGTTTTTGAAAATGAAGAAAGACATATATATATTATTTTTTTTTAATTTTTAAAACTTTGTGACAAAAAGCGAGATCTGCAAAATACTCAACATACCTCTCAGCAAATAGCATGGGGTGTCTACTTTCCAAAATGGGGTAATTTGGGGGGGTTTTGTGCCATCTGGGCATTCCATGGCCTCCGAAACTGTGATAGGCAGTGAGGAGTGAAATCAAAAATTTACACCCATAGAAATCCTGAAGGCGGTGCTTGGTTTTCGGGGTCCTGTACGCGGCTAGGCTCCCAAAATGTCTCACACATGTGGTATCCCCGTACTCAGGAGAAGCAACAGAATGTATTTTGGGGTGCAATTCCACATATAACCATGGCATGTTTGAGCAATATATAATTTAGTGACAACTTTTTGTACATTTTTTTTTTCTTTTTGTCATTATTCAATCACTTGGGACAAAAAAAAAAATATTCAATGGGCTCAACATGCCTCTCAGCAAATAGCTTGAGGTGTCTACTTTCCAAAATGGGGTCATTTGGGGGGGTTTTGAACTGTCCTGGCATTTTATGCACAACATTAGGAAGCTTATGTCACACATCATCCACTCTTCTAACCACTTGAAGACAAAGCCCTTTCTGACACTTTTTGTTTACATGAAAACATTTTTTTTTTTTGCAAGAAAATTATGTTGAACCCCCAAACATTATATATTTTTTTAAAGCAAAGGCCCTACAGATTAAAATAGTGGGTGTTGCATTTTTTTTTCCACACAGTATTTGCGCAGCGATTTTTCAAACACATTTTTTGGGGGAAAAACACACTTTTTTTTATTTTTAATGCACTAAAAAACACTATATTGCCCAAATGTTTGATGAAATAAAAAAGATGATCTTAGGCCGAGTACATGGATACCAAACACGACATGCTTTAAAATTTCGCACAAACGCGCAGCGGCGAGAAACTACATTCATTTTTAATAGCATTTAAAAGCCTTTACAGGTTACCACGTTAGATTTACAGAGGAGGTCTACTGCTAAAATTACTGCCCTCGATCTGACCTTCGCGGTGATACCTCACATACATGATGCAATTGCTGTTTACATATGACGCTAGACCGACGCTTGCGTTCGCCTTTGCGCAAGAGCAGGAGGGGACAGCGGTGCTTTTTTTTTTTTTTTTTTTATTTATTTTGCTTTTTTATTTTATTTTTAAACTGTTCCTTCCATATTTATTTATTTTTATCATTTTTATTGCTATCTCAGGGAATGTAAATATCCCCTATGATAGCAATAAGTAGTGATAGGTACTCTTTTTTTGAAAAAAATTGGGGGGTTAGACCCTAGATCTTTCCTCTGCCCTCAAAGCATCTGACCACACCAAGATTGGTGTGATAAAATGCTTTCCCAATTTCCCAATGGCGATGTTTATATCCGGGGGGGGCATTCCCTCCCACTGCTTGTAAAAGCAGTCTAGAGGCTAATTATCTGCTAGAATTGCTTTTACATGAAAGCCGGCCACTGGCTGAAAAGAATGATACCAAGATGATACCTAAACCTGCAGGCATCATTCTGGTATAAACATTCAAAGTCCAGCAACATACCAGTACGTTGCCGGTCCTTGTTGGACATGTATTGTAATCTTTTTTTTCATACAGCCTGTTGGCTGAACGAAAAAAAGAGATTGATCGGTGGGTATGCCCACCATTAGAATACCTCCCTTCATCCACCCACTTCTAATGATGGGAATATATGCCGAAGCATGGGGGCATCCTCCCGCAAAAAAGTTATGCCGCGTACACACGGTCGGACTTTTCCACGGGCAAGCCTCCGTCGGAATTTCGACCGTATATACGCGGCATTAGGAGCAAAATCGCTCCTCCGCCCCTGCTGCCCCCATGCTTCGGCATATATGCTCTTTTTTTAACTGTGGTGGTGAAATCACCTCCTACAGCGTTGGAGTCACGGCTTTATGTATCGTGGGAGCAAACGCTGTTGCTGTCAAGATAAATAAATCCGCGATGCATCTGAATGGCGTACCTGCTAAGCAAATGATGGTTAACATTAAAACAAAGTAACATTACAGTACAACAGTAAGACCTTACCATACCATACCTGCAAAGCAAATACCAAAACAAAACCTAGTAAAAAATAAAAAAAATTTTTAACGTAACCTGTGCCTAAAATATATATATGCCGAAGCATGGGGGTATCCTCCCGCAAAAAAGTTATGCCGCGTACACACGGTCTGACTTTTCCACAGGCAAGCCTTCGTCGAAATTTCGACCGTATGTACGCGGCATAAAAGGTTATGCCGCGTACACACGGTCGGACTTTTCCACGGGCAAGCCTCCGTCGGAATTTCGACCGTATGTGCGCGGCATTAGGAGCAAAATCGCTCCTCCGCCCCTGCTGCCCCCATGCTTCGGCATATATGCTCTTTTTTTTTAACTGTGGTGGTGAAATCACCTCCTACAGCACTGGAGTCACGGCTTTATGTATCGTGGGAGCAAACGCTGTTGCTGTCAAGATAAATAATTCCGCGCTGCAGTTGAATGGCGCACCTGAAAACAAAAAATTACATACCTGAAAAGCAAGCATGATAAAACATTGCAGAATGGAATACAGTAAAAAAGAGCAGAACAATAGAGAAAAAATTGAGAGAGAGAGAGAGAGAACAATAAAACGACAACTATTTTTTGGTTTTTTATTTTATATTTTTTTGTGTTTTTGTTTTTTACGTTTTTTTCTTTCTTTTTTACACTTTTTTTTTTGTAACTTTAACAACTGTAATGGTTCGGGTCTCTCAAAATGTAATGGCATCTTGGGAGACCCTGTGTAAGTGTGTCCTAGTCTGTGAAATGCTGTACCCTACGCTAAAACTTCACTTTTGAGTGGTAGCGTTCAAAACATTCACCAAGGCAAAGACCAGGTTTGTCAGGACAGAGTGGACAATAATGACGGGTGTCACGCCTAAATCCGCGCTTGCTACAGACACGACATCTTTTTTGGGGGGCTCGTTGGGTAGGCGTACTTGGGAGGACATGCGTATAATGCCTCTCATGCAGCCGGCTTACTGCATTTGGTAGGGGATGGTGAGGTGCAGAACCGCCTGGATACAGGAGTTCTGTGACAATCTCATTCTGGAATTTTAGAAGAGATAACGTCCCGCCTGAAGCTCTGTATAGCACATGAGCGTTCAGCAAAGCCAATTGAAATAAGGATAGAGACACTTTTTTGTACTAGTGTCTCGCCTTACGGTCAATTAGATACGGTGCCAACAACTGGTCGTTGAGGTCCACCCCTCCCATATTTTTGTTATATTCGTGGACACAGAGGGGTTTCTCCACAACACCAGTCGCCGTACGAATTTGGACTGTCGTGTCTGCATGAAGGGAGGTAAGAAGGAAAACATTCTTATTGTCCCTCCACTTCATAGCGAGCAAGTTATTACACTTTACGCAGGCTCTCTCCCCCAGCCTAAGACGGGCATCTACAAGCCGCTGGGGAAAGCCCCGGCGATTAGGTCGCACGGTGCCACATGCTCCAATCTGATGATCAAACAAGTGACTAAACAGTGGCACGCTCGTGTAATAATTGTCCACATACAAGTGGTACCCCTTTCTGAATAAGGGTGACACCAATTTCCACACTATCTTGCCAGCGCTCCCTATGTAATCCGGGCAGTTGACCGGCTCAACCTGACTATCTTTTCCCTCATAAACCATAAAGCTCCATACATAGCCTGTTGCCCTGTCACAGCACTTATAGAGCTTGACCCCGTATCTGGCACGCTTGCTGGGAAGGTACTGCTTGAAAGCCAAGCGGCCAGAAAATTTAATCAGGGACTCATCAACGCAGACAGCTTGATCGGGAATAAACAAGGTTGCAAAACGTTCGTTGAAGTGGTTTATGAGGGGCCGAAATTTATAGAGCCGGTCGTATTCAGGGTCCCCACGTGGACGACAAAGTTCATTGTCGTTGAAGTGCATGAACCGCAAAATCTGCTCATATCGTTTCCTGGGCATGGAGGCAGAGAACACGGGCATGTGGTCAATTAGGTGCGTGGACCAATAAGCACACAATGACGGGAAATTATGTGTGCCCATGTTGAGGGAAAGGTCCAGAAAGGTCTTAAATTCGGAAACCGTAATTGGTTTCCAATCTTTGGCAATGGAAGGCAACTGGGGATTAGCGGCGATGAATTGACCAGCATATAAATTACTCTGGTCCACAATAGATCTATAGAGATCTTCCGTGAAAAACAGCGAATAATAGTCAATTGGCATAAAATCAGCTGTTTCCACCTGAATACCGGGTTGGGCAGTGAATGGGGGAAGTACGGGTTCTGCAGAAATGGTGGGGACCCAATCAGGATAGGCGAATTCTGCAGGAAGAGCACTATGGGTACGACGGGCCTGCCTTTGTCTTCTTATTGGTGGCAGCGGGACACTACTTGTGCTTGCCACCTCGCCAGCTTGAACTGCACTTATGGGACTCGCCACGTCACCAAATGATACTGCAGTGCTGGATGTACGCCCAGGCTGTACTAGACCGCTGGTGCTTGCCAATTCACCAGAAGGAATAGCGGCGCTAGTACTACTCTGCTCCATGATACAAGAGCCCTGCGGTTCTTGCTCCTCAACAACGTCAGAAGATCGGGATCGGGTACGCCTGACCTTAGCAGGGACCTCAACTTCGTCGTCAGAGCTATCTGACGTGGGGCCGCTGACGTCACTGTCTTCTACGGGAAGATATTCTGAGCCTGAATCTGACAGATACGTGACCTCCTCTTCACTATCTGTCATGCTCAGAATCTCGTAGGCCTCTTTACTAGTGTACCTTCGTCTTGCCATTTTGGGCTCTAAATTTAGGGGTACACTAGTAAGATTCACAGGAAAAAAAAGCACCCGACTGTCGTCAGCAAATGTATCAAACGCTACAAAAAAACTGTTAGTGGTCGCAGGGATCAGGACTGTCTCTGCGAACGCTGCAGTTATGTGTTTTGTGTTTGGTAAGTGACAGTGATCGATCGATACTGCACTTGGGTGGGCTGGGCTGGGCTGGGCTGGGTGGAGGGGATAAACGCAGGTGCTAGCAGGTATCTGGGCTGATCCCGCTAACACTGCGTTTTTGGGAACCCTAAACCGCTGGGGACGCTAGTATAGATCTGATCAGATACTATACCACTAAGGGAGGTGTATGCTTTGCGCGTGGGTGTTAGCGTTACTGGCACTAACCTAACACTGCCTGGGGCAACGCAGACCCTCTCTGGCGCTAAAACCTAATTGATCTCACCCGCCGGGCGATCAGGGGGTTAAACCTTTATTGGGTTATATACGGCGGGTGCCCTGATGCTATAAAAAGCAAACTAACCAACCAGCGTCACCCGTAACCTTTATATGGTGATCACTGGTGAAAGGGTTAACTAGGGGCAATCAGGGGGTTAAAACCTTTATTAGGTTAAATATGGGGGTACCCGACGCTATATAAAAACCTGACGGGTTACCTAAATAACTAAATAACTAACTGGGTAACCAGTGTCACCAGTGACGCTTATACGGTGATCACTGGTGAAAGGGTTAACTCTAGGGGCAATCAGGAGGTTAAAATAATATATGGGGGTACCTGACGCTCTAAAAACCTGCGGCGAAACTAAAAATAAATAACTGGCTATCTAGGGCACCACCGGCACTAAATACAGCGATCGAAAATACGATCGCTTAGTGACGCTGGCGTTAGGGGGTGAAAGGGTTACCTGGGGGGCGATCAAGGGGTTAAACCTTTATTAGGGGGGGTTAGGGGGCTACCCTGGACCTAAAGGGGCCTAAACCTAACTGCCCTGCAACTTTTTACTATCACAGATGACACTAAATGCAGTGATCAGTAAAATAAATGATCACTGCAATCAGTGACACTGTGATTGGGGGCTGGGGGGTGACCTGGGGGATGATCTGGGGGTGACTGGGGGGTGAAATGTGTGCCTATGTGTACCTAAGTGTCAGTGGACTGTTGGTGCACTAACCTGCTTCTTCTCTCCTCGGCGCCGGAATCGAAAAGACCACCGCGAGAGACATGACATCACTTCCTCCTGCCTGTGTTTACATCACATGGCGGAGGAAGCATTTTCATTGGCCGGGAGCGATCGCGAGGGGGTGGCCGAAATCGAATGGTCACCCCCTCATCTCTGATCGCTCCCCAACGATAAACGGCCGCTCACTGTATAGGAGGGGGGTCCCCCCCAACTGTACAAAGGCGATCACGTACACTGTACGTGATTGTGCCTGTCGGTGCCATTCTGCCGACGTATATATACAGTGAGCGGTCGTTAAGTGGTTAAAAATTTCAAACATGCTCTATTTTTTCACGTCGTTTTTCATGTCGTTTTTTTTAACGTCGTGAAAAACGGTAGTGTGTATGCTTTTACGAGGGGAAAAAAAGCGTGCATGCTCAGAATCAAGTATGAGACGGGAGCGCTCGTTCTGGTAAAACTAGCGTTCGTAATGGAGATAGCACATTCATCACGCTGTAACGGACTGAAAAGCACGAGGCTGAAAAGCGCAAATCGTCGCTCAACAAACTTTACTAACATGAAGGGTGGCGCCATCCGAAGGGAACTTCCCCTTTATAGTGCCGTCGTACGTGTTGTACGTCACTGCGCTTTGCTCGAGCGTTTTTTTTAATGAACGTGTGTATGCAAGACAGGCTTGAGAGGAAACAAGAAAAATCTTCTCCAGTAGGGATGAGCCGAACACCCCCCGATTCGGTTCGCACCAGAACCTGCGAACGGACCGAAAGTTCGTGCAAACTTTAGAACCCTATTAAATACAATGGACGCGAACAGTCAAAAAGTAAAGTGCTAATTATAACGGCTAATATGCATGTTATTGTCCTAAAAAGCATTTGGGGACCCGGGTCCTGCCCCAGGGGACATGTATCAATGCAAAAAGAAGTTTTAAAAACTAGTTTTTTCAGGAGCAGTGCTTTTAATGATGCATAAAGTGAAAAAAAAAAAGTGAAATATTCCTTTAAATATCGTACCTGGGGGTGTCTAAAGTATGCCTGTGAAGTGGCACATGTTTCCTGTGTTTAGAACTGTCCCTGCTCAAAATGACATTTCTAAAGGAAAAAAAGCCATTTAAAACTGCTTGCGGCTTTAATGTAATGTCTGGTCCCGGCAATATGGATGAAAATCATTGAGAAAAATGGCATGGCTACCCCATCACCCACCCCTACCCTAGCCCATTACCAGCCCCTTTGGGTCTTGTATGGATATTAAGGGGAACCCCGCACCCAAAGTAAAAAAAGGCCCTATATACTCTGAACAGCAGTATACAGGCGGTGCAAACAAGACATGGACTGTAGGTTTGTTCTTAAGTAGAATCTGTTTTTAATTTGGAACATGTACATTTTTTAAGTGTAGCTCTAGCCAAAAAATCTATTTTTAAGCTTTTTGGAGTACATAAGGAAGGGTTAACACCCCTGTAACATTTGTTTTGCTGTCTGTGCACCTGTTCAGAACATTTCACCTCACTTTCTGTCCCAATGACAAATGTTTTTGGAAAATTTGGGTTTTTTATTGAAACAAGGATTGGTGATAAAGCATCAGTAGAGAGGAGACACCCTTTTCCCATATTAACTCTTACAGGAGAGAATTTCCCTTCCTAGGGGTAGATTTCCTCTCACTTTCTGTTGTCTCCTTCCATTTGCAAGTAGGAGTCGTTTGTAAGTTGGATGTTTGAAAGTAGGGGCCTTACGTAGATACTCTGCAGAAATTTGCCCCTTAGGTGTTGGTTTTGCCACAACACTGTAAGCCCTCACAGTTACTCTTGGTGGGCGCTGGAACATCCTGCTGTCAACTATTATATCAGAAATTGTAATTACATGCCATTGTTGAACAGTGGTAGGAAAAATTGGGCCTTTGGTGGTGGTGCTGGTGCCACAACACTGTAAGCCCTCACAGTTACTCTTGGTGGGCGCATGAATGGGCCCTGCTGTGAAATATTAGATCAAGAATTGTAATTGCATGCCCCTGTTGAACAGGGGCTGAAAAATTAGGCCTTTGGTGGTGCCAGTGGTGCTGGTGCCACAAGACTGTAAGTCCTCACAATTACTCTTGGTGGGCGCAGGAATGGACCTAGCTGTGAAATATTAGATCAAGAATTGTTATTACATGCCCCTGTTGAACAGGGGCAGAAAAACTGGGCCTTAGGCACTGGAGCCAAAACACTGCAACCCCTCACAGATACTGTACTTGGAGCGCAGCATTGAGCCCTGCTGCAAAGCATTGCTTAAAAAATTGTAAATACACGCCCCTGTTAAACAGGGGCTGAAAAATTGGGCCTTAGGCACTGGTGCTGGTGCCACGACACTGCAACCTCTCCCAGATACTCTAGTTGGCGTGCAGTAATGAGCCCTGCTGCAAAGCATTGCATCAAATATTGTAACCACATGCCCCTGATAAACAGGGGCTGAAAATTTGGGCCTTAGCCACTGGTGGCGGCACCCAGAACCAAAAATGTTCTTCCAAGCTATCAGCAGGATCATTGAGGAGGAAGAGGATAGTCAGTCAACATAACAAGACAGTCACTCAGCATCAGCATAGGCAGTCTTGAAGGGATGTGACATTTAAAAAAAAATATTCGGTTACATCAGCTTCAGGTGCTTGGTAGCTGGTGGTGATCCAAGACTGATTCATCTTTATGAATGTCAGTCGATCAACCGAGTCGGTGGACAGGTGCACCCTGTGATCGGTAACAAAGCCTCCAGCAGCACTGAATGTGCGTTCCGAAAGAACGCTGGATGCAGGACAGGCCAGTAGCTCAATTGCATACTGTGCAAGCTCTGGCCAGTGATCCATCCTCAAGACCCAGTAAGCCAGAGGATTTTCGGTGGGAAAGGTGTCCAAGTCTGACCTTGCCCCTAGGTATTCCTGGACCATGTAAATCAGACGCTGGCGATGGTTGCTGGAACCTATCATACCTTGGAGCTGCGGACTAAAAAATTGTCTGAACGCATCGGTCAGACGGCCACCTTCTCCACCGCTCCTTCTCTGACTGACCGAAGCCTCAGCAACTCGTTGTCCAGGACCAGGAGTTTGTAACCTCCCAGTCTCTGGGAACCCATTGCACAGACCTTTCTGCAAGGCCTCCCGGAGAGGTCTCATCCTCTGCGATGGCAAGATAAGGTCCGCAACCTTACCCTTGTACCGTGGATCAAGGAGAGTGGCCAGCCAGTAATGGTCCCTCTCCTTGATCCGAAGAATACAAGGATCCTTCCGCAGACTTTGCAGGATCAGGGAGGCCATGCAGCGTAGGTTAGCAGAGGCATTCGGTCCGGAGTCCTCTGGGTCACTAAGGACGACATGATCCGCAGCCACCTCCTCCCAGCCACGTACAAGTCCACGGGTTTCTTGGGACTGTAAATCATCCCTAAAAGACTGCTGCTGCTGATGCTGAGTGCCAGGCTCCACCTCCATGCTGACACAATCCTCCTCTTCCTCCTCCTCCTTTGTGATGGGTGGGACAGAAGAACACTGTCTGGATAAAGGGGGCCTTGAGAGGCAAGGAAGTCCTCCTCTTCCTGCCTCTGTTCTGCCTCAAGTGCCCTGTCCATTATTCCACGCAGCGTATGCTCCAACAGGTGGACAAGAGGTACAGTGTCACTGATGCATGCACTGTCACTGCTCACCATCCTCGTGGCCTCCTCAAATGGTGCCAGGACAGTGCATGCATCCATGATCATGCCCCACTGGCGTGGTGAAAAAAAACGAGCTCCCCTGACCCTGTCCTGGTGCCGTAGTCGCACAGGTACTCATTGATGGCCCTCTGCTGCGTGTGCAGCTGCTGCAGCATGACCAATGTTGTGTTCCACCTGGTGGGCATGTCACATATAAGGCGGTCCTTGGGCAGGTTCAAATCCTTTTGCAGCTCAGCCAGCCGAGCACTGGCATTATATGATCGGCCGAAATGCACACAGACTTTCCTGGCCTGCCTCAGGACATCCTGTAAGCCCAGGGAACCTGCCCAAGAACCGCTGCACCACCAGGTTAAGGACGTGAGGAGGGCGGAAAGGAGGTTGGTGCCATTGTCACAAACCACCTTTCCTGGCTTAAGCTGGCGTGGCATCAACCACCTCTGAGCCTGTCCCTGCAGAGCTGACAGAACCTCTGCCCCAGTGTGGCTCCTGTCCCCCAAACACACCAGCGCAAGCACGGCATGGCATCTTTCTGCCTGCTAACTTGTGTAGTCACTTGAACGCCTACGGAGCACCGCTGGTTCCGAGGACTAAGCACAGGAAGAGGCCATGGAGGAAGAAGAAGAGGAGGGGGTGGAGGAGAGAGGTGTGTCACAACCAGTAGTAGCATTTTGGAGGCGTGGTGGCGGAACAACCTCCAACACTACTTCACCTTGTCCTGCATCCTTCCCAGCTGCCAAAAGAGTGACCCAATGGGCCGTGAAAGATAGGCAACGTCCCTGTCCATGTCTGCTGGACCATGAGTCAGCGGTAATATGCACCTTACCGCTGACCACCCTGTCCAGCGAGGCATGGACATTGCCTTCCACATGCCGGTAGAGAGACGGAATCGCCTTACGTGAGAAAAAGTGGTGTTTGGGAACCTGCCACTGAGGAACCGCACATTGCACAAACTCACGGAAGGGGTCCGAGTCTACCAACTGAAAAAGCAGCAATTGAAGTGCTAGTAATTCAGCCAAGCTAGCATTCAAACGCTGGGCATGAGGATGGCTGGGAGTGAACTTCTTTCGACGGTCCAGCAGCTGGGGCAGGGAAATTTGCCTGCTACAATCGGACGTTGGTGTACTGCTAGCAGAGTGCCCGCAATTACTTGGCTGTGACACACCTAATTCTACACCTTCATTCCTCTCAGTGCAGGTTTCAGAGAGGACTGAAGGTATAGTGGGGTTGGAGATCCCAGCTGATGAGGAGCAAGGAGAGGTCCGCTTTGTTCTTTGGTGTGGGTCTTTAAGGTACGCTTGCCAACGAGCTGCATGGCAGGTCAACATATGTCTGGTCAAGCATGTGGTGCCCCAGCGGCTGATGTTTTGGCCACGCGAGATACGCTTGAGACATATGTTGCAAATAGCAGCTGTGCGATCTGAGGCACTCGACTCAAAAAAGGCCCGCACCAAAGAACTTTTGGAATAAAGCACAGAGGCAGCGCTTTGCACAGGCGGAGCTCTGCGGTGTGATTCAGTCGGTGTGCTGCCCTTAAGCTGGCCCCCGGAGGGCATCCTGCCTCGTTGAGGATGTGTCTCCTCCTCCTCCTCCTCTCTCCTATCAGGCACCCATGTGGACTCAGTGACCTCATCATCCCCTCCCTCTTGATCACTGGAGCAAACCTGGCAGTATGCTGCAGCTGGTGGAACATGACTGCCAGATTGCTGTCCTTCTTGAGCATCCCCTCTCTCTGTGCTCACGCTACTGCCTTCCTCTAGCTGGGTATCATCATCAGAGCCTTCAAAACACTGGGCATCCTCCTGGAGCATGTACCTAACACTGTGCTCAAACAGTTCGGGGGACTCCTCAGGAGGACATGGTGAGTTTAGGGAAGGAGTGACTGATGACAATGATACGAGGGAAGAGGACGCGTTGGCAGCTGCTTTGCCAGTACCCTGAGCCTGGGTAAGAGAGGATGAGGAGGATGAGGAGGGCTTGGTCATCCACTCTACCAAGTCTTCGGCATGATGCGGCTCAACACGTCCAGCTGCCGAAAATAAGGACAAGTGTGTCCCATGGCCACGTGCTGATGACGATGCACCGCGTCCACAACCAGCACTGTTGCCCCTAGACACAGAGCCTGCTTGCCCTCTTTTATTGGCTCGTGACTGTCTGCCTCTCCTTGTTGGCCTTCCAGACATACTAATGGCCTGCAGGGAGATGGGAAAACCAGCAATAAGGGGTAGCTTCAGGTGTATACTGTGCAGGAGGCACCTACACCCACTGTAACTGCTGCAGATGCCTGCCTGTGTTACACAACAGAACAACACCAGCAATAAGGGGTAGCTCCAGGTGTATACTGTGCAGGAGGCACACTACACCCACTGTAACTGCTACAGATGCCTGTCTGTGTTACACAACTGAACAACACCAGCAATAAGGGGTAGCTTCAGGTGTATACTGTGCAGGAGGCACACTACACCCTAACTGCTTGCAGATGCCTGTCACACAACAGAACAACACCAGCAATAAGGGGTAGCTTCAGGTGTATACTGTGCAGGAGGCACACTACACCCTAACTGCTTGCAGATGCCTGTTACACAACAGAACAACACCAGCAATAAGGGGTAGCTTCAGGTGTATACTGTGCAGGAGGCACACTACACCCACTGTAACTGCTACAGATGCCTGTCTGTGTTACACAACCGAACAACACCAGCAATAAGGGGTAGCTTCAGGTGTATACTGTGCAGGAGGCACACTAGACCCTAACTGCTTGCAGATGCCTGTCACACAACAGAACAACACCAGCAATAAGGGGTAGCTTCAGGTGTATACTGTGCAGGAGGCACACTACACCCTAACTGCTTGCAGATGCCTGTTACACAACAGAACAACACCAGCAATAAGGGGTAGCTTCAGGTGTATACTTTGCAGGAGGCACCTACACCCACTGTAACTGCCGCAGATGCCTGTCTGTGTTACACAACAGAACAACACCAGCAATAAAGGGTAGCTTCAGGTGTATACTGTGCAGGAGGCACCTACACCCACTGTAACTGCTGCAGATGCCTGCCTGTGTTACACAACAGAACAACGCCAGCAATAAGGGGTATCTTCAGGTGTATACTGTGCAGGAGGCACCTACACCCACTGTAACTGCTGCAGGTTAACAAGCAAAGATGACACTGACACTGTCCCTACCTATCCTGCTCTCTCCCTGCACGCCAACACAATGTAACTGCGCTATGTTTAGCAAAGATGACACTGACACTGTCCCTGCCTATCCTGCTTTATCCCCACATGAATTTGGCGCGAACAGCCCACAAAATTCTGGTTTCGCCGAACAGACAAACAGCCAATGTTCGACTCGATCCGCGAGCTCATCCCTATTCTCCAGTCACCAGTTCTCCCTTTGTTTACAGGTGACGGGTCTTTCCTCAAATCTGCACACATCTCTCCTGGTGTGATGTAGACACATCCTATATTATTGGATATCTGTGGACATGCTTAAGGAGTAGGGATGAGCTTCGTGTTCGAGTCGAACACACGTTCGACTCGAACATCGGCTGTTCGATCGTTCGACGAAGCTCGAACGTTATGGGCCGTTCGCGCCAAATTCGAGTGACCCAAATAGCCCACAATACACTGCGCAATCTCAGTGCAATCCCGGAGCTGTGATTGGCCAAGCATGCACTGTGACCCCGCATGCTTGGCCAATCACAGCGCCGGCAGCGAGGAGAGCCATAATTGGCCACAGGCAGGATGCCTGTGGCCAATCATAGCTCAGGGGGGTTTAGTACATGCCCCACACTATAAAAGGCCGCCAGCGCAGCGGCTTTGTGCAGTGTGTTCCGGCGTGCAGGGAAAGAGCTACATAGGCAGGGACAGTGTGTTCTACGTTGTGTTCTTTTCTCAGGCATCTGCAGGAGTTGCTGTTCATTGCTGTTCTCTAAGCTAGATAGTCAGGCAGGGACAGTGTGTTTTTTTCTCAGGCATCTGCAGGAGTTGCTGTTCATTGCTGTTCTCTAAGCTAGATAGGCAGGCAGGGACAGTGTGTTCTTTTCTCAGGCATCTGCAGCAGTTAGTGGGTGTTGTGTGCCCCAGCACAGTATACACCTGTATATACCCATCATTGCTGTTCTCTAAGCTAGATAGGCAGGCAGGGACAGTGTGTTCTTTTCTCAGGCATCTGCAGGAGTTGCTGTTCATTGCTGTTCTCTAAGCTAGATAGTCAGGCAGGGACAGTGTGTTCTTTTCTCAGGCATCTGCAGGAGTTGCTGTTCATTGCTGTTCTCTAAGCTAGATAGGCAGGCAGGGACAGTGTGTTCTTTTCTCAGGCATCTGCAGCAGTTAGTGGGTGTTGTGTGCCCCAGCACAGTATACACCTGTATATACCCGTCATTGCTGTTCTCTAAGCTAGATAGGCAGGCAGGGACAGTGTGTTCTTTTCTCAGGCATCTGCAGGAGTTGCTGTTCATTGCTGTTCTCTAAGCTAGATAGGCAGACAGGGACAGTGTGTTCTTTTCTCAGGCATCTGCAGCAGTTAGTGGGTGTTGTGTGCCCCAGCACAGTATACACCTGTATATACCCGTCATTGCTGTTCTCTAAGCTAGATAGGTAGGCAGGGACAGTGTGTTCTTTTCTCAGGCATCTGCAGGAGTTGCTGTTCATTGCTTTTCTCTAAGCTAGATAGGCAGGCAGGGACAGTGTGTTCTTTTCTCAGGCATCTGCAGGAGTTGCTGTTCATTGCTGTTCTCTAAGCTAGATAGGCAGGCAGGGACAGTGTGTTCTTTTCTCAGGCATCTGCAGCAGTTAGTGGGTGTTGTGTGCCCCAGCACAGTATACACCTGTATATACCCGTCATTGCTGTTCTCTAATAAAGGCATCTGCTGGAGTTAGTGGGTGTTGTGTGCCCTAGTACAGTATACACCTGTATATACCCGTCATTGCTGTTCTATAATAAAGGCATCTGATGGAGTTAGTGGGTGTTGTGTGCCCTAGTACAGTACACACCTGTATATACCCGTCATTGCTGTTCTCTAATAAAGGCATCTGCTGGAGTTAGTGGGTGTTGTGTGCCCTAGTACAGTATACACCTGTATATACCCGTCATTGCTATTCTCTAATAAAGGCATCTGCTGGAGTTAGAGGGTGTTGTGTGCCCTAGTAAAGTATACACCTGTATATACCCATCATTGCTGTTCTCTAATAAAGGCATCTGCTGGAGTTAGTGGGTGTTGTGTGCCCTAGTACAGTATACACTTGTATATACCTGTCATTGCTGTTCTCTAATAAAGGCATCTGCTGGAGTTAGTGGGTGTTGTGTGCCTCCAGCACAATATACACTACCCAATTGCTGGTTTTCCCATCTCCCTGCAGGCCATTACTATGTCTGGAAGGCCAACAAGGATAGGCAGACAGTCACGAGCCAATAAAAGAGGGCAAGCAGGCTCTGTGTCTAGAGACAACAGTGCTGGTCATGGACGCGGTGCATCGTCATCAGCACATGGCCATGGGACACGCTTGTCCTTATTTTCGGCAGCTGGACGCGTTGAGCCGCATCATGCTGAAGACTTGGTAGAGTGGATGACCAAGCCCTCCTCATCCTCCTCATCCTCTCTCACCCAGGCTCAAGGTACTGGCAAAGCAGTTGCCAAAGCGTCCTCTTCCCTTGAATCAATGTCATCATCAGTCACTACTTCCCTAGACCCACCGTGTCCTCCTGAGGAGTCCCCCGAACTGTTTGAGCACAGTGTTGGGTACATGCTCCAGGAGGATGCCCAGCGTTTCGAAGGGTCTGAAGATGATACCCAGCTAGAGGAAGGCAGTAGCGTGAGAGCAGGGAGAGGGAATGCTCAAGAAGGACAGCAATCTGGCAGTCATGTTCCACCAGCTGCAGCATACTGCCAGATTGGCTCCAGTGATGAGGAGGGAGGAGATGATGAGGTCACTGACTCCACGTGAGTGCCTGATAGGATAGAGGAGGAGGAGGAGGATGAGGAGGAGGCACATCTCCAACGAGGCAGGATGCCCTCCGGGGGCCAGCGTAAGGGGAGCACACCGACTGAATCACACCGCAGAGCTCCGCCTGTGCAGGGCGCTGCCTCTGCCCGTTATTCTAAAAGTTCTTTGGTGTGGGCCTTTTTTGAGTCGAGTGCATCAGATCGCACCGCTGCTGTTTGCAACATATGTCTCAAGCATATCTCGCATGGCCAAAACATCAGCCGCTGGGGCACCACATGCTTGACCAGACATATGTTGACCTGCCATGCAGCTCGTTGGCAAGCGTACCTTAAAGACCCACACCAAAGAACAAAGCGGACCTCTCTTTGCTCCTCATCAGCTGGGATCTCCAACCCCACTGTACCTTCAGTTCTCTCTGAAACCTGCACTGAGAGGAATGAAGGTGTAGAATTAGGTGTGTCACAGCCAAGTACTTGCCGGTACTCTGCTAGCAGTACACCGACGTCCGATTATAGCAGGCAAATTTCCCTGCCCCAGCTGCTGGACCGTCAAAAGAAGTTCTCTCCCAGCCATCCACATGCCCAGCGGTTGAATGCTAGCTTGGCTAAATTGCTAGCACTTCAACTGCTGCCTTTTCAGTTGGTAGACTCGGCCCTCTTCCGTGAGTTTGTGCAATGTGCGGTTCCTCAGTGGCAGGTTCCCAAACGCCACTTTTTCTCACGGAAGGCGATTCCAGCTCTCTACCGGCATGTGGAAGGTAATGTCCATGCCTCGCTGGACAGGGCGGTCAGTATTAAGGTGCATATTACCGCTGACTCATGGTCCAGCAGGCATGGACAGGGACGTTACCTTTCTTTCACGGCCCATTGGGCCACTCTTTTGGCAGCTGGGAAGGATGCAGGACAAGGTGCAGTAGTGTTGGAGGTTGTTCCGCCGCCACGCCTCCAAATTGCTACTACTGGTTGTGACACACCTCTCTCCTCCACCCCCTCCTCTTCTTCTTCCTCCATGGCCTCTTCCTGTGCTTTGTCCTCGGAACCAGCGGTGCTCCGTAGGCGTTCAAGGGGCTACGCAAGTACGCAGGAAAAAAGATGCCATGCCGTGCTTGTGCTGGTGTGTTTGGGGGACAGGAGCCACACTGGGGCAGAGGTTCTGTCAGCTCTGCAGGGGCAGGCCGAGAGGTGGTTGACGCCACGCCAGCTTAAGGCAGGAATGGTGGTTTGCGACAATGGCACCAACCTCCTCTCCGCCCTCCGACAGGGACAACTGACCCATGTGCCCTGTGTGGCTCACATCCTTAACCTGGTGGTGCAGCGGTTCTTGGGCAGGTACCCGGGCTTACAGGATGTCCTGAGGCAGGCCAAGAAAGTCTGTGTGCATTTCCGCAGATCATATAATGCCAGTGCTTGGCTGGCTGAGCTGCAAAAGGAGTTGAACCTGCCCAAGAACCGCCTAATATGTGACATGCCCACCAGGTGGAACTCAACGTTGGCCATGCTGCAGCAGCTGCACACGCAGCAGAGGGCCATCAAAGAGTACCTGTGCGACTACGGCACCAGGACAGGGTCAGGGGAGCTCGGTTTTTTTTCACCACGCCAGTGGGGCATGATCAAGGATGCATGCACTGTCCTGGCACCATTTGAGGAGGCCACAAGGATGGTGAGCAGTGACAGTGCATGCATCAGTTACACTGTACACTGTACCTCTTGTCCACCTGTTGGAGCATACGCTGCGTGGAATAATGGACAGGGCACTTGAGGCAGAACAGAGGCAGGAAGAGGAGGACTTCCTTGCCTCTCAAGGCCCCCTTTACCCAGACAGTGTTCCTTCAGTCCCACCCATCGCACAGGAAAAGGACGAGGAGGAGGAGGAGGAGGAGGATTGTGTCAGCATGGAGGTGGAGCCTGACACTCAGCATCAACAGCAGCAGTCTTTTAGGGATGATTTACAGTCCCAAGAAACCCGTGGACTTGTACGTGGCTGGGAGGAGGTGGCTGCGGATCATGTCGTCCTTAGTGACCCAGAGGACTCCGGACCGAATGCCTCAGCTAACCTACACTGCATGGCCTCCCTGATCCTGCAAAGTCTGCGGAAGGATCCTCGTATTCTTCGGATCAAGGAGAGGGACCATTACTGGCTGGCCACTCTCCTTGATCCATGGTACAAGGGTAATGTTGCGGACCTTATCTTACCGTCGCAGAGGGAGCAGAGGATGAGACATCTCCAGGAGGCCTTGCAGAAAGGTCTGTGCAACGCATTCCCAGAGACTGGGAGGTTACAAACTCCTGGTCCTGGACAACGAGTTGCTGAGGCTTCGGTCAGTCAAAGAAGGAGCGGTGGGGAAGGTGGCAATTCAGACAATTTTTAGTCCACAGCCCCAAGGTATGATCGGTTCCAGCAACCATCACCAGTGTCTGATATACATGGTGCAGGAATACCTAGGGGCAAGGTCAGACTTGGACACCTTTCCCACCGAAAATCCTCTGGCTTACTGGGTCTTGAGGATGGATCACTGGCCAGATTTAGCACAGTATGCAATTGAGCTACTGGCCTGTCCTGCATCCAGCGTTTTCGGAACGCACATTCAGTGCTTCTGGAGGCTATGTCACGGATCACAGGGTGCGCCTGTCCACCGACTCGGTTGATCAACTGACCTTCATAAAGATAACCCAGTCTTGGAACACCACCAGCTACCAAGCACCTGAAACTGATATAACAGAATAATTTATTTTGAAATGTCGCATCCCTTCAAGACTGCCTATGCTGATGCTGAGTGACTGTCCTGTTATGTTGACTGACTATCCTCCTCCTCCTCAATGATCCGATTCATGATGATAGCTTGGAAGAACATTTTTGTTTCTGGGTTGCCGCCACCAGTGGCTAAGGCCCAATTTTTCAGCCCCTGTTTAACAGGGGCATGTAATTACAATTTTTTATGCAATGCTTTGCAGCAGGGCTCATTCCTGCACTCCAACTAGAGTATTTGGGAGAGGTTGCAGTGTCGTGGTACCAGCACCAGTGCCTAAGGCCCAATTTTTCAGCCCCTGTTTAACAGGGGCGTGTAATTACAATTTTTGATGCAATACTTTGCAACAGGGCTCATTGCTGTGCTCCAAGTACAGTATCTGTGAGGGGTTGCAGTGTTGTGGCACCAGTGCCTAAGGCCCAATTTTTCTGCCCCTGTTCAACAGGGGCATGTAATTACAATTCTTGATCTAATAATTCACAGCAGGGCCCATTCCTGCGCCCACCAAGTGTAACTGTGAGAGCTTACAGTGTTGTCGAAACACCACCACCACCACCAAAGGCCCAATTTTTCTCCCCCTCTTCAACAAGGGCATGCAATTACAATTCTTGATCTAATAATTTACAGTGGGGCCCATTTATGTGCCCACCAAGAGTAACTGTGAGGGCTGACAGTGTTGTAGCACCAGCACCACCACCAAAGGCCCAACTTTTCCTACCACTGTTCAACAATGGCATGTAATTACAATTCCTGATATAATAGTTCACAGCAGGGCGTTCCAGCGCCCACCAAGAGTAACTGTGAGGGCTCACAGTGTTGTGGCAACACCAACATGTAAGGGGCAAATTTCAGCAGAGTATATACGGCAGGCCCCTACTTTCAAACATCCAACTTACAAATGACTCCTACTTGCAAACGGAAGGAGACAACAGAAAGTGAGAGGAAATCTACCCCTAGGAAGGGAAATTCTCTCCTGTAAGAGTTAATATGGGAAAAAGGTGTCTCCTCTCTACTGATACTTTATCACCAATCCTTGTTTCAATAAAAACCCCACTTTTCAAAAACATTTGTCATTGGGACGGAAAGTGAGGTGAAATGTTCTGAACAGGTGCACAGACAGCAAAACAAATGTTACAGGGGTGATAACCCTTCCCTATGTTTTCCAAAAAGCTTAAAAATAGATTTTTTGGCTGGAACTACAATTAAACAATGTACCTGTTCAAAATTACAAACAGATTCTACTTAAGAACAAACCTACAGTCCCTGTCTTGTTTACACCGCCTGTATACTGCTGTTCAGAGTATATAGGGCTTTTTTTTTATTTTGGGTGCGGGGTTCCCCTTAATATCCATACAAGACCCAAAGGGGCTGGTAATGGGCTGGGGTAGGGGGGGGGGGTTGGTGATGGGGTAGCCATGCCATTTTTCTCAAAGATTTTCATCCATATTACTGGGACCAGACATTACATTAAAGCCGCAAGCAGTTTTAAATGGCTTTTTTTCCTTTACAAATGTCATTTTGTGCAGGGACAGTTCTAAACACGGGAAACACATGCCACTTCACAGGTATACTTTAGACACCCCCCAGGTACAATATTTAAAGGAATATTTCACTTTTTTTTTCACTTTATGCATCATTAAAATGACTGCTCCCGAAAAACGGCTGTTTTTAAAACTTCGTTTTGCATTGATACATGTCCCCTGGGGCAGAACCCGGGTCCCCAAACCCTTTTTAGGACAATAACATGCATATTAGTCATTATAATTAGCACTTTAGATTTTGAACGTTCGCATCCATTGTATTTAATAGGGTTTTAACGTTTGTGCAAACTTTCGGTCCGTTCAAAGGTTCTGGTGCGAACCGAACCGGGGGGTGTTCGGCTCATCCCTATTAAGGAGACAATTGTAGACTGGAGACATATTACATGAGATTAGAAGCTAGAAATTACTACAATGACAGGGTCAGACAGGGTCAGATGACGTTAGTGGCATGGTTTTTGGTGGGTCTGGCTCTCCATCACCCGGCTCATCGATCCGTCGGTCTTTGCTGCTGTGGATTGGTTGATCACACTCTACCTTGAAGCTGCTCTTCCCTAGCCTCAGTGTAATGCCGCGTACACACGGTCGGAATTTCCAACAACAAATGTTCGATGTGAGCTTGTTGTCGGAAAATCCGACCATGTGTAGGCTCCATCTAGCATTTACTGTCGGAATTTCCGACAACAAAAATTTGAGAGCTGGTTCTCAAATTTTCCGACAACAAAAGTTGTTGTCGGAAATTCTGACCGTGTGTACACAATTCAACGCACAAAAATTCTACGCATGCTCGGAATCAATTCGATGCATGCTCAGAATCATTGAACTTAATTTTTCTTGGCTCGTTGTAGTGTTGTACGTCACCGCATTCTTGACGTTCGCAATTTTCTACAACATTTGTGTGACCGTGTGTATGCAAGACAAGCTTGAGGGAACATCTGTCGGAAAAAAAACACGGTTTTGTTGTCGAAATGTCCGATCGTGTGTATGCGGCATTAGTTTGAATATGTGTTGCGTTAATAAACTTTGAAATGTGTTACTGAATCTGATCCAGCGCCTTGCCAACTTTGTTTCTTTTATAATATCATAAATGTTTGCTTTTGGGTCTATTATTTATTTTTCATTTGAAAATCTATTCCCATTGCTCTCAATGTAAATTCCAATATAAAATTATAATATGCCACCTCTAATAAAAATACAAACTCACCAGACCTTGTTTTCCCTCTTATGTAATAACTAAGGTCCAACTGAACTTTTTAAATCCCCACCAAGGATATTCACCACCTCCTTCTGCTTGTCTCATCTCCAGTCAGTTAATATGCACCTCCCCTGGTTTGCCTTCTGTTCATTCAACATCCAATTGTCCATTCACAGTTTCAAATTCAGTTACAGAAAGAAAAAAAAACATACATAGAATAAAAAGGAAGAGAGCAAAAAAGGGCGGGACTTTAAATGAAGTATGTGCGGGATAAGGGTTGAATTGTTGTAAGGTAATCAGCATATCTATGGTACATTGTATATTTTCTAACTTCACATAATTGTTTCATACATAACTATATTATATTAATGAGAAAATTCATGAATATACAAATGTATAGATACCTATATGGTTAAACTTATTCAATTTCATAACAACAAGAAAGGCAGGAGAATAGCAAAATTAAAATTCAACAACTTTAATGTATAAAATATTGCATAGTTCAGAGCAGTCCATACAATGGATACGCATTAAGAAATGGATAACAAAGACCTGGTGGCTGTCCATCCTTGATGCGCCCTGTGTGGGGGCCATTTGCCGTGAAGGACCCCGCCTCAGTCCCCGGAGGGAGCTGTCCCCGCCTTTGGGGGCATACTTGGCCCAACTTCCATGCCGGCCTTACACGGATACCCTGTAAGTACCATCTGGAACTCTGACCTTTTGTTCACTGTCTCCCAATATGTAGATGCACTGGATCAACCTGTAATGTAACTATGTAACTATGTCATTACAGAGACACAATACATGCTTGCTCCTGACAAGCGACATTAAGCCGCGAAACGCGTAGAGCCAACAAATATCGTGTTTCCATCATGTGTCACTACAGCAATTTTCTATTGTACCAATCATTTCTTGTTTGTGTATTCTGGTCTTTGTTATCCATTTCTTAATGTGTATCCATTGTATGGACTGCTCTGAACTATGCAATATTTTATACATTAAAGTTGTTGAATTTTAATTTTGCTATTCTCCTGCCTTTCTTGTTGTTATGAAATTGAATAAGTTTAACCATATAGGTATCTATAAATGTGTATATTCATGAATTTTCTCATTAACCACTTAACGACCGCCCACTGTAAATATACGTCGGCAGAATGGCACCGACAGGCACAATCACGTATATGTACGTGATCGCCTTTGTATAGTTGGGGGGTCCGATCGAACCCCCTTCTTTACAGTGAGCGGTGGTTAAGTGTTCGGGAGCGATCCGGGATGAGGGAACGGCCGTTCGATTCCGGCCAACCCCTCGCGATCGCTCCCGTCGAATGAGAAAGCTTCCCTGCCTGTGTAATGTTTACACAGGCAGAGGAAGTGATGTCATCTCTCCTGCGGCGCTCACATATACCGAGCGCCGCGCAAGAGAAGATGCCAGGTTAGTGCACAAAACACTACACTGACACCAGGACACATAGGAACATAAATCGCCCCCCCAGGCCCCCCCAGACACCCCAGATCACCCCCCAGCCCCCAGTCACAGTGTCACTGATTGCAGTGACCATTTATTTACTGATCACTGCAATCAGTGACATTTGTGACTGTAAAAGTGTCACTAAAGTTAGTTTTAGGTCCAGTGTAGCCCCCTAACCCCCGCTAATAAAGGTTTAACCCCCTGATCGCCCCCCAGATAACCCTTTCACCCCCTATCACCACTGTCGCTAAGCGATCATTTTTCTGATCGCTGTCTTATCGTCGGTGATGCCGATCGGTAGCCAGTTATTTTTTTTAGGTTCGCCGCAGGTTTTAATAGCGTCGGGGACCTCCATATATTACCTAATAAAGGTTTAACCCCCTTGATCGCCCCCCAGATAACCCTTTCACCCCCTATCACCACTGTCGCTAAGCGATCATTTTTCTGATCGCTGTCTTAGCGTCGGTGATCCCGATCTGTAGCCAGTTATTTTTTTTAGGTTCGCCGCAGGTTTTTATAGCGTCAGGTACCCCCATATATTACTAGACATGTGCATTCATTTTCGTCCGAATGCATTTTCGTCCGAATTTCAGCTATTTTCGTTATTGTTTTAAAAAACGAAAACGAAAGCACAGAATCCGAAAACCGGAAGATCCGACATAAACAAATGCTTTATTTTCGTTTTCGTTGCTACAACAGTTCGATATAGATAGGAGATTTGAGCGACGCTGACAATAACAATCTGTGTCTATCGAACCTGTGGTCGAATGTGCCTAACCTTAACTCTATTAGTCCAAGATTATTCTACATAGGAGAGAAAAGATTCGACATTATAGAGAGAAAAGATTTGACATAGGAGAGAAAGATTCGACATAGGAGAGAAAAGATTCGACATAGGAGAGAAAAGATTCGACATAGGAGAGAAAAGATTTGTTATTATAGAGAGAAAAGATTCGACATAGAGAGAAAAGATCACTGCTGGAATTGGGTGGGGGAAGTAAAATAAAAATAAAGTTGATGATGAATGTTATTGGCTGGTTGTAACCAAAGAGGAGGAGCAGTAAAATAGCTAGAATGACGAAGATTCGACAAAGCATCGAAAGTTAGAAGATTCGACGGTGCAGCAAAACTGTACGACGCTGCAATCGTACATTTCCGGTCAAATGCATCCGCCCATAGGCTATAGAAGAATTCTAATGTTGGTTGACTAGTAATAGTAATGAATAAATATAATTATTACTAGTCATACAACATTAGAAATCTTCTATAGCTTGTGGGCGGAACATTCGACCGGAAATGTATGATTGCAGCGTCGTACAGTTTCACTGCTCCGTCGAATCTTCTTTGAACATTCGACAGACACCATAAGCCTTCAATGACAGATTCGACCTTAATTAATTCAGATTTTCGGACGAATGCAATTTCTAACGAAAAACGAAATAAATAAAAACGAATTTCGGGAGTAACTAAATAAATTTATTTTTCGGACAAAAACGAAATTCCGAAACGAAATATTTCAGTGTGCACATGTCTATATATTACCTAATAAAGGTTTAACCCCCTTGATCGCCCCCCAGGTAACCCTCTCACCCCCTATCACCACTGTCGCTAAGCGATCGTTTTTCTGATCGCTGTCTTAGCGTCGGTGATGCCGATCGGTAGCCAGTAATTTTTTTTAGGTTCGCCGCAGGTTTTTATAGCGCCGGGTACCCCCATATATTACCTAATAAAGGTTTAACCCCCTTGATCGCCCCCCAGGTAACCCTTTCACCCCCTATCACCACTGTCGCTAAGCGATCGTTTTTCTGATCGCTGTCTTAGTGTCAGTGATGCCGATCGGTAGCCAGTAATTTTTTTTAGGTTCGCCGCAGGTTTTTATAGCGTCAGGTACCCCAATATATTATCTAATAAAGGTTTAACCAGCTTGATCGCCCCCCAGGTAACCCTTTCACTCCCTATCACCACTGTCTCTAAGCGATCGTTTTTCTGATCGCTGTCTTAGTGTCGGTGATGCCGATAGGTAGCCAGTAATTTTTTTTAGGTTCGCTGTCAGGTTTTTATATAGCGTCAGGTACCACCATATATTACCTAATAAAGGTTTTAACCCCCTAATTGCCCCTAGTTAACCCTTTCACCAGTGATCACCATATAAGTGTTACGGGTGACGCTGGTTAGTTAGTTTGCTTTTTATAGTGTCAGGGCACCCGCCGTATATAACCCAATAAAGGTTTAAACCCCCTGATCGCCCGGCGGGTGATATCAATTAGGTTTTAGCGTCAGAGAGGGTCTGCGTCACACCCCAGGCAGCGTCAGGTTAGTGCCAGTAGCGCTAACACCCACGCGTGAAGCATACACCTCCCTTAGTGGTATAGTATCTGAACAGATCAATATCTGATCTGATCAGATCTATACTAGCGTCCCCAGCAGTTTAGGGTTCCCAAAAATGCAGTGTTAGCGGGATCAGCCCAGATACCTGCTAGCACCTGCGTTTTGCCCCTCCGTCCAGCCCAGGCCAACCAAGTGCAGTATCGATCGATCACTGTCACTTACAAAACACAACACACATAACTGCAGCGTTCGCAGAGACAGGCCTGATCCCTTCGACTCCAGTGCTGTAGGAGGTGATTTCACCACCACAGTTAAAAAAAAAAAAAGCATATATGCCGAAGCATTGGGGCAGCAGGGGCGGAGGAGCGGAGGAGCGATTTTGCTCCTAATGCCGCGTACATACGGTCGAAATTCCGACGGAGGCTTGCCCGTGGAAAAGTCTGACCATGTGTACGCGGTATAACTTTTTTGAGGGAGGATGCCCCCATGCTTCGGCATATATAAATGGTGCATGTATGCCCATCATTACAAGTGGGTGGATGAAGGGCGATATTCTAATGGTGGGCATACCCACCGATCAATCTTTTTTTTTTGTTCAGCCAACAGGCTGCATGAAAAAAAAGATTACAATACATGTCCAACAAGGACCAGCAACGTACTGGTATGTTGCTGGACTTTGAATGTTTATACCAGAATGATGCCTGTGGGTTTAGGTATCATCTTGGTATCATTCTTTTCAGCCAGTGGCCGGCTTTCATGTAAAAGCAATCCTAGTGGCTAATTAGCCTCTGGACTTCTTTTACAAGCAGTGGGAAGGAATGTCCCCCCCCCCCGGATATAAAAAGCGCCATTGGGAAATTGGGAAAGCATTTTATCACACCGATCTTGGTGTGGTCAGATGCTTTGAGGGCAGAGGAAAGATCTAGGGTCCAATAGACCCCAGTTTTTTCAAAAAAAGAGTACCTGTCACTACCTATTGCTATCATAGGGGATATTTACATTCCCTGAGATAACAATAAAAATGATAAAAAATAAATAAATATGGAAGCAACAGTTTAAAAATAAAATAAAAAAGCAAAATTAATAATAAAAAATAAAAAAAAGCTCCCCTGTCCTGCCCTGCTCTTGCCCAATGGCGAACGCAAGCGTCGGTCTGGCGTCATATGTAAACAGCAATTACACCATGCATGTGAGGTATCACCGCGAAGGTCAGATCGAGGGCAGTAATTTTAGCAGTAGACCTCCTCTGTAAATTTAACGGAGTAACCTGTAAAGGCTTTTAAAGGCTTTTAAAAATGTATGTAGTTTGTCGCCAATGCGCGTTTGTGCGAAATTTTAAAGCATGTCGTGTTTGGTATCTATGTACTTGGCCTAATATCATCTTTTTTATTTCATCAAACATTTGGGCAATATAGTGTGTTTTAGTGCATTCAAATTAAAAAAAGTGTTTTTTTTCCCCAAAAAATGTGTTTGAAAAATCGCTGCGCAAATACGGTGCAGAAAAAAAAATGCAACACCCACCATTTTAATCTGTAGTGCCTTTGCTTTAAAAATATATATAATGTTTGGGGGTTCAACATAATTTTCTTGCAAAAAAAAAAATGTTTTCATGTAAACAAAAAGTGTCAAAAAGGGCTTTGTCTTCAAGTGGTTAGAAGAGTGGATGTCAGCTTCCTAATGTTGTGTATAAAATGCCAGAACAGTTCAAACCCCCCCCAAATGACCCCATTTTGGAAAGTAGACACCCCAGGCTATATACTGAGAGGCATGTCGAGTCCATGGAATATTTTATATGTTGACACAAGTTGCGGAAAAAAGACAATTTATTTTATTTTTTATTTTGTTTTGCACAAAGTTGGCACTAAATGATATATTGCTCAAACATGCCATGGGCATATGTGGAATTACACCCCAAAATACATTCTGTTGCTTCTCCTGAGTACAGGGATACCACATGTGTGAGACTTTTTGGGAGCCTAGCCGCGTACGGGACCCCGAAAACCAAGCACCGCCTTCAGGCTTTCTAAGGGTGTAAATTTTTGATTTTACTTCTCACTGCCTATCACAGTTTCGGAGGCCATGGAATGCCCAGATGGCACAAAACCCCCCCAAATGACCCCATTTTGGAAAGTAGACACCCCAAGCTATTTGCTAAGAGGTATGGTGAGTATTTTGCAGATCTCGCTTTTTGTCACAAAGTTTTGAAAATTGAAAAAAAAAATATATAAATATTTCCTTTCTTCATTTTCAAAAACAAATGAGAGCTGTAAAATACTCACCATGCCTCTCAGCAAATAGCTTGGGGTGTCTACTTTCCAAAATGGGGTCATTTGGGGGGGTTTTGTGCTATTTTGGCATTTTATGGCCTTTGAAACTGTGATAGGTAGTGAGGAGTGAAATCAAAAATTTGTGCCTAGAAATCCTGAAGGCGGTGCTTGGTTTTCGGGGTCCCGTACGCGGCTAGGCTCCTAAAAAGTCCCACACATGTGGTATCTCCGTACTCAGGAGAAGCAGCAAAATGTATTTTGGGGTGTAATTCCATATATAACCATGGCATGTGTGAGCAATATATCATTTAGTGACAACTTTTTGTAATTTTTTTTTTTTTTTTGTCATTATTCAATCACTTGGGACAAAAAAATAAAAAATATTCAATGGGCTCAACAGGCCTCTCAGCAATTTCCTTGGGGTGTCTACTTTCTAAAATGGGGTCATTTGGGGGGGTTTTGTGCTATTTTGGCATTTTATGGCCTTCGAAACTGTGATAGGTAGTGAGGAGTGAAATCAAAAATTTGCGCCCTTAGAAATCCTGAAGGCGGTGCTTGGTTTTCGGGGGCCCGTACGCGGCTAGGCTCCCAAAAAGTCCCACACATGTGGTATCCCTGTACTCAGGAGAAGCAGCAAAATATATTTTGGGATGCAATTCCACATATAACCATGGCATGTGTGAGCAATATATCATTTAGTGACAACTTTTTGTAATTTTTTTTTTTTTTTTTTTTGTCATTATTCAATCACTTGAGACAAAAAAAAAAATATTCAATGGGCTCAACATGTCTCTCAGCAATTTCCTTGGGATGTCTACTTTCCAAAATGGTGTCATTTGGGGGGGGGGTTTGTACTGCCCTGCCATTTTAGCACCTCAAGAAATGAGATAGGCAGTCACAAAATAAAAGCTGTGTAAATTCCAGAAAATGTACCCTAGTTTGTAGACGCTATAACTTTTGCGCAAACCAATAAATATACGCTTATTGACATTTTTTTTACTAAAGACATGTGGCTGAATACATTTTGGCCTAAATGTATGACTAAAATTGAGTTTATTTGATTTTTCTTATAACAAAAAGTAGAAAATATCATTTATTTTCAAAATTTTTGGTCTTTTTCCGTTTATATCGCAAAAAATAAAAATCGCAGAGGCAATCAAATACCATTAAAAGAAAGCTCTATTTCTGGGAAGAAAAGGACGCAAATTTTGTTTGGGTACAACATTGCATGTCCGCACAATTTACAGTTAAACAGCGCAGTGCAAAATTCTGAAAACAGCTCTGGTCCTTTAGCTACCAAATGGTTCGGGGCTTAAGTGGTTAATATAATATAGTTATGTATGAAACAATGTGAAGTTAGAAAATATACAATGTACCATAGATATGCTGGTTACCTTACAACAATTCAACCCTTATCCCGCACATACTTCAATTAAAGCCCCGCCCTTTTTTGCTCTCTTCCTTCATATACAAATACAGGGATGGAGGTAAATGACTACGTCATTACCTCATTTAAAGTCCCACCAAACTCTCTCCTTTTATGATACATAGAAAAAAATCCTCTGGCCTTTTATTTGTTAAAAGCATTCAAATCAATCAAATCATACTAGTAGTTTAACCAGCACTAGTATAAGCATCTGTATTTAGCAAAAACTCCACTGAACTTCCAGGTGATGATATAACTAGATTGACTTCCTCAAGAGCAGCAGAATGATCTGACTAACTATAACTATCCGTTTATTAAATAGGTGCAAAGTTAGAATTAGTAATGCAAAACATGGTCAGAATGGCATACATACACTATAAACAAGTATGAAACAGATTATGAAAGCTGCACAGACATGGACTCTTCACAGCAATGTCTCTGTGGTTTAACCAGGATTCCATGTGGTTACATACAATAGTTTCTACAAGACTATTCTACAAGACTTACAACAAATATTCAAATAGTCTAGCTGAGAATCACTACTTCAGTAAAACAGCACAGAACACCACAATGTGTAATTATCCTCATAAATAGCATCCTTTACAGTAAAGTCCAGGATTAGGGATGAGCCGAACACCCCCGGGTTCGGTTCGCACCAGAACCTTCGAACGGACCGAAAGTTCGCGCGAATTTTCGAACCCTATTCGTTATAATGGACGCGAACGTTCGAAATCAAAATTGCTAATTACAACGGCCAATATGCATGTTAATGTCATAAAACAGGTTTGGGGACCCGGGTCCTGCCCCAGGGGACATATATCAATGCAAAAAGAAATTTTAAAAACTAAAGTTTTTTCGGGAGCAGTCATTTTAATGATGCATAAAGTGAAAAAAAAAAAGTGAAATTTTCCTTTAAATATGGTACCTGGGGGGTGTCTAAAGTATGCCTGTGAAGTGGCATGTGTTTCCCGTGTTTAGAACTGTCCTTGCACAAAATGACATTTGTAAAGGAAAAAAAGAAGCCATTTAAAACCACTTGCGGCTTTAATGTCATGTCTTGTCCTGGCCGCCATATGGCTGAAAATCCTTGAGAAAAATGGCATGGCTACCCCATCACCCCCCCCCCCCCACCCCAGCCCCTTTGGGTCTTGTATGGATACTAAGGGGGACCCCGCACCCAAAATAAAACCCTATACCTACAACCCTATATACTCTGAACAGCAGTATATAGGTGGTGCAAACAAGACATGGACTGTAGGTTTGTTCTTAAGTAGAATCTGAACAGGTACATTATGAAGTGTAGCTACATCCCAAAAAAATCAATTTTTAAGCTTTTTGGAGAACATAGGGAGGGGTTATCACCCCTGTAACATTTGCTGTCTTTGCACATCTGTTCAGAACATGTCACCTCACTTTCCGTCCCAATGACAAATGTTTTTGGAAAAGTGGGGTTTTAATTGAAACAAGGATTGGTGATAAAGCATCAGTAGAGAGGAGATACCTTTTTCCCAAATTAAATCTAACAGGATAGAATTTTCCTTCCTAGGGGTAGATTTCCTCTCACTTCCTGTTTTCTCTTGCCGTTTGCAAGTAGGAGTCGTTTGTAAGTTGGATGTTTGAAAGTAGGGGCCTGCCGTATATACTCTGCAGAAATTTGCCCTATTAGATGTTGGTGTAGCCACAAGACTGGTGGGCACAGGAATGGGCCCTGCTGTGAGTTAATAGATCAAGATTTGTACTTGCATGCACCTGTTGAACCGGGCAGAAAAATTGGGCCTTTGGTGGTGGTGGTGGTGGTGGTGGTGGACGGTGTTGCCACAAGACTGTAAGCCCTCACAGTTACTCTTGGTGGGTGCAGGAATGGGCCCTGCTGTGAGTTATTAGATCAAGATTTGTAATTGCATGCACCTGTTGAACAGGGCAGAAAAATTGGGCCTTTGGTGGTGGTGGTGGTGGTGGACGGTGTTGCCACAAGACTGTAGGCCCTCATAGTTACTCTTGGTGGGCGCAGGAATGGGCCCTGCTGTGAACTATTAGATCAAGATTTGTAATTACACGCCCCTGTTAAACAGGGGCTGAAAAATTGTGCCTTAGGCATTGGTGCTGGTGCCACAACACTGCAACCCCTCACAGATACTGTACTTGGAGCACAGCAGTCACACCTGTTGCGAAGCATCTTTTTAAAAAATTGTAATTACACGCCCCTGTTATACAGGGGCTGAAAAATTGTGCCTTAGGCACTGGTGCTGGTGCCACAACACTGCAACCCCTCACAGATACTGTACTCTGAGCACAGCAATGAGACCTGTTGCAAAGCATTGCCTAAAAATTGTAATTACACGCCCCAACAGGGGCTGAAAAATTGTGCCTTAGGCACTGGTGCTGGTGCCACAACACTGCAACCCCTCACAGATACTGTACTCTGAGCACAGCAGTCACACCTGTTGCGAAGCATCTTTTTAAAAAATTGTAATTACACGCCCCTGTTATACAGGGGCTGAAAAATTGTGCCTTAGGCACTGGTGTGGTGGCATGGATCATTGAGGAGGAGGAAGAGGATAGTCAGTGAACATAACAGGACAGTCACTCAGCATCAGCATAGGCAGTCTTGAAGGGATGTGACATTATAAATTATTCCGTTATATCCGCTTCAGGTGTCTGGTAGCTGGTGGTGATCCAAGACTGATTCATTTTTATGAAGGTCAGTCGATCAACCGAGTCGGTGGACAGGCGCACCCTATGATCGGTGACAAATCCTCCAGCAGCACTGAATGTGCGTTCGGAAAGAACGCTGGATGCAGGACAGGCCAGTAGCTCAATTGCATACTGTGCAAGCTCTGGCCAGTGATCCATCCTCAGGACCCAGTAAGCCAGAGGATTTTCGGTGGGAAAGGTGTCCAAGTCTGACCTTGCCCCTAGGTATTCCTGCACCATGTATATCAGACGCTGGCGATGGTTGCTGGAACCGATCATACCTTGGGGCTGCGGACTAAAAAATTGTCTGAACGCATCGGTCAGACGTCCACCTTCCCCACCGCTCCTTCTGCTACTGACCGAAGCCTCAGCAACTCGTCGTCCAGGACCAGGAGTTTGTAACCTCCCAGTTTCTGGGAACGCGTTGCACAGACCTTTCTGCAAGGCCTCCCTGAGATGTCTCATCCTCTGCTCCCTCTGCGACGGCAAGATAAGGTCCGCAACCTTACCCTTGTACCGTGGATCAAGGAGAGTGGCCAGCCAGTAATGGTCACTCTCCTTGATCCGAAGAACACGAGGATCCTTCCGCAGGCTTTGCAGGATCAGGGAGGCCATGCAGCGTAGGTTAGCTGAGGCATTCGGTCTGGAGTCTTCTGGGTCACTGAGGATGACATGATCGCCAGCCACCTCCTCCCAGCCACGTACAAGTCCACTGGTTTGTTGGGACTGTACATCATCCCTAAAAGACTGCTGCTGCTGATGCTGAGTGCCAGGCTCCACCTCCATGCTCACACAATCCTCCTCCTCCTCCTCCTCCTCCTCCTCTTCCTGTGTGATGGGTGGGACAGAAGGAACATTGTCTGGATAAAGGGGGCCTTGAGAGACAAGGAAGTCCTCCTCTTCCTGCCTCTGTTCTGCCTCAAGTGCCCTGTCCATTATCCCAAGCAGCGTATGCTCCAACAGGTGGACAAGAGGTACAGTGTCACTGATGCATGCACTGTCACTGCTCACCATCCTCGTGGCCTCCTCAAATGGTGAGAGGACAGTGCATGCATCCCTGATCATGCTCCACTGGCGTGGGGAAAAAAAGCCAAGCTCCCCTGACCCTGTCCTGGTGCCGTAGTCGCAAAGGTACTCAGTGATGGCCCTCTGCTGCGTGTGCAGTCGCTGCAGCATGGCCAACGTTGAGTTCCACCTGGTGGGCATGTCACATATTAGGCGGTTCTTGGGCAGGTTCAGCTCCTTTTGCAGCTCAGTCAGCCGAGCACTGGCATTATAAGATCGGCGGAAATGCACACAGACTTTCCTGGCCTGCCTCAGGACATCCTGTAAGCCTGGGAACCTGTAAAAGCAGTATTTGGAGGAACACCCAAAGATTATTATAAATAAATAATGTAAAACAATAAAATTATGCACAATAAAAAATTGTAGACAATTAATACCGTAAAACACTAAAATATATATAAAAACTCAGTAAATGTCCATAAATATTGTAGCAGCGCTTCTTGTCATGAATAACAAGCTTCTTTATGTGTTGCCTACACAAAAGGAACTGATGAGCAGAGGGAAAGTGTGATTGATATCTCAAAGTGGTTGATATAGTTCAAAAAGTTCATCCGTCATGTATTGTATATACAGTAGAGAAGTCCCCTTTTGGGGATACACTCACCAAAAGGTAGATATGAATGAGCCTTATCAATGTCACCAGGATCACTTCTTTCCTTTCTTTCACTCCTTCCACCGATATCCAACTTTGTTTGTATGCTCAGGTGTTCAGGTATTCATTATCTCTACGATGAAAAGCTGGGGGTGTAGTCTCCAAATAATCCACTGAAGGGTGCTGTGACTGGTCTGTGACAAGAGCTGCGATAAGATGCTCCTTCTTCCGGGTAGAGGGACAAAATGGCCTGGGAACCTGCCCAAGAACCGCTGCACCACCAGGTTGAGGACGTGAGCCATACAGGGCACATGGGTGAGCTGCCCCTGTCGCAGGGCGGAGAGGAGGTTGGTGCCATTATCAGAAACGACCATTCCTGGCTTAAGCTGGCGTGGCGTCAACCACCTCTCGGCCTGCCCCTGCAGAGCTGCCAGAACCTCTGGCCCAGTGTGGCTCCTGTCCCCCAAACACACCAGCGCAAGCACGGCATGGCATCTTTTTGCCTGCGTACTCGCGTAGCCCCTTGTACGCCTACGGAGCACCGCTGGTTCCGAGGACAGAGCACTCGAAGAGGACATGGAGGAAGAAGAAGAGGAGGGGGTGGAGGAGAGAGGTGTGTCACAACCAGTAGTAGCATTTTGGAGGCGTGGTGGCGGAACAACCTCCAACACTACTGCACCTTGTCCTGCATCCCTCCCAGCTGCCAATAGAGTGACCCAATGGGCCGTGAAAGAAAGATAACGTCCCTGTCCATGCCTGCTGGACCATGAGTCAGCGGTAATATGCACCTTACCGCTGACCGCCCTGTCCAGCGAGGCATGGACATTGCCTTCCACATGCCAGTAGAGAGACGGAATCGCCTTCCGTGAGAAAAAGTGGCGTTTGGGAACCTGCCACTGAGGAACCGCACATTGAACAAACTCACGGAAGGGGGCCGAGTCTATCAACTGAAAAGGCAGCAGTTGAAGTGCTAGCAATTTAGCCAAGCTAGCATTCAACCGCTGGGCATGTGGATGGCTGGGAGTATACTTCTTTCGACGGTCCAGCAGCTGGGGCAGGGAAATTTGCCTGCTACAATCGGACGTCGGTGTACTGCAAGTACTTGGTTGTGACACACCTAATTCTACACCTTCAGTCCTCTCAGAGCAGCTTTCAGAGAGGACTGAAGATATAGTGGGGATGGAGATCCCAGCTGATGAGGAGCAAGGAGAGGTCCGCTTTGTTCTTTGGTGTGGGTCTTTTATGTGTGCTTGCCAACGAGCTGCATGGCAGGTCGACATATGTCTGCTCATGCTTGTGGTGCCCAAGCGGCTGATGTTTTGGCCACGCGAGATACGCTTGAGACAAATATTGCAAATAGCAGTGGTGCGATCTGATGCACTCGTCTCAAAAAAGGCCCACACCAAAGAACTTTTGTGATAACGTGCAGAGGCAGCGCCCTGCACAGGCGGAGCTCTGCAGTGTGGTACAGTTGCTGTGCTGGCCTCTAGCTGGCCTCCAGGGGGCATCCTGCCTCGTTGGACATGTGACGCTGCATCCTCCTCCTCCTCCTCCTCTCTCCCTTCAGGCACCCACGTGGAGTCAGTGACCTCATCATCCCCTCCCTCTTCACCACTAGAGCAAACCTGGCAGTAAGCTGCAGCTGGTGGAACACTACTGCCAGATTGCTGTCCTTCAGCATCCCCTCTCTCTGCGCGCACACTACTGACTTCCTCAAGCTGGGTATCATCATCCGAGCCTTCGAATCGTTGGGCATCCTCCTGGAGCATGTACCCAACACTGTGCTCAAACAGTTCGGGGGACTCCTCAGGAGGACATGGTGGGTCTAGGGAAGGGGTGGCTGATGATGCCATTGAGTACGCGTTGGCAGCTGCTCTGCCAGTACCCTGAGCCTGGGTGAGAGAGGATGAGGAGGATGAGGAGGGCTTGGTCATCCATTCTACCAAGCCTTCGGCATGATGCGGCTCCACATGTCCAGCTGCCGAAAACAAAGACAAGCGTGTCCCATGGCCACGTGCTGATGACGATGCACGACCACGTCCACAGCCAGCACTGTTGTCTCTAGAAACAGAGCCTGCCTGCCCTGTGTTCTTGCCTCGGCACGCTCTGCCTCTCCTTGGCGGTCTTCCAGCCATTGTAGTCGGTAGTGTATATAGTATAAAAAATAGAACTCCTATGTGTGCTCACAACACACTGTAGGTCCTATGGGTGCTGACACTAACACACTATAGGTACTATGTGTGCTGCTGACAAGAAAATATAGGAGCTCTGTTTGCTGCCACTAACACACTAGAAGTCCTATGGGTGCTGCTGAGAAGAAAATATAGGAGCTCTGTTTGCTGCCACTAACACACTAGAAGTCCTATGGGTGCTGCTGAGAAGAAAATATAGGAGCTCTGTGTGATGCCACTAACACACTAGAAGTCCTATGGGTGCTGCTGAGATGAAAATATAGGAACTCTGTGTGATGCCACTAACACATTAGAAGTCCTATGGGTGCTGCTGAGAAGAAAATATAGGAGCTCTGTTTGCTGCCACTAACACACTAGAAGTCCTATGGGTGCTGCTGAGAAGAAAATATAGGAGCTCTGTGTGATGCCACTAACACACTAGAAGTCCTATGGGTGCTGCTGAGAAGAAAATATAGGAGCTCTGTTTGCTGCCACTAACACACTAGAAGTCCTATGGGTGCTGCTGAGAAGAAAATATAGGAGCTCTGTTTGCTGCCACTAACACACTAGAAGTCCTATGGGTGCTGCTGAGAAGAAAATATAGGAGCTCTGTTTGCTGCCACCAACACACTAGAAGTCCTATGGGTGCTGCTGAGAAGAAAATATAGGAGCTCTGTGTGATGCCACTAACACACTAGAAGTCCTATGGGTGCTGCTGAGAAGAAAATATAGGAGCTCTGTTTGCTGCCACTAACACACTAGAAGTCCTATGGGTGCTGCTGAGAAGAAAATATAGGAGCTCTGTTTGCTGCCACTAACACACTAGAAGTCCTATGGGTGCTGCTGAGAAGAAAATATAGGAGCTCTGTTTGCTGCCACTAACACACTAGAAGTCCTATGGGTGCTGCTGAGAAGAAAATATAGGAGCTCTGTTTGCTGCCACTAACACACTAGAAGTCCTATGGGTGCTGCTGAGAAGAAAATATAGGAGCTCTGTGTGATGCCACTAACACACTAGAAGTCCTATGGGTGCTGCTGAGAAGAAAATATAGGAGCTCTGTTTGCTGCCACTAACACACTAGAAGTCCTATGGGTGCTGCTGAGAAGAAAATATAGGAGCTCTGTTTGCTGCCACTAACACACTAGAAGTCCTATGGGTGCTGCTGAGAAGAAAATATAGGAGCTCTGTGTGATGCCACTAACACACTAGAAGTCCTATGGGTGCTGCTGAGAAGAAAATATAGGAGCTCTGTTTGCTGCCACTAACACACTAGAAGTCCTATGGGTGCTGCTGAGAAGAAAATATAGGAGCTCTGTTTGCTGCCACTAACACACTAGAAGTCCTATGGGTGCTGCTGAGAAGAAAATATAGGAGCTCTGTTTGCTGCCACTAACACACTAGAAGTCCTATGGGTGCTGCTGAGAAGAAAATATAGGAGCTCTGTGTGATGCCACTAACACACTAGAAGTCCTATGGGTGCTGCTGAGAAGAAAATATAGGAGCTCTGTTTGCTGCCACTAACACACTAGAAGTCCTATGGGTGCTGCTGAGAAGAAAATATAGGAGCTCTGTTTGCTGCCACTAACACACTAGAAGTCCTATGGGTGCTGCTGAGAAGAAAATATAGGAGCTCTGTGTGATGCCACTAACACACTAGAAGTCCTATGGGTGCTGCTGAGAAGAAAATATAGGAGCTCTGTTTGCTGCCACTAACACACTAGAAGTCCTATGGGTGCTGCTGAGAAGAAAATATAGGAGCTCTGTTTGCTGCCACTAACACACTAGAAGTCCTATGGGTGCTGCTGAGAAGAAAATATAGGAGCTCTGTTTGCTGCCACTAACACACTAGAAGTCCTATGGGTGCTGCTGAGAAGAAAATATAGGAGCTCTGTGTGATGCCACTAACACACTAGAAGTCCTATGGGTGCTGCTGAGAAGAAAATATAGGAGCTCTGTTTGCTGCCACTAACACACTAGAAGTCCTATGGGTGCTGCTGAGAAGAAAATATAGGAGCTCTGTTTGCTGCCACTAACACACTAGAAGTCCTATGGGTGCTGCTGAGAAGAAAATATAGGAGCTCTGTGTGATGCCACTAACACACTAGAAGTCCTATGGGTGCTGCTGAGAAGAAAATATAGGAGCTCTGTTTGCTGCCACTAACACACTAGAAGTCCTATGGGTGCTGCTGAGAAGAAAATATAGGAGCTCTGTGTGATGCCACTAACACACTAGAAGTCCTATGGGTGCTGCTGAGAAGAAAATATAGGAGCTCTGTTTGCTGCCACTAACACACTAGAAGTCCTATGGGTGCTGCTGAGAAGAAAATATAGGAGCTCTGTGTGATGCCACTAACACACTAGAAGTCCTATGGGTGCTGCTGAGATGAAAATATAGGAACTCTGTGTGATGCCACTAACACATTAGAAGTCCTATGGGTGCTGCTGAGAAGAAAATATAGGAGCTCTGTGTGATGCCACTAACACACTAGAAGTCCTATGGGTGCTGCTGAGAAGAAAATATAGGAGCTCTGTTTGCTGCCACTAACACACTAGAAGTCCTATGGGTGCTGCTGAGAAGAAAATATAGGAGCTCTGTGTGATGCCACTAACACACTAGAAGTCCTATGGGTGCTGCTGAGAAGAAAATATAGGAGCTCTGTGTGATGCCACTAACACACTAGAAGTCCTATGGGTGCTGCTGAGCAGAAAATATAGGAGCTCTGTTTGCTGCCACTAACACACTAGAAGTCCTATGGGTGCTGCTGAGAAGAAAATATAGGAGCTCTGTTTGCTGCCACTAACACACTAGAAGTCCTATGGGTGCTGCTGAGAAGAAAATATAGGAGCTCTGTTTGCTGCCACTAACACACTAGAAGTCCTATGGGTGCTGCTGAGAAGAAAATATAGGAGCTCTGTTTGCTGCCACCAACACACTAGAAGTCCTATGGGTGCTGCTGAGAAGAAAATATAGGAGCTCTGTGTGATGCCACTAACACACTAGAAGTCCTATGGGTGCTGCTGAGAAGAAAATATAGGAGCTCTGTTTGCTGCCACTAACACACTAGAAGTCCTATGGGTGCTGCTGAGAAGAAAATATAGGAGCTCTGTGTGATGCCACTAACACACTAGAAGTCCTATGGGTGCTGCTGAGAAGAAAATATAGGAGCTCTGTTTGCTGCCACTAACACACTAGAAGTCCTATGGGTGCTGCTGAGAAGAAAATATAGGAGCTCTGTTTGCTGCCACTAACACACTAGAAGTCCTATGGGTGCTGCTGAGAAGAAAATATAGGAGCTCTGTGTGATGCCACTAACACACTAGAAGTCCTATGGGTGGTGCTGAGAAGAAAATATAGGAGCTCTGTTTGCTGCCACTAACACACTAGAAGTCCTATGGGTGCTGCTGAGAAGAAAATATAGGAGCTCTGTTTGCTGCCACTAACACACTAGAAGTCCTATGGGTGCTGCTGAGAAGAAAATATAGGAGCTCTGTTTGCTGCCACTAACACACTAGAAGTCCTATGGGTGCTGCTGAGAAGAAAATATAGGAGCTCTGTGTGATGCCACTAACACACTAGAAGTCCTATGGGTGCTGCTGAGAAGAAAATATAGGAGCTCTGTTTGCTGCCACTAACACACTAGAAGTCCTATGGGTGCTGCTGAGAAGAAAATATAGGAGCTCTGTTTGCTGCCACTAACACACTAGAAGTCCTATGGGTGCTGCTGAGAAGAAAATATAGGAGCTCTGTGTGATGCCACTAACACACTAGAAGTCCTATGGGTGCTGCTGAGATGAAAATATAGGAACTCTGTGTGATGCCACTAACACATTAGAAGTCCTATGGGTGCTGCTGAGAAGAAAATATAGGAGCTCTGTTTGCTGCCACTAACACACTAGAAGTCCTATGGGTGCTGCTGAGAAGAAAATATAGGAGCTCTGTGTGATGCCACTAACACACTAGAAGTCCTATGGGTGCTGCTGAGAAGAAAATATAGGAGCTCTGTTTGCTGCCACTAACACACTAGAAGTCCTATGGGTGCTGCTGAGAAGAAAATATAGGAGCTCTGTTTGCTGCCACTAACACACTAGAAGTCCTATGGGTGCTGCTGAGAAGAAAATATAGGAGCTCTGTTTGCTGCCACTAACACACTAGAAGTCCTATGGGTGCTGCTGAGAAGAAAATATAGGAGCTCTGTGTGATGCCACTAACACACTAGAAGTCCTATGGGTGCTGCTGAGAAGAAAATATAGGAGCTCTGTTTGCTGCCACTAACACACTAGAAGTCCTATGGGTGCTGCTGAGAAGAAAATATAGGAGCTCTGTTTGCTGCCACTAACACACTAGAAGTCCTATGGGTGCTGCTGAGAAGAAAATATAGGAGCTCTGTGTGATGCCACTAACACACTAGAAGTCCTATGGGTGCTGCTGAGAAGAAAATATAGGAGCTCTGTTTGCTGCCACTAACACACTAGAAGTCCTATGGGTGCTGCTGAGAAGAAAATATAGGAGCTCTGTTTGCTGCCACTAACACACTAGAAGTCCTATGGGTGCTGCTGAGAAGAAAATATAGGAGCTCTGTTTGCTGCCACTAACACACTAGAAGTCCTATGGGTGCTGCTGAGAAGAAAATATAGGAGCTCTGTGTGATGCCACTAACACACTAGAAGTCCTATGGGTGCTGCTGAGAAGAAAATATAGGAACTCTGTGTGATGCCACTAACACATTAGAAGTCCTATGGGTGCTGCTGAGAAGAAAATATAGGAGCTCTGTTTGCTGCCACTAACACACTAGAAGTCCTATGGGTGCTGCTGAGATGAAAATATAGGAACTCTGTGTGATGCCACTAACACATTAGAAGTCCTATGGGTGCTGCTGAGAAGAAAATATAGGAGCTCTGTTTGCTGCCACTAACACACTAGAAGTCCTATGGGTGCTGCTGAGAAGAAAATATAGGAGCTCTGTGTGATGCCACTAACACACTAGAAGTCCTATGGGTGCTGCTGAGAAGAAAATATAGGAGCTCTGTTTGCTGCCACTAACACACTAGAAGTCCTATGGGTGCTGCTGAGAAGAAAATATAGGAGCTCTGTGTGATGCCACTAACACACTAGAAGTCCTATGGGTGCTGCTGAGAAGAAAATATAGGAGCTCTGTCTGCTGCCACTAACACACTAGAAGTCCTATGGGTGCTGCTGAGAAGAAAATATAGGAGCTCTGTGTGATGCCACTAACACACTAGAAGTCCTATGGGTGCTGCTGAGAAGAAAATATAGGAGCTCTGTTTGCTGCCACTAACACACTAGAAGTCCTATGGGTGCTGCTGAGAAGAAAATATAGGAGCTCTGTTTGCTGCCACTAACACACTAGAAGTCCTATGGGTGCTGCTGAGAAGAAAATATAGGAGCTCTGTGTGATGCCACTAACACACTAGAAGTCCTATGGGTGCTGCTGAGAAGAAAATATAGGAGCTCTGTTTGCTGCCACTAACACACTAGAAGTCCTATGGGTGCTGCTGAGAAGAAAATATAGGAGCTCTGTTTGCTGCCACTAACACACTAGAAGTCCTATGGGTGCTGCTGAGAAGAAAATATAGGAGCTCTGTTTGCTGCCACTAACACACTAGAAGTCCTATGGGTGCTGCTGAGAAGAAAATATAGGAGCTCTGTGTGATGCCACTAACACACTAGAAGTCCTATGGGTGGTGCTGAGAAGAAAATATAGGAGCTCTGTTTGCTGCCACTAACACACTAGAAGTCCTATGGGTGCTGCTGAGAAGAAAATATAGGAGCTCTGTTTGCTGCCACTAACACACTAGAAGTCCTATGGGTGCTGTTGGGGTGCAATGCTGTGCTAACAGCACTGCGGTTGGTACTACTGCAATACTGTACTAACAGTAAGCACGCACCAGACTAATCCCCAGCAGCAGCTAATAACACACTAACTGTGCAATCAGCAGCAATGAACGATCAATGACTTAGGTAGCAATGGTTTAGCAAAGAAATAGCCAATGGTTTAGCAAAGAAGAGCAAATCTTTCAGTATCAAGCAAAGACTGAATCAGCAGACTAATCTCTCCTAAAGCCGGAACTCATGTGACCGGGGCCGATGGCGTGGCGGCCTTTTAAATGGTGGGGCGTGTACTAAAGCCCCTGAGCTGTAATTGGCTACAGGCGTCCTGCCTGTAGCCAATTATTGCTCTCCGAGTTTCGGGCGCTGTGATTGGCCAAGCATGCGGGGTCACAGTGCATGCTTGGCCAATCATCAGCCAGCAATGCACTGCGCCGGCCGCGCCGGCCGCAATGCATTGCGGGGCCGCTCGCATCACACGAATGTGATGCGAACGGCCCAAATAGTTCTGGGCTCGACGAGCGAGCGAACGCCCGATGCTCGATTCGAACATGGGTTCGAATCGAGCACCGGGCCCATCCCTATCCAGGATAGCTCTGGTAATGCAGGTTAGGGGCGTGGAGGAGCCCAGTGTAGTTCCCAGAATTGGCCACAAAATGTTGCCATATTTATGGTTGGGAGCTCTGTAGTGAGAATAGGCAGTTTAGCTGCCTAGATAGCCATTAGAGGTCCCCAGAGTAGTGAGTGGAATGCACCATAGATAACCAGGAAGTGCCAGCCCTGCTCCTGCCAGTGTGGAACATTTTGGCTCTGTATGAATAGTCTGGTGGGAGTCTGCCTGGGGTCATTGGTGGGTCATGGAAGGTAGTATAAGGCCCAAAGATCTAATCTTTGAAGGGTATAGCTGCTGGGAGCTTCCCCTTAGGGAGGAAGCAAGGAAGGAGAAGTTCAGAACTAATGGGACTACTCACACTTCTTTATTCAGCTCTCACCTCTGCTGTTATTTGTTTGCAATAAATGTGCCGTCTCTATGGGGTGACTGATTTGGGGTGTACTGTGTTCCAATAAAGTGTTAAAAACTGTCGTTCAATTAACTCTTCTTTCTCCTAACCTTGTGCTTCATGGGCTGCTGTTGGGGCCCTGGTTGTAAGGCCTGAGTAAGGCATGAGACAGACTACTGTTGGTGCTAGTCAGGCCAGGCTGGGGGCCTTGCAGGGGTTCCCTTTGTAAAGTTGCCCCTGTGAGGATCCTGTGTCCATAGAACCTTAGTGAGTCTAAGAGACCAGCCGATGCCAGGTAGGAATGGGTTCAATAGCAAGGGTGCTTCCCCACTACAAGTTTGTGCATTTAAAGGACATTCAGTCCAGCACCACTCGCAACAGTAACACAGGTGAATGGCTGGAGGGATCCAAGGTCTGAGGATGAAACCCCACCCCACTGGAACTAGAGTACATTGGTAGAAATCAGGGAGGGGCTCCACACAGTAGCTGGTCCTTCTGGAGGAGCTGTATGCTATGGAGTTAAAGGGGCTGGTTTTATGTATGGATAGGGGGAGACACTGCTGTTGAATTTCACGTGCAGGCAAGATATTATCAGACAGCAATTGTTTATGTTACAGGACTGAAATAAATTTCCTAATAATGATTTTTTTTTCTACAGTATGGATCTAAAAGCAAACAAGCTGTACAGGTAGGTACACAGTGTTCATATTGCATATTTTAGTTGCCCATTAAGTAAAAAAAATAAAAATAAAAAAATAAACAAAGGATTCAAATATCAGAAACAAAAGTATATGAAGAAGTGAAAGATGAGAATGTGTACGAAAATTAAAAATGTAGTTCTTTTAAATCAACAGAAATACAATGTATAAGCAGATGTAATATTGCTGAAAGATTTTAAATAAGCTTTGGAGCATGATGAAATGTGATCAAATATTGAACAACCACTTACAGGATAAGTCTGAGCTTAAGTTTTAAGGCCCTTAATCCCTATAAAATATTCTTGTTTCAAGTGTTCAGAAAAAAGGGACTGTAGACCATCTGCAAGTAACAAAATTTCTAATGAAAAATGTAGTTTTAGATAAAGGTTCACATGCCAGCTGGAGTTTTAGAAAGGAAAAAAAAAATCACGCAAGCTCAGTTTTTTCCCTGTGAATGCCAAATGCTGTCATTTATGTATACCTTACAACTCTTCAACATGAAAAACTGGGCCACCCCAGTGTATCTATAATTTGTTCTAATTTTGACTATAATTGGGCAGACCACACCCACTTTTATAATTCTTAATCTTTTAGCTCTGAGATATGGCCAGCGGTACCCATGGCCAGCTGTACCAGCTGTATCTAAGGTTAAGCAGACAATATGTAAAACACTTAATCATCGGATTTAATTTTTAAATATACAGTAGGTCACCTTTTTGAACAAAGTTGGGGATTTTGTATGACTAACTAGAATATTCATGCCTAAAAAATGGGTATAGATATCTGTACATTTTGCTAAAACATACATGTACCACCTACTGTGAAAATGAATCCTCTAGTTATGGTATAGCTCCAGGTTGTTGCATAATGTAATGCACTAAACCAGGGGTCTCCAAACTTTCTAAACAAAGGGCCAGATTACATTCCTTCAGACTTTAGGGGGGGGGCATATTGTGGCCAGTGGGAATAGAAAATGCTCCAACGTCAATGGGAGTAAACAATGCTTCCATTGGCGTGGTAAGTGGAACTACATTTTTTTATAGCATCTGTGGTTAAATGGAGGAGCAATAGTGTGCCATCATTGGTGTAAGTGGGAGAAATAGTGCCTCGTGATTGGTGTTAGTGAGAGAAATAGTGCACCATTGTTGGTATCAGTGGGAGGAATAATTTTCCATCACTGTTGTTAGTGGAATAGTACCCCATTGTTGGTGTCAGTGGAAGGAATAGTGCTTCATTGTTGGTGTCAGCAGGAGGAATACTGTCTCTTATCAGTAGGAGGAATAGTTAATTAAAGGGGTTGTAAAGGTTTGTTTTTTATTTTCTAAATAGGTTCCTTTAAGCTTGTGCACTGTTGGTTCACTTACCTTTTCCTTTGATTTACCTTCTAAATGTTTTTTTTCTTTGTCTGAATTTCTCACTTCCTGTTTCTCCTCACTAAACTTCACACCATCATCCGAGTGGTGTTGACTCAGCCAGAACAGCTTACTGAACAACTTACTGAGGAGGAACAGGAAGTGAGAAATTCACACAAAGAAAACAAAGAAACATTTTTTTAGAAGGGAAATCTAAGGAAAAGGTTAGTGAACCAACAATGCACTAGCTTAAAGAATTTAGAAAATAAATTCTATTTTTATTTAGAAAATAAAAAACAAACCTTTACAACTCCTTTAAGGGCCACATAAAGGCAAGTAAAGGGCCACATTCGGGCCATGGGCCAGAGTTTGGATAACACTGCTCTAAACCAAACCTGAATATAAAGTACAGTATAACAGGCTAATCTGGATTGGGAAAGAGAGAATCCAAGAGTCTTTCTTCTAGCAAAATGCACTGGAGTCAGTAGAGAAGGTAAAATGAAGACAATTTTAGTAGATTTAGGTGAAATTGGCTTTAACTCTTTTGCTGATACCAATGTAAAGCCTACAATAGAACAAAACCACTTGAAGCTGTCCAGCTCAGTAAGCTTTGCGTTGGCCGCATTCCCATCTGCATTACGCTTATGGTTGCTCAAGTAACTTTGAATTTATTGCAGAAATTACCCCTAGGCCCAAACGCGTAATGAATAGCTGTGGTCAGCAGCTGTCCAGGATGGTGAGTGGGGGATCGCTAAATACATCTCATATTAAATGATCCCTCACTTTCTTGAATGGAGTGAAAGAACACTGGAGTGCTTATTACTGAGCACTCTGGATTTGATTCATAACTGGAGAGATAGTAAACATGAATGGCATAGACAATAGGGATTATTTTCAGATATGTTCAGATATGTACCCAAAGCTCCCTCTGGATAAAAATAAATAAATGAATAAATAATTAAACCAGAAATAACCCACCTCCTCCAATACACACACATTGTGATAATGTACATTTTGTGTGTTGGTGCACCGACACACCAAGGGCCCATTCACACCAGCAGTGGCTTGTTGTGGTGCACATGACTCCCACATGCTGGTATGAGATGTGCACATGCACTGCAGTGCATTGTTACAATACATCACAGTGCTTGATTTTTTTTCTTTTATTTCAACTTTTTAAAATTACATTTATTCAACTCTTTTGCTGCACATTTACTGTCAGTCAGGGAGATGGTGCCTTGTGGCGCTCACTGAAAGCATGACTTCACTCTGCCATTGCTGAGACACTGCCCTACTGACACCATCCACTGCTCTACTGAAACTGTACACTGCTCTAATGACACCGCTCACTGCTCTACTGACACAGTTCACTGCCCTACTGACTGATGCTGTCCACTGCTCTGACACCATTCACTGCCCTACTGACACTGTCCACTGTTCTACTGACACTGTTCACTGCCCTACTGAATCTGTCAACTGCCCTACTGATACTGTCCACTGCCCTACTGATACTGTCCACTGTTCTACTGACACTGTTCACTGCCCTACTGAAACTGTCAACTGCCCTACTGACACCGTCCACTGCTGTACTGACACTGTTCACTACCTTATTGACTGACACTGTCCAGTGCTCTGCTGACACCATCCACTGCTCCATGACCAGGAAGGGACAGGGGGCAGGAGAGGCAGCTGCCCCATGTGCTGTTATGTGATGTGGGGGAGGTGACTGTGTGGAGAGGTACTGCCACTACAAGCTGACAGGAGTACTGACAGCAGCATTACTACTTCTGGCAGCTTAGCACAGGAAAAGGCAAGCCAATCTGGAGAGCAGAAGAGAACCAGGTGGGAGTGCGGGCTGTGTTCTCTCTCCCCTCCAGCTCCTTCTCTTGCCACTGCAGCGCTCCTGCACCGGGACTGTCGGATTGGAACTGTGCAGGGTTTTGTTACCCACCCCCATCTCCTCCAAGCAAAGAGTTTGAGTAGGGGGCATGTAAGCAAACTCTGTAACATCCTGATCTGATAGTCAGTGGTGTTATTGACCCATCCCATACCCCTGCAGCAGTGGCATCTCTCCCCATCAGATGCCTGGCAAAAGTGTTAAAAGTCAGTTAAGAGTCAGCCCTAGACTTCTCAATTCTGATGTGTCAAGAGGAGCCTAGGAGGAAGGACATCGCACAGCCATCTGACACGCTCGATCTGTGTATTTGAGGAGGGGGGAATTGCACTGGGAACAGGGCCGATCCTAGGCAGGGTGCGTGGGGTGCTCCACACCCAGGCGCTGCAGAGGTTGGGGTGCCAAAAGCTCCAGAGTGCTCCCCTCCCTCCTCCTTTTCTGTGTCCAGAGGCGGAGCGCATGTAGCGGGTGCTGCGGTTCCCCATCCCGCTTGCTCTCTCCGCTGGCAACTGACAAGAGTGCATACCTCCCGCTGTCCTTGGAATCCGGGCTGGGTACCGCAGCAGAGCCTAGTCCCGGAACACGTTCCGGTACTAGGGCTCCACTAATTATTCTGTCTGGTGCGCGTGGAGCAGTCTCCTGTCTGCCCCGCCCCCTCTGCTTGTGTCGGCTCTTCTCCCATAGGCGATGTGATGAGAGGCTTCTGGGTTGGCCGGAGCTGCTGCCACGTATGCCCCGCCCCCTGTAATGTGCTTCTGCTCCCAGCGCGCCTGAGCTTCAGGGATCTATTGGATAGGTACTGATCTATGGGGACACCTGCTGTGGGGGGCTCTGATGGGGGACACCTGCTGTGGGGGGACTCTGATGGGGGACACCTGCTGTGGGGCGGCTCTGATGGGGGACACCTGCTGTGGGGGGACTCTGATGGAGGACACCTGCTGTGGGGGGACTCTGATGGGGGACACCTGATGTGGGGGGACTCTGATGGGGGACATCTGCTGTGGGGGGCTCTGATGGGAGAGACTCTGATGGGGTGCACCTGCTGTGGAGAGGCTCTGATGGGGGACACCTGCTGTGGGGGGACTCTGATGGGGGACACCTGCTGTGAGGGGCTCTGTTGGGGTACACCTGCTGTGGGGGGACTTTGATGGGGGACACCTGCTGTGGGGGGACTTTGATGGAAGACACCTGCTGTGGGGAGGCTCTGATGGGGGACACCTGCTGTGGGGGCTCTGATGGGGGACACCTGCGGTGGGGGGGCTCTGATGGGGGACACCTGCTGTGGGGGGCTCTGATGAGGGACACCTGCTGTGGGGGGGACTCTGATGGGGGACACCTGCTGTGGGGAGGCTCTGATAGGGGACACCTGCTGTGGGAGGCTCTGATGGGGGACACCTGCTGTGGGGAGGCTCTGATGGGGGACACCTGCTGTCGGGAGGCTCTGATGGGGGACACCTGCTCTGGGGGGACTTTGATGGGGGACACCTGCTGTGGGGGGCTCTGATGAGGGACATCTGCTGTGGGGGGACTTTGATGGAGGACACCTGCTGTGGGGGCTCTGATTGGGGACACCTGCTGTGGGGGGGCTCTGATGGGGGACACCTGCTGTGGGGGGCTCTGATGGGGACACCTGATGTGGGGGGACTCTGATGGGGGACATCTTGTGTCTGGGGCTCTGATGGGAGAGACTCTGATGGGGTGCACCTGCTGTGGAGAGGCTCTGATGGGGGACACCTGCTGTGGGAGGACTCTGATGGGGGACACCTGCTGTGAGGGGCTCTGATGGGGTACATCTGCTGTGGGGGGACTTTGATGGGGGACACCTGCTGTGGGGGGCTCTGATGGGGACATCTGCTGTGGGGGGACTTTGATGGAAGACACCTGCTGTGGGGAGGCTCTGATGGGGGACACCTGCTGTGGGGGGGCTCTGATGGGGACATCTGCTGTGGGTGGACTTTGATGGAAGACACCTGCTGTGGGGAGGCTCTGATGGGGGACACCTGCTGTGGGGGCTCTGATGGGGGACACCTGCGGTGGGGGGCTCTGATGGGGGACACCTGCTGTGGGGGGCTCTGATGAGGGACACCTGCTGTGGGGGGGACTCCGATGGGGGACACCTGCTGTGGGGAGGCTCTGATGGGGGACACCTGCTGTGGGGAGGCTCTGATGGGGGACCCCTGCTGTCGGGAGGCTCTGATGGGGGACACCTGCTGTGGGGGGCTCTGATGGGGGACATCTGCTGTGGGGGGACTTTGATGGAGGACACCTGCTGTGGGGGCTCTGACTGGGGACACCTGCTGTGGGGGGGCGCTGATGGGGGACACCTACTGTGGGGGGCTCTGATGGGGACACCTGTTGTGGGGGGCTCTGATGAGGGACACCCTCTGGGGGAGGCTCTGATGGGGGACACCTGCTGTGGGGGGACTTTGATGGAGGACACCTGCTGTGGGGGCTCTGACTGGGGACACCTGCTGTGGGGGGGCGCTGATGGGGGACACCTACTGTGGGGGGCTCTGATGGGGACACCTGTTGTGGGGGGCTCTGATGAGGGACACCCTCTGGGGGAGGCTCTGATGGGGGACACCTGCTGTGGGGGGACTTTGATGGAGGACACCTGCTGTGGGGGCTCTGACTGGGGACACCTGCTGTGGGGGGGCGCTGATGGGGGACACCTGCTGTGGGGGGCTCTAATGGGGACACCTGTTGTGGGGGGCTCTGATGAGGGACACCCTCTGGGGGAGGCTCTGATGTGGGACACCTGCTGTGGGGGGGCTCTGATGGGGACATTTGCTGTGGGGGACACCTACTGTGGGGGGGCTCTGATGAGGGACACCTGCTGTGGGGGGGCTCTGATGGGAGACACCTGCTGTGGGGGGGCTCTGATGGGAACCCTGATGTAAGGAGGGATTCTGATGGGGACTTTGATATAAGCTGTGAGTGCCGCAGGTCACTCTCTCACCAGAATGTCCCTGATTCTCAACTTTAAAAGTTGGGAGTAGTGATGAGCCGAACACCCCCGGGTTCGGTTCGCACCAGAACCCGCGAACGGACCGAAAGTTTGTACGAACATTAGAACCCTATTAAATACAATGGATGCGAACGTTCGAATTCTAAAGTGCTAATTATAACGACTATTATGCATGTTATTGTCCTAAAAAGGGTTTGGGAACCCGGGTTCTGCACCAGGGGACATGTATCAATGCAAAAAGAAGTTTTAAAAACGGTCGTTTTTCGGGAGCAGTCATTTTAATGATGCATAAAGTGAAAAAAAAAAAGTCAAATATTCCTTTAAATATCGTACCTGGGGGGTGTCTAAAGTATGCCTGTGAAGTGCCACGTGTTTCCCGTGTTTAGAACTGTCCCTGCACAAAATGACACTTCTAAAGGAAAAAAAAGCCATTTAAAACTGCTTGCGGCTTTAATGTAATGTCTGATCCCAGTAATATGGATGAAAATCTTTAAGAAAAATGGCATAGCTACCCCATGACCCCCCCCCCCCCCCCCCACCCCAGCCCATTACCAGCCCCTTTGGGTCTTGTATGGATATTAAGGGGAACCCCGCACATAAAATAAAAAAGGCCCTATATACTCTGAACAGCCGTATACAGGCGGTGCATACAAGACAGGGACTGTAGGTTTGTTCTTATGTAGAATCTGTTTGTAATTTTGAACAGGTACATTGTTTAAGTGTAGCTCCAACCCGAAAATCTATTTTTAAACTTTTTGGAAAACATAGGTAAGGGTTATCACCCCTGTAACATTTGTTTTGCTGTCTGTGCCCCTGTTCAGAACATTTCACCTCACTTTCCGTCCCAATGACAACTGTTTTTGAAATGTGGTGTTTTTCTTGAAACAAGGATTGGTGATAAAGCATCAGTACAGAGGAGACACCTTTCTCCCATATTAATTCTTACAGGAGAGAATTTTCCTTCCTAGGGGTAGATTTCCTCTCACTTCCTGTTGTCTTATTGCGTTTGCAAGTAGGAGTCGTTTGTAAGTTGGATGTTTGAAAGTAGGGACCTGCCGTATATACTCTGCAGAAATAGGCCCCTTAGTTGTTGGTGTTGGCACAACACTGTAAGCACTCACAGTTACTCTTGGTTGGTGCTGGAACGCCCTGCTGTCAACTATTATATCAGGAATTGTAATTACATATAATTGTTGAACAGTGGTAGTAAAAATTGGGCCTTTGATGGTGGTGCTGGTGCCACAACACTGTAAGCCCTGACAGTTACTCTTGGTGTGTGCAGCAATGGGCCCTGCTGTGAATTATTAGATCAAGAATTGTAATTGCATGCCCCTGTTGAACAGGGGCTGAAAAATTGGGCCTTTCGTGGTGGTGGTGTTGCCACAACACTGTAAGCCCTCAGAGTTACTCTTGGTGGGTGCAGGAATGGGCCCTGCTGTGAATTATTAGATCAAGAATTGTAATTACATGCCCCTTTTAAACAGGGGCTGAAAAATTGGGCCTTTCGTGGTGGTGGTGGTGGTGGCGTTGCCACAACACTGTAAGCCCTCAGAGTTACTCTTGGTGGGTGCAGCAATGGGCCCTGCTGTGAATTATTAGATCAAGAACTGTAATTACATGCCCCTGTTGAACAGGGGCTGAAAAATTGGGCCTTAGGCACTGGTGGCACAACACTGCAACCCCTCACAGATACTGTACTTGGAGCACAGCAATGAGCCCTGTTGCAAAGTATTGCTTCAAAAATTTTAATTACACGCCCCTGTTAAACAGGGGCTGAAAAATTGGGCCTTAGGCACTGGTGGCGGCACCCATAAACAAAAATGATCTTCCAAGCTATCATCATCAATCGTATCATTGAGGACTCGGAGGAGGAGGATAGCCAGTCAACATAACAGCACAGGCACTCAGCATCAGCATCAGTCTTGAAGGGATGTGACATGTTAAAATCAATTAGTCTGTTATATCAGCATCAGGTGTGTGGTAGCTGGTGGTGATCCAAGACTGGTTCATCTTGATGAAAGTCAGTCGATCAACCGAGTCGGTGGACAGGCGCACCCTGTGATCCGTGACAAATCCTCCAGCAGCACTGAATGTGCGTTCCGAAAGAACGCTGGATGCAGGACAGGCCAGTAGCTCAATTGCATACTGTGCAAGCTCTGGCCAGTGATCCATCCTCAAGACCCAGTAAGCCAGAGGATTTTCAGTGGGGAAGGTGTCCAAGTCTGACCTTGCCCCTAGATATTCCTGCACCATGTTTATCAGACGCTGGCGATGGTTGCTGGAACCGATCATACTTTGGGGCTGCGGACTAAAGAATTGTCTGAACGCATCAGTCAGACGGCCACCTTCCCCACCGCTCCTTCTTTGACTGGCCGAAGCCTCAGCAACTCGTTGTCCAGGACCAGGAGTTTGTAACCTCCCAGTCTCTGGGAACGCATTGCACAGACCTTTCTGCAAGGCCTCCCGGAGTTGTCTCATCCTCTGCTCCCTCTGCGACGGTAACATAAGGTCCGCAACCTTACCCTTGTACCGTGGATCAAGGAGAGTGGCCAGCCAGTAATGGTCCCTCTCCTTGATCCGAAGAATACGAGGATCCTTCCGCAGACTTTGCAGGATCAGGGAGGCCATGCAGCGTAGGTTAGCTGAGGCATTCGGTCCGGAGTCCTCTGGGTCACTAAGGACGACATGATCCGCAGCCACCTCCTCCCAGCCACGTACAAGTCCACTGGTTTCTTGGGACTGTAAATCATCCCTAAAAGACTGCTGCTGATGATGCTGAGTGCCAGCCTCCACCTCCATGCTGACACAATCCTCCTCCTCCTCCTCCTCCTCCTCTTCCTGTGCGATGGGTGGGACAGAAGGAACACTGTCTGGGTAAAGGGGGCCTTGAGAGGCAAGGAAGTCCTCCTCTTCCTGCCTCTGTTCTGCCTCAAGTGCCCTGTCCATTATTCCACGCAGCGTGTGCTCCAACAGGTGGACAAGAGGTACAGTGTCACTGATGCATGCACTGTCACTGCTCACCATCCTCGTGGCCTCCTCAAATGGTGCCAGGACAGTGCATGCATCCCTGATCATGCCCCACTGGCGTGGAGAAAAAAAACCAAGCTCCCCTGACCCTGTCCTGGTGCCGTAGTCGCACAGGTACTCATTGATGGCCCTCTGCTGCGTGTGCAGCCGCTGCAGCATGGCCAACGTTGAGTTCCACCTGGTGGGCATGTCACATATAAGGCGGTTCTTGGGCAGGTTCAACTCCTTTTGCAGCTCAGCCAGGCGAGCGCTGGCATTATAAGATCTGCGGAAATGCACACAGACTTTCCTGGCCTGCCTCAGGACATCCTGTAAGCCCGGGTACCTGCCCAAGAACCGCTGCACCACCAGGTTAAGGACGTGAGCCACACAGGGCACATGCGTCAGTTGTCCCTGTCGGAGGGCGGAGAGGAGGTTGGTGCCATTGTCGCAAACCACCATTCCTGGCTTAAGCTGGAGTGGCGTCAACCACCTCTCGGCCTGGCCCTGCAGAGCAGACAGGACCTCTGCCCCAGTGTGGCTTCTGTCCCCCAAACACACCAGCGCAAGCACGGCATGGCATCTTTTTGCCTGCGTACTTGCGTAGCCCCTTGAACGGCTACGGAGCACCGCTGGTTCAGAGGACAAAGCACAGGAAGAGGCCATGGAGGAAGAAGAAGAGGAGGGGGTGGAGGAGAGAGGTGTGTCACAACCACTAGTAGCATTTTGTAGGCGTGGCGGTGGAACAACCTCCAACACTACTGCACCTTGTCCTGCATCCTTCCCAGCTGCCAAAAGAGTGACCCAATGGGCCGTGAAAGAAAGGTAACGTCCCTGTCCATGCCTGCTGGACCATGAGTCAGCGGTAATATGCACCTTACCGCTGACCGCCCTGTCCAGCGAGGCCAAGACATTGCCTTCCACATGCCGGTAGAGAGCCGGAATAGCCTTCCGTGAGAAAAAGTGGCGTTTGGGAACCTGCCACTGAGGAACCGCACATTGCACAAACTCACGGAAGGGGGCCGAGTCTACCAACTGAAAAGGCAGCAGTTGAAGCGCTAGCAATTTAGCCAAGCTAGCATTCAACCGCTGGGCATGTGGATGGCTGGGAGTGAACTTCTTTCGACGGTCCAGCAGCTGGGGCAGGGAAATTTGCCTGCTAGAATCGGACGTCGGTGTACTGCTAGCAGAGTGGCCGCAAGTACTTGGCTGTGACACACCTAATTCTACACCTTCATTCCTCTCAGTGCATGTTTCAGAGAGGACTGAAGTTATAGTGGGGTTGGAGATCCCAGCTGATGCGGTGCAAGGAGAGGTCCGCTTTGTTCTTTGGTGTGGGTCTTTGAGGTAGGCTTGCCAACGAGCTGCATGGCAGGTCAACATATGTCTGGTCAGGCATGTGGTACCCAAGCGGCTGATGTTTTGGCCACGCGATATACGCTTGAGACATATGTTGCAAACAGCAGCTGTGCGATCTGATGCACTAGCCTCAAAAACGGCCCACACCAAAGAACTTTTTGAATGACGGGCAGAGGCAGCGCCCTGCACAGGCGGAGCTCTGCGGTGTGATTCCGTCGGTGTACTGCCCTTACGCTGGCCACCAAAGGGCATCCTGCCTCGTTGGAGATGTGCCTCCTCCTCATCCTCCTCCTCCTCCTCTCTCCTATTAGGCACCCACGTGGAGTCAGTGACCTCATCATCCCCTCCCTCCTCATCACTGGAGCCAATCTGGCAGTATGCTGCAGCTGCTGGAACATGACTGCCAGATTGGTGTCCTTCTTGAGCATCCCCTCTGTCTGCTCTCACGCTACTGCCTTTCTGTAGCTGGGTTTCATCATCAGACCCTTCGAAACGCTGGGCATCCTCCTGGAGCATGTACCCAACACTGTGCTCAAACAGTTCGGGGGACTCCTCAGGAGGAGGACATGGTGGGTCTAGGGAAGGAGTGACTGATGATGAGTCTGACATTGATACCAGGGAAGAGGACGCTTTGGCATCTGCTTTGCCAGTACCCTGAGCCTGGGTGAGAGAGGATGAGGAGGAGGAGGAGGGCTTGGTCATCCACTCTACCAAGTCTTCGGCATGATGTGGCTCAACATGTCCAGCTGCCGAAAAGAAGGACAAGCGTGTCCCATGGCCATGTGCTGATGACAATGCACCGCGTCCACGACCAGCACTGTTGCCCCCAGACACAGAGCCTGCTTGCCCTCTTTTATTGCCTCCTGACTGTCTGCCTCTCCTTGTTTGCCTTCCAGACATTCTAATGGATGGCATGCAGGGAGATGGGAAAAAAGCAATAAGGGCTACCTTCAGGTGTCCTTCTCTGTCCCTTTACTTAAGGATTTCTAAATATGGTTGAGGATGATTGCTTTCGCACAGAATAGCACAATGACAATTTCCCTGACTGTCCAAAAAACAAGGATTTCAAAGATGGTTGATGAGGAATGCTTTAGCACAGTATAGCACAAGGAGAATTTCCCTCACTGTCCTTCCCTGTCCCTAGAAACAAGGATTAGCACAGTAAAACACACTGACACTCTCGCTACCTATAGTTTTCTGTCCCTAGAAAAAATGTTTTTTTAAAGATGGTTGATGATCAATGCTTTAGCACAGTATAGCACAAGGAGAATTTCCCTCACTGTCCTTCCCTGTCCCTAGAAACAAGGATTAGCACAGTAAAACACACTGACACTCTCGCTACCTATAGTTTTCTGTCCCTAGAAAAAATGTTTTTTTAAAGATGGTTGATGATCAATGCTTTAGCACAGTATAGCACAAGGAGAATTTCCCTCACTGTCCTTCCCTGTCCCTAGAAACAAGGATTAGCACAGTAAAACACACTGACACTCTCGCTACCTATAGTTTTCTGTCCCTAGAAAAAATATTTTTAAAGATGGTTGATGATCAATGCTTTAGCACAGTATAGCACAAGGAGAATTTCCCTCACTGTCCTTCCCTGTCCCTAGAAACAAGGATTAGCACAGTAAAACACACTGACACTCTCCCTACCTATAGTTTTCTGTCCCTAGAAAAAATGTTTTTTTAAAGATGGTTGATGATCAATGCTTTAGCACAGTATAGCACAAGGAGAATTTCCCTCACTGTCCTTCCCTGTCCCTAGAAACAAGGATTAGCACAGTAAAACACACTGACACTCTCGCTACCTATAGTTTTCTGTCCCTAGAAAAAATGTTTTTTTAAAGATGGTTGATGATCAATGCTTTAGCACAGTATAGCACAAGGAGAATTTCCCTCACTGTCCTTCCCTGTCCCTAGAAACAAGGATTAGCACAGTAAAACACACTGACACTCTCCCTACCTATAGTTTTCTGTCCCTAGAAAAAATGTTTTTTTAAAGATGGTTGATGATCAATGCTTTAGCACAGTATAGCACAAGGAGAATTTCCCTCACTGTCCTTCCCTGTCCCTAGAAACAAGGATTAGCACAGTAAAACACACTGACACTCTCGCTACCTATAGTTTTCTGTCCCTAGAAAAAATGTTTTTTTAAAGATGGTTGATGATCAATGCTTTAGCACAGTATAGCACAAGGAGAATTTCCCTCACTGTCCTTCCCTGTCCCTAGAAACAAGGATTAGCACAGTAAAACACACTGACACTCTCGCTACCTATAGTTTTCTGTCCCTAGAAAAAATGTTTTTTTAAAGATGGTTGATGATCAATGCTTTAGCACAGTATAGCACAAGGAGAATTTCCCTCACTGTCCTTCCCTGTCGCTAGAAACAAGGATTAGCACAGTAAAACACACTGACACTCTCCCTACCTATAGTTTTCTGTCCCTAGAAAAAATGTTTTTTTAAAGATGGTTGATGATCAATGCTTTAGCACAGTATAGCACAAGGAGAATTTCCCTCACTGTCCTTCCCTGTCCCTAGAAACAAGGATTAGCACAGTAAAACACACTGACACTCTCGCTACCTATAGTTTTCTGTCCCTAGAAAAAATGTTTTTTTAAAGATGGTTGATGATCAATGCTTTAGCACAGTATAGCACAAGGAGAATTTCCCTCACTGTCCTTCCCTGTCCCTAGAAACAAGGATTAGCACAGTAAAACACACTGACACTCTCGCTACCTAAAGTTTTCTGTCCCTAGAAAAAATGTTTTTTTAAAGATGGTTGATGATCAATGCTTTAGCACAGTATAGCACAAGGAGAATTTCCCTCACTGTCCTTCCCTGTCCCTAGAAACAAGGATTAGCACAGTAAAACACACTGACACTCTCCCTACCTATAGTTTTCTGTCCCTAGAAAAAATGTTTTTTTAAAGATGGTTGATGATCAATGCTTTAGCACAGTATAGCACAAGGAGAATTTCCCTCACTGTCCTTCCCTGTCCCTAGAAACAAGGATTAGCACAGTAAAACACACTGACACTCTCGCTACCTATAGTTTTCTGTCCCTAGAAAAAATGTTTTTTTAAAGATGGTTGATGATCAATGCTTTAGCACAGTATAGCACAAGGAGAATTTCCCTCACTGTCCTTCCCTGTCCCTAGAAACAAGGATTAGCACAGTAAAACACACTGACACTCTCCCTACCTATAGTTTTCTGTCCCTAGAAAAAATGTTTTTTTAAAGATGGTTGATGATCAATGCTTTAGCACAGTATAGCACAAGGAGAATTTCCCTCACTGTCCTTCCCTGTCCCTAGAAACAAGGATTAGCACAGTAAAACACACTGACACTCTCGCTACCTATAGTTTTCTGTCCCTAGAAAAAATGTTTTTTTAAAGATGGTTGATGATCAATGCTTTAGCACAGTATAGCACAAGGAGAATTTCCCTCACTGTCCTTCCCTGTCCCTAGAAACAAGGATTAGCACAGTAAAACACACTGACACTCTCCCTACCTATAGTTTTCTGTCCCTAGAAAAAATGTTTTTTTAAAGATGGTTGATGATCAATGCTTTAGCACAGTATAGCACAAGGAGAATTTCCCTCACTGTCCTTCCCTGTCCCTAGAAACAAGGATTAGCACAGTAAAACACACTGACACTCTCGCTACCTATAGTTTTCTGTCCCTAGAAAAAATGTTTTTTTAAAGATGGTTGATGATCAATGCTTTAGCACAGTATAGCACAAGGAGAATTTCCCTCACTGTCCTTCCCTGTCCCTAGAAACAAGGATTAGCACAGTAAAACACACTGACACTCTCGCTACCTAAAGTTTTCTGTCCCTAGAAAAAATGTTTTTTTAAAGATGGTTGATGATCAATGCTTTAGCACAGTATAGCACAAGGAGAATTTCCCTCACTGTCCTTCCCTGTCCCTAGAAACAAGGATTAGCACAGTAAAACACACTGACACTCTCCCTACCTATAGTTTTCTGTCCCTAGAAAAAATGTTTTTTTAAAGATGGTTGATGATCAATGCTTTAGCACAGTATAGCACAAGGAGAATTTCCCTCACTGTCCTTCCCTGTCCCTAGAAACAAGGATTAGCACAGTAAAACACACTGACACTCTCGCTACCTATAGTTTTCTGTCCCTAGAAAAAATGTTTTTTTAAAGATGGTTGATGATCAATGCTTTAGCACAGTATAGCACAAGGAGAATTTCCCTCACTGTCCTTCCCTGTCCCTAGAAACAAGGATTAGCACAGTAAAACACACTGACACTCTCCCTACCTATAGTTTTCTGTCCCTTGAAAAAATGTTTTTTTAAAGATGGTTGATGATCAATGCTTTAGCACAGTATAGCACAAGGAGAATTTCCCTCACTGTCCTTCCCTGTCCCTAGAAACAAGGATTAGCACAGTAAAACACACTGACACTCTCGCTACCTATAGTTTTCTGTCCCTAGAAAAAATGTTTTTTTAAAGATGGTTGATGATCAATGCTTTAGCACAGTATAGCACAAGGAGAATTTCCCTCACTGTCCTTCCCTGTCCCTAGAAACAAGGATTAGCACAGTAAAACACACTGAAACTCTCCCTACCTATAGTTTTCTGTCCCTAGAAAAAATGTTTTTTTAAAGATGGTTGATGATCAATGCTTTAGCACAGTATAGCACAAGGAGAATTTCCCTCACTGTCCTTCCCTGTCCCTAGAAACAAGGATTAGCACAGTAAAACACACTGACACTCTCGCTACCTATAGTTTTCTGTCCCTAGAAAAAATGTTTTTTTAAAGATGGTTGATGATCAATGCTTTAGCACAGTATAGCACAAGGAGAATTTCCCTCACTGTCCTTCCCTGTCCCTAGAAACAAGGATTAGCACAGTAAAACACACTGACACTCTCCCTACCTATCCTTCTCTTTCCCTAAACTAAAGGAATCCAGGTTAAGCAAGAAAAAAAAATGTCACTGTCCCTGCCTATGCTTCTCTTTCCCTGCTCCAGAACACACTACACTAGGCCGCCGTGCTGGCGGCCTTTTATAGTGTGGGGCGTGTACTAAACACCCTCAGCAATAATTGGCCACAGGCATCCTGCCTGTGGCCAATCATTGCTCTCCTCGCTGCCGGCGCTGTGATTGGCCAAGCATGCGGGGTCACAGTGCATGCTTGGCCAATCACAGCGCCTGGATGACACTGCGATGGCGTAGTGCATTGTGGGCCGCGAATTAGGCGCGAACGGCCCAAATCGTTCGTTGTTCGGCGAACGATCGAACAGCCGATGTTCGAGTCGAACGTATGTTCGACTCGAACACCGAGCTCATCCCTAGTTGGGAGGTATGCAGGAGCGGATTAGGGGACGAGAGACTGTGCCACCGCCACCCCTGTTATCAATGGGAAGAGGGCTCTCTGTGTTTACTGCCCATCCACCTCCTTCCTCCCGTCAAAGGAGGAGAGCAAATCAGCCAGAGATCGGAGAGCTTGTGTCTGAGTGGAGAGAGAGCAGCCATGCGCTCTTAGACCCCTCTCCTCCTTGCATTGCTGTACTAGTGAGCGGTGCTTGCCAGGACAGCTGCCCGCTATGTTTTTTCTCCCTCCTTTATATTGGCCAGGGAAGAAATACAATAAAAAAGAAGCAGAGAAGAGTATTGTGGGACATATAGACCCGAGGACTGGCGACCCCATTGTGACCTGGAAACTGCAGCCCACACAGAATGCCCAGCTGAATGGGAGAGGGGGGAGAGAGAGAAAGAGCCAGGAGCCCAGAAAAGCTTTTGGAGAAGTGCAACCAGGACTCCAGGGAGAGGACAGTGCTGAGGGAACACCATCAGAGAGAGAACCCCACTGCCCTGCACCACCAGAGGGAAAGCCGCACAGCCTGGCACCATCCCTGGTATCATGTATCATGAGAGTCAAACACGCTTTAGTTCTTGTGGAATGGTATTGCTCTTTGCTCCTTTCTCTTTGCTCCAACAAAAATCTTCTCCAAACTCCTCTCGCCACTCACCAGAATAGCACCACTTTTTTTAATGGTAATTAGATAAGTATACTGGCATCAACCTCAGTCAGTACTAAGGATCAAAGGGAAGAGAAAACCTTCAAAGTGTAGTAATTATTTATTTGTGACATGCGTTAAAAAGATTGCACTTACATAAAACGTATTTAAAACAAGCATCCAATTTCAAATAGCTCACAGAAAAAACCCCAGAAGTGCCGCTACCAGCGTGCACTCCACAGGCTTGAAGTGACGTCACTGGAAGCCAGAAGTCCAACCCAACGCATTTTGCCCCTCCTATCGAGCATCTTTAGGAACAAGGTAGCGCGTCCGGGTTTTGTTCCTCCTTGTCGGAATTTTGCCGCTAGATTAGCATTGCCAGCTTTAGCTGGCAGCACTGATCAGTGTATTCTAATGGCGGGCAGGTCTCCCTGCTGTCAGAATACAATAGCTCAGTGGGAGGATTCCCCCATCTACCTTGAATGTGTAGATGGGGGAATCAGGTCCAATTTTACAGGTTGAACATAGAAAAGCGGATGCATGGGCTGCTTTAGCTGTATCGACCAAACAAAAAACATAAGCATATTAAGTAGGTAGGCCTAGTTATAAGATTCCTTCAATAATTTTACTTTAAAGGGGTTGTAAACCCTTGTGTTTTTTTTTTTTTAAAATAACAAACATGTCATATCTACCTCCACTGTGCAGTTTGTTTTACACAGAGTGGCCCCAGTCCTCCTCCTCTGGGGTCCCTCAGCGGTGCCGGTGGCTCCTCCCCGCATTGAGTGTCCACGTTGGAGAAGCACTTTCCTTGGTGGACACCCCTGTGGGCACGCTCCTGAGTCCCGCATCTGTGTTTATTTACACAGAATGCAGGACTTGGCCCCGTCCCCCGGAGCAGCATCATTGGATTTGATTGACAGCAGTGGGAGCCAATGGCTACACTGCTATCAATCTATCCAATCAGGACACAAGACACCAGCTACAGACAGTGTGCTCATTCCCGGCCAGAAGATGACAGCGTGCAGGTAAGTAAAATGGGGGGGGGGGGGCTGCAGCACTACAGAAGGTTTAATGCATAGAATGCATTAAAGCGGAGTTCCACCCAAAAATTGAACTTCCGCTTTTTGGAATCCTCCCCCCCTCCCTAGTCACATTTGGCATCTTTCAGGGGGGAGGAGGGAGCAGATACCTGTGTAATCCAGGTATTTGCTCCCACTTCCGGGAATAGATCACTGCGGCGATCGCGGTGACCTACGCCACTTCCGGCGCCTACTTCGTCCCCCCGCTGTCTTCTGGGAGACACACAAGTCCCAGATGACAGCAGGGACCAGTGGGATAGCCCAGCGCGACTCGCGCATGCGCAGTAGGGAACCAGGAAGTCAAGCCGCAAGGCTTCACTTCCTGATTCCCTTTACCAAAGATGGCGACGGCAGCACTCGAGAGCCGAGCGACAGATCGGCTTCGGGTGTCGACATCGCAGGCGCCCATGACAGGTAAGTGTCCTAATATTAAAAGTCAGCAGCTGCAGTATTTGTAGCTGCTGACTTTTATTTTTATTTTTTTCAGTGGAACACCGCTGTAAGGTGAAAAACCATGATGGTTTGCAACCCCTTTAAAGTGCAACTGATTTCAAGCACATTCTCAGATATATTTAAAAACTTTTCAAAAGAATCTAACTAACCTTTAAGGTCTTTTTAATAATCTTGACTTGACGGACCCTTTCTTTTAGTGTTCCATTTTTTGTGTATAGTAGCCTTTCAGCTGAATCATTTCTTATTGTAGTGTCAGCAATATTAATATATGAAAGAATGCCTTTTATTGAACTTTGAGTTTGTCGTTTATCATCTGCCGAGATGCCAAAAAGAGTCATCTTTCTTTATTAGGTACATAATTACCCTGTTCATCTGCTATCCTTTATTTTAACTACAGTTGCATTCGCTCCGAAGTGGAGACACTTGGCAAGTATCTGCACCTTGGGATAATATATTGCATGAGTGCAATTTTCAAAGAGATCAATTCAAGAGTAAATATCCCACTTGTTCACAAAAAGTTGGCAAGGAAATTTTAAGCTGACAGATAACTGTTTATATGAAATCTTAATTTTATATTCCTCTTTGTGCTCATCTGCCAGTTGTGAAATATATTTATATACTGTATAATATTCACATCTTGTGACAGGCTAAAGTCAGAGCCGGGGAGAAAGAGTAGTTAGAGAAGGAGATGAGGACCATGCTGTGAATTTTTGTCCAAAATTTGAAATTTGATTTTGGTGACAGCTCTGTTTTTTTTTTTAGATTTTGAACATACTGCATACCACATACATACACTATTTACATGCTTGGGGAGTGTATGTACAAATCTGGTGGACACATCAGAAATCCAAAGCTCTCCTTTGCACTCTCCACACTTTCTTGTGTCAAAGCAGAAATAAACTTTTCCTAGAAAATTTCCGCCATATAAAAGTGCAACATACAGTACATACATCCATAGTAGTAAAGTCCTCCAAAGATTTTACTTTTCTGAGATATCTCTGTTACCAAAGCCGGTGTCATATACAGTACCTGTGCAAGATCAGTGTGTCCTATAATTCCAGCATCCTTCCCATGCCAAGATCTTCAGGATGATGCCAATGCTCTGGCATTGGTGCTCACTTTCATAATTTACTGTGCCCTTTCAACAATCCCGTATGGCTAACCACTGTGCATGCACAGAATTGTTGCTGACGTGCATTGTCAGCAGAAGAGGGGATAGGGAAAGTAGATCCCAGGACACATAAAAGGTGGTGAAGACTTCAGTCAGAACAAGGATAGTGTGGTCTTCAATACAATATACAGAAAGCATGCAAATATTGAGGTATTGTCCTATTGCCTGACATTTGAAGAACATAGGGGTTATTTAGCTAAGTATAATGGACAGGGCTGACACCACTCAGTCCACAAAAATGCTTTGTGTTGTCAGCCAACAACAAGACTTATGAGCTGAGTGCATGTCTAGCAGGTCAAAAAGTTATTTTTCTGGACTTACATGTTTTTTAAAGGGATAAAATGGGCAAATGTGCATACACTGCAGCTGCAGAGGTGTACTGCATGTTTTTTTTTTTGCCCATACTTCTCCTTTTTGTTTTTCAATTGCTAGTATTAAAATGACACCTGTACTGTAAGCAAGAGGAACACTGCTATTACTAGCCTCTGCTTTTAACAATACCAGTTGCTTGGCTGCCATGCTGATCCAGTAGTAACAAGCTTTCTTTCCCCCATTAAAAAAAAAATCATGTTTGGGGAATGCATCCTCACTCACTTAACAGACATATCTTGAACCCCCTTATTAAGAAAATAGCCTTCACCCTAAAGAAAGTTCTGTGTCATGCACTGCAGGCATATTTCTGCTACGCACCTGGTTGAAGGCCGGGGGTGACAAAAGGGTTTTCAATGTTGCTAAGCTCCAAGTCCCCCTGGAGGTTAGGACAGGAAGTGCAAGGCTCAAAGAAGCACAAGTGTCATTTAGGTAGGTCAGATGAAAACTGTTTAAAGAGATGCCACTGGGTCAGGAGTGGCAGTAGGAACATAGGAAATCTCTGTGTCAGAGCAGGCCCAATAGTGGCAGCCAGTGGTGAGGTAGTACCCATGGCAGGAGCAGGGTCGGACTGGTGAAGCAAGACTGGAGAGGCATAGTCAGGATTTGAGCTCGGTTAATCACAGAGGATCAAGCAGGATACAAGGTCAGGAACAGAGGTCATGGACAGAAATCAGGAGGTGCAGGCAAAAAAGGTGTCAAAGGGAGAGCCAGAGTAGTACACGGATGGTCAGAAGAGGCAAAGTCCTTTTAAACAAGCCAGGGTCAGAACAAGGAGTCAGGCAGCCAGGAGATCCAATATCAAGCAGGGTCAGTAACAAAGAATAAATAGAACGCAGGATACACAAGATCATCCAGCAATCTCTTGTCACTACTTCCTTACTTATTTTTACACAAACAGTCACGGCCATTAGGGATGAGCTTCGAGTTCGTTAGACGAAGATCGAACATTATGGGTTGTTTGCGCCAAATTCGAGCGGCGCGTCATGGCCCATAATGCACTGCATCATCGCAGTGCATTGCTGGCTGATGATTGGCCAAGCATGCACTATGACCCGCATGCTTTGGCCAATCACAGCGCCGTCAGCACAGAGAGTCATAATTGGCCAAAGGCAGGGTGCCTTTGGCCAATCATGGCTCAGGGGGATTAAGTACATTCCCCACACTATATAAGGCCGCCTGCGCATCGGCCTTGTGTAGTGTGTTGCGGCTTTCAGAGAGAGAGAGTGTCATTTTATTTCAGTTAGCTAGATTGAGCAGGCAGTTGAATCAGTTATATCCAGTATATTTAGTATATATATATATATATATATACATTCCAGGCTTTGTATATACATACTGTATACAGTTTAGCTAGATCTCACTGCAGAGCGTTCCTGTTGTTCTCTTCCTAATATACTACAGGTAGGCAGTTGATTCAGTTAGCTGCAGTATATTCAGTCAGTAAACTGCATCCTGTGCACAGTGTGCAGCTAGATCTCACTGCAGAGCGTTTCTGTTGTTCTCTTCTAATAGACTACAGGCAGCCAGTTGATTCAGTTAGCTTCAGTATATTCAGTCAGTATACTGTATCCTGTGCACAGTGTGCAGCTAGATCTCACTGCAGAGCATTCCTGTTGTTCTCTTCCCAATATACTATAGGTAGGCAGTTGATTTAGTTAGCTGCAGTATATTCAGTCAGTAAACTGTATCCTGTGCAAAGTGTGCAGCTAGATCTCACTGCAGAGTGTTCCTGTTGTTCTCTTCCTAATATACTACAGGCAGGCAGTTGATTCAGTTAGCTGCAGTATATTCAGTCAGTATACTGTATCCTGTGCACAGTGTGCAGCTAGATCTCACTTCAGAGCGTTCCTGTTGTTCTCTTCCTAATATACTACAGGCAGGCAGTTGATTCAGGTAGCTGCAGTATATTCAGCAAGTACACTGTATCCTGTGCACAGTGTGCAGCTAGATCTCACTGCAGAGCGTTCCTGTTGTTCTCTTCCTAATATACTACAGGCAGGAAGTTGATTCAGTTAGCTGCAGTGTATTCAGTCAGTAAACTGAATTCTGGGCACAGTGTGCAGCTAGATCTCACTGCAGAGCGTTCCTGTTGTTCTCTTCCTAATATACTACAGGCAGGCAGTTGATTCAGGTAGCTGCAGTATATTCAGCAAGTACACTGTATCCTGTGCACAGTGTGCAGCTAGATCTCACTGCAGAGCGTACCTGTTGTTCTCTTCCTAATATCTTACTGGCAGGCAGTTGATTTAGTTAGCTGCAGTATATTCAATACTGTATCCTGTGCACAGTGTGCAGCTAGATCTCACTGCCGACCATTCCTGTTGTTTTCTTCCAAATATACTACAGGTAGGCAGTTGATTCAGTTAGCTGCAGTATATTCAGTCAGTATACTGTATCCTGTGCACAGTGTGCAGCTATATCTCACTGCAGAGCGTTCCTGTTGTTCTCTTCCTAATATACTACGGGCAGGCAATTGATTCAGTTAGCTGCGGTGTATTAAGTCAATAAACTGTATCCTGGGCACATTGTGCAGCTAGATCTCACTGCAGACCATTCCTGTTGTTCTCTTCCTAATATACTACAGGCAGGAAGTTGATTCAGTTAGCTGCAGTGTATTTAGTCAGTAAACTGTATCCTGGGCACAGTGTGCAGTTGGATCTCACTGCAGACCGTTCCTGTTGTGCTCTTCCTAATATACTACAGGCAGGCAGTTGATTCAGTTAGCTGCAGTATATTCAGTACTGTATCTTGTGCACAGTGTCCAGCTAGATCTCACTGCAGAGCGTTCCTGTTGTTCTCTTCCTAATATACTACAGGCAGGCAGTTGATTCAGTTAGCTGCAGTGTATTCAGTCAGTAAACTGTATCCTGGGCACAGTGTGCAGATGGATCTCACTGCAGACCGTTCCTGTTTTTCATTTCCTAATATACTACAGGCAGGCAGTTGATTCAGTTAGCTGCAGTGTATTCAGTCAGTAAACTGTATCCTAGGCACAGTGTGCAGCTAGATCTCACTGCAGACAGTTCCTGTTGTTCGATTCCTAATATACTACAGGCTGACAGTTGATTCAGTTAGCTGCAGTGTATTCAGTCAGTAAACTGTATCCTGGGCACCGTGTGCAGCTAGATCTCACTGCAGAGTGTTCCTGTTGTTCTCTTCCTAATATACTACAGGCAGGCAGTTTATTCAGTTAACTGCAGTATATTCAGTACTTTATCCTGTGCACAGTGTGCAGCTAGATCTCACTGCAGAGCATTCCTGTTGTTCTCTTCCTAATATACTACAGTTAGGCAGTTGATTCAGTTAGCTGCAGTATATTCAGTATATATATACACATCCCAGCTTTGTGCAGCTACATCTCACTGCAGGCCATTCCTGGTGTACCTATTCAAATACATCAAATACAGTATGTCTGGAAGGCCAACAAGGAGAGGCAGACACTCACAGGCCACAAAAAGAGGGCAAGCAGGCTCTGTGTCTAGAGCCAACAGTGCTGGTCGTGGACACGGTGCATCCTCAGCACGTGGCCATGGGGCACGCTTGTCCTTTTTTTCGGCAGCTGGCCGTGTTGACCCACAACATGCAGAAGAGTTTGTAGAGTGGATGACCAAGCTGTCCTCATCCTCCTCATCCTCTGTCACCCAGGCTCAGAGTAACTTGGCTGCCAATGCAGGTGCCAAAGTGGCCTATTCCATCGGCTCAAGGTCATCAGTTACTCCTTTCCTAGCCCCACCATCATGCCCTGAGGAGTCCCCCGAACTGTTCGACCAAAGTGTAGGGTACATGCTGCAGGAGGATGTGCAGCGTTTTGAAGGCTCTGATGATGGTACCCAGCTTGAGGAAGGCAGTAACGTGAGCCCAGAGAGAGGGGGTGCCCAAGAAGGACAACAAACTGGCAGTCATGTTCCCCCAGCTGCAGCATACTGCCAGGTTTACTCCAGTGACGAGGAGGGAGGGGATGATGAGGTCAATGACTCTACGTGGGTACCTGATAGGAGAGAGGAAGAAGAGGAGGAGGCACATCTCCAACGAGGCAGGGTGCCTTCCGGGGGTCAGCTTAAGGGCAGCCAACCGTCTGCATCATATCGCAGAGCTCCGCATGTGCAGGGCGCTGCTGACTCTGCACGTTTTTCCAAAAGTTCTGTGGTGTGGGCCTTTTTTGACAGCAGATCACACCGTTGCTATTTGCAACATATGTCTGAAGCGTATCAAGTGTGGCCAAAACATCAGCCGCTTGGGCACCACATGCTTAACCAGACATATGTCGACCTGCCATGCAGTCAGTTGGCAAGCATACTTAAAAGACCCACACCAAAGAACAAAGCGGACCTCTCCTTGCTCCTCATCAGCTGGGATCTCCAACCCCACTATACCTTCAGTTCTCTCAGAAACCTGCAATTGTTATTTACGTTCCCATGAGTATAAACATAATAAGGCATTGCATAAGTTTGGGAGCCCCCGTACAGGGAAGTTGAGTAGCGCTATTTGGGGGGATTGTTGTATGGGAAGGCCCGAAATTCTCCAGAGTATGTGGAAGATTTTGTTCCATACGCTTCTAATGTTGGGACAGTCCCACCAAGTATGTAACATTGATCCCTCAAGTCCACAATTACGGAAGTACAGGGGGGAAAAAGATGGGTATATTTTAGCAAGTTGCAGCGGAACAAGATACCATTGCATTAAGACTTTCAAATTTGCTTCTACCAGCACTATGTTCAGAATCCCCTGGGAAGCTGATTCAGAAGCCTTATGCCAATCTGCTAAGCTCCAGGTTTGTCCCAGATCTTTTTCCCATGCAAGTGTATTGCCCTGCTCCCAATGAGTGGGCGCTATATGTTGAAATTATAGTTGTCTGGGCATTAGTTTGGCCCAGAGAGATTGTATTCAAATTGCGGCGATGTTTCAGTTCAGCTGGTTGCATGAGCGGGTGAAAGATCCTGGCACTGAGAGTGTTCTTTCTGAGGGAGCTAACCCAGTGAGGGGTTATACGAGTCTGTGGCAGAGACTATTGAACAAATTCCAATACCAAGTCTGTGGCAGAGACTATCTTTGATCGAGCTTCGTGCCGGTTGCTAGGCCGGTGAGAGTGGGCCTATCCGGTGGTTTCTGAGTCCAGCGTGGAGACAGTTGCTCCTCCCGACCTAGGAAATTTCCATGATCAACAAGTAAGATACCTAAGTCCTCCCCAACCTCTACCCCTCTGTTGGAAAGTTTATTCAATAAAACCCTTGAAAGAGATGTTGTGTTGGTGCAGACATTTCTTCCGGATAAGCTCTTCAAGGAGAACCCCTGAGCCGAACATTTGGAACAGTAAGGTAACGTGCAGACCCAAAACTAAACCAGCAGCTCCTACCTACCAGCTAAACCAGCAGCTCCTACTGAGGTACCACTACACTTGGGGGCTCGTCCGGGATTTGCCATTACCCCTCACAACTAAACAGACTGTTCATTTGGGACCTATCCACAGAGGGAGAAGGACTGTGCTTAAACTGGGAGAAACTTGCGATCACTTCTGGACCGCGTGGGCCATGAGCGGAGTCAAGAAAAAGAAAAATCCCGCGAGCTACGTGCTAAAGAGAGTAAGTGGGAGGAGTTCCCGCTTGTTTGCCGCATGGGACGCCACATGTGTCCAAAACCTTGAGAGACGGAGCATCGCCATGTCTTCAATGCTGTCGTTGCAGTCTAACTCTGGGCCCAGGATTCTTCCTGTGGGTGCCGTTACAAGTACCATGCTGCCCTGAACTGTGCTAACAGACACTGGCATTCGATTAAAGCTGCATGGGCGGTTCATGCTTTATACAGTCGGTGATGTGGAGGTGCTGGGTTTACTGTGTAACAGGTGTAATGGACTGGCTATGCATCCCTGTCCTTTTGTTCGATGCCTACGATGCAGGGAGTACCTGTTTTCAGTGGAGCAACCAATTGTGCCACCCTGCGCTTACAAAGTGGACTGGGTCACAGGCAACGTGACAGAAGAAGCTGCTGCCTTTGACCACATTGTCCGGTCTATGCCTGTCACATCCCTTACAACAGCCATTCCGGAGGGAGCTAGCGCTGTTATCACCAGTGGCGGTGCGTCCATAGAGGGCGCCGGAGCGCCGCCCCCTCTCGCTCCCGCACCGCCACTGAAAGACAATACACAGATTCATGCATTGCATGAATCTGTGTATTGTCACCGCTGCCGCGCTGCCCACTATTCATATGGCCGGCCTCCTGGTGGGTGTGACTTGGAAGTGCCTATCAGAGCCAGCGGCTCTGATAGGCTTTCCGAATACAGCTCTCACGCTGTATTCGGCTTCCAAAAACTCCTCCCAGGTACGCACGGGGGTGCGTTCCTGGAAGAAGACTGTGTGGAGGTTTCAGCCAATCAGGTTCACCGGATCTGGTTACCGGTAACCTGATTGGCTGAAGCGACATCGAGGGCGGGAGAACACATCGAGGACGGCGCGGACCGAGGAAGGTAAGTGTAGGGCTGGGGGAGGGGACAGGCTGCATTTGGGGGACAAACTGGCTGAATATGGGGCACAAACTGGCTGAATATGGGGCACAAACTGGCTGAATATGGGGGACAAACTGGCTGCATTTGAGGGGAACTGGCTGAGTATGGGGGACAAACTGGCTGAATATGGGGGACAAACTGGCTGAATATGGGGGGAACTGGCTGAATATGGGGGACAAACTGGCTGAATATGGGGGACAAACTGGCTGAATATGGGGGACAAACTGGCTGAATATGGGGGGAACTGGCTGAATATGGGGGACAAACTGGCTGAATATGGGGGGAACTGGCTGAATATGGGGGACACTGGCTGAATATGGGGGACAAACTGGCTGAATATGGGGGGACTGGCTGAATATGGGGGACAAACTGGCTGAATATGGGGGGAACTGGCTGAATATGGGGGACAAACTGGCTGAATATGGGGGGAACTGGCTGTATATGGGGGACAAACTGGCTGAATATAGGGGGAACTGGCTGTATATGGGGGACACGCTGGCTGCATTTGGGGGGAACTGGTTGTATATGGGGGACAAACTGGCTGCATTTGGGGGGAACTGGCTGTATATGGGGGACAAACTGGCTGAATATGGGGGGAACTGGCTGTATATGGGGGACACGCTGGCTGCATTTGGGGGGAACTGGCTGTATATGGGGGACAAACTGGCTGCATTTGGGGGGAACTGGCTGTATACGTGGGACACGCTGGCTGCATTTGGGGGAACTGGCTGTATATGGGGGACAAACTGGCTGCATTTGGGGGAACTGGCTGTATATGGGGGACAAACTGGCTGCATTTGGGGGGAACTGGCTGTATATGGGGGACACGCTGGCTGCATTTGGGGGGAACTGGCTGTATATGGGGGACAAACTGGCTGCATTTGGGGGAACTGGCTGTATATGGGGGACAAACTGGCTGCATTTGGGGGGAACTGGTTGTATATGGGGGGAACTGGCTGCATTTGGGGGGAACTGGCTGTATATGGGGACAAACTGGCTGTATATGGGGGCACACTGGCTATATATATGGGGACACACTGGCTGTATATGGGGGCACACTGGCTATATATGTGGGGACAAACTGGCTGTATATGGGGGCACACTGGCTATATATATATATATGGGGGCACACTGGCTGTATATGGGGGCACACTGGCTGTATATATATGGGGGCACACTGGCTGTATATGGAAACAAACTGGCTGTATTTGAGGGGGCAAACTGGTGGCATTTGGGCACAGTGGCTGCGTTTAATGGGCACAGTGGCGGCAATTGATTTATTATTTTTTTTTCAGTTTGTTTGCGCCCCCCCAAATTTTTGAGCACCAGCCGCCACTGGTTATCACTGTGAATGAGTCACCGGCGGACAACGCTACTACTGTTACTTTAACGGTATCCCCCTTCACTGCATTTATCTTCGCTAAGCCTGTCCAGAAGGAGGTGGGATACGTGAAGGCCTCCCGCGGCCGCGGTAGAGGTCAACTCCAGAAACTGCCGGAACCGGACCCCCCGGGAGGTCCACTTCAGGAACCGGTAAGATATATGGGGAACAAGTTCCTGAGACTGTACGTACATATTTACCGGCAGAAGAGTGGGAGGACTCTGAGTTAGACTCTCTGTCGGGTATTGGAGATGATGACTTGTTTGAGACCAGGTCTCATGAATTGTTATGGAGCAACATGGAGGATGTTGCCTCGGTACATAGTTTTTCGGAATTGACAGCCATGGATTCCGGGGAGACAACACCTAGAGCGGAAGCCCCGCTTGTTACAAGTGAAATCCTGGCCAAAGTTACCAATGCATATGGGCCAGGAAAACTGTCTGTGAATTCTATGATACTCAAGTCTCCAGTCTCTTGCATACCTCCAGGATATGGAAGTTACCATTCATTACCTTGCCCGGTCACAGAGATTGCTTAACAAATCTGAGTGTAGACTTGAGTTTCCCTATTTTCCTAGGGAAATTGTGCAAAAGATTGAGGCTCACAGAGAGGAATGGTACCATGATGCTGTGTGGAACTATCTAGAGATACCTAAACCGTTTCGGAAGATAGGCCATTCTTTCACTATGGATTAACGTTTTAAAGGATGTCAACTACATTGGAGCTATGGTCGGCACATCTATGCTGACAAAGTGGTTATCTGCCAACCTGGAAGGGACGACCATGTTTACTTCATCACTACTGTGGACAAGCAGGGGAGAACACTGACTCTGCCGGATCCTCACTTCTACTGGTGATCAATTATAGTGTCTGTTCCATTTTGTCACTTTGAAAAACAAAAGAGAAGAAGATTTTTGTTCTATTTCTTTTCTTCTTTGAAGGACTTGGGGTAACTAGCTAGTTAGTGCTAGAACATTAGAAACTTTGAGTCAAGATTCCTTTACCCAGTCCAGTACCTGAAACGGGACTCTGTTGTGTTGCTCTTCGACCACTAGGTGGCGGATGTTTGCTTAGTCAGCAGAAACTGAACTTTTCTGCACTTAGTTGCTCACCCAAAGAAAGAGTAATATATATGGGAAAGAAAGTTTTATTTCTCCAGGAAGTAAGGCTTTGCTTCCATTGTACAGAAAGGTTTTATATTATCTACCTGTGTGTGCTTTTTTTTTCAGGTACCCTGGATCTTTTTCCAAACTACTGCAAAATTGGATTGGTTAGATAGAGAAATAGGAATACTGTAATGTATAGTAATGTGATTATTGTGTGTCTATGTGAAATGTGTATTTTCTTGTTACCTTACCCTTCCCTCCCCATCCAAGTTTTGGGACTCAGGTAGCTGACCCTCAGGATTGAGGGTCAAACTTTCCTAAACGATGAGGACATTGTCTGTTGTTGGGGAAGTATGTAGCGCCCTGATCCCAATGGGTGGGTGCTATATGTTGAAATTATGGTTGTCTGGGCATTAGTTTGGCCCAGAGAGATTGTATTCAAATTGTGGCGCTGTTTCAGTTCAGCTGGTTGTATGATTTTCCCCCCATCGGTGGGTGTCGCTGTCACCACTGGTCAGGGTTGGAAAGGCAACAGACTGGACGTATTGGGTACCTCTTTCCCAGAAGCAGCCCAGGGGGTGTGGTGAACCCACTGTGCATGCTGGGAGAGGGTACTTAAGGGACGGAAGCCATTTTGTGGGGTTCGTTCTTTGATCCTCACCTGAGGGCCCTCCAGGCCTCAGGGATGTGTTAGCAGTTCCCACCTCGCGGCCACGTTGGCCCGAGGCCTCGCAACTGAGATGTAGGCCCAGGAGTTACTGGGGCCTGCTGATCCAGGGATGATCCTGTGTCGCCTTGCCTGATGGAAGGGAGCGAACAATTGAGGACTGATAGATCCTGGCACTGAGAGCTGTGTTCTTTCTGAGGGAGCTAACCCAGTGAGGGGTTATACGAGTCTGTGGCAGAGACTATTGAACAAATTCTGATAACAAGTCTGTGGCAGAGACTATCTTTGATTGAGCTTCACGCCGGTTGCTAGGCCGGTGAGAGTGGACCTATCCGGTGGTTGCTGAGTCCAGCGTGGAGACAGTTGCTCCTCTGGACCTAGGAAATTTCCGTGATCGTCAAGTAAGATACCTGAGTCCTCCCCATTCCTCTACCCCTCTGTTGGAAAGTTTATTCAATAAAACCCTTGAAAGAGACTTTGTGTTGGTGCAGACATTTCTTCCGGATAAAATCTTCAAGGAGAACCCCTGAGCCGAACATTTGGAACAGTAAGGTAACGTGCAGACCCAAAACTAAACCAGCAGCTCCTATGGGGTTACCGCTACACAAGCATGAATGGGGTCTTAGAATCTACCATAGCAAGTGCCCGATAGATCACCAATATTCCTCCCCGCTACTCCATGGCTTGTCCACACCAGAGTTCATATTCTGTGATTGTTAATGGGTCAGGTTTTGTCGTCCATAATGTATGGAGAAAGTGGGAAATTTGGTGATGTCAAAATCTTTCGGAGGTTACATATTTACATCGTTACATTAGTTACATAGTTAGTCAGGTTGAAAAAAGACGCAAGTCCATCCAGTTCAACCATAAAAAAAAAGTAAAAAAAAAAAAGGTTGGCATTTCAAGTTTGCTTACACAGTGAGCAAAAGTGAGGGGGCCTGAGGAATTGACAAAGTGACCGATTCTATATAGTCCTTTATCAAGCCACCATTTAAATTATTTAATGTCCCCACCTGGAGGAAATAAGGGGTTGCGGAAGAGGTGTGAGAGTGGGTGCCAGTTGGAGATTAAATGTGGGTTGTGCTTGAGAGTGTCCCATGTTACTAAAGAGTGGGAGAGAGTAGGGACCATAATTGAGGGTCTGGATTTAGGGGAGCACCAGAGAAGAAAATCTAGTGTAAAGTGAGGGATCGCTTGTCTTTCCATGTGGACCCAATCTGGATGGGCCGACTTTGAATAGATTGTCGAAAGTTGGGTAAGTTGGGCCGCCTGGTAGTACCAGAGAAGATTCGGAAGACCTACTCCTCCCTTACGCCTATTGTGGTATAGGGTCCCCTTTGCAATTCTATGTCTCTTAGCCCCCCAAATAAATCTGAGAATTTTGGATTGAAATCTCTTGAGTTGGTCCCACCAGATTGGAATAGGGAGAGGCCTAAAAAGATAGAGAATGCGTGACAGTAAAGTCGTTTTTACAGAGTTAACCCTGCCCAACCAAGAGAGACCCAAATTGCCCCAATGTTTAAGATTCTCCTCTAGTTTGCAGAACATCTGGGGATAATTGGCCTCATATAAGCGGTCCATTGCGGCAGCCAGATTGACACCCAAGTAGGGTATAAATGAGTCACTCCATATGAATTGGAATTTATCCTTCAAACGTGCGACTAAGTGTTCAGGAAGGTTTACATTCAAAGCCATCGATTTTGACTAGTTAACTTTGAGACCTGCCACATCTCCAAAGGTATATAGTAGTTTGCATAAGTTAGGAAGCGAGATTAAGGGAGAGATGATAAAGAGAAGGATGTCGTCCGCAAAGCGGGCACATTTGTGAGTTTGCGGGCCACACTGAACTCCGTGTATGTCTCGGTTATCTCAAATGGCAATGGCCAGCGTTTTGATGATAATAGCAAAGATTAGAGGAGATAAGGGGCATCCCTGTCGTGTGCTTAAATATCGGGAAAGAGTCCGAGTAAAATCCTTGCAAGCGTATTTTGGCTACAGGGTTTGAGTAGAGGGCACCTATTACATTCATAAAGGTTTGTTCAAACCCCCAACGATGCAAGATAGGTGTAAGAAAGGACCAGGATACAGAATCGAATGCCTTCTGCAGGTCTAGTGAGAGCAGGAAGCCTGTTTGCGGGGATTTGCCATCCCACCTGGACCTTAGAAGAGAGACAATGTCGATTGCTCTCCTAATTTGGTCGGGGCCTTGACGTCCCGGAATAAAGCCAACCTGGTCCTTGTGGACGTAAAGACTAATGAGGGAAGAAATACGGTCTGTCATAATTTTGGTGAGAATCTTAAGGTCATTATTTATTAAAGATATGGGGCGATGGTGGGAAAAATTAAGGAATGGGAAGCAAAGGGGATAGTTAGATTGGTCCAGTTGTATGAGGGAAGAACACTAAAAACTTTCACTGCACTGAGAGAGGAATATGATGTCCCTAGATATACATTTTATAGATATCTCCAAATTAGACATGCTCTAAATGTTCAGTTTGACAGGGTGGGGCCAGTCTGGAGTAATTATCCTATTCTTCAGAGATTGGGTAATCAGAGTAGGACTGGGGGCTTTATCTCTGAAATCTACTCACATATATGTAAAGGAAGTATTGAGGGTCCTGAACTTCTCAAAAGTAAAGGTAAATGGGAAGAAGACCTAGGGCCCATATCAGAGGGGCAATGGAAGAAGATATTAGAGAGGGGACACCTGGTAACATTTTTGCCTGCACAGAAGTGCTCATTTTTGATGCTGCTAGACAGGACATACTATACACCCAAAAGGCTGTTTAGGTTTGGGTGGAGGATAGATGCAGGATGTCCCAGGTGCCAAGGCACGGGGGGCTTGATGCATATAATATGGAGGTGCCCAAAATTATTCAGATATTGGTCAGAGGTCCTTAACACCATAAATAGGATATATAAAACAACACTGCAAACGGAACCTAGACTGTGCATTTTGGGATTAGGGGAGGGAATAAGAAGAGAGGCTAGCACAATAAAAGCAGTGCTTAGGTGTCTCTTTCATGCAAGAAAACTAATTGCGCAAAGATGGCAAGCAGAGAGCCCGCCTTTGGTAAAAGATTGGGTTAATGTAGTCACGGAAATAATATGGAAGGAGAAAGCTGCTTACACCAAGAGAAGGAATATCAGAGAGTTCGAAAAAGTGTGGAAACCGTGGGTGGAAAGCATGGGGTACCCCTTGTAAAATGGAAGCAATACAGTAGGAAGAAGAAGAATAAAAATTAAATAAATAAATAAATAATCTAATAAATAAAGTGTGGAAAGGAAGAAAAGAAGATAGAAAACCCTAGTACGAGAAATGGTAGAAATGGGGGGAGGAGGGAGGGGTAGAGTCCCAATAGAATGGAAATATGGGTTAATGGTATTAATGCGTGTTATTGTTAATATGCTGTTATTTTAAACTATGAAAATCATATACGCAGATGTATGTTTACAGTTATGTATAATGCTGAAGAAAATCAATAAAGATAATATACATTAAAAAAAAAAAAGATATGGGGCGATAATTAGCTACTAAACTGGGGGTCCTTGCCTGGTTTGAGGATTACTGTGATGAAGGCTGAGTTCAGGGATTCATCGAGTTGGGTTCCCTTACATATCTGATTAAAGAAATGGGCCAGATACGGGGCTAGGAAAGAGGTGGAGTGTTTATAGTATGGAACCGAGAATCCGTCCGGGCCGGGAGCTGAGTGTTTTTTTTAGATTCTTAATCACCTGTGTAACTTCCTCCACTGTTATCTGTTCCTCTAGCCTATCTCTGTGGTGGTCCTTAATCTCAGGAAGTTTGATTGAGTTGAGAAAAGTTTCTAAGGTGTTTTCTTGGGGCACTTGTCTATTACTATATAGTTTCTTGTAAAAGTCGTGGAAAGCTTCCATGATCTTATGGGGGTTTTGGGAATGGGTATTACTTCCCATCTTGATTTTAGGTAAGGTGTGTGTCTTAAATTTAGGAGTCAATCTGGCTGCCAATATGGACCCCGCTTTGTCCCCTTGATGATAGAAGCGTGCGCTACTCCATCGTAGACTTTTCTCTGCAACTGCCGTTAGAGCTAAATTCAGAGCCGTGCATGCAGCGTCTAGTCTCTCCATCGGAACAGAAGTGGGGTCCCTTTTATGTTGTTTGTTAAGGAGCAAGAAGTCCTGTTCAAGTTTTTCTATATCCAACTTACGTGCTTTTCGTAGCCTCAAAGTCATTTGAATTAGCTTTCCTCTAAGGGTAGCCTTATGGGCTGCCCACAGCATAGTCGGGGAAATCTCCCCAGTGTCATTCAAGAGAAACTATTCTCAAATGTTTTGTTCAATCTCAGTAACATGGGTCGGGTTACTAAGAATCGAAGCATTGAGTTTCCAACAGGGATTCTTTTTCTGTCTCGAGGGTCGTCCTATTATCAAGAAGAGAAGAGAGTCATCCGACCAGGCAGAGTCTTTAATATAGGATTTAGACACTACAGGTATATCAGAGGTGGAAATAAAGAAGTGGTCAATTCTGGCGAAAGAATTGTGGGGGTTTGAATAGTGAGTGTAGTCTCATACAGTTGTGTTAACTTCCCTCCAGATATCCACTAATCCTTGTCTGTATATCTGTTTAGCTACCTTAAGGCTCTGCCTGGTGGGACAGATAAGTCCTCGACCCAAGGGGCGAGATTTGTCTAGTCCCGTGTCAAATGCTATGTTGGAGACCCATGGTATGACAGTACCTTCAGTCAGAGGATTCAGGGAGCGAAATAGGGAAGCAAAGAATTGGGATTGGCCCCTGTTCGGTGCATAATATGACACCAATGAGTAGAGTTGGTTATCAATGACAATGAGACCCTTAACGAGTATGAATCTCCCCTCAGGGTCCTTGAATTCAGAGATGAAGGAGAACTGGCAGCTAAAAAAAAAAAATATATATATATAGCTACCCCTTTAATTTTCGTGTCCGCACTGGCAAGATGGAATTTAGGAAATTTGCGATGTATGTAGGAGGGGTTATAGGAGCCAGGTAAGTGTGTTTCTTGGAGGAAAAGAATATACATTTTTTTGCTATGGTAATACTGAAAGATTTTCATGCGTTTAACTGGTGAGTTCATTCCCTGAACATTGTGCGTGGCAATGTGCAGGGAAGGGTTCGGTGTGGTAGGGTCAGCCATGGAGCAGTGGAAGAGAGAACGCCAATGAGTACCAGTCACCTACCTCCAGGCCGTCATCGGATGTGGAGGATGGTATTGTAGGATATTTCATTCCATTGTTGTAAGGGAGTCCGGAGGGGTCCAAGCTCAATCGGGTCACTAGGGGAGAAGAAAAGTTAGTGCGAGAAAAGAAAAGAGGTTGTAGAAGAGAAAGATAAATAAACATGGTGTAAACTGCAGAGAAGCAGTGGTGAAAATCCAATCTTCTCTTAAGTACACAAATAATGTCCCTCTAGAAAGAGGGAACGTCCTGTCCGGGAGAAAGGAAAATTCCGCTTTTCCAAGGTCAGGAGGTGGTGCATGAGCACCGCTCCGGTCACAGCGCCCCCCCCCCATATCAGACTATGTGAGGGGTAAAAAAACACCTGAAACACCTGTAAAGGAGAGAAATACAATAAGAACACATTAAAACAATTTGAGGTGAGTCAAGTGCATGGCTCGAGAAAAAAGAGAAAAAAAAAAAGAAAAAAAAGGGGGGAGGAGAGTGAGATCTGGATGCTGGTAAGTCGGGGAGGAAGCCGAGGAATAAAGTATATGAAAGTCCAGATCGGGATAAAGAACCAGGGGGGAGGGGGTTGGAAGAACCAAATGGGATCAGTATGTGTCCGTGTCAGTGCAACGGATTAGCCAATGTCCTAGGGAAAATGATGAGCGCTGTCCAAGCGCATCTCTTTGGCGTGGTGTGAGAGCAGGAGCATCAGGACAGCACGAATTCCTGCCTGGCGACGACATGCAACAGTACATAGCCATGATTACTGAAAAGCTTCCCGAGGGGCCTTCTGTGGGCAGGGTCTCACATGTAGATTTGATTGCCGATATGGCTTCTCCCAGGCTGGATAAAAATATGCACTGGTGTATAAAGAGAAGGCAGTAAGGTTATTTGTGAGGATTACAGTCTGAGGGCCGGAGAGGGATTCCAGGACATCAGTAAGTGATAAGGAGTGGTCATCATCTGTAGTTCAAGGTTTTCAGGGACTAGACCCGAACAAGATAGTAAGGTGAGGTGACGGTGAGTGTCATGACTCCAGCTCATGTGAGTTGGCCATCCATTGTGAGGTATATGGGCTCCCCTGGGACGGTCTCTTGGAGGAGATGGATGAGGAGGTTTGCATCGGGGACGGAGGGTCCCTGGATATTATGCCCAGCTTCTGCAGTAAATCCTCTCCTTCAGGAAATGTGGAGAACCTGTATGGCTTGTTTTTTACCTCAAATTTCAGGCTGAAGGGGAACAGCCACCAGTATTTGATGTTCTGCTGAGTCAGAGCTGTTAGCAGGGGTTTGAGAGCCCGTCTCCTTTGGATTGTGGAGGGGGAGATGTCGTCAAAAAGCTGGATCGGGTGCCCCATGATTTGTAGTTGGGAGGCTGTTCTGGCCTGTTTCATAACTTCCCCTTTCACCACATAGTAGTGTGGCTTAACAAGAATGTCACGGTGGAGTCCATCAGATCGTGGGGGCCCCCTGTGGGCTCGGTCAAGTTCAGCTCTGTGGGGGCGAAGATCAGGGATAAATTCCTTGATGAGAGAATTAACTGCCGCAGGGATATCCATGATTGATTCGGGTAAACCCCTGATCCTAAAATTATATCGTCTAGACCTGTTCTCAAGGTCATCAATTTTAGCCATGGCGACATCCAATTGATTATGAAGGTCCTGTATGCGGTCTGTGTTTTGGTTAGTGTGGGCCATGGTATCATCCATGTTGTCTTCTATGGCTTCAATGCATGAGCCCAGGGATTTGAGATCCATTTTGATGTCAGTGGTTATTTTGGCTGCGGTCTGGGCCAGTCCCCTATCCAGCATCTCTGCAAATTTGGCGAACATGAGCGCCATGTCATGGGACTGTGAGGGGATCTGGCCCACACCAAGCAGGGGGTCTCCAGGCCTTGGTAATGTGACAGTCATGGGGGACATGAGGAGCTCATCCAGGGTCTGGTTGATGAGGGACTCAGTTAAGGCAGGCAAGGTAGGGCCTCTGTGTGGTGAGGTGCTGGGGGATGCTGCACCTACCTCTCCCTGCTGTGTGTCCCGCCAGGCTGAGTGAGGAGAGATCCCTGTCAGTGAAGCCTCGTGTGGCAGCCGCTCCGCCGCCATCTTGGATTTTTCGGCCGCCTCTGAGATCGTAAGGAATCGGGTCTCAAGGTGTCGCCCGGATGTCCCTGAGGACATAGAAATTTGCCCGAGGGTATGCTCACCTAGAGGTCGCTAGTGTGGTGTGGAATCGGTCGCTGCCTCTGGCTATGGGGAGAGCTGTATATCCAGAGCGGGATGGAGCTCTGAGACTAAGCGTCCATCAGCCAGAGCTCCGCGCATGCGCCCACAATATCTTCTAACACTTACGTAATCTAAAGAAGGGGGCACACCCCAAAACCTTGTGCTTACATTTTAGATGTTAGTGCAAATTAAAAATTATCCTGGACAGGACAGTACTCAGTCGTCCTTGTAACTCAACCCAAGAAATTCTGGATAGAGCTGGGAAAGGTTAAGACCACTGTCAGGTTTTTCTTTGGAATTGCTGTCCTGTAGACACCAAAAATTGTGTGGAATGTATTTCTTTGAGTCTTGTATTTATATTCTGGTGCTAACTCGGAAATTGGGTTTCCCTCACTTTTCAGTCCCAGTGGTCACCAGGACAAAGAGTGAAAGGACACAGTCGGCAATTAAAAACTGATCCCTCGCCATTCAGGCTAGGCTAACTTAATCCTTAACCTCTGACCCTAAACTTAACTGTAAATAAACCCTTAACCTTTTACCTAAACTGGCTTAACCCTGAAAAGTCTACTCTTACCTCAATGGTGCCAATACATACTGTACAGATCCATGTCAACACCTTACAATTCCAAGATCCTGCTGCCAAAAACTATTATTCTAGGAAAATATTTACAGGGATAGAGCTAGATGCCCAATTGGTGATAACAAGAACAAAGGAAACTAAAGAAAAAATGAAATGTTTGCACTCAGCAGCCAGTCATATTAATTTTTTGAAAGGAGAAGTCTGATTGACTGTGAAGGATTATAGCTGCAGTTTTTTTTTTACTTCAGTTTTTTTAAATATCTAAGTGAGTCACTCTGTAGAAAGAGGCATTTTTCTGTTTCACATATATTTGTCCAGATCCAGTTATAGCTGAGTTTTCATGTTGGTTCCCATTGCACTTTCCCATGTTCTCAGCTCATTTGTTTGCTTTTTTTTTTCTTATTATTTTTTTTGGATTTCTGACACTGGTATCTGCAAAGTCTTTCTTTCCAGCTTTAGCACCAAACACTTATATTTCTGTTTGTGTTTTGGACATATAATTTACTAAAACCTTAGCATAATTGAGAACTTTACTGTTCCACTGTTTTTAGGAAATCACTGGCAACATTATCTATAATTAGACGTAACTTGCAAAAGTGCGCCTATTTGCTAAATGCTGAAAATGTCATAGATTTGCTATATGAATTGCCCACTTTAGGACATAGTGAGCTCTAGGTCACATGTCAGAGTCTATAAGTTGTCCCTCCTATTATGTTCACTTGTATGCATTTTATTCTCCTTTCTTTTGGAAATCTCAAGTAAGGGTCTAGTCATGCTAGATAAACTCATGTTACTGCAAAACAGATTAATACTTAGTATGACATGCTCAGCCTTGTTGTGCTATTTATTTAGAATCAAATCAAGACAAATGGCCTTCCTATCATCACGAGGCCCCGCCAGCTGAACCTGGAAGAGCCGCCGGGCCTCTCAATGATGTCACAAGTAAGATGGAGATGCGGGCTCCAGCAGCAGGGCCGCCATGAGGGGGACAACCCATACACATGTAGAGGGCCCGGGCATCCTGAGGGACCCGGGTCCCAACCAGGGTTGGACTGACCATTCAGATCGGGTCAGTAGGGGCCCCATGATAGGCTCAGTCTGCCCCTGGAGGTGCCCACAGATTTCGATGCAGATAAAACGAGAGTTAAGCCCAGAAGAGGCAGTGAATAATGGCATCCCTGCCGATGGTTGATGCAGCGCAGGGAGATAACTCAGATGCTAGCCAGGATAAGAGTGGGATAGTAGACCCATGGGGATGAGGGCAGTGGCAGCCGCTCCAGGCACTGTTCCTCCTGGGGACTTCAGCGGGGGGTGGGGGCCACAGTCCACATCCAGGTCGTGGGGTACAGCAAGTCAGACTCTGTGCTGAAGAGAGCTGGAGGCGGCAGACAGAGTGCATTGCAGAGCGGGTTCAGAGCAACCTGAATTGTGTAAAGCAGGTCAGTGACTGCGATCGCCAGCCCAGCAACTTAGTGTGTCACTCTGTTTAAATATATACCAGCCAGGCTAAGTGTTCCTGACCAGTGTCCATACACCAGGTGCTATTCCCTATGTAACAACCCTGATCTCTATACACTGAGTGCACACTTATGTCACACATATCAGTGTTATATATAGGTAATAGCACTCAATGTAAAGATATAAGTGTTATACAGGGGTGAACTGACATTTGGGTGTTAGAGGGTCTTATATAGTGGTAGGTAGGTGTCAGGGGGTCTGAAATAGAGGTAGGTAGATGTCTGGTGTCCTATATAGAAGTAGGTAGTTGTCAGGGGGTCTTATATAGAGGTGGGTAGGTGTCAGGGGTCTTATATAGAGGTGGGTAGGTGTCAGGGGGTCGTATGTGTCTGTAATGTTATATAGAGGTTGGTAGGTGTCAGGGGTCTTATATAGAGGTCGTTATGTGTCAGGGGGTCCTATATAGAGGTCAATGTGTCGGGGGTCTTATATAGAGGTCAGTAGGTATCGGGGGGTCTTATATAGTGGTTGGTAGGTGTCAAGGAGTCCTATATAGAGGTCAGTAGGTGTCAGGGGTTCTTAAATAGGGGTTGATGGGTGCACTGATGACTTGGAATACACTTAAGTTGTAAGAGTATTAAAATAAAAGTGGGTGCACTAAAGGACTCAGTGGGATGGCCAGTGGTGGGCTCTGGGGAATGTTGGTGGTCAGATTCGGGGGGGTCCAGGCCTAAAACTGTGTAAGGGGCCCCAAAAGTGGATGGCTGCCTTGCCCAGCGGTGTCTGTTGATAGCAGGATGGCTGCTGGACAACGCTAGATCCGGTGGCTGGGTGAGTATCTTAACTGTACCTAGAACACCACAAGGTAAACAGGGGCAGAGAAAAAGAAAATGAAGGGGAGTACGCTGAAGGACCTCTTTAAAGTGTATTTCCACTTTTGCAGCCAAAATATATCATATTTGTTACATGCCCCCATTGCAGCGTACCTTTTTAGATGCTCTATTTTTTAACCCGCTTGCAAGGAAAAAATCCTAGGTAGTTTTATTTGTTTATGAGGGGCTAGGAAACTGTGTTTGCCATAATTAAGCCTGTCTATACGGTGTAGGCATAATTGTAATAATTCTGTGTCAGAACGGACCCTCCCCGTCACATATGACGAAACGCGCCTGGAAGAGGGTACGTTCTGACGTCGCCACGCTGTCTCATTAGGAGGACGGGAGTTTGTTTTGTAGCCGGCTGGCTTCATATTTTATATGCGATTTTTAATCTTTGAAATGTAAGTGCAATATTTTTTATTTAAACAATAAACTAGGCATTAGACAATATTATGCTATGGTCAGTTTCTCTTTCTGGGTCCAATGCTGAATATTACAAACGGATCTTATGGTGTTATCGGTGTGGGAATCAGTGCAACCATCTACCCAGGGTTTCCTAAGATCATCTGTGCAGGCAAAGGCCTTGCCTGGTTTGCTTGCCATCTGGTAAGCGAGTTTTCTATATGGTGGCGGTGCACTTTGAGAAATAATCACGGTGGTGTCTACATTAAATGAATTCATCTCACCATTCTAAACCATTAGAACAAGTTATATGTTCTTCAATCAAATAATTGAGTTTGTATTTTTTTATTTAAATTAGCGCGGCTTCTTTTATCCATTTACGTTTTTGTGTATATCTCACATCGAGCTGCTACTTTACCTGGACTGAATTTTTTTTTTATTATTTATTATTTTTTATAAGCGCTGTTTTTTTCCCTTTTATTTTTTATAATTTTGTAAACAAATGCATTTTTCTACTTTCTGTTATAAAATTTGGCAAATTAGTATTTTTTCTTCTTAAATTTTGGCCAAAATTTATACTGCTAGTGCTACATATCTTTGGTAAAAATAACACAGATAAGTATATATTATTTGTTCTTTGTGAAGGTTATAGAGTCTACAAGCTATAGTGACAATCATTGAAAATTGATCACACCTGATGTACTGATGGCCTATCTAATTTCTTGTGAGCCATTTTCCGCAGACAGCAGTGTGAAGCCCACTGTTGGCTAATGTCACAAAGCCGGTCCAGGCTGGGGCAAGATTGCGACAATATGGTCGGAATCCACCCACAACACTGGACAGGCACCTAGCTCAGCCTCTCAGCAAACCGCTGAGAAGCTGAGCCAGCCGCTCCCACCCCCTCCACAGCCCAGTGCTCCAGTGAGGGGGGGGGGGCAGAGCAGAGACTGACAGTCACCAGCTCTCTACTCACCAAAATCTGAGAACCGAGCGATCAGCAGTGTTTGATCGATTGGTTCTCAGTCTCAGAGCCAGCGGGGGACAGATGCAGCATCGGTCCGATGCTGCATCCACCTAGGTAAGTAAAAGAGAATACTTCTCTTTTAACTCCTGTATGCAGCGGTTCTCTGGGGTAAAGAGGAATAGTTAAAGCTCCAATCCTCCTTCCCTTCTGGACTGTAATGATTTTTTCTGTTTAGTTATTGTCACTAAACTTAAGAAAAAGAGATGTTCTCCTTATCCTCTGGTAATTTTCACTAGCCGATCTTAATCTGTATGTTTGAATGGTATACGGTACCATTTCTCTGGCCCTGTATACTTGCTATAGTTCTCAGTACCTGTATGAACACCACACACACTGCATGGCAGCTATTAATTTATTTTGGCAGTTCAGGTCTGCAAATTAGTCATTTGCCTGCATGCGTGTGTACTGCTTTCTAACCACAAATTGTTAACCAACAAATCTTTTCAAAGGCATTATAAAAAAAAATAATATGCGCTTGGCACCATTAGGTAAAGTACATGTTTGCAGGCACCTCCGATGTTAAGTTTAAATTGTTTACGGGGTAACGCAAAGTATGGTTTAATTGAATGCTTGCTTTGGGTTACAAACCTTTGTAGAAAGTACCAGTACCGTATATACTCGAGTATAAGCCGAGGCACCTAATTTTACCACAAAAAAATGGGAAAACGTATTGATTTGAGAATAAGCCTAGGGTGTCCATCTGCATGCCTCACTGTGCCTCACTTTGCCCCACTGTGTCCATGTGTATGCCTCACTGCGCCTCACTGTGTCCATGCCTCATTGTGCCTTACTGTGCCCATGCCTCACTGTGCCCATGCCTCACTGTGCCTTACTGTGCCCATGCCTCACTGTGCCCATGCCTCGCTGTGCCCATGCCTCGCTGTCACTGTGCCCATGCCTCACTGTGTCCATGCCTCACTGTGCCCAATCTACCTACCTGATCTCCTGCGCTGTGTGACTAGACTGATGTTTAACATGGGAGTCTATAGAAGGGGTGCCCGGCTTTGAAAAATCGGTGCTCCCCAGCCCTAGGTCCCCTGGACAACAAACTTTGCACACTTGTAGAGGAAGAGTGGGGCTATATGTGGGACCTACGGCTGGCTGGGATCAGGCGCACAAAGGTGAAGATGGACACAGACTCGAGTATAAGCCGAGGGGGGCATTTTCAGCACAAAAAAATGTGCTGAAAAACTTGGCTTATACTCGAGTATATACGGTAATTCTTTTTTATACTACATTACTAAATAACCCTGTATATGTTTTCTCACTGGGCAAGCATCTGTTTTGTTGCCAATGCCATGGACTACATCTCAACACTTATTATCCATCAGTCTATTCAAGTTTATAAAAATATGAATCACTCAAATTAGAACACTGATAATAACATTAAGCAGCCACCATGGAATGTTCAGAATGCTCTATATCAGTCTTTAATTTTATCTTTGTTTTTAGGAACACTCAGCCAACATTACATAAACTCCTGTCACTTTAACAAGTGAATACAAGTTCCTGATACTCATGATGATATCAGGAAGATCATGGTACCAACGTAAGCAACTAAGGCCAGATCCCACCAGCACCGATACTGGGCACTTACTACAGTACATATAAGCTAAATGAAACATAGTTGTTACCTGGAGAATTGCTCCTGGGTGTTCACTCAATTTAAAAAGTGGCCGCAATTGTATTCCTGGTTTTCATTGATGAGCTGCCTACTAGTATTATATATTAAATATATTTTAAGGGATAATCTCAGCATTATTACTTTTTTTTTCCAAACACTTTAAGGGTGGATAAATGGAAACTGCTGCATGTATGGAGTGCCAACACCTAGAGGTTCCCCCTACAATGATAGGTGATTCTGACAGGCAAAATTTGGACAAATCTAGGTAGATTTAGTGGTTACTCCTAAGCCCAACCCCAATATTGTCCTCCTGGCCCATCGCTATGTAGCGCACCAACCCCAGACTTTACCTGCTTTTCTTCTGCTTGGCTCCTCCGCAGGAAAGAATGAGGCACACCGCACCACAAGCCTGTACCCTCCTGAATAGGGAGGTTGAGCGGTGTTAGTTTCTCGGGCCTACTTGCAACCAGTGATAAAAAGCCTCCAGTGCTGACCTAGTTTCTGCGGTATTCAGAAACAAGTCTTTAGTTCTCCCCAGTAAGCAACTGTCCACACCAACTGAAAGTGTCCAACACTTATTTATTCCCTTTAGCACAATAAACAGTCTCTTTGAGAGCAGACAGGTTGGGACAAGACACAGGTCAGATAAGGTGGGAAGAGGTCCAGGCACAAACTTGAATTGGGTTTTCTCCTGCTCTGATTAGCATGAAAGGGCTTGGCGCATGGTCTCTGCCACAGACCATGAGGTTGGTCACTGCCACTAACCGGGTGAAAAAGGATGAAAGTCACTGCTACTGACCTTGGGTGCGTAGTATCACTGCCACTTTGACTTAAAGAACACACACTTCCTTCCGTTAGTGAACTAGCCCTTATAGGACAAGAACATCCCTCCGGAGAGTTACCAGAGGCCCCATCTGTCACCACGACTCTGCGCTGGGTCTTCAGAAAGGGTCACCTCCCTGGCCTCCTCGTCTTGGATACGGGTCCCCTCTCAAGGCAGATCCCCGGGAGTCTTGGTCCCCGGCGGATCCCAGCCGAAGGCTGCTGGGCTCCAGGCCTTTCTCCAAAGTACCTCACCCCAGACTGAAGGTGTCTGAGATGGAACAGCAGATCCGTCTCTGGGCCTAGGGCACCCAGAGACAACCCGACCAGGCCTCCGGGCCTAAGGCACCTGGAGGCGACACACATGCACCCAGGCCTAAGGTGCCTGAGCGCGGAACCGACCCCTCTGGAAGATGGCCGCCCCTTTTATATCCTCTCCCGACAGGCACAGTAGGTTCCCCGCCCCGCCGTACTGCTGCCGAGAGGGGACAAAAAAAGGACACAACCTTGTACTGCGGTTCAACCCGGGCCCATGACAACAGCGCCACCTATAGGCCCCAGGGAACTTACATACCAGTACCATCTCCCAGGGATAGAAATGGTCCATGAGACCTAACAATTAGTGCATCTGAGCCTAGTTACCACTCAGATGCTTCCCCCTAAATGTAACCACCCGCTACAGACCCCCCTCACTTGTTAACACTGGTCCCCAGTGTCTGAAACCAATATATGCCTCCTCAACCTGAGTCAATATAAGCCAGATCCAGAGACAAACTAAAAAAAAAATACAATTTAATTTTTTTTTTGTTTTTACCGGAACCTAACATGGGAAAGGAAAGAAACACAGATGGGAATGAGGGTGTACATGTGTATAAAACATTTTAAAGTCACTCAACATTACAATAAAAATTTTACAGTTTCCTCCCGCAGAACTAGCTAAGACCCACCCCATACTCAGCAGTCTTGCTTGTCGTTCCCCTGCAGAGGGAAAAAAAGGAAAACACATAATCTAACAATGTGTAATTTAGAATGAACAGGATCCTCCCTAGAGAAAAACCTGCTCGCTCTAACAGTAAGTGCAGTGTAAGACTTATGATATAACAGTTGCGCAACACCGCCACCTAGTGGTAGTGCCGCGGTCAGAACCCCTGTCCATGGCAAGGAAATTCTCTTCTATGTGAACTGTGGCCCTCCACTAACTACAACCCCAAAGTCCTTGTTATCTTTGCGGTGGGAAGAGAAGGGAGAAAATCAAACAGCAACAACTCCCGCTCCTCCAAAGAGTAAAGTACCCTTAACATGGGGCAAAGTTCCTGAAGAGAAAAAGAAAGTTCAAACGCAAAACACAAGAGTCTGGTCTCTCACAAATAGTAGTGTGGGTCAGGCAACACCAGCAGCTTCCAATGTCTGTCAAAGGTATCTATGTGATACTCCACATTGTCCTTGTCCTTCCGACAGATAAGCACCTTGTCCGCATGAATGTGCCGACCCAACATCCAAGCAGCTTTGCAATCTTTAAACCATAGAGTGGCGGTGGGCGAACATGAAAAATACCTTCTGGCCTGGGGTACCTTAATGTGTGTCCACACAAACTCAGAGTACCATCGATCTCTACAGGCCTCAACCTCAAACAAAAGTTCTTTGGGTAGGTACGGATACTCCCACCCATATTTACTGGCAACCTTCTGGATGAAGAGTCTCTGTAAGCGGGACAGCGGTGGCATAGTGGCGCGGTCTCCTGCGCCAGGAAAAACAACAGCATCCGGGTGTCGAGGCATTTTAACTGCCTCTGGGCCAGTTGCAGGGTCCTGCAGTGACACCTGTCTCACAGTAGCAGTAGTGGCGGAAGCAGGTGCTCCCGACGGTGGAAGGGCAGGCAAGGGGACAGATCCCTCCTCAGGCTCAGAATCCACCACCCGGGTGTACTTTCCCCAGTAGACATGGGTGGGCCCCTAGGCTTACGGAACAAGGACAGGGGCATCTTATCCCATTCCTTTCTCTCAAACAGTTCGTCAATTGTGGCGTCATCACCCGCATCTGAGACGGACTCTAGGTCAGAGGTATCGTACTCCTCCGCAGTGAAGGACGATTCACCCCCTCTGGCCAACTCACTAACATGTGAATCCCCAGGGCTAGGGGCCTTTAACAAAGTCTCTCCCCCTGGCTTACCTCGGCTTGAAGAAGGACTCGGACGTCCGGGACTTTTCCCTTCAGAGACATCCGTTCCGGGTAAGCGATGGGGCGTTGCTCCACCACGGCCATGGGAAGCTTTCACAAGACCCATCTTCCTCTTGGGCGGTGGGAGAAAAGACTCTGTTGTTACCAAAGCAGCATCCTCCAGTTTCTCACTCGCTACAGCAATCTCCTCTGTGACTTCCTCCGAAGTCCCATCAGTGCGCGCAGGGGTGGCTGTACAAGCTTTGATTCCTCCTTCCAGAGTGGTGGCACCCGTAAGGCAATTGAGGTGGAAGGCCCGAGGCCTCTCTGTAGGTTGCTCCACCTCGAACAGAAACTCCTTACAGCTTTCGCATCGCCCGAATGGCTTCAGATGAACCACCAGTCCTGAGCAGCGGGGACAAATCACACGAGGGCCTCCACGTCCTGCACACAGAGGGCAAATCTTCCCCTAGGCTTGAGCCGAATCCCTGTATCCATAAGCGAAGCAGCGAATGAGGTCATCTTCACGGTTGTAGAAGCTGGAACCCATGATGCATGAGACGACATGCTGACCATCTGCTGCTCCATCGCGCACTGACCTTTTCGCGCCAAAGTCCCCACGTGTAACTCCATACATGGTCAGACTCCTCCCATCTCCTACATCGCTTGCGGACTTTTCTGAATAGACATGCCACGAACTACACAGTCAGGGTTCTCCTCGTGGTGCAGTTCTAAACATGGCCGACCTCCACGGAACTTCACTGGGGAATAAAAGTTCAGCTTCTGGGGGGGTTTTCACTCTGTGACCGCAAACACATCCCGGACTCGAGCCCCCACGTGTAGCGCACCAACCCCAGACTTTACCTGCTTTTCTTCTGCTTGGCTCCTCCGCAAGAAAGAATGAGGCACACCGCACCACAAGCCCGTACCCTCCTGAATAGGGAGGTTGAGCGGTGTTAGTTTCTCGGGCCTGCTTGCAGCCAGTGATAAAAAGCCTCCAGTGCTGACCTCATTTCTGCGGTAGTCAGAAACAAGTCTTTAGTTCTCCCCAGTAAGCAACTGTCCACACCAACTGAAAGGGTCCAACACTTATTTATTCCTTTTAGCACAATAAACAGTCTCTTTGAGAGCAGACAGGTTGGGACAAGACACAGGTCAGATAAGGTGGGAGGAGGTCCAGGCACAAACTTGAATTGGGTTTTCTCCTGCTCTGATTAGCACGAACAGGCTTGGCGCATGGTCTCTGCCACAGACCATGAGGTTGGTCACTGCCACTGACCGGGTGAAAAAGGATGAAAGTCACTGCTACTGACCTTGGGTGCGTAGTATCACTGCCACTGTGACTTAAAGTACGCGCACTTCCTTCCGTTAGTGAACTAGCCCTTATAGGATAGGAACATCCCTCCAGAGAGTTACCAGAGGCCCCATCTGTCACCACGACTCTGCGTTGGGTCTTCAGAAAGGGTCACCTCCCTGGCCTCCTCGTCCTGGATACGGGTCCCCTCTCAAGGCAGATCCCCGGGAGTCTCGGTCCCCGGCGGATCCCAGCCGAAGGCTGCTGGGCTCCAGGCCTTTCTCCAAAGTACCTCACCCCAGACTGAAGCTGTCTGAGATGGAACAGCAGCTCCGTCTCTGGGCCTAGGGCACCCAGAGACAACCCGACCAGGCCTCCAGGCCTAGGGCACCCGGGGGCGACACACACGCACCCAGGCCTAAGGTGCCTGAGCGCGGAACCGACCCCTCTGGAAAATGGCCGCCCCTTTTATATCCTCTCCCGACACGCACAGCAGGTTCCCCGCCCTGCCGTACTGCTGCTGAGAGGGGACAAAAAAAAACACAACCTTGTACTGCGGTTCAACCCTCAGGACAACAGCGCCACCTATAGGCCCCAGGGAACTTACACACCAGTACCATCTCCCAGGGATAGAAATGGTCCATGAGACCTAACAATTAGTGCATCTGAGTCTAGTTACCACTCAGATGCTTCCCCCTAAATGTAACCACCCGCTACAGCTATAAAACGTAGACTCACTGGCCAGAGGTTTCCAATGGTATTAAACTGACAGCAGAAGTGTCTGCTCTGCCCAGTGGGATTGATTTACTAAAGGCAAACAGACTGTGCACTTTGCAAGTGCAGTTGCTCCAGAGCTTAGTACTGTAAATGACTTTACAAGGAACACCCAATCACATGCAAGGAAAATAAAAAAAACAGCATTTTTGGAGGCTGGTACTCGGTCGAGTCCGAGCGAGCCAGAAGGGTGCCCCTGGTGAGGATGGATGCATCACTGGTCTGGCCGAAGGCTTGGTCATCCTGTACTTTTGGCTAGGATTGATGTGGTCTCTGTTCCTGTCAGCGTCTGGTGGAGTAGTTGTCACCCTGACCTTTGGGCAGGTCGGGGAGTTGTCATGCAAATCCACTGGTATGATGGGGGCCTGGAAGGCTAGTATCAGGTGGAGCTGAACTGGACGCGGTTCTCCCCGAGGTGGAAGCTACAATGATCTGGCACAAGGCCGGGCCTGAAAGAAGGCCGTGGTGCATGTGCCCCTGTAGTGGCAGTCCAGGGGTGCTGTAACTTCACTGTGAGTGAGGGTCACTTTGTGTTGCAGCACCAAGATCACCGCACTACCACACACTTTTTTCACACCTGCCTCTTGGGGCGGGCCTTTTGGCTGGGACCAGAGGAATTTTTTATTCCTGGCCGAAGGGCCAGCCATTGTATTGCACAATGGTCACTTTCACTTCCTCTCTCCACTTCCTTCCCCCATTTTTATTAATTTATTGCCCTTTGTTTGTCCCTTTTTTGTCTTTTTTTGTTGTACACGGTTTTGCACGTGTGACTGGTAGGGTGTAGGTCCTCAGGCTTGTCCTGAAAGTCTTGGGAGGGGATGGACATGGCCTTCTGGCTTAGTTTGCCCTCTCTCATGGGGGTCTCCCTTCGGGGGAGCCCCACTTAGTACTTGGGTGGGTCTGTTTTGGCAGACCCTCCAAAGAATGGGGTCCGTCTGGTTTCGGCCAGATGGACCAAGTGTAAGTACCTCAGTCCCTGTCTGGAGCCTAACGCCCCGGGGGATTAGGGTTAAATTCCTTCTCCTTTAGAGGACTATGTGTACACCCGTTGCACGTTTTGTGTATCACTCTTTATGTGTGTGCACTTTTTTTGGCACTTTGGCAGTTTTTGGAGTGTGTTCACACACCATGGGCTTAAAAAAAAAAGTAGTCCAATGTTCAACTTAGCACAAAAAGAAGACTGAGAATGCTGCTGATAAAGATATTTTGTAGTTTAGTAATACGTTGAAATAACTGAAGTTCCCTATCCACCCAAATTACAAATGACTAGGTTAGTAGGAAATCTAACACCAGCAACAATATTAGGCAAATAAGCAACAGCATCTGGGCACTGTTCATACAGTTTTTAAATACTTCCAAACCTCTCCAAATCATTTGAGATTATCAGCTGCAACATTTAACTAAGTTTTTCCCAAATTCTACCCTGGAGCTCTGACTTTGGTTGCACCTCTATCTTGGAGTTCCCTGACTTGAACTGGGCTGGAAAGGCATCAATTCTTTGTAAATTGGAGACTTGATTTGCTTATTTTTCTTAGTAAGCCACGTTTTGTGATTTCTTCTAAAAGCAGGTTAGTTATATTCTTTGTTCAGATACTCTGCTGCAATAGGTGACACATCTTTTCAATATGCACCTGACTGCAGACTTGATGTGTTGCTCCTATTATATGATCCACTTGGCAAAGTCTACTTAAAAGGTGCTAGTCCCAGACGAGTCTAGACCAGACTAGAGTCTTGCTGCTCCATTTTTCTTTGACCCACAATTTGAACTCCACTGAAAAGGAACTCCACTGAAAAGGTGTTACATTTTCTTTGTAAACTGGAGACCTGGCCTATTGTTCCTTCATAACATGAACGATTTTATAAACTTTGCTGGAAAGGTGTCAAACCTAGTATTTATGACCTGAGCTGACCTTTTGCTTAAAGCTTAGGCAGCCCATAGATTACTTGGTCAGTGAAGAAAATTGTTTGATTCACCCATCAACACTGTTAGTGTTGATGGGGTAATGCCTCCTGCAGTGCTATTGTGTTCTGCTGGCCGGGGTGGGATGTGTTGGTGCAGGAAGTCCCAGCTAACAGAACACAATAATTACTGCTAGCGGCTATAGCATTCTATTTATAGAATGTAAAAAATCCGACAGGCAGCTTTACTACAAAAGGGGTGATTTGTTTTCTTGGGCACCTGAGTCTTGCTACTGTATCCTGGTATGATCCACTGTGAGCCAATTAAAGAACAGGTACAGTAAATAGAATCTTTATGATTATTTTGTCCAAAAAACAGTGAACATAATGTCCCCAGTGTTGCCAAGGTTGCAAGGAAAATATACAGATAGTCATGGCTGGTTGCAGGTTAAAATGAAAAAGTAATTACAACCTACAAATATTAGTGCATGAACTATATTTAACATTATGAAGCTACAACGCATGCACATAAACACACACACACTGAGGTTGATTTACTAAAGGCCAATTCTGCTGAATTCCATCATCCAATCAAGTGCAAGCAAAAATGCTGTATTTTTATTTTGCTTGCATGTGATTGGGTATTCTTTGCAAAGTGAAGCCTTACCTCATTTACTAAGCTCTGGAGCAACTGCTCTTGCAGAGTGCACAGTCTATTTTTCTTTAGTAAATCAACCCCATTGTCTACAGAGGCAAAGTCACACTCAATGGACTACAGGCAGTCCCCGAGTTACAAACATCCGACTCATACTTACAAACAGATGGAGACAACAGGAAGTGAGAGGAAATCTACCCTTGGAAGGGCAAATTACTCCTGTAAGAGTTATCATGGGAAAAGGTGTCTCCACTAAAGGTTTATCACCAATCCTTGTTTCCACAACAACCCAAAATGTTCAAAAGCCAGTTGTCACAGGGGCAGAAAGTGAGCTGAAATCTCTGAAAGGGGCACAGATAGCAAAACAAACATAACAGGCGTGTTAACTCTTCCCTATGCTATCCAAAAAAAAAATTTAAAATTATTTGTTTGACTGGAGTTAGGCCTCGTACACACGGCCGAGATTCTCGTTGAAAAAAACATGTCGTTTTGTGAACAGAGTGATGAAAAAAATCTTACAAGGTTATGTTTTAACCTAAAAGAAGAAGAAAGCTTGAGGACTTGAGGCATGAATGAGATTTTTGTAGGCAACGCAATCAGTCTCCTTGGATATATCCTGACATTATGTATAAATTTGAGCTTCTATCCCAGTGTATGTAGAAATTATTCAGCTTCTCTTGTTCCGAAAGTGGATTCCATTTCAGTGCAAATCTTTGGGTCCTGAATTGCTCTAAAATGGAGCCTTTTATATGAAAATATTCAATTTATTTCAAGTAGTTGCCTTGCAACATTAATAACTCATTCAGAACGTATCTAGCATCCAGGTTGAAAAGTGTAGATTTTACAGAGTAGCTCATTGAATCCTCCCTATCTCCCTGCTACTAATGAATTCATATTGTGTTGTGAATATGCCGCACTATAAAGTAAACAAAGTACTTCAACGGGAATGAAATTACTGATGTTATGAGTATTTTTACATATCTCATTTCATTATTCAGGCCTTGTGCTATTCATTACCTAAAACATGATAAAAGGCAACTCGCAATGTGCAATTCAGATGGCATTTTCATTCAAATGAAAACCACCGTTTAGTCTGGGATAATCAGAAACATCAAATTTATTTTCAAAGCATCATACAAACATAGAAAGCCCTGAAGGTATTACTTAGAAAAAAACTACTAGTACTTTTCAAATTTGCATAATCTATTAAGGAGCCAGAATTTCTGTGGAAAAAATACTGACATCTCTGTTTAACAGTATGGAATGCCCCCCTCCTGAAGGTTCTGGTATAAATATTGAGGCACCCACACGCTTTTTTCTTGTGTGGGATCCCCCTTGCAATTTATACCAGACCCCCATCAAGTATAAGGGTCTGGTATGTATTTTTAGGAGGGAACCCTGGGAGTTTTTTTGTGGGCTTTATACCAGACCCTAATCTAGGGTAAGGGTCTGCTATAGATGAGGGCAGTCTTCAGCCTTTATGTTTACACACAGAAGTAAGCAGCTAGGTGCTGTTGTTTACCAGCAATTTGAATGGCATTATGTTTTCCTTGTACATGTCAGTTTTGCTGTAGTAGGCTGTACAAATTGTACAGATGTGCCAATTCACAGGCAGGTTAAGGACATCCCAAGCATGAAATTTAAAGTGGTTGTAAAGTCTCAATGCATAGAATGCATTTAGGTGAAAATCCTTCTGTGCTGTAGCTGCACCCCAGACACCTCCCTTTTTTCTTTCCTGAGGCCGATTTGATCCAGCAATGTGTATGAGCCCAGAAGCTCCAGCCACACTCTTTCATCTCATTGGACAGATTGATACCAGCAGGAGTCCCGCTGTCTGTGTCAAAGGACGCAGCAGCAGGACTCGGGAGCGAGCCCGCACAGGTGCCACCATGGAAAGTGGCTTTACGTGGGGGCATCCAATACAGGGGAGGAGCCAGGAGCACCGGTGGGACACCCCAGAAGAGGAGGGATCGCGGCTGCTCTGTGCAAAACCTTTGCACAGAGCAGGTACGTATGACATGTTTTTTATTTTTATTAAAAAAAAATAACCTTTACAAACACTTTAAAGGAATTTTGCATTTTTTATGTTTCACTTTACACATTATTAAAATTGCTTATCCCCACCAAACTGAATTTTAAAACATTTTTCTTTGCTTTGGCATATGTTCCTCAGGGCAGTGCCCAGTCCCCTATGACATTTTTTTTGACAATCCTTTTCCCATTAGCCTAGAAAGTGGTCTATATCTTTTTTAACATTTGACTTCAAATTAATTGACATTTAGAATTGGGACCCAAATTTCAGTAAAGCTCATTGAACTTACCTCAAACTGAACCCAGGTACATCCATCCATACAGTTTGCATGTTCTCCCTGTGCCTGTGTGGGTTTCCTCTGGGAACTCCGGTTTCCTCTCACACTCCAAAGACATGCTGGTAGGTTAATTGACTTCTGTCTAAAATTGGCCCTAGTATGTGAATGTGAGTTAGGGACCTTAGATTGTAAGCTCCTTGAGGATAGGGACCGATGTGAATGTACAATGTATATGTAAAGCGTTGCGTAAATTGACGGCACTATATAAGTACCTAAATAATAATAATAATAATAATAATACATATTAGAGATTCTATCCTGTTGTCAAAGACAAAGTTAAAACGGAGTTCCACCCAAAAGTGGAGGCACTCCTCGCCCCCTGACATGCCACATTTGGCATGTCATTTTTTTTTTGGGGGGGGTTGTACCTTATTTTTAGTGGGACTTCCTGTCCCACTTCCTGCTTCCTCTTTTTGGCCGCCTAGATGACTCCTCCTCTCGCTAGCTCAGAGCGAGGCTTAACCCGTACTCGTGATGACGTGGTCTCATGGCAGAAGTGAAGTTTGCCGGCCTCTGTCAAAGCGAGGCTTGGCTTATTGCGTCCCACTTGCCGTTGATTTCCATCTCCGAGGAGACTGATATGATGATCATAGTATGTAGATGTAGTGTTTGGAACTGCAGCTTTGCTTGGATGTCAGACATAACCACATTTGGAAGATCAAATATGGGTTATCACCGCTCATAGCAACCCTTTTCTACATACCGGAAGCAATTACCTATTTGGAAAACAGAAGTGACGCACGTTTGAGGCCAACTTCCGGTAATCACATAATTTAACTTGGGGTCATAATACCTTTATAAGCGCTGTGTATGTGGTAATGGTCCATATCCCAGATGACGTCTTAGGAGACAAAACGCATCGGGTGTACCATACCAACAACATTGCGCCATTACCAATGCCTTGACAAGCCTTTTTTATACTACCCAAATGTTCTTGTTTACATATTTTATAATAAATTCCTCAAAAAGTTATCACACTATGCAGTGTTTTCCTTCAATACATGATTACAACTAATGAATACGTGGATATTCGTTGACCTTCCTCCATATAAACCACGCTACATATCTCTTAAGACCCTGCTGATGACTAAATCTTGTGGAGCTTTGGTGATCGACCTGGATCAGGGAGCAGCTGTATTCCCTTTGGTTATTACAAACAAGCTCTCATGACTTAAGAGGTACAAGCCCCTTTAAGTCTGTGATTTCCGGTAAGCCTCTTTCCAACCGGTGGTGGTTCTCCTAGCAAATACTTTTCACTTTGAATTATTGCACCGATGAAATGATCTTGCTTTTGGACTTTATCAGTTGCTCTGAATATATTATTTTGTCTTTGGACTATATTAGTCGCACATGATTCACGCTTTTCGGTTTCATTTATTTTCATTATTATTTTGGATCAATTCAGTTGTTTCACTATTGGTAGTTAATGATCTAAATACTTTTTTACCTTGAGTAATTAATTCACATGCAGGTTTCATACATCTACATGTACACATATATATAAGCGCTGCATTCTTTTCACTTATTCTTTTGCTGTTTGTCTTTGGCCATGCTAGCTGCTATATATATTTTTTTAAGTCACAGCACAGTATTTACACACCTCCAATTTTTGGAACTCGGCTTTAAGACTGTGTTCCCTAATACTGTACTACACTGGTGGCACTACAACAAACCAGTTGCCTGCAGATAGGACTACATTTCTAATTTAGCAATTTTCATATTGTACCTAATTTAGTTTAAAGTAAATATAACCCATATAAACTGTGGGGGATTTTTCTTTCTGAAAATTATAGTAGTTTGGTTCATGAATTTACAAGCCTCCTACAGGCCCTAGGATTGTAGTAAGTCTATTTACAGTAAAGGCATTTGATTTTGTGGCAAGTGTTAAACAACCTTGGGTTTGACCCTCAAATTAAAACATTGCTACAACTTCGCTCTGCCTCTCCCATAGCCAAAATTTGTGTCAATGAGTGGAAAGGTTTTTCCACTCAACAGGGATGTTTCATGTCCCCCTCCTGTACACCAAATTATTTAAAGGGTTAGATTCCCTTTTATCTGGGTCTCAAGCAGACAAAAACTGAAATGGTCCATTCCAAGACATCCTAAGGATCTGTGGAGCATGGCCCTGCCAGACTTAATTTTATATTATCTGACTTCACAGACTTCTCATATTTTCTGCTAGTGTACTGCAGAAGCCCCCCAGTTTTTGCACCTTATGGCCCCTGACAGTGCTGCCCTTCCCCAGATCCTCTTGCCATTATTAATTGCAGGTTTAAAGAGTACACAGGCCTAGAGTCTTCCAACCTGATGTTGACTCAGTGTCTCCAGCTATGAAACATAGCTAAGTCCAAACTTGGTATTCTGGGAATTAATAGTCACACTCTACTAGGAGGAATCAATCTTTCACTTTCATTGAGCTTTGTACGGTGCCACATCCTGAGTAGGGATGAGCCGAACACCCCCCAGTTCGGTTCGCATCCAGAAAATGCGAACGGACCAAAAGTTTGCGCAAACTTTCGAACACCGTTAAAGTCTATGGGACTCGAATGTGAGAAATCAAAAGTGCAAATTTTACAGGCTAATATGCAAGTTATTGTCCTAAAAAGGGTTTGGGGACCGGGTCCAGCCCCATGGTACATGTATCAATGCAAAAAAAAGTTTTAATAACGTCAGTTTTTTTAGGAGCAGTGATTTTAATGATGCTTAAAGTGAAAAAATAAAAGTGAAATATTCCTTTAAATATCGTGCCTGGGGGGTGTCTATAGTATGCCTGTAAAGTGGCGCATGTTTCCCGTGTTTAGAACTGTCCCTGCACAAAATGACATTTCTAAAGGAATAAAGGTAATTTAAAACTGCTTGCTGCTTTAATGTAATGTCTGGTCCTGGCAATATGGATGAAAATCATTGAGAAAAACGGCATGGGACCCCCCCCCCCCAGCCCATTACCAGCCCATTTGGGTCTTGTATGGATATTAAGGGGAACCCCGCACCCACATTAAAAAAAGGAAAGGCGTGGGGCCCCCAGGTCCTATATACTCTGAACAGCAGTATACAGGCGGTGCAAACAAAACAGGGACTGTAGGTTTGTTCTTAAGTAGAGTTGACACCTGGATGTTCGGGTTCGACGGGTTCGGCCGAACTTCGGAAAAAAGTTCGAGTTCGGGATCGAACTTGACCCCGAACCCCATTGAAGTCAATGGGGACCCGAACTTCTGAGGACTATTCGCGCTTGTTTCCCGTGCTTAGTTCTGTCCCTGCACAAAGTGTCATTTCTGAAGGAAAAAAAGTAATTTAAAACTCACTCGTGGCTATAATTAATTGTCGGCTCCCGGCAATACATAGAAAAGTCATTGATAAAAAATAAAAAAAAGCGTAGGGGTTCCCCCAAATTTAATTACCAGGCCCTTCAGGTCTGATATGGATATTAAGGGGAACCCTGCCGCAAATTTCAAAAAAATGTGTGCGGTTCCACCCAAATATCCATACCAGGCCCTTCAGGTCTGGTATGGATTTTAAGGGGAACTCCACCCCAAATTGAAAAAAAAATGGTGTGGAGTACCCCCAAAAATCGAGACCAGACCCTTTATCCGAGTACGCAACCTGGCAAGCCGCAGAAAAAGAGGGGGGGACGAGAGAGTGTCATTGGCTGAGCGGACCTGATGGGGAACTTTAGAAGGGGCGGGTCTATTCATTTATTACACTGCGGAGGAAGTTCCCCATCAGGTCCGCTCAGGCTCAGCCAATGACGTTTCGTGTGGACAGCGCTGGACATCGGATCGCCCTGGGACACTGGATTTCATCGCTGGAATGTTTTTTTTTGTTTTTTTTGTTTTTAATAAAGGACTTTCCCAACGGTGTCTGTGTATTTTTTTTACAATTTTTTACACTTTCTTTGTGAAATGGTAGGGGTACCCCATTACTAATTCACATAGTGGGGGGGCCGGGATCTGGGGGTCCCCTTTGTTAAAGGGGTCTTCCAGATTCCGATAAGCCCCCTGCCCGCAGACCCCCACAACCACCGGGCAAGGGTTGTGGGGATGAGGCCCTTGTCCCCATCAACATGGGGACATCCTCCCCATGTTGAGGGAATGTGGCCTGGTACGGTTCTGGTACATTTTTAAAGTGTAGCTCCAGCCCAAAAATCTATTTTTAAGCTTTGTTTTGCTGTCTGTGCACCTGTTTAGAAGATTTCACCTAACTTTCTGTCCCAATAACAATTGGATTTGGAAAATTTGGGGGTTTTAGGGAAACAAGGATTGGTGATAAAGAGAGGAGACACCTTTTTCCCATATTAACTCTTCCCGGAGAGAATTTCCCTTCCTAGGGGTCGATTTCCTCTCACTTCCTGTTGTCTCCCTCCGTTTGTAAGTTGGAGTCGTTTGAAAGTCAGATCTTTGAAAGTAGGGGCCTGCCCTATGTACTCTGCAGAAATTTTAGCCTTAGGTATTGGTGTTGCCACAACACTGTAAGCCCTCACAGTTACTCTTGGTGGGCGCAGGAACGGGCCCTGCTGTGAAATATTAGATCAAGAATTGTAATTACATGCCCATGTTGAACAGGGTCAGAAAAATTGGGCATTTGGTGGTGGACGGTGTGGTGGTGTTGCCACAACACTGTAAGCCCTCACAGTTACTCTTGGTGGGTGCAGGAATGAGCCCTGCTGCAAAGTATTGCAGCAAAAATTGGAATTACACGCCCCCTGTTAACCACTTCCATACTGGGCAATTATACACCTTCCTGCCCAGACCAATTTTCAGCTTTCTGCGCTGTTGCACTTTGAATGACAATTGCGTGGTCATGCTACACTGTACCCAAACAAAATTTTTATCATTTTGTTCCCACAAATAGAGCTTTCTTTTGGTGGTACTTGATCACCTGTGCGATTTTTATTTTCTGCTAATTTTTTTAAAAAAAGACCCAAAATTTTGAAAAAAAAGTTTTTTTGTTTCAGTTACAAAACTTTGTAAATAAGTAAGTTTTATTCTTCACTGAGGGGCACTGATGGGGCTGCACTGATGGGCACTGATAAGGCTGCACTGATGGGCACCGATGAGGCGGCACTGATGGGCACCGATGAGGCGGCACTGATGGGCACCGAGGAGGTGGCACTGATGGGCACCGATAGGCGGCACGGATGGGCACCGATAGGCGGCACGGATGGGCACAGATAGGCGGCACGGATGGGCACAGATAGGCGGCATGGATGGGCACATATAGGCGGCACGGATAAGTAACACGGATGGGCACGGATAGGCGGCACAGATGGGCATGGATGGGCACTGATAGGTGGCATGGATGGGCACTGATAGGTGGCACGGATGGGCATAGATGGGCACTGATAGGTGGCATGGATGGACACTGATAGGTGGCACTGTACTGTAATGTTTTGTACTAATGGATGCCAATCAGTGCCAAACAATAATGCCTCCCAATCAGTGGTGCCCATTGTGGGCACTGATTGGCATCAATTGTGGGCACTGATTGGCATCCATTAGGCATATCTAATTGGCATCCCTGGTGGTCTAGGGTGGCATACCTTAAGGTGGGCATCCCTGGTGGTCTGGTGGCATCCCTGGTGGTCCAGTGTGGGCATCCTCGGGGGGGCTGCGCTGATAATGGATCAGCACAAACCCCCCCTGTCAGAGGAGCAGCCGATCGGCTCTCCTCTACTCGTGTCTGACAGACGCGAGTGAGGAAAAGCCGATGACCGGCTTTTCCTGTTTACATCGTGATCAGCCGTGATTGGACACGGCTGATCACGTGGTAAAGAGTCTCCGCCGGAGACTCTTTACCTAGATCGGTGTTGCGGGGTGTCAGACTGACAGCCCGCAACAATGATCGCTGCGATGCGCGCCCCCAGGGGCGCGCAGAGGCTCAATATCCTGAGGACGTCATATGACGTCCAGTCAGGATATTGAAACCACTTTGCCGCCGTCAATTTGCTATAGGGCGGGCGGCAAGTGGTTAAACAGGGGCAGAAAAATTGGGCCTTAGCCACTGGTGGCAGTGCCCAGAACCAAAAATGTTCTTACAAGCTATCAACATGAACATTGAGGAGGAAGAGGATAGTCACTCGTCATAACAGGATAGTCACTCAGCATCAGCATAGGCAGTCTTGAAGGGATCTCACATTAAAAAAAAAATTATTCAGTTACATCAGCATCAGGTGCTTGGTAGCTGGTGATCCAAGACTGATTCATTTTTATGAAGGTCAGCCGATCGCCCGAGTCGGTGGGCAGGCACCCCCTGTGATCGGTTACAAAGCACTGAATGTGCGTTCCGAAAGAACGCTGGATGCAGGACAGGCCAGTAGCTCAATTGCATACTGTGCAAGCTCTGGCCAGTGATCCATCCTCAAGACCCAGTAACCCAGAGGATTTTCGGTGGGAAAGGTGTCCAAGTCTGATCTTGCCCCTAGGTATTCCTGCACCATGTAAATCAGACGCTGGCGATGGTTGCTGGAACCGATCATACCTTGGGACTGCGGACTAAAAAATTGTCCGAACGCACCGGTCAGACGGCCACCTTCTCCACGGCTCCTTTTTTGACTGACCGAAGCCTCAGCAACATGTTGTCCAGGACCAGAAATTTGTAACCTCCCAGGCTCTGGAAACACGTTGCACAAACCTTTCTGCAAGGCCTCCCGAAGAGGTTTCATCCTCTGCTCCCTCTGCGACAGCTGGATAAGGTCCACAACCTTACCCTTGTAACGTGGATCAAGGAGGGTTGCCAGCCAGTAATGATCCCTCTCCTTGATACCACGAATACGAGAATCCTTTCGCAGGCTTTGCAGGATCAGGAAGGCCATGCAGCATAGGTTTGCTTAGGCATTCGGTCCGGAGTCCTCTGGGTCACTAAGGACGACATGATTCGCAGCCACCTCCTCCCAGCCACGTATAAGTCCATGGGTTTCTGAGGACTGTAAATGATCCCTTGAAGACTGCTGCTGATGCTCCACCTCCATGCTGACACAATCCTCCTCCTCCTCGTCCTCTTCCTGTGTGATCGGCGGGTCCGCAGGAACACTGTCTGGATAAAGGGGGCCTTGAGAGGTAAGGAAGTCCTCCTCTTCCTCCATCTGTTCTGCCTCAAGTGCCCTGTCCATTATTCCACGCAGCGTGTGCTCCAACAGGTAGACAAGAGGGACAGTATCACTGATGCATGCACTGTCACTGCTCACCATCCTCGTGGCCTCCTCAAATGGTGACAGGACAGTGCATGCATCCCTAATCATGACCCACTGGCGTGGCAAAAAAAAACAAGATCCCCTGACCCTGTCCTGGTGCCATAGTCGCACAGATACTCATTGATGGCCCTCTGCTGTGTGTGGAGCCGCTGCAGCATTGCCAACGTTGAGTTGCACCTGGTGGTTATGTCACAGATTAGGCGGTTCTTGGGCAGGTTAAATTCCTTTTGGAGGTCAGCCAGCCGAGCACTGGCATTATATGACTGGCGGAAATGCACACAGACTTTCCTGGCCTGCCTCAGGACATCCTGTAAGCCCGGGTACCTGCCCAAGAACCGCTGCACCACCAAGTTAAGGACGTGAGCCAAACAGGGCACATGGGTCAGCTGTCCCTGTCGGAGGGCAGAGAGGAGGTTGGTGCCATTGTCGCAAACCACCATTCCTGGATTAAGCTGGTCTGCAGTCAGCTTTACCTGCACACTGTGCCCAGTATACAGTACACTGACTTAATATACTGCAACTTAGCTCAATCAACTGCCTGCTCGTATTATTAGGAAGAGAGCAGGAATGGTCTGCAGTCAGCTTTACCTGCACACTGTGCCCAGTATACAGTACACTGACTTAATATACTGCAGCTTAGCTCAATCAACTGCCTGCCTGTATTATTAGGAAGAGAACATGAATGGTCTGCAATCAGCTTTACCTGCACACTGTGCCCAGTAAACAGTACACTGACTTAATATACTGCAGCTTAGCTCAATCAACTGCCTGCCTGTATTATTAGGCAGAGAGGAGGTTGGTGCCATTGTCGCAAACCACCATTCCTGGATTAAGCTGGTCTGCAGTCAGCTTTACCTGCACACTGTGCCCAGTATACAGTACTTTCCTGGCCTGCCTCAGGACATCCTGTAAGCCCGGGTACCTGCCCAAGAACCGCTGCACCACCAAGTTAAGGACGTGAGCCAAACACAATATACTGCAACTTAGCTCAATGAACTGCCTGCTCGTATTATTAGGAAGAGAGCAGGAATGGTCTGCAGTCAGCTTTACCTGCACACTGTGCCCAGTATACAGTACACTGACTTAATATACTGCAACTTAGCTCAATCAACTGCCTGCCTGTATTATTAGGAAGAGAACATGAATGGTCTGCAATCAGCTTTACCTGCACACTTAGCCCAGTATACAGTACACTGACTTAAAGCGGAAGTAAACCCATCCATAAAACAGTTTCATTTCCCGCATGTGCCGGAAATGTAACACTCCCATTGGTTGTGCTTGCAACCAAACTCTCAAACCATCCAATGACTGGTGTCATAATTGATCACATGTGCAGCATCATGGCAGCTGTAGATTAAACAGAGACAAAGTTGGCAGCTTCCTTGGCTGAAAAAGATAGGGGGGTTTACTTACACTTTAATATACTGCAGCTTAGCTCAATCAACTGCCTGCCTGTATTATTAGGAAGGGAGCAGGAATGGTCTGCAGTCAGGTTCACTTGCACACTGTGCCCAGTATACAGTACACTGACTTAATACACTGCAGCTTAGCTCAATCAACTGCCTGCCTGTATTATTAGGAAGAGAACAGGAATGGTCTGCAGTCAGCTTTACCTGCACACTGTGTCCAGTATACAGTACACTGACTTAATATACTGCAGCTTAGCTCATTCAACTGCCTGCCTGTATTATTAGGAAGAGAACAGGAATGGTCTGCAGTCAGCTTTAGCTGCACACTGTGCCCAGTATACAGTATACTGAAGCTTAGCTCAATCAACTGCCTGCCTGAATGGTCTGCAGTCAGCTTTACCTGCACATTGTGCCCAGTATACAGTACACTGACTTAATATACTGCAGCTTAGCTCAATCAACTGCCTGCCTGTATTATTAGGAAGAGAGCAGGAATGGTCTGCAGTCAGCTTTACCTGCACACTGTGCCCAGTATACAGTACACTGACTTAATATACTGCAGCTTAGCTCAATCAACTGCCTGCCTGTATTATTAGGAAGATAACCGGAATGGTCTGCAGTCAGCTTTATCTGCACACTGAGCCCAGTATACAGTACATTGACTTAATAACAGGAAAGCTCTGCAGTGAGATCTAGCTAAACTGTATACAGTATATATATATATATATATATATATATATATATATATATACACACAAAGCGTGCAATGCATATATATACTAAATATACTAAATATACTGGATCTAACTTGCTCAATCAACTGCCTGCTCAATCTAGCTATTGCTAACTGAAATAAAACAACAATCTCTCTCTCTGTCTCTAAGTACGCCGCCGGAACACACTACACAAGGCCGATGCGCAGGTGGCCTTATATAGTGTGGGGCGTGTACCTACTCCCCTGAGCCATGATTGGCCAAAGGCACCCTTCCTTTGGCCAATTATGGCTCTCTGTGCTGACGGTGCTGTGATTGGCCAAAGCATGCTTGGCCAATCATCAGCCAGCAATGCACTGCGATGACGCAGTGCATTATGGGCCGTGACGCGCAACTCGAATTTGGCGTGAACGGCCCATAAAGTTCGATCTTCGTCGATTGAGCGAACAGCCGATATTCGAGTCGAACTCATGTTTGACTCGAACTCACAGCTCATCCCTAATCCTGAGCTCTGGCGTAGACATGGTTTCACTTAATTAGCTCAGATATTAGCTGGTGGTTAGGGATGAGCTTCGAATTCGAGTCGAACTCATGTTCGACTCGAACATTGCCTGTTCGCCCATTCACCAAACAGCAAACAATTTGGGGTGTTCGCAGAAAATTCGAAAAGCCGCGGAACACCCTGTAAAAGTCTATGGGAGAAATCTAAAGTGCTAATTTTAAAAGCTTATATGCAAGTTATTGTCATAAAAAGTGTTTGGAGATCTGGGTCCTGCCCCAGGGGACATGAATCAATGCAAAAAAAAAGTTTTAAAAACTACAGTTTTTTCGGGAGCAGTGATTTTAATAATGATTAAAGTGAAATATTCCTTTAAATTTCATACCTGGGGGGGTCTATAGTATGCCTGTAAAGTAGCGCTTGTTTCCCGTGCTTAGAACTGTCCCTGCACAAAGTGTAATTTCTGAAGGAAAAAAAGTCATTTAATGAATTGTCGGCTCCCGGCAATATAGAGAAACGTCATTGATAAAAAAATTAAAAAGGCGTGGGGGGTCCCCCCAAATTTAATTACCAGGCCCTTCAGGTCTGGTATGGATATTAAGGGTATCCCTGCGTCAAAGTTAAAAAAAATTTTTTAAGGGGAACTCCACGCCAAATAAAAGAAAAAATTGCGTGGAGTTTCCCCCAAAAATCCATACCAGACCCCTTATCCGAGCATGCAACCTGGCAGGCCGCAGGAAAAGAGGGGGGGACGAGAGAGTGCCCCCCCTCTCCTGAACCGTACCAGGCCACATGCCCTCAACATGGGGAGGATGCTTTGGGGGTCTGTGACCCCCTCAAAGCACCATGTCCCCATGTTGATGGGGACAAGGGCCTCATCCCCACAACCCTTGCCCGGTGGTTGTGGGGGTCTGCGGGTGGGGGGCTTATCGGAATCTGGAAGACCCCTTTAACAAAGGGGGCCCCCAGATCCCAGCCCCCCCTATGTGAATTGGTAAGGGGTACATTGTACCCCTACCATTTCACAAAGAAAGTGTAAAAATGTAAAAAAAAACACACAGACACTGTTGGGAAAAGTCCTTTGTTAAAAATAAAAAAAATTAAAAAAAGATTCCAGCGGTGGTAATCCACTCTCAGTATCCTGCGATGGATGCTCTCCTCTCCGGGGTCCAGCGGTGGATTATCTCCTCTCCATCCAGGTCCAGGCTCCAGCGATGAGATGTCCAGCGCAGCGCATCCTGTCTCCACCGGAGACACCCCGGGAATCCCGGCAGTCTGACAGGTCTCTTCTGTAGCTGAGGGCAGGGCCACCCATCACGTGACCCCGTCCCTCTCTGACGCAAGGGGAAACCCGGGCTTCCCCAGTGACGTGCGGGTGACCCCGCCCCCCTCTGATGTAACGCAGGTTTCCGTATAACAAGTTGTCTGCAGGTAATCCACTACCGTGAAGATTTGAGGCTTACCAGACAGGGTGGACCCAGCAAGGCTTACGCCTGGTGAGTCAAACAAGCTTGATGGTGTAGCACACCAAAGGGGAGGTACATCAAGCACAACTTCCAATGAAAACCAGGCAAGGATGTATCACAGCAATGACATCAATGAATATCCATCATGGAATGGGCAACGGTACTTCATGTAAAACTCCTCCCAAAGTGTTTATATAGCAAAAGGAAAGAAATGGGGCCACATAGTGTAATTCCGTTAAAAGAGGAACATTTATTGATAAAATAAAATGGTCACTCACATTTGAGAAGACAAGTAAAAACGTTTGTAATCAAAATGACGCAGTGGCATCAGCAGAGCCCTTCCCAACGCATTTTGTCCTAATAAGGCATCATCTGGGGAACAAATTTATTGCCTGTTCGCAAGTTCTGGTGCGAACCGAACTGGGGGGTGTTCGGCTCATCCCTACTGGTGGGTAATTCCAAATGTAATTTTCCAAATTATGTGATTTTCTGATATCTTCAGCTTAGACATGCGGTCACTAGGCAATTCGGGTCCGTAATACCTGTGCATGCAGATAATCATTTGACTGCTGCTATATAGTTAGAGCTTCTTTCAAAAAAATGATTTCAAAATTATTATTTTTTATTACAAACTTTTATTGCAATTGGTACAAAAAAGATTGATACAAAAGCCAAAGTATGTTAAATACAATCAAAAGAACTGCATAAGAAGCAGCATCAAACAATACAATGCCATTGTATCTTATAAAATGCAAGCCAAAGAAAAAAAATGACCAACATTTTAGGAAAACAAAATACATCCTAAAAAAGAAGTCAAGTAGGACATAAGGCATTTTCAAATTGCAGTAGAAAAATAGAGTAAATGGGTGCATCCAACATGTAGGACATCAGATATAAACTATGTTAAATATATATAGCATAAACCAAAGACAGTATTCATAAACAGAAAAGTGACCACTCGAAAAGTCATAGGATCAGTTAACACTAGGGGGCGATCAAGGGGTTAAATGTGTTCCCTGGGAGGTGTTTCTAACTGTGGGGGGAGGGGATTGACTGGGAGTAGAGAGAGATCGCTGTTCCTAATCACTAGGAACAGACGATCACTCTGAACTCCCCTATCAAAACGAGGATCTGTTTGTTTACATCAATAGATCCTCGTTCCGGCTCTCTGTGGAGCGATCACGGGTGGCCGGCAGACATCGCGTTCGCCTGCCACCCTCATCGGCTCCCCTGCCGCCCACTGTAGCTGTTAAAGCTCTTACAGCTATGGCGATTCGTGGGAACGAGCCAACCTGCCGCCGTATAATGACGGCGGCTGGTCGGCAAGTGGTTAAACAATTTACAAAATTTCTCCTACCATGTGCCTTGTGCCTCACTCAAAGTCCCAAAAATCTCTTTCTTATTTCTGATTATCGAGGTGCATGTAACCATGCACGTCATTTAAAGCGGTTGTATAGCCCCCCAAATTTTTTTTTTTTAAGTCACCTGTAAGGGAAATGGCATAATGAGCTAGTATGCACTGCAGGGTTTCCTGATGTGCATCCGCGCCACGATCCATGTGTTGTGTGTCCTGGCAGACATTATGACGCCGACGAGTTAATCATCTAGCTGGAACATGAGGTGAGCAGTTGGGCGCCATCAGCGAACAGTGTTGCCGCTGTGGCGAGGCCGTCTCATCTCGATCCTCTATGCTTAGCGTGACGCTGGGAGGAGCACACTCTGGCTTTTCTCCTCACACATGCACATCATGTTTCAGAGCATGTCTCTGTGCAATGTTGCCAGGTAACTATCCCTGCGATTTCCTCTTTATCACCATGATCGCACACCTTTTTTGTTTTTACTCACCCCTCCCCTTTTGGCAAACTGCATGATTTTCATGCGATTTTTTACCTTTTTATTTTCTTTTCTCTTTATGTGGCATATGTTTTCTTTCACTTTGTATCTACCATGCTTTTCACTTTTTCAGGCAACAATGGGTGTTGGTTTCTAATCCATGAATATGTACGGGAGGAGCCCAGGGAATGTCGGGTGTTACTTATACCCCCATTGGGAGTCTTGTTCACACTCTGGTTTTTCCCCTCGATAACAGCTATATTGTAGATAATACCTTAAGCTAGTAAACAGACTTCTCTGTGTGTATGTGTTCCAGTGCATTCTCTGTGCAATTTTCTTAGGCTTCCACGCATCCTCGCCAAGACAGTCACCAGGTCCCTGCGAGAAAATCAGCCTTTATCCTTGCTCCTTCCTTCAGCAAGGTCCTTTTCCTGGGTATTAGCCTTGACACAGCTAACCCTTTCGACAGGCAGGACAGCTTCAAGGACTACTTCTGGCATAACTCCCAGCACAGAACACATGCTAAACCTCCACACAGACTATGGGGCCTAGCAATCCAGGTTAGTCCAGGGGAATAAAAAGGTGAAAAGTCGCATGAAGATCATGCAGTTTCCCAAAGAGGGGAAGGGAGAGAAAAAGCAAAAAGGTGTGCGATAATGGCGTTAAAGAGGAAATCGCAGGGATAGTTACCTGGTGACATTGCACAGAGATGTTCTCTGACACATGTGCATGTGTGAGGAGAAAACCAGAGTGTGAACAAGACTCCCAAGGGGGTATAAGTAACGCCCAACACTCCCAGGGCTCCTCCCAGCGTCAAGCTGAGCATAAAATATCCTCGCCATAGCGGCAACACTGTCCACTGATGGTGCCCAACCTCTCCCCTCGTGTACCAGCTAGATTATTTAGATTATTGATGCGTCGGCGTCATGAAGTCCACCAGGACACACAACACACAGCGTGGGGCGTGGCCTGGGAGCTGAGATGCACATTGGGTGCCCTCCCCCTCTGTTGTGTTTCACACAGGGGGCGGGCAGGTTTCCTGACGTGCATCGCAGCTCCCAGGTATACAGACAGATACGCAGCCTGACAAGAAAAATACACCTAAAACTATCACTAAATATGGAATAAAGGATGTGTGTATTCAAAAACTAGACTTAGTAGAAATAGTAAAATACCAACAGCATATGCGGACAAAATGTATAGTATCATCCAAATCATATACCAATATGAATTGATCAAAAAAATAACAAATGAATCCAGACCAACCAGTCAAGTGTGCCTCCATCCCTATTAATGTAGAAAGCAAGGGGGTTGTGGGATTTTAAATGAGGTGCGTGATAACATGCACCTCCATCCCTAAATCAGAAATAAGAAAGGGTTTTTTGGGACTTTGAGTGAGGCACAAGACACGTGGTAGGAGGAATTGTAAAATAGTTTAATTGGCATGTAAACAAAGCATTGAAAATGAGTATTTTTATCTATATACACAAGGCGATGGCATACAAAAAAGAAGAATTAATGTATTGTGAGGGGGTTAGCTCGGCAGCGGGTGTGTGTGACCCCCGGGATGGGCTCCCCACACAAAACAGGCCCAGCAAACGGAGGTTGTGGTTTTCAAAATCAAAAAAGGTGCGGTTTATTTTCTATTTACAGTGACAAAACACAGCAAAGCAAAAGAAACATAACCAAAATAAATCCTGGTCAAGTTGACCTCTGACTAAACATACAGGTTTCCTAACTAACAACTGGGATCAGCCTAGTGCTGTCCTAGTCCCTAAGTCCCTGGTTTTAAATGTCCAAGCAAATAGCCACACAGGCTTTGTCTCACCGCACAGGGGTTCACTCTCCCTAGACAGTCCACACAGGTCTGGTTCCAGGCATGAGCTAACACCTAATGAATCTGGGAGTTCTTATAGAGGCCTAAATGAGCTGACAAGCTTCAGCTGGTCTCATCAACTCCCTGTCTGCACGACGCCCAGCCCTCTCCCTAGAGGTATGAGTCATCCATGAGCCCACTAGCCTTATACAACTCTCCACCTAGTTGTATAAGTCGGCGTAAAGCCTGAATCTGGGCGAAATATATCTACCCCCCTGGATGCAACCAGGTGACTTTACCTTCCTGCTGTCACATACCCCCCCCTCTTGTTTTAACCTCGGGGTTGGAACACCAGCAATCAGGCATTCATGTACTCGAGACAAAGCATCCACATTCCCCATTTGAACGCCAGGGCGATGCTTTACTGTGAAGTTGAATTCCTGGAGGGCCAGGAACCACCTATTCACTCTTCTATTTGTTTCCTTGTTTTGAGCCATCCACTTTAACGGAGCGTGATCCGTAACCATGTCAAAGTGCCTACCTAGCAGGTAGTACCGAAGGGAATCTAGAGCCCACTTCACCGCTAAACACTCCTTTTCAACGGTGGCGTAATTTACCTCATGGGACTTCAACTTCCTGCTGAGGTAAATGACTGGGTGCTCTTCCCCGTTCCAGACCTGGGACAATACTGCTCCTAACCCCACATCTGACGCATCACTTTGTACGACAAAGTCTTTAGAGAAGTCGGGTGAGTACAACACTGGCTGGCTACATAAGGCTTGTTTCAAGAATTGGAATGCTGCCTCAGCCTCGGGGGTCCATTTAATCATGACCGACCCTTTCCCCTTCGTCAGGTTGGTTAGGGGCACAGCCTTAGAAGCAAAGTGGGGAATGAATCGCCGATAATACCCAGCGATTCCCAGAAAGGCTCGTACCTGCTTCTTGCTGTTGGGACGTGGCCAACTCTGGATGGCCTCGACTTTGTTGAGTTGGGGTTTTATTACTCCCCTCCCAATGGTGTACCCAAGATATTTGGCCTCCTCCTGCCCAATGGTACACTTCTTGGGGTTAGCCGTAAACCCCGCTTCCCGAACAGAGTCCAGGACTGCTTGCACTTTTGGCAGATGTGAGGCCCAATCTGTGCTATGGACAATTACGTCATCCAGGTAAGCCGCAGCATACTTCCGATGGGGCCTCAGCATCTGGTCCATTTTCCGCTGGAATGTGGCCGGCGCATTCTGTAACCCGAACGGCATTCTTTTATATTGGAACGCCCCGTCTGGGGTTACAAATGCGGTTTTCTCTTTGGCCGACTTGGCCAGGGGGATTTGCCAATACCCTTTTGTGAGGTCAAGAGTCGTCATGTATCGGGCTGTTCCCAGCCGGTCGATCAACTCATCTATACGTGGCATGGGGTAGGTGTCAAATTTTGTAACTTTGTTCAACTGACGAAAATCGTTACAAAATCGCCAGCTCCCATCCGGTTTAGGCACCAACACGATGGGACTAGACCAATCACTTTGGGACTCCTCTATCACCCCTAAGTTCAGCATTTTCTGTACTTCCTCCCGTATTGCCTCCCGTCGAGCCTCTGGGATCCGATAGGGTTTTAACTTCACCCTTTCACCGGGCGGGGTAATGATGTCATGCTCTACCCCAGATGTTTGTCCCGGCAGCTCAGAGAATACCTCCTTGTTGCGAAGCACAAACTCCTTAACCTCCTGTTGTTGGGGTTGTGACAAGGTGGCTGCTATTCCAACCTCAGGAATCACGCAACCAGTTTGAGCTGGTGACCAAGTGTCTGCGACTAGGGACTCTCTATCCCTCCAGGCTTTCAACAGATTAACGTGATAGATCTGTTCGGGCTTTCGCCTTCCTGGTTGTCTGACCTTGTAATTCACTTCGCTCACTTTTTCCATTATCTCGTAGGGGCCTTGCCATTTGGCAAGGAATTTACTTTCAACCGTAGGGACAAGTACCAATATCCTATCCCCCGGGGAAAAGGTACGGGTCTTGGCTCCACGGTTGTACACTCTCTGCTGTGCCAACTGCGCTTGGGCCAAATGTTCCTTCACGATGGGCATTACCTGTGCAATTCGATCTTGCATCAGGGCGACATGCTCAATCACACTCCTGTGGGGAGAACTCTCACTTTCCCAAGTTTCCTTGGCAATATCCAACAGCCCTCTTGGGTGTCTCCCATACAGTAACTCAAAGGGGGAGAATCCCGTAGAGGATTGGGGCACCTCCCTAAGAGCAAACATCAAATAAGGAAGTAAACAGTCCCAATCCTTTCCATCTCTATCCACCACTTTCTTCAACATTTGTTTTAGGGTTTTGTTGAATCTTTCAACCAGCCCATCGGTTTGGGGGTGATACACAGACGTACGCAATTGCGTCACTTTGAACAATTTACACAGCTCTTTCATAACCCGGGACATAAAGGGTGTACCTTGGTCCGTAAGCAGTTCTTTACAAATACCCACCCGGCTAAAAACAAGAGATAGCTCTTTGGCTATGGTTTTGGCCGAGGTATTTCGGAGAGGGATCGCTTCTGGATAACGGGTGGCATAGTCCATTATAACTAATATGTACTGGTGCCCCCTAGCGGACTTGATTATAGGACCTACCAAATCCATGGCGATCCTCTCAAACGGGACCTCAATGATGGGTAGAGGGACCAGCGGGCTACGGAAATGTGGCATCGGGGCCAACCTCTGACACACAGGGCAGGAGGAACAATAATTTTCTACGTCCTTCATCACCCCCGGCCAATAGAATCTCTGTAATACCCTCTCTCGGGTTTTCTCTGTCCCCAGATGACCTCCAAGAATGTGCCCATGGGCCAACTCCAACACCAACTTCCTGTAAGGTTTGGGCACCACAAGCTGCTCAACGGTTTCTTCTGCCCTTTTTGCCACCCGATACAGTAGGTCCTTCTCTACGCTGAAGTATGGGTAAGTGCAGGTATTATCTGGGTTCACTAACTCGCCATCTATTTTCACTACGTTTTCCCGTGCCTTTATTAGGGCGGGGTCTTTCAACTGTTCTGTGGCAAAGTTTTCCCTGTGAACCTCAAGATCAGAAAACTCCACAGACGGTAGGTTTTCGTCTGAGGAGGTGGGCTCCTCTCCAGTTTCTTGAGTCTCCCCTGCCAATACTGATAAGGGAAATTCCGGAGAGTCCTCACCACTCTCAGGGGAGTTCTGGCTATCACATTCCTGGTACATAGGGGCACCAGTGAGGGGCTCAGGATCATCCCACAGTTCCCAGAACTTCGGAAAATCCCTTCCCACAATGGCGTCATGCGGTAACTGAGATACTAAGCCCACTGGATGAGAGAGGGTACCTTTGGGGGTCTCGAAACACACTGTAGTCACTGGATACTCTCGGGTGTCCCCATGCACACAAATAACAGCTACCTTGCTATTCCCAGAGACCTCTGTTTTAACTAACTCAGCCTTTATCAGGGTCACAAGGCTACCTGAATCCAGCAATACCACAACATTTCTACCATTAACACACATTTTGCATAAATGTTTCTCAGTTCCTCGAATGGCAGTGCATGCGACTGTCGCACACAGCGACTGACGTCTGCCCGTCAGAAAGTCACACTGCATGGGTTCCTCCACAACCGGGCAATTGGCTGCAATATGTCCCGCTTGCCGGCAGCGGTAGCAAACGATCCTTCTTGCCGCCTCTTGAGCCGCTGATTTCCCAGGCTGTTCTCGCCAAACTTGGGGTAGAGCTCCCACCCTCTCACTCTCTCCACCCTCACCCCTTGGAATCCTCTTATCCGCCCCTGGGGATGGTCTGGTCTTAGGGTGGAAAGTCCGAGTGTCTCTGGAAGAGGCCGTCAGGTTCTCTGTAGCCAAGTATTTCTCCACACGATCCACAAGACCATCGGCCGTCTCTGGGTCTCCATGGCTTACCCACTTTTGGATGGCAGTAGGAAGAGCTCTCAAAAACCGATCCATTACAACACGTTCCACAATCTTTGGTGCGGACAAAGTCTCTGGCTGTAGCCACTTTCTGCTCAGGTGAATGAGATCATACATTTGAGACCTGGGGGGTTTTCCAAGCTGGAAAGTCCAGTTATGCACACGCTGAGCCCGGACAGCCTGGGTGACACCCAGCCTTGCCAATATTTCAGCTTTTAGCATCACATAGTCTTTTGCTTGGTTAGGCTCTAGGTCATAGTAAGCTTTCTGCGATTCACCAGTTAACAGAGGAGCCACCAGTCCAGCCCACTGCTCCTCAGGCCACTTTTCTCTTTCAGCGGTCCTTTCAAATGTGGTCAAAAATACCTCTGGATCATCCTCTCCAGTCATTTTTGTCAATAAACGACTCACCCCAAAGGACGCGGTATTAGTGGGACGGCTTTCCTCACTGGTCTGCGGACGTTGCTGCATTACTGCTTCCATCTGTTGTTGTAGTCTCTGCTCTTGCTTCTGCAACAGGTCTATGAAGCGGGCCTCAGATTGCTGCTGGGCTCGTTGCTGAGCCTCCAGACTCTGTTGCAAAGTTGCGTTTGTCTGCTGCTGGGCTGCAAGGCTCCTTTGCAAACCTGCATTTGTCTGCTGTTGATTGGCATTTGCTAGAGCCAGCTGCTTCAGTATCTCCTCCATGCTGGCTTAAAAAAAAACTGCCACTGGTTCTCCACCAACTGTGAGGGGGTTAGCTCGGCAGCGGGTGTGTGTGACCCCCGGGATGGGCTCCCCACACAAAACAGGCCCAGCAAACGGAGGTTGTGGTTTTCAAAATCAAAAAAGGTGCGGTTTATTTTCTATTTACAGTGACAAAACACAGCAAAGCAAAAGAAACATAACCAAAATAAATCCTGGTCAAGTTGACCTCTGACTAAACATACAGGTTTCCTAACTAACAACTGGGATCAGCCTAGTGCTGTCCTAGTCCCTAAGTCCCTGGTTTTAAATGTCCAAGCAAATAGCCACACAGGCTTTGTCTCACCGCACAGGGGTTCACTCTCCCTAGACAGTCCACACAGGTCTGGTTCCAGGCATGAGCTAACACCTAATGAATCTGGGAGTTCTTATAGAGGCCTAAATGAGCTGACAAGCTTCAGCTGGTCTCATCAACTCCCTGTCTGCACGACGCCCAGCCCTCTCCCTAGAGGTATGAGTCATCCATGAGCCCACTAGCCTTATACAACTCTCCACCTAGTTGTATAAGTCGGCGTAAAGCCTGAATCTGGGCGAAATATATCTACCCCCCTGGATGCAACCAGGTGACTTTACCTTCCTGCTGTCACAGTATGTACATGCACACATCTAAAATCGCATAGTATCCCATGGAAGTAACTAGTATAAAAAGTCAATGCTTAATGAGTTTACATGCCAATTAAACAATTTTACAATTTCCCCTACCACGTGACTTGTGCCTCACTCAAAGTCCCAAAAAACCCTTTCTTATTTCTGATTTCGGAAGAGAGATCTGTGTGTATGGTTGCCTAGCAGACCAGCCTATAGACAAACTGCTAGGTTGTGGAAAGCTACCGTTAACTGTGTGTCTGGTGTGTGGGTGTGTGTGGGCAGTGTTTGAAGAAGTGTGTGCTAGGTGCTAGACTGCTCCCCAACTCTTAGATTGCACCAGTTTGCATGTTAGATTTGTAACTGCCTGTGTGTTGCCAACCAGCTAGATTTGGATGGAGTCTCCCTCTAGTGGTGGCCAGAGGTATTAGGGCTGTGACAAGTCTATAGTAGCTGGCTTTATTTGCCCAAAGTAAGCTCTCTATAATTCCCTCCTACACCAAACAAGGTTCTTGCCTTGGATAGCTAGTCACTGCAGGCTTGCATCCTTGACATTTTGGTGGTAGCAGTGGGATAATAGCATGTGTGTGCTATTATATGGCTGTTACTCGTGTCCAGACTGGGAACTTGGGGTTTTCATGACATTCTGCCAGCCTGCAGGTTGATTTTCAAGGACACATGATAGCAGGTAATATCCCACATGTCAACTGGCCTCTCTCATTTCTTTACCCAGGGCCACCAATATGGCAGTACAATCACCCCTCCTGTTTTGGATCTGGGCCCTATCAGTTTAACAGGGGGGACCCAGGCACCTGACAAGTAGGAGGGCCAGTTGTACTGCCTTATCACCAAAACCGATCCCCCTGTGGCTCTCCCTGTAGCCCATCTGGCTTTTCCTCATATTCTCCCCATGCTGCAGAGTACAGAAGGATTGGGTTAAGGATGGAGAGTAGGGGTGGAAGGGCAGTAAATATATCTTATTTACCAGCCCCTTCCTTTACTGAATGAAGACTGATCACTCCTGTACTCATTCATACCTGAAGCATAGAAAACTGTGTTATTATGCATCAGTTTGGGAATGAACAGGGTGCCTCTGTACAGGGCACTTCCTGGTCCTTCTTCTGCATTGCAGCTGAGGCTGCAAAGAAAGAAGCTGCTTTGTCCTTAGTCTCTTTCTCTGACTCAAAAGACAGCAAGACCTGATATTTCACCAACCCCCCCCCCCCCCTCCCCCCAGCAAGGCTGTTAAAAATATAAAAAAAAAAAAAAAAAATTTTTAAATAATTAAAAAAATATTAAAAATAGGGGCTCATTCAAACACACTTTGCTTTCTGAAGAACAATCCTTGTTAGCGCACTAGAGCGCTTCACCTGGGGGTAAGCGGCCAATGAAGTGGTTCCCTGTCAGGTAAGCTATGCAGGGCCCCCCCATGATTTCTATCAGCAGCCTTGCCTGTACCCTCAATACTGTCTGTGACAGTAGCCATAATGCACTGCCTGGCCTTTGAACACTACGCACCCAAAATCCAACTCACCCTCAAGTGTATCATGTCAGCAACTGCTAAAGTGTCACTAAACCCACATCATAAAAAAACTATCAATAAATGGTGTATTACATGCTGTTCATACTCATTTAGTTACTATGGGATTTGTTTTCTGTATGCTGCAAAACACCTGGCTGATCCTGCTGCTCTCTATCTCCACCTTCTGTTCATGTCCCTAATTCAGCTAGGGATTTGGTAGATCTGGTGGCACTCTGCACATGCTCGGTTTCCAGTGAGTCACATCTGAGCAACCCATGTGACTAGAGAGTTATACCTTGTACACACGATCGGAATTTCCGATGGAAAAAGTCCGACAGACTTTTTCCGACCATGTGTGTGCCCCATCTGAGTTTTTTCCGAGGAATTCCGACGGAGTTTAGATAGAGAACGTGTCCTCTTTTACTCCGATGGAATTCCGTCGGAATTCCGATGTGCTTTTGGCTGGGGAAAAGCCTGATCGTGTGTACGTGGCATTACACATGTGGGTGTATACATAGTGGTAAATTACAGCCCACTCCCTCCCTCCTTCTCTATACCCACTAACCTGCTAAACATAATGGGGGTGGGATATTACATGTAGATTAATGTGGCTTCACCTCCCTCTTATTCTAAGACACAGGCTGGAGGGGTCTGACACAGCCTATGACCTGCAGAAATCTGCTCACGCTATGTTATTTCCACAAAATAAAAAAGATTTGATTTCAAATACTGTATATTTGTATGCCAATTTAAAATAGTTTATTGATATTATTTATTTTTACCCTGTATTCCAAAAGCTTTTTTTATTTTTTAACATGTGACCAGCAGCTCCTCCTGCTTATATTTCCCTGCAGACAGGCTGGGAGAGAGCTGGGTCATGTGACAGCTGTATATCACATAGGGAAAAGGTACTTAAATGAGTTGTTGTTTTTTTTATTATAATAATGACAGTGCCATCATCCACATAATAGGATTTTTATAACAGCTTACCTGTAAAATCCTTTTCTTGGAGTACATCACGGGACACAGAGCGACATAGTCATTACTAATGGGTTATATAGATACCTTCAGGTGCTGGCACTGGCAACTTCCAAAACCGGAAGTACCCTCCCCTATATAAGCCCCTCCCATCCGGGAGCACCTCAGTTTTGTAGCAAAGCAATAAGTGTCCCCAAAAGAGGGGTGGGAGCTCTGTGTCCCGTGATGTACTCCAAGAAAAGGATTTTACAGGTAAGCTGTTATAAAAATCCTATTTTCTTTCTCGTACATCACGGGACACAGAGCGACATAGTCATTACTAATGGGATGTCCTAAAGCAATGCCCAACGAGGGGGGGATACACCATACATAAGCTGAGCACTATCAGACATGAGGATCTTTTGCGGCCTGCAACACACTGCGCCCAAAGGCGACATCCTCCTGACTTCTAACGTCCACCTGGTAGAACCTAGTAAACGTGTGTACTGAAGACCATGTTGCGGCCTTACAGATTTGAGCCAGGGAGGCCTGGTGATGCGCTGCCCATGAAGTTCCAACTGCTCTCGTGGAGTGCGCTCTAACTTTGAACGGAGGCGGTCTCCTTCTTAAGCCATAGGCTTGCATAATGACCTGTTGAATCCACTTGGCTAAAGTAGATTTTGACGCTGCCTGACCCTTTCTGGGGCCTTCCGGCAGAATAAACAAAGTATCCGTTCTGCGAATCTGAGCAGTGGCTTTTAGATAAGCTTTAACTGCTCTTACTACATCCAAAGAATGCAATAACTTTTCCTCTACCGAACTAGGTTTGGGGAAAAAAGAAGGAAGAACCACATCTTGGTTCAAATGAAAACCTTGATACCACCTTAGGAAGAAAGGCTGGATGAGGACGTAACACTACTCTGTCCTTATGGATAACCAGATATGGCTCTTTACAGGACATAGCTGCTAATTCCGACACTCTTTTAGCCGAACAAATGGCTACTAGAAAAAACAATTTCCTGGTGAGAAGAACCAAGGAACTATGCTGTAATGGTTCAAATGGTTGTTTCTGTAGAACCGACAGAACCAGGTTTAGATCCCATGGACATATGGGAATATTAACCGGAGGACTAATACGCATCACTCGTTATCTAAAGGCTTTGACTAGTGAATGCGAAGCCAAGGGCCTTTGAAAAAATATTGACAAGGCCGAAAACTGACCTTTGATAGTACTCAAGGCAAGCTTCCTATCTACAGCCCACTGTAGGAAGTCCAGACTCCTACCTATTACGTACTTATGTGGATGCCATTTCTTGGCCTCACACCACGCGATGTACGCCTTCCAGATTCTATAGTAGATCTGCCTGGATATCGGCTTCCTGGCATTGATCATGGTAGATACCACAGGATTAGAGAGCCCTCTCTTTTTTAGAATGTGGGCTTCAATAGCCAGGCCGTCAAACCTAGGGCTGGTAAGGAAGGGTGGTATATCGGTCCTTGCGAAAGCAGGTCCGGACGACGTGGGAGAGACCAAGGACTCCCCACTGACATTTTACAATCTCCGCGTACCACGCTCTTCGGGGCCACGCTGGAGCCACCAGAATCACTGGTTTCTTTTCTACCCTGATTCTGCAGAGTAATCGAGGTAACCATTGTGGCGGTGTGAATGCATATATCAGCTTGAACTGATCCCAAGGGAACACTAGGGCATCCGAGCCGCAAGCTAGGGGATCCCTTGTCCGAGAGACAAACCTGTCCACCTTTGCGTTGAATCTGGATGCTAGAAGATCTACATCCGATGTTCCCCACCGCTGACATATTGTCCAGAAAACCTCGGGGTGAAGGGACCATTCCTCTGGGCATAATTGCTGGCGACTTAGAAAGTCCGCCTTCCAATTCTCCACTCCTGGAATAAATACCACAGATATGGCTGGGACATATCTTTCTGCCCATTTCAGGATGTAATTTACTTCCCTCTGGGCTGCACGACTCCTGGTGCCCCCCTGATGATTGATATATGCCACTGCTGTGGCATTGTCTGATTGAATTCTGACAGGGGACCCTTGGAGTTTGGATGTCCATGCTACTAGGGCATACCGGGCTGCTCGTATCTCTAAGAGATTGATGGGCAGGGCCTTTTCTGCATCCGACCATCTGCCCTGGAGAGACCATTGCTCCAGTACTGCTCCCCAGCCTATAAGGCTGGCATCTGTAGTGACCACCTTCCAAGAAATCGGACTGAAGGATTTCCCTTTATCCAGATTTTGGGGAACCAACCACCAACGGAGGCTCTTGTGAACGGAAGGGGACAAGGACATTGTAAGTCTAGGGCCTGAACTTTTTTGTTCCAGGCTGACAGTATGGCCCCTTGCAAATTCCTTGAATGGAATTGACCGTAGGGTACTGCTTCGAATGATGCCACCATTTTTCCCAGCAGCCTCATGCACAGGCGTATGGACGGCTGTCTTTTTTGTACCCACTAAGTGGATCAAATCTTTCAAAGACAACACCTTTCCTTGAGGCAAGAATATTTTTCTCTGGCCTGAATCCAACCTTAGCCCCAAGTATTCCAGACTTTTGACTGGTTTTTAGGGCTGACTTGTCTCGGTTGATAATCCAACCGTGAGATTCCAGATACTTGATTGTCTTGTGAACGACCACGTCTAGTTTTTTCACTGAGTGGTCTATCAGCAACAAGTCATCTAGATATGCCATTATCATTACACCTTGTGTTCTTAGATTGGCCAATAAAGGGCCAGAATTTTTGTAAACACTCGTGGTGCTGTGGCCAAACCGAAGGGTAAGGCTCTGAACTGAAAATGGCGCCCTTCTACTGCAAAGCGTAGAAATTTTTGGTGGACTGGAAAGATGGGAATGTGCAAATAAGCATCTTTGATGTCGATCGCGGCTAACCAATCCTCCCCTTGTAGGGCAGTGGCCACCGATCGGATCGACTCCATCGGAAAGTCCTGATATACAGGAATTTGTATAGCCCTTTTAGAATTAATATGGGCCTCCCGTCCGCGTTTGCTTCGGGACTGTAAAGAGGTTTGAGTAAAACCCGAACCCTCATTCTTCCAGGGGAACCTCCATAATTACTCCTTGGAGCAATAGTTGTTCTAGTGCCAACAGGAGGGACTCTCTCTTCCGGGGATCCCTTGGCACGTTTGACCTCAAAAAATGGGAAGGAGGAGAGTCTTTTAACTCCAAACTGTATCCCAAACATACTGCGGAGAGCACCTATCTGTTTTGATCGTGTCCCGCCAGGTCTCTTGCGAACAACTGGAGTCCTCCCCCCACCTGACTGAGTGGGGGCAACCCTTCAATGAATTTAACTTTGGGGGAGGTTTTGTACCTCCCCTGACCCAGGGTTTCTCATTACCCTGCTATTGTCCCTGTTTTTTACCCCCGGGAATTGACCGAGGAGGCCGTCGGAACTGTTACACAGCCGATGCCCCAGGGACTGGAGAAGCAGGCCTCTTAAAGAGGGACCTCTAACTCTGTTTTTAACCGGCAAGAGCGTATTTTTACCGCTGGAAATTTTCTGGATATATTTGTCCAGGTTTTCCCTGAATAAGCGTTCACCCTGAAATGGGACGCTAACCAGCCATTCTTTACAGGGAGCTTCAGCAGACCAGTTTTTGAGCCATAGAAGCCTACGCATATGTACTATAGACAGCGTAAGGCGGGAGGCCTGATGGACTGAATCCTTTATGGCGTCAACCGCAAAGCCTAAGGCTCTAGGTAGATCAGCTAGGGCAAGGCCTGCTGATCTGTCAAGTCCCTCAAGACCTGTTTCAACTGATCCTTCACTGCTTAGCAGACCCCAATAGCTGCTACTGCTGGTTGTGTCACCAAGCTTGCTGTAGAAAGAAGCAGACTTTCATAAGGACTCCAATCTTTTATCTATTGGGTTCTTGAACATTTGGACATTATCCACTGGACATGTCAGTGATTTATACATACAAGAGATGGCTGCGTCCACTGAAGGGACCTTCCATTTTTTTTAATTTTTTTTTTTGATGAACTTATCCTCCATGGGATAGACCACCGGAAATCTCTTGGGGGAATAAATATTTTCTCAGGACGTTCCCAATCCTGGTAAATAAGCCCTTTCAGTAAAGGGTGAAGTGGAAAAGAACAGACAGTCTGGGGGCTTCTAGCGACCCCAACGAGGATACAGTAGTGGTTGATGGTTCCGCAAGGTGCATTTTTAATGCTGATCGGACCATGTTAGTCAGAGACTGAACCCATAATCTTTCAGCTTGAGATGCTGAGAAAAGGTTCCCCCACAGTTGATTTCTCTATAACAGAATCAACCTCATCCTGATCCCCTTCAGGCAGGTCGATCCCTGTATGGGACTGTTGCTCTGCTAACAGGCACTCTGAAGGAGGAGACGGAGATGGGGCGTGCTTTCCCTGACAGGGAGGCAGCGATCAATGTTGACAATCTCTCTCTAATCCTCCCAGAGCTGAGGAAAAAACCTCCTCTGTTACATACACAGGAGCAGGTGAACTGAGGACAGCCACAGTACCAAGTACCCCTGCGGGGTCTCTACGGTCACTTACCTCTGAACTTCAGGGGAGACTGGTGCAGCAGAAGCATGCCCAAGATCCTCAGAGCCCGATGAGACCCCCTTCGCTTCCTGGAAGATTCAGTTCCGGAGCTTCTGGACGGCATATTCCTAAGCCTAAAGCTGAGGTATTCCAGCCGTAATACACCACTTTTACTGAGAATAGTCTAGCACAATTGCTGCTATATCACAGTTGGTGTCTACTAAAGTGCCTTTCTAGGGGATGCCTGCATCAACCGCCTCTGTGTGCCTTTATACTGTTGCTAGCTCTGTCTGTGCACTTCAATATCCAGCTATAATGTGCTTTAAAACACGCTGGACGCCCGCACATGCGCAGTAGCGCCGCGGCGCACACCTGAGCGTCATCCACCCGCTCCGCCCCTTTTTCCAGATCGCCTCTATGAATAGAGGCGCGTGCATGCGCACGCGCGCGGGCACGTGCGCCTTCGGCGCCTTTTTTGAAAACAACAAGGAGCTAGATGGGAGCCAGGGTCCCTTTGCCGCAGGGCCCGGGGATGGATGAGCGCAGCAACAGGGCAGAGGAGACAGCTTCCCAGGAGAGAACATACCAACTGCCTGGATTTGATTCTGGACAAAAAAAATCCACATTACAAGAAAAAGAACCATAGCGGCCTCTAGTGTCTAACACAGGTACCGCGGTCTTACATTTTTTTTTTTTTTTCTTGCCTACTATTAAAATTTTTACATTTTCTCAGTAGTAACAGGCATACACAGAATATTAGCGGGAATACCTTAGGTAACAGGCAGAAAGACAAAATAGGCTTGGGGTCCCTCAATAGAACCAAGTTCCCGAGGGCCCCCACTTACCTTTTCCTCGCCGCAGGACTCTGTTTGGTCCACAGAAGCCCAAACTTCACCTATCACGGCAGGCATTGTAATCAAACCTTCAGGGACCGGGTTCCCAAGGATTCCACTCCCCTGGACCTGTATAGCACCCTGCACAGAAAACATCTTGGTCGTGGGTATGACCAGAGCTCTGGATCCCAGGGTCCAGCTCTCCTAAGAGAAGCATTACAGGCAAAACCTTGCTCTTCTCTGCAAGGCCCGGGTACCGGCCGTTTAGCTATGAAGCTTTTTTGGTCGGATCCGGAATAGCTTACTGAGGCCCAAAAGAACCTGTACGCAAGCTCAGTGAAAAACACATGTTTCTTCTTGGCCAACACCTTAGACACTGGCAAAAAACTGAGGTGCTCCCGGATGGGAGGGGCTTATATAGGGGAGGGTACTTCCGGTTTTGGAAGTTGCCAGTGCCAGCACCTGAAGGTATCTATATAACCCATTAGTAATGACTATGTCGCTCTGTGTCCCGTGATGTACGAGAAAGAAAGAGAAATAGAAGGGACAATGTAAATTAAACAGTGTGTTTAGTGTCACTTTAAGGAAAATTTGGCCAGCAGCACGGCAAGTTTTGTAAGCAGATTGAAGAGGACACTGACAGGGGTGCTTACAATGTTCAGCTTTTATTTTTTTATGTAAAAATCTTTATCCTAAAGGGAATAAAACTGTTGCTGTAACTGCTGTTAGCTGGAGTTTGGCTTCAATGTGTTAGTGTATCTAAATTTGCTAGTGCATCTATTACTCCCTTCCCTCTAGACTAACAATGCTGCTGTTCAAAATTGTCAGTGTTGCTCCTTCATCCAGAGTGTAGGCAATTCAATTCAGGGGGTGTGTTACTGGCTGGATCACAGGGTGAAAACTGAGGGAAACAAAGCCTAAAAAAAGAAAAATAATACAGTCACCACATCCAATGATTAGTAAGCTGCAATATATAAAATTTTCGGTTTTGGGTAGACATGTGCACTGCGAAAAAATGTGTTCGTTTTCGTTCCATTCGTCTTTGTTTTGTTTTGTTTTTTGTTTTCGGGTCATTCATTATGATCAAAATTCGTTATTTCTAATAAATTCGTAACTTAAGAAAAATTTGAATTAGTTACTGTATGTTCCATTCATTTAGATGAGATATTCGTAAATTGGAAAATTCGTAAATTTGAAAACTCGTTAATTTGTAAATTCGAAAATTTGTAAATTCGGAAGTTCGGAAATTCAGAAATCCGGAAATTTGAAAATCCGAAAATGCAAAAGTCCGAAAATTTGAAAATCAAAAATAAATAACTAACTAACTGATAACTATTAAATTATAGGTATTGGAATTTCCTTTCAAATTTGGCTGTTTATGAACATAACAATTACGAATTTATCCAAAGTTACGATGTATCCGGAAAAATGAATGCCACATCTAAATAAACAGAGCGTAATGAATTAATAATAATAAATAATAATAATAATAAAATTATTATTATTTATTATCATTAATTCGTTATGTTCACTAACAGACACATTTTAAAGGAAATTCAAATACCTATAATTTGAAAGTTAGTAATAGTTATTATTATTATTTAGTTATTATTTCGGTTTTTCCATTTTTCGGGTTATTTTTGGATTTTCGACTTTTCGGATTTTCGTTCCTATTTTTGGATTTTTGTTCTCTTGAATTTTCAGATTTTCATTCTTATTTTTGGATTTTCGGATTTACAAATTTTCTGAGAAAAATTTGTTTAACAGGTTTTAGTTAATTTGAATATTTCCGAATTAACATATTTGTTGAATTTCAACAAATTTGAAACAAAATGAATTGCACATGTCTAGTTTTGGGATTAATACCGCTTTAAGCTGACCATACACAAGTAGAATTGCCGTTTGAAAACTTTTGTTTTCTGAATGTCATTTCATTTTCTAATGATGACAACATTGGAAGAGGCCAGATGAAAAAACAAATTTAAACAAATTCAGTTCTTTCAATAGAATTTTTATTTACCTGTATGACCTGTATTTAGTGCACCATTACCAATCACCATGTTTTACCCCCTTAATACCAGCATGTTTCTTCGTTACCAAAAAATGTAGCAAAAACTCAGATCCGCCAAGGGTGTCTACTTTACAAAAAGGGGTAATTTTAGGTACGTTTGTACTGCCCTGGCATTTTTATTTCTTTATATAGTAAAAAAAAAAAAAAACAGTGGTTATTAAATACCACCAAATTTAGCTCTGGTTAAAAAAATATGATAAAAAATAGTTTGGGTACAGTATTGCATTAAAGAGTAATTGTTGATGAAACTATCACAGCACTGAAAAATGAAAATTGCCTGGTAATGAAGAAATGTTATAGGTTCAGTGGACCTTCAAAACAGAGAGTAGCAGTCAACTTATTTAACCACTTCAGCCCCGGACCATTTGGCTGGCCAAAGACCAGAGCACTTTTTGCGATTCGGCACTGGGTCGTGGCTCCCAGACAATTTTTTTTTCCCACAAATAGAACTTTCTTTTGGTGGTATTTGATCACCTCTGCGTTTTTTATCTTTTGCACTATAAACAAAAACAGAGCGACAATTTTGAAAAAAAAAAAAGCAATATTTTTTACTTTTTGCTATAATAAATATCCCCAAAAAAATATATAAAAAAAACGATTTTTCCTCAGTTTAGGCCGATACGTATTCTTGAACATATTTTTGGTAAAAAAAAAAAAAAACGCAAAAAGTGTTTATTCATTGGTTTGCGCAAAAGTTATATCGTCTACAAAATAGGGGATAGTTTTATGGCATTTTTATTAATATTTTTTTTTACTAGTAATGGCGGCGATCAGCGATTTTTATCATGACTGTGACATTATGGCGGACAAATCGGACACTTTTGGCGCTATTTTGGGACCATTCACATTTACACAGCGATCAGTGCTATAAAAATGCACTGATTACTGTGTAAATGTGACTGGCAGTGAAGGGGTTAACCAGGAGGGGACGCTGAAGGGGTTAAGTGTGTCCTAGGGATGTGTTCTAACTGTGGGGGGGCGTGGCTATGTGTAACACGACACTGATCACTGCTCCCGATTACAGGGAGCTGTGATCAGTGTCTTTGTCACTAGGCAGAACGGGGAAATGCTTGTTTACATTAGCATTTCCCCGTTCTTCCTCTCCGTGAGACGATCGCAGGACTCCCGGCGGACATCGAGTCCGCGGGACCCGCGGTCAGACTCACGGAGCTCGCGGCGGGCGTGCGCGCCCGCAACCCCAGGCCTTAAAGGCGATGTATATTTACGTTGATCTGCCCAGCCGTGCCATTCTGCCAACGTATATAGTTGTGCAGCGGTCGGCAAGGGGTTAAAGTAGATATAAACCAACATAATGTCTTATTGCCATTATCCCTTCTATTTATGTATAAAGATCATGGCACTGTATTTCATTTAATATAAAAAAGCATCTGAATACCTTATTTTGTTATTATTGCTGTTCACATGAGGTTTCCTAGGTCTGTCCCATCCTCAGGGAAAGATCTGAGGGAGGAGTTTCTAGTACTCTGCTGATGTATGCTCTATATATAGCAGCAGAGGACATCTACGCTATAAATCTGTATCTGCACAGTGCTGATTGGTGCTGTGCTGGTCATGTGTCATAAAAAAAATAAAAAAAAGTTTCAGAATAAAGAATCAAAATAAATAAATAATAGCAACAGAGTGTTTTAAAGCTTCATACAAATCTATATCTCAAAGCAAATGTTTTTTGTTTTTTTTGTAACAACATGGTGTAGGTGGAGTTTAAGTTGAATGACAATAGCTTTTGCTTTGTACACACTGTAGATATACCGTATATACTCAAATATAAGCCGACCCGAGTATAAGCAGAGGCACCTAATTTTACCACAAAAAACTGGGAAGACTCGAGTATAATCCTAGGGTGAAGAAATGTAGCAGCTACTGGGTAAACAATGCCCATCTGCAGCCTCACTGTGCCCATTTGCAGTCTAATTGTGCCCACTTGCAGTCTAATTGTGCCTAGCTGCAGTCTAATTGTGCCCAGTTGCAGTCTCACTGTTCCCAGTTGCAGTCTCACTGTGCCCATATGCAGTCTCTCACTGTGCCCATTTGCAGTCTCTCACTGTGCCCATTTGCAGTCTCTCACTGTGCCCATATGCAGTCTCTCACTGTGCCCATATGCAGTCTCTCACTGTGCCCATTTGCAGTCTCTCACTGTGCCCATTTGCAGTCTCTCACTGTGCCCATTTGCAGTCTCTCATTGTGCCCATATGCAGTCTCTCACTGTGCCCATTTGCAGTCTCTCACTGTGCCCATATGCAGTCTCTCACTGTGCCCATATGCAGTCTCTCACAGTCAGCAGTAAAACAGCATGTCTGCCGATGTGTAATCCATATGCAGCCGTACCTTTTCATTAGTAAAACAGCGTGTGTCTGCCGCTGTAAAATTCTAGTCTATTCGGCCGTCCATTGTAAGAAAGCCCCGCCTCCTCCTCCTCGTCCGTCTGTGATAGAGGAACACTGATACGATGCTGTATCAGTGTTCCGCCTATCACAGACGAGGAGGAGGCAGGGCTGTCTTACAATGGACGGCCAAATAGACTGGATTATACAGCAGACACAAGCTGTTTTACTAATGAAAAGGTACGGCTGCATATGGATTACACAGCGGCAGACACGCTGTTTTACTAATGAAAAGGTACGGCTGCATATGGATTACACAGCGGCAGACACGCTGTTTTACTGCTGACTCGAGTATAAGCCGAAAGGGGTCATTTTTCAGCCTAAAAAATGGGCTGAAAAACTTGGCTTATACTCGAGTATATACGGTATCTGGAGGAGGTTCTGCCAATCACAGGATGTGTCCTGCTCCCCCAGTCTGTGTCTATGGTGTGTGTGTGCTAGGATTAACAGGGAGGTGAAGCCCCATCAATTAACATCTTGTATTCTGCCCACATAGTGTTTAGCAATAAGAGGACATGGAGAGGGAAGGAGAGGACTGTAATTTATCACTGTGTGTGAACCCACATGTGTGACCCTATAGTAATGTGGGCTGCACCATTAAGAAAAATTAGGAAATGAACAGCTTAGAAGGGAACTGTAACTGGAGCATGCTCAGTAGGTGTGTCAACGGTTGATCTGCACAATCTCAAGCCGCAACAAGGACACAGAAAAGGATGGAGGGACAGTGAACAGCAGGATTAGCCAGGTGTCTTGTAACTGTAGCCATGCAACCAATCCCCCCTTACTCTCTCATCTGCCTGCTGCCCCATCCTGCCAAGCTGTCATAGAGAGAGAGCTGCTGTTGCTAATGCCTGCTTTCCTCTCGATAGACTGAAGGGCTGTGAGTACCGATCTGCTACACGGAGCGAGTGATCAGCTGTGATGCTGGCTCTGTGTCCCCCTACATCCCAAGATCAACTCTGCATATTTTCCCGCTCGCTCTCCCCCTCCCTTCTGCAATGGAGAATCCGTTTCAATGAGGGAAACAAGAGTGGGAGCCAATGGAGAGAGAACTTGCTGGGCAGGGCTATTGACAATGCAAGTGTATGGAGGACAGATGGCTGCCAAACTACAGGAGACACAATTACCTATTTTGAGAGGGGGAGAGCCAGGACTGTTTTTCTGATTGAAATCAACCGACTGGGGTCTTTTTGCAAGGGGAAGTTGAGCCGCAAGGACCTGCTGTGGGATGTGCCACCATGGCCTAACAGAAAGAGTGTCAGAGCCTGTCTGCTTGCACCAGAGGGAGTATTTTTCCACTACTGAAGCTTGCCAGAGACTACATGTGTATGAGTCAGAGCTAAGAGACTGAGCCTTTGGAACCTGACGTCTGGAACCACCAGGTGAGTGGATTGGGACCCGTCGCCTACCAGAAGTGGTGAGAGGACAGCACTTAATCCCTTGCTAGACACTGCACAACAGCGGCTGTACATTATTTACTCTTAAAGGGACAGACCCTAGAGCACTGCTGACAGAAGGGCCCCACCACAAGCTGGCCAACGCTAGCATTAAGTCGGCAGGTGCTTTGCCAACACCTTTAGGTGGTATTCCCCTCAGGAACACTTACGGATACACATATCTGGGGTATTCTAATAGAGTGCACTCAAGAACATTATCCTAGAGATAATTTCGTGTAATCTAGCTCAATAGTAGTTATTTCAGTTAAAACTGCTATAGTGTAGTTCAGTTAAAGCCCCGCACACACAGGCAGAATGCCGGGAGACATTTGCCATTTAAAAAAAAATGGCTGATATTCTGCTCATTTGGCCGGCTTCTGTCTGACGTACATGCTGGAAAACCAGCATCCAACTGACTCCCGATCAGCGCTCTCTGACAATGGAGGAGAATGCTGATTGGAGTGTTCTGGCGGGGGGCTCTCCCCATCAGAACACAACAGTTCAGCGGGGGAGATCGCTGGACTAACCTTGCATGGTTAGTACAGTGTCTCTGACCGGAGCTGACAGTTTCATTCAACCCAGGGAGCTGAACAAAAAAAAAAAGAATAGTGTGTCCCCGGCTTCATTCTTTCTTGTAATAGCCTAGTGTTTATTTTATTCAGTTGTGGAACTTTGAAGTGTTTATTTCCTTGATACCAAGTCTTGTACTGTTTACCTGCTTTGAGATAGTACATTTAAAAGAGAAGTATGGGTTTTCGTATTTTTTTAGATTCATACTTACCTCGGTGGATGGAGCATCAGACCGATGCTCCATCTGTCCCCCGCCGTCTGTGCAAAGAGAACCGAGCCACCGAACATCGGCATTGGCTCGGTTCTCACAGATCCCTGAGAGGAAAGCTGCTGACTGTCAGTCAGCGTTTTTCCTCTCTGCTTCTCCACGCTCATTGGAGCGCTGAGCAGTGGAGAAGCTGGGAGAGGCTGTCTCAGGGCAGTTGGCGGATCCCGACTTGGAAGTCCTGATGACGCGCTGCTCTGACTGATGGCAGTGACGTCAGCAGAGAGCGGACTTCAGACCGCTCTCCGCTGAAAATGGGTCACAGGAGTACAAAACGAATTGCACTCCTGTGACCCAGAGGAGAAGCCCAGCCTAAAAAGCTCAGGCTGGACTTCTCCTTTAAGCCTATACTTAAAGGGGTTATCACCGGCCCCCCATCTCCCCCCGTTTTACTTATCTGAGCCCCGTATTTCCCTCGGCGGAGACGCACTGTTCCTCTCTGCAAGGGTCCCGGCTTTTGATTGGATTGATTGATAGCAGCGCAGCCATTGGCTCCCACTGCTGTCAATCAAATCCAATGATGCAAGCACCGGGGTGCGGGGCCAAGTCCAGTGTCTATGGAGGCCGAATGCTGGACTCGGGAGTGCGCCGGCAAGGTAACCCCCCCCTGGAGAGCGCTTCTCCTAGGGGGTTATCTGATGCAAGGAGGAGCCACGAGAGCCACAGAGGGACCCCAGAAGACAAGGTTTGGAGCCACTCTGTACAAAACAAACTGCACAGTGGAGGTAAGTATGACATGTTTGTTATTTTAAATTAAAACAAAAAAACGAAGGCTTACAATCACTTTAATCTGTTATCTAGTAGTCAAAGCCTAATTTTATGTGCATTGTTACACTGTTGTTATCCAGGTGTGAATGGTCCTCTACCTCTAACCAGATGTGTCAGTGGGGACTGAGCAATTTTAAGAGTCTTGGCAGAATAGTGGACCCATCAACATCAGCGGCTCCTGTGTTTACCGTATTTATCCTTTTTTCATCTCAGTGTAGATGATCTCCTCTAGGCTGGGCCTATCTCAAGGGAGGGGCCTTGAGCTACAGCTCCAATAGCCCCTATGTTAATTCGGCCCTGACTCTAGCCTTTTAGCCTGTTCTTGTCTATATACAGTACATCATTGCTCTGGCGTGGCATACTAGTGACAACAACAGTTGACCACATTTTTTCAACATATATCACCATAAACAAGGGCACATGTGACAGGGTGACAACATAGCTTGATTTGTGAAGTGCCTGAACTAAAATCAGGATCACTATTATTTTAATGAAAGACACAGATTAAAAAAAATAAAAATTAAAACAACTTTTGAAATTACATGAACATTTTAAAACTTATGTGATATTTTAACAATTGGTTTAGTTATACTTTAATCAGAAAAGGACGGAGCATATTTACTTCAGCTTTCCAGAGCTACCAGTAAATTTTACAACCACCGATCATTACATTGTGCAATTCCCCAGCCTGCTGTGCATGTGTCTCTGCCACTCTGCAGAGTAATTGGCTGTAATTAGTCTCATTATAACATTTAATAGTCAGAAGCTGATGTACAAGATAATGCCTCCATTACAACATTGGAACTGGGTGTGCTGATTCCAATTTCTAGAGCTTGTTGTGATAAAAAATAATTAAAAAAAAATGATAATTGCTTACAGAATATTTCCTTTAAAGGTATACTTCCTCCAACTCAAAAAGCTGTCAATAAAGGCGTATATATGTAGATGTCCCCAGTTCTTTGAGAGGCCTTGAAGGTCTCCTGACACTCCAAGTAGGGCCTTTACAGGCTTACTTCTAGTAAGCCTCTCAAATGTTTTCTTCTTGGAGCTTATTTAAATAGTTTGATGGCACAAGATCAAAACCTCCTCCCGTTTTGAGTTCTTGCAGAGCATCATGCGTAGTTTGTGCAGATGGCATCTGTAGGGCAGAAGTCCTAAAACTGAGCCCTCGGTTGAATGGATGAAGACTAAACAACTGTATTATTCAACTTATGATAGCTAGCAGCCAAATTTTTCATGTTATTTTTTATATTATTTACTAGTGACAGCAAGTAGCCATTTCTTAGAATAGAAGAGCAATATCATAAAAAAGATTTAGTGGTACATGGAGTCTGCCCCATTTTTTACTGTAATTGTTTTTTTACTTTTTTGATTGTATGTCTTTTGTATGTTTGTCCAAATCATATTTGAATTCACTTATTATTAACTGACTCAAAAACCTCAGCTGGAAGTCTGTTCCAAGCATCAAATATTTTTTTGTTAAAGTAATACTTTCCACAATTCGTTTTGAAGTATCCCCCTGTTAGTTTGAGGTCATAGCCTTGTGTTCCTGATCTTAACTTCATATTTAAAACACTACCCTCCTGATCCTTATTCATACCCTTACTGTATTTAAAGGTTTCAATCATGTCTCCCCGTTCCCTCCTTTCCCTTCTTTTTCCCAGACTGTACAGATTACATTCCTGAAGTCTCTCCTGGTATGTTTTATCTTTCAGACCTTTCACTATTTTTGTTGCCCATCTCTGGACTTGTTCTATCTTATCAATATCTTTTTGTAAGTGAGGTCTGCAGAACTGGACACAGTATTCTAAATGAGGTCTCACTAAAGATCTATATAGGAGAATCAGCACTTCCTTCCTCCTGCTGATGACCCCTCTAATTACACACCCTAGAGTTCTATTCAGTTTTTCCACTGCCTAGCCACACGGTTTGCTCATTTGGCAATCATCTGAAATAAGCACTTCCCAAATTGTTTTCCTCTGTAGTGCTGGCTAACACTGTACCCCTAATATTGTACTCTATGAAGGGATTAAAAAAATTCAACCAGATTAGTCTGACATGATCTGCTCCATGCTGTTTTGGGTCCAGCACCAGCAAGTTGTGTGTTTTTAAGTGATCAATTCATTTTAGGAGTGATTCCATTATTTTACCTACCACAGATGTTAAACTCACTGGCATGTAGTTGCCAGCTTCTACCTTGCTATCATTCTTATGGATTGGTACAATATTAGCCATCCAATAGTTATCGGGAAATTCTCCTGTTAGATAAGATTGATTAAAAAGTTCAGTTAATGGTCCAACAACTATACCTCAAAGTTCTTATAGAGCTCTATGATGAATACCATTGGGACCCATGGCTTTTTTAAGCTTTAACCATGTCTGTTTCTTTGCTACCTCTGAGAAGAGCAGACCAAATGTTTAAATGGTTTACTACATTCTGGTCCCCTTTAGCTGCTTGCCGACTGCCTCACGTAGGAGTAGAGTAGCAGAGTTGCTCTCCTGCTCTGGATCACGTATCTATTATGTAATCTATAACTTCCAGGTAGGGGGCGTGTGCGGCCGGCTGTGCTGTGATTAGTCACAGAACAAGCTGATCAGCGGGTACCGGCCAATGATTGACCACCAGCACCCGCTGTTCAATGAAGAGGATGGCAGGACAGAGCTCTGTGAATGTAAACAATACAGAGCCCTGTCCTGTTAGCGGGAATGTGCTGTTCTTTTTTTTTTTTCTTGCAACGCAGGGAATAAAAACCAGTGCATCCCTTAGAAAAAACAGCACACATTTAATGACCCAAGCATTGTTAGGCACACTTTTAACCCCTTATTCATCCTATATGTTAACCCCTTGCCAGCCAGTGTCTTTAATACAGTGACAGTGTATAATGTTAGCACTGATCACTGTATTAGTTTCACTGGTTCCCACAAAGTCAGTTAGTGTCAGATAGTCCGACATGCATAAGTTGCTGATCACCACCATTACTAGTATAAAAAAAAAATCTATGGTGTATATATATATAATCTATGGTGTATATATATATATATATACCATATATACCATAGATTGTTGATACTATAACCTTCATGCAAACCAATCAATATATGCCTATTTGGGTTTTTGTTACCAAAATTATGTAGCAGAATACAGATTGGCCTAAATTTATGAAAATATTTGATTTTAACAAAATTTTTTGTAGCACACGGACCCTTTTCTCCTGCCTACCTTGTCCTTGCAGGGATAAAGGCACACGTGCCACATGCCCGGATCCTCCTGGTTTAGAAGGTTGAGCGGTGTTCTTTATTTTTTGGTCCTGCAGCGAGTTACCTCCCATTCACTGGTTCTCGTCCCTAAAATGTAGGGAAAATTCTGTGTTCTTTCCCCAAAGAAACTCAATGTCCAAACAGTGTTCAAACTCCAAACAGCCAAGTTTATTTTTATATTGCTCAAACAGATTTGGGAACAGGTTGAAGATAGCGACAAAGTAGGTAGGGAGATAGGTTCAGGCACGCGGCACCCAGTTACCCTATTCTTTACTCAAGCCTGAGTATGAATTTTGCTCACCCGGATAGATCCCTCTCACAGTTCTAGCAGCCGGAGTGAAGCACGAACAGTTGCTACTTCAATTTAGTCCCCTTCACGGACAAGTCCTAGAGATCCTCTGCCACAGAATCCCTAATGATTGAATTATGACTTCTGAACAAAACCCTGTATATTAGTAAAGACCATAGGTGTCAGTGGGTCATACTACAGGGGCTATACTGCAACTCACGAATCCTTGCTCTGATAGGTAACCAGGCCTCTCCTTCATCGTGAACTCCATCACCGATCCATCGGACAGGTCTTCCCCCCGGTTTCCTCTCTTTCAGAGCATAAAGGGCAGACGCCAGAGGAGCGGGAGAGTGTGCCCCATGGGGGTGGTGGGGGGGATTCCAAGGAGGACCCCTGGTGGCGAAGTCGCGCCCTTAGGCCCTGCTGGCCGGGGGGTGCGTGAACTGGCCGAGGAGTCTCGGGCACCTTTAGCCCGAGGCTACAACATTCCAGGTAGGCCCAGTACCTTCAACTGGGTCTACAGCCAACACACTGGAGTCCCAGGGAGCCCGTGTGAGGGTGGTCCGCCCTGAAAGAGAGGAAACCGGGGGAGGACCTATCCGATGGATCGGTGATTGAGTTCACGATGAAGGAGAGGCCTGGTTACCTATCAGAGGAAGGATTCGTGAGTTGCAGTATAGCCCCTGTAGTGTGTCCCACTGACACCTATGGTCTCTACTAATCTACGGGGTTTTGTTCAGAAGTCATAATTCAATCATTAGGGATTCTGTGGCAGAAGATCTCTAGGACTTGTCCGTGAAGGGGACTAAATTCAAGTAGCAACTGTTCGTGCTTCACTCCGGCTGCTAGAACTGTGAGAGGCATCTATCCGGGTGAGCAAAATTCATACTCAGGTTCAGGCACCAGTTACCCTATTCTTTACTCAAGCCTATCTCCCTACCTACTTTGTCGCTATCTTCAACCTGTTCCCAAATCTGTTTGAACAAGATAAAAATAAACTCGGCTGTTTGGAGTTTGAACACTGTTTGGACATTGAGTTTCTTTGGGGAAAGAACACAGACTTTTCCCTACATTCTAGGGACGAGAACCAGTGAATGGGAGGTAACTCGCTGCAGGACCCAAAAATAAAGAACACTGCTCAACCTTCTAAACCAGGAGGATCCAGGCATGTGGCACGGTGTGCCTTTATCCCTGCAAGGAGAAGGTAGGCAGGAGAAAAGGGTCTGTGTGCTACACGTGGGGCTCGTCTGGGATAGTTTGCAGCTACCCCCTGAAGTTGGACTGTGTGTTTTTCCCGTGTGTGCTGTGAAAACCGGCCATTTGGAGAATTTTAACTGCGTCATTTCTGTGCAAAATAGAGGTCAAGGCCTGTGCTGGACTTTGCTAACTGCGGCGCCCCACCAACTTGTGTGTTGCACGTGGCGCCTTGGCGCCAGAGGGACAGTACGAGCTGGATCTTTGGAGGAGAAGCAATAAGGCTGCCGCCCCATGGACTTCTGCTACATCGGGACCTTGGATGTTTCAACTCATCTCAACCATGGACATTGCTCCTCTCACTGCCCCCTGATGGATACAGGGATCTGGCTAAAGCCTAGGGGTCGTTTTGCTCTCTATGTCTGCTGAGATGCGGAGGCCCTGGGCATGCTCTGTCCCGGATTCCAAGGACTAGCGGTACAACTGCGGCCCTTCGGAAGGTGTGCATCCTGTGGAGAATTTCTCTTTGAGGTAGACCAACTCACCCAGAAACCTCGGGTCTACCAAGTCAACTACCTCACAGGTATTGTCACTTTGAAGGAGGAAACTTATGCGCCCACAGTTAAGCCCCTGCGCACTGCATTGGCTGCTACGGATGTAGCCAGTGAGGATGTTTCGGCTGTTGCAGAGCCGTCGGCGGATACCGGAGCGGATGCTGCCTCCGCCACAACGGAGACCTCCATTCCGCCTGCTAAGCGAAAGGTGGGCTACTTTAAGGCCTCCCGCGGCCGCGGTAGAAGCCTGCCCCAGCGCCTGCCTGAACCGGATCTTCAAGCCGGATAGACCTCCAGGAGATCCACGTCAGGGGACGGTAAGGAGGCTGGGAAGGATTGTAGTGGCAAGTTTGCTGGGGAAAGGAAGAAGCTTGTTTCACCAAAAAGGAATAGTGAGGCTGAAGCTGAGACCCAGAAACTGTTGACAAACTAGTGTATGGTTACTACCCTTATGTGTCGTTGTAAGGAGTTAACCATAAAAGGTCCCGACCGAGTCACAGCACGAGTAAGGGCCCCGGGTGATGCTAAATGGACATTGACAGCCAAGAAAGAGACTTTTTGTAAATCTGTCAGATCACCTGACTCGTGTGTGTTGCCTGGAAAGGGAGACCTAAAGACTATGCCACAGCTCGCTAGGTTGCAGAAAGCTATGCTGGACCGTGTGAGACTAAGCTAGAGGTTTGAGTTCCCGTACATTCCACTTCATGTGATGAAAGAACTTGAAGAAGTGCGGGACTTGTGGTATAACGACACTATACTGGATTATTTAGACACTCCTGAAGCCCGGAGAGGAAGACATAACTTTGACTCCAGAGAAGAGTTCTTCAGGCTTCGTCGGGTTTGGAGGTATGGTCGGCACATTTACGCCGATCGAGTGGTCATTTGTATGGAGTGGGGAGCAGACGTGGAGCATTCAGTCACGACTTATGCTTATTCTCCCGGATCCAAATTACTATTTGTGAGATGGAACTTGTGTTTTTTTTCATTATCATTCCGTTTCACGGGAGTGGTCTGCTCTGGGCTCACTTGTTGACTTTGCCCTCTGATTCAGGGGAACCTACTCTTTGGAGGAACCGGAGAGCTGTTCTTGTTTCTTTTCTCTCCTTGGTTCCGAAGAAAAAAAAAAAGAGAAGAAGAAATGTTTTATTTTCTCTTTTTCCCACTGAACATTGGGGTAGGTTAGTCAGGACAAGGTGAGAACCGTCGTGGTCAAGAATGGAAAGTTTGTGTCAAGTACATGTATGCCCACGCGCAGCATTGGAGTGTGATGACTTGAGTTGCCACTAGGTGGTAGTGTTTTGCAGAAAATTTCAGGCAGGCTAGGCTTAGCCATGCAAACTAGAAAATGTATAAATTAGAGGATAATCATCTTTTCTCGGGGAGATGGTTCTGCTCTGCATAATCTTAGAGTTGTATGTGTGTTGTGTTTTTTTTTCTCTCCCTCTGCAGGTGATCTGCAATCAACTCTATCGGAGAATGGGTGGAGTAGTTATGATAGGAGGGGTGGAATTGTATATTTTTTTCTCTCAAAGCTATGTGTTTTATACTGAATGTAATGTATATTTTTTTTACATGTCCTTTCTCCTCTTCCTCTGCTATTCCCCAAATATCTTGGTTCAGGTACCGTAAGTGTTTTTTTCTGTACATAGTTGGAAAAGGCTGGAACCCACTCAGGATTGAGGGGTCTTTCTAATCTCTTCCAGCCACTGGGGACAGTGGCTTTTTCAGGAGGCGGTGTGTGTAGCGGGCACCCCAAATTTGAGGGTCGCTATGTTCTAAATTTATGGGTAGTATGAGCCATAGTTGGCTCAGGTTCTCTAATTTGTTAGGTATGGACTCTGCCCTGCCATGTTGTTGCCTGGTGTGTGGTTCCCCTTGTCCTTTGGTGGCGCTGTTGCCCAGGTCTTGGGTTGAACCGCAGGTGGCATTGTGGTGTGATTGGGTGTCCTCTCTCGGCTACCGTGTGGTGGGCGGGGTTTTGCCTGATGTGCATGCGGGGAGAGGGTACATAAAGGGCAGACGCCAGAGGAGCGGGAGAGTGTGCCCCATGGGGGTGGTTTGCCGGGGGGGATTCCAAGGAGGATCCCTGGTGGCGAAGTCGCGCCCTTAGGCCCTGCTGGCCGGGGGGTGCGTGAACTGGCCGAGGAGTCTCAGGCACCTTTAGCCTGAGGCTACAACGTTCCAGGTAGGCCCAGTACCTTCAACTGGGTCTACAGCCAACACACTGGAGTCCCAGGGAGCCCGTGTGAGGGTGGCCTGCCGGGAGAGGGTACATAAAGGGCAGATGCACAGCAGGCGAAACACCGCCCACCACACGGTAGCTGAGAGAGGACACCCAATCACACCACAATGCCACCTGGGGCAACAGCGCCACCACAGGACAAGGGAAAGCACACACCAGGCAACAACATACTACCCCTAAAATAAAGCTCTATTTGAGGGGGAAAAAATACATAAATTTAATTTGTGTACAGAGTTGCATGACTGCGCAATTGTCACTTAAAATAACACTGTGCCAAAAATCATAAAATGGCCTGTTTATTAAGGGGGATAAATCAGGAGGTCAAGTGGCTAATATAAGTGTTGTACACAGTTCTCATTTTTGTGATCCCATATTATTTCCCCCCTTCAATGATGTACCTGAAAAGGTTATGTCACCTTTCTTAATTGATTTAGCCAATTCTCCCCTTTTTCTGTGCCTCTGTCTGTGCTTTACACAGCACTGATAATGTGTTTAGCCTCCTTATGTCTATTTTTAAATATTTTGTTATCAGATACACTTTTTACTTCCTTGTATCTCCTTCTCCTGTATACTGATGTTTCCTGACAGACTCCATGGCAGCCTACGTGTGGGTTAATCCCGCCCCTCATACCTCATAGGACCCTTCTCCCATAAATCTTTGCTCTGGGCCAGAGGCCGTGTTCCTTTTTTTTGTCCTCCTCCTAGGACCAAGATATAGTCTTACCTTTTCATGAAGTTTTCCTGTAATCCAGGCCTGGCGGTGTGCACGGCGATACGTTGGTGGTTAGCGGTGATCCTCTCTGCAGTCCAGCAATCCTAGCTATTAGCAGGTGGACATGGGCGATATGATGTGATACCATGAAGAGCTTACTAACCTGGCCATTGGCAGGCAAGCGGCAATATGGCCAAACGTCCCAGCTATTAGCGGGAGGCTTTGTAAACGCCCGATCGTGCGGTGGGTCGAGCGAACAGCTCCCCAGTCCCAGGTTCTGGTCCGGATCGTGCCGTGGTGGTGGTAATGTACAAAGATATTCCTTTTATATGGCAGCCGTATCTCTGTGTTTTGTGTGTCTCCTTATTTTCTATCAAGCTCCAGTGAGTGGCCACGGCGGCTGGAGCACAGCTGCGTTCCAGCTCGCCGTTTCAGGAAGTCGCTGCGCATCCGCAAGCCGCGAACAAAGATTCCGTGCTTGGTTCGTGCAGGCGCAGTTTTGCCAAAATGGCGGCGGCGGTCGCGCATGCGATTGGCCACCACCGGATGGCAACCGCTATGGGGCGGTGACATCGTTTACGGTGGCAGATTTAAATAGCTGTCAAAGCAGCTATTTCTTGGGATGACTTGCAGGCTTATGCGGTATTTACCCAGGCACTGGGCTCTGGTTTACAAGGTAAATTGTTTGCTGCAGGCTCCCTGGGTGCTGGCTATGTTTTGTTATGTGCTCTCTCATGCCTGTTGTCACTCCTGTTTCTCATAAGGCTTTAATGATTCATTTCACTTTCAAACTGCCTTGCGATGGATCTGTCACCGCCCTCTTGTGGCCAACCCTTGCGCTGCAGGTAGGATTTATTTATTTTCTACCTGTGATGCTTGGGTTCACTCATTCAGGAGCTCTTAACCCTTTCTTTTTCACTCAGCTCTTCTAGGTCTGAACACCAAAGCACGGCAAAGACCGTCCTAGGTCTCAACGTTGTCACTCCTCTTCAAGGTCCAGACGTCAGATCTTCCTTTAGATCTAGGTACCAAGTGGTGCGCATGCGCGGGGACTCGGAGAAGGACGTGTGCTGACCGAGCTCCCGGCACCCCGACCCACCAGAGCTAACGATAGCGCAGGCACCGAGGTCCGTGAGCCAGGACCGATCCCACACCAGCCCCGAAGTGGTGATGAACCGTAGGGCACAGGGGCAGCCGCGGAAAGGGCACGATAAGCAAACTACAGCCCAGAAGAGAGCAGGGCCTTCCCCTATAGCACAGCCGCGATCCAAGATGGCGCCGGGTAAGCCAGACACACGAGGCAGCACGGCAGCAGCCAGATCCGACGGCGCTACACAGAGAGGTGACAGGCAGCTAAATCTGGAGCCAATTAGGGATCCATTCTCCTCACAATCCTCGGGAGAGGTGGAGACCGGACAGCGGGGTGAGTCACTATCACATCCCCCATCCCCAGTCATATACGCTGATAGACATGACTCTCCAAACTCCCCTGCCTCCCCTGCCTCCTCCATGGATAGGAACATGGCAGATTTAGCAGAAGTCCTCATTAGCCAATCCAGCCAATCCAGCCAGGATATGCCAATTCCCCAGATCTCACACTATTCCCCTGATGCTGTACTGTTGGGCAGATTCTCCACCATGCTGCAGCAGGAGCTCTCTAAGGCCTGCACATTAATCACCACTGACCTGAAAAAAGACATCCATAGCTTGGGAGAGCGTTTTGAGCTAATTGAAACCAAAGTGGATGGAGCCATCAAAAGGGTCAACCAGAACTCAGCCATGGTGACAGACCTCCAGGATAGATTAGAAGAGGCATTCACAAAAATTGAAGATTTGGAGAATCGTTCTCGTAGGTACAATGTCCGCGTGCGTGGCCTCCCTGAAACTCACACAGATCTAGAGGGGGCTGTAAAAGACCTGATGAAAACCCTTATCCCTGATATAGCCATCCACCACATGGAAGTTGATCGCGTTCACCGAGCACTGACAGCCCCAAGGGCCGACGGCCTACCACGAGACATTATTGTTAAGCCACATCACTACCGCATTAAGGAAAAGATGATGCTTGCGGCTCGCAACAGGCCGGACCTGTCGCTATTTGGAACACCAATACAGCTTTTTACAGATTTGGCGCCATCAACGGTCCAAAAACGCAGAAACCTACGGCCATTACTCCAGCAACTTATGGCCAAACAGATTAAGTATCTATGGTCGTTCCCTTTTAAGTTATCATTCACTTACAACGGAAAGTCCCACTCCTTTTCCACGTTCCAAGCAGGCGAAGACCTACTGCTTAGTCTCGGCATCATTGCACGGGACTCTCCGACTCCGATTTCATCTCCCCCTCGTCTGGATCATCGTCCCCTCTCCCCGATATGGCAGGATCGCACACGCTCACAGGCCAGAAATGCTCGCCGGAATACCTGAGTATTATTGCTCTTTTCTCTTTTTGCTTTTTTTTTGCCCCCCTTTTGAGAACTGTTAGTGCTTGATTGCACAGATATGGCCTGGGCCCATGATGGACTATGGGCCTGATGGGGCCATCGTTACCGTTCACAGGTTACAAAGTCACAGGTTACAAAGTTACTGGAGTTCCTGGTTCTTCGGACTGGCTGCCAGCCGAATATTTTACAATCCCGACGGGCCCAACCTGGTCGAAGAAATTTTGCTTTTTGCTTTTTAGCAGTCTGGGGGCCTTAGTCGGACCGCAATGTGTTCCCCTGTTAGGCTGTGGCTCGGGGGCCGGAACGACCGATGGGGACCCTTCCGGCCCCGGCGCCACTGGCCTTGGGAATGCATGTTCCTATAGACAGCCTGTTATGTTACAACTATATTGATTGATTTTGTTATTTCCGATATGACCTCGAATAGCCTGCTCGTACAGAGTTTAATCATATTTGGGTCGGGGTGGTCATGCTTGCCACCCAACTGCAAGACTACCTATCCTACGACGAGGATGGTACCCTTGCACCTAATTTGCCGGATGTTGTCTCCGGCAGGGGTTATTCCCCATTCCTTCATTCATCAGCTAGGATTGAGTTATATTGATTGTTTGAGCCTAAGGCCTATGTATATGTTTTTTTGCTTTTATTCTTGTTTCTCTTCTTCTCTAATGCCTTTTCCTTCTCTCCCTTCCCCCTCTTTCTTCGGAGCCTCGGTTCAGCGCCCTTCCCTTATGTCATGGTCTGAGAGGTCACATAGCCGAACAGTCATCATTATCGGGACCCTTCTCGCTTCATCCATTATGCAAGGTAAGAGTGCTCTGCCCTACCACGATGGCCACCATATATAACACAGACTATTCGATAGTTAGCCATAATGTACATGGATTTAACTCCCCTACTAAAAGAACTAAGGCTTTCCAGTTTTATCATAAACAGAAGGCTGAAGTCCTGCTATTACAGGAAACTCATTTCTCCAATGTCTCAGCGCCCCGTTACCTTAATGGGAAGTATCCACAGTTCTACTTGGCAGGGGGTCGGGAAAAGAAGGGCGGTGTAGCCATCTGCTTTTCGAAACGGACCCCCTTTACCCCCATCACTATTGTTAAGGACAAGAGAGGTAGATATATTATGGCAGTGGGGCGGCTCCATGACCAGGAAGTGTCCTTTATATCATACTATGCCCCGAATACTGGACAGCCGGAATTCTTTAGCAAAATGCTGAAGATTCTTATGCCCAAAGTCCAGGGTCAGGTCATTATGGGAGGCGATAGCAATATCCCCTTGGACAGAATTATGGATAAATCGGACTCCTCTAAACCAACATTGAAACGCCCACCGACTGGAAGCAGCAAGGTTGCACGTCTGTTTCATTTCCATGACCTCATCGACGCCTGGCGAGAAAATAACCCTACGGTCAGAGACTTTACACACTTTTCACAAGCCCATCATACTTACTCGAGGATAGACCACGTTCTAGTACGTACGCCTTTGCTACCATTTATTAAGTCGGTTAAGATTTTATCTACCCCTTGGTCTGATCATTCCCCGATAAAACTCTCTACTTCAGAGCTGTGGACTAAATCTAGGCCCTCCCCGTGGAGACTTAATGTGAGCTTGCTGAATGACCCTACAATCTTTTTAGAGATTCAAAAGGAAATACAGGAATACTTTAGACTTAATAAGGCATCGGACACATCCCCCGCAATTAACTGGGTAGCTCATAAAGCAGCGAGTAGGGGCATATTGTTACAAGTGGCAGCCAGGATTAAACGCAATAGGGAACAGGCAAATAAGATTCTGGAAACAAACTTGGATAACTTACTTAGTGAACAGCACAGGAATCCCCTGGTAGATATAAGGCATAAAATTGACGAGGCTCGACTAGCACTAAATCTTAGCTTGACTACTCAAGCGGAGAAACATATTAGTTGGTCTAAGCACAGATTCTATACGATGGGTGATAAACCTACCACAATGTTAGCTAGAAAACTGGTTCCTCGACCGTACACACCGACTTTGCCTAAATTACGACTATCCACGGGCCTAACCTCCCAGAACCCCGAACGGATAATTGGAGAATTTCACAAATTTTATGCTAAGCTGTATGGAGCGCAGGACAAGTTCGATCTATCCGGAGCGAACACATTCTTTCGCGACTTACAGCTGCCTAAATTGACACAAGCCCATGCGGAACTGATGGACGGTGCTCTTACAGAGCCTGAAGTCAGGGCTGCAATTAAAACCCTACACCCTACTAAGGCCCCTGGGCCAGATGGATTCCCGGGTCACTACTATAGGAAATATCACGATCTTCTGGCCCCACATCTCTGTACTTGCTTTAATGACCTGAGAAGTGGCAGCAAGCTCCCCAGCCATGAAAATGTAGCCTATATAAGTGTTATCCCGAAACCAGGAAAGGACCATACAGACTGTTCCAATTACCGCCCAATTTCTCTGATCAATACGGATCTTAAGATTCTAACTAAAATACTGGCCCAGAGACTTAATACTTTTCTTCAGTGTTATATCCATCCTGACCAAGCAGGTTTTGTCCCGACAAGACAGGCATCAGACCAAACCCGCCGGATAATTAACCTTATCTCGGCAGTTCGGTCTGATTGGGATGGAAAGAGGACTAGGAGGGGAATGTTACTTTCATTGGATATCCAGAGGGCGTTCGATTCTATCTCCTGGGACTATCTTTTTGATGTTCTCACACGCTTTGGATTTGGGAGACGCTTTCTGGATCTCCTTCACATATTATATGATTCCCCCAGTGCCTCGCTAATGCTCAGAGGATATACATCCCAAACATTTCCTATCAGGAGAGGAACTAGACAGGGCTGCCCGTTGTCGCCACTATTATTCGCCCTGGCGATTGAACCACTAGCGCTCAAAATTCGCGCCTGCAGAGATATACAGGGCATTTATTGCGGAGACTATGAACACAAATGTTTACTCTTTGCGGACGACTTGTTGCTGACCTTGACCTCACCGATCACATCCCTACCTAATTTATATGCTATTTTGCAGCCTTTTTCCAACATTTCCGGGTTGGCAATTAATCATAGTAAGTCAAGAGCACTGAACTTATCTTTGCTAAGCTCCACTCAGGCTACGCTTGAAAAATCATTTCAATTCCGATGGGAATCCACAGCTCTCCCTTATTTAGGCATACAGCTGACCTCATCTATTGGTGAGTTGTACAAAGAGAATTATCCAGCCCTTTTCAAACGGCTAACAGCTGACATGGCTAAGTGGCAGGTTCACCCGCCATCGTGGTTTGGCAGACTTCACTCAATTAAAATGAATGTTCTACCTCGATTATTGTATTTCTTCCGTACCTTGCCAGTTTCATTGGCCCGTGATGACCTTAAACGATTCCAGAATAAAGTAATACAGTTTATTTGGGGTGATAAGAGACCCAGGGTGAATAGGAGCACTCTATACACGTTGAAGCGGAGAGGAGGACTTGGTCTTCCAGACTTATTAAAATATTTTTATGCTGCCCAGATAGCACAACTTACAAGGTTTCACTCCCAACAGGCACAGGCCATTTGGATGGCTATGGAATCTTATTCCTGCCGTCCCAAACCTATTTCTTATATTTTATGGCTCCCTATCAAGGAGCGACCTCCTATACTTTGCCCTACTTTATCCATGTCACTGGAACTATGGGACAGACTCTCCAGATCTCACAAATTCAAATCTCCTCATTCTCCATTGACACCTCTGCTTCAAAATAAAGCATTCACCCCGGGTCTCACCCCACTAGCGTTCGAATGGTGGACTAATAAGGGTTTTAAGTGTATTGCTGACTTGTGCGATCATAGAGGTATGCTGACCGAACGGACTATGGCTGATAGGCATCAAATGCCTCCAGCGGAGGGTTATAGGTTCGCCCAAATCTCACATTATGTACAAACCCTGGCTCGCAAGAGCGACCTAGCAACCCAAACTCCCATGGAACATCTATGCAAAAATTATGATAAAATTAAAGGACATTTATCGGCTATATATTCGATATTGCTGAGTGCATCGACAAAGCTGAATTATATGGTCCAATGGGAGACCGACTTGCAGGAAACCCTGGATCTGGACGAATGGCATAGGATAGCCGAGACAGCATCTCGTTCGCTCGTCAATACTTCGATAATTGAGGCCAATTATAAGGTTCTGCTGAGGTGGTATATGGTGCCGGTCAGACTGGCAACTTTTGTTTCAGGAGCTACCCCGTTGTGCTTTAGAGGATGTGGCCAGGTGGGCACCACCTATCATATTTGGTGGACATGCCCAAAGGTCCGGAGGTTTTGGATCAGGGTGTATAATTTAGTTTACTCCCTTACCCAACTAAACCTAACTAAATCAGCTAAGCAAGCACTACTGGGGGGAGGAGATGTGGAAGCCTCCAAGTCCTGCAAGAGGCTCTTGACATTTATATTTATCTCAGCCAAAATCACCATTGCTAGGAACTGGAAATCGGCAGCTCTACCATTCGATCAGCTTAAAGGCAAGTTGTCTTGGTTGATGCTAAACGAACGCTTGACCGCTCTGGCCCAAGATAAAATGAAACTGTTTCATAAAGTGTGGGACCCATGGCTTCGTTACCTAACTAATGACCCGGGGATGTTTACAGCATAGCCTAAGGGGTTAGGTTGGGATGTCTGGGTGCTGAATCGGGGCTCCTCCCCCCCCCTCCCTCCCCCCATTCCCCCTCCTCAACTGTCCTTTCCTTACTCTGTTTCCTCCCTTCTATTCTCTGTCACTGTCCTCTTTCCTCTCTTTTGAAATGTATTTATTGTTTATTTTTGGAGTCAGATCCAGACCTTAGAGGTTTGTGCTGCTCCCTGTTTTCTCAGCTCCTACGGGACCATTGTCAGTCTGATCGGACCTCTGGGCTGCCCACACAGCCGGCTGAGTTGCGCCCCCCCCGATAGATGGATGGGGGGGCGGCTCATCTGGGTGGACGGTTCAGATATGATCTGCGATGCTAATAGGGGTTAACGGCTCTACGGAGCTTCGGACTTATGTGAGCTATTAAGTAGTGATAATCGTTATTTCTACTTATTTTTTTTTTTATTTTTTTTGTTTACTACTCCAAGGACCCCTACACTTAGTGATCTTCATTGTGTTACCCCAAATGTTGATTGTGACTGTACAATGTTATGTTGCGACTTTTATACATTTTGTATGACAAAATTTGAATAAAAATATTGAAACATAGATCTAGGTACCACAGATAGGAGTTTAAAACCACCTCTGGGCGTCACTCTCACCGCCACTCCAGCCGCTCTGTGAGGAAAGCCTGCTGGGTATGCGGGGCCCAGGTTCCTAAAGGCAAATCGCTCTGCGAGCGATGCTTTTCTAAAGTCGCATAAGAAAGAGAGGGTGGAGACCAACAAGTGGAAGCACTGGTCAGAAAGGTGGTCCATGAGTCCCTGAGTAAAGGGGATTCTGGTCATACCCACAACCCTGCTGGCGACACTATGTCAGTCCCTATTAGGGATGATCTCAAGGCTCCAGGCCCTTCACAGCCGAGCCATTCCTCAATTGAAGCCTCAGACAGTGAGGTGGAGGTAGATGACCCTGGTGCAGGTTTTGAATTTGCCCTAGTACCACAGCTGGTCAAAAGCTGTCAAAGAAGCTTTGAGATGGAAGAGCCAGTGGAGGCACCCTCCAAACAGAGGAAATATTTTAAACACCTCAAAAAAGAACACCCTAATTTCTCCTTTTTGGGTGAACTCAGCGCAATAATTACCGACGAATGGGGTGGTGTTGAAAGGAAGAATTGCCTGTTAATGAAGGTATCAAAAATGTACCCATTTAAAAGCAAGGATGTAAAACACCTGGAGTCGGCTCCTCTCATTGACTCAGCCCTAATGAGGATGGTGAGGCACGTCACACTCCCATTGGAGGATACTGTTTCCTTTAGGAATTGCCTGGAGTGGAAAATTTATACCGACCTCAAGCGGATCTACATTACAGCGGGTATGACCTGCAAACCAGCTCTAGTTCTCGCAGCCCTTTCTAAAGCGATGGAAGTCTGGACAGACGACGTAGATGCTTCTCTGAGGAGCATCTCGGAAGAACTGGCCAGGAGCTCACCTATTCATGGGCTAAGGTTGACGTTGGCTTTTCTCGTGGGGCTTCCCTAGACATAATTCGCCTGGTGGCTCGGATCATGCTGACATCTGTCACGGCTAAGCGTGCCTTGTGGCTGCGCCCATGGGTAGCTGACCCTGCCTCCAAGCAGGCATGGTGCAGGATTCCATTTGGGGGTTCGTCCCTCTTTGGGAACATATCGGACAGTGCCATCACCCGTGCCACAGGGGGCAAGTCGGGGTTCCTTTCCCAGGATCGCCGTCTGCTAAACCAGAAGAGAACACAGCCCAGGCAAAGTTCAGATCGAGCAAGGAATGCTCGCTACTATAGGCCTGGCCGTGAGTTCAAGAAGACCTGGAAGAAAAAAACAGCCTTCAGGCCAGAAGTTTTCAAAAGGGGCATCTTCCGGTGGACAAGAATCCCCTAAGTCTTTATGATATTTCACCTGCCTAAAACAGAGCGAGTCGGCATCCTTGCCTCTCTCGGAAGAGAAACAGCGAATTCTCCTGTCTCTCTTGTGGCTCAGGGCGCTGCAATTCCAGTTCCAGATGACAAAAGGTTTTAAGGGGTCTACTCGCTCCTCTTCATGGTGTTGAAGAAAAACGTCTCCTGGAGGCCAGTTATAGACCTAACCCACTTGAATTATTTTATCTAGAAGGAGAAGTTCAAGATGGAGACACTACTCATGATCAGTCAAGCAATCCAACCAGGCGATTGGCTTGTCTCTATAGACCTGAAGGACGCCTACTTCCATGTTCCGATAGCGTCAGAATTCCAGAAATACCTTCGCTTTGCTGTCGATTAAATCCGTCTGCAGTTCACCTGTCTCCCCTTCGGGCTTACATCGCCTCGTGTGTTTTCAAAACTTGTTGGCTGTCGTGGCTCTGATCAGGACCAGAGGTGTCCGTCTATCACTATCTAGACGACCTGCTGTTGTCTCGGGACAAGGAGCAGTTGCTAATCCACAGATCCCAGGTCATCTCCACTCTACTCGAGTTTGGTTGGCTTCTGAATCTGGAAAAGAGCCATCTGGATCCTACGCAGTCCCTGGTATTCCTCGGGGCACACTTCAACGCTATCAAGAGCACCATCTTGTTACCCCTGGAAAAATCCCAGTGATCCGGGACAGAGTTTGGCTTGCAATGTCGTCCTCATCTCCAAGCCTCTCAATGCCTAAAGATCATTGGTACTATGGTGGCAACAACACCCATGGTAAAGTGGGCTCAGTGGAAAATGCGGCCCTTCCAGAAGGGTTTCCTCCAGCAGTATAATCCAGGGCTTCGGGATCACTTTATCCAAATAACCTCATCCATGCGGGAGAGCTTTCCTTGGTGGCTACAACAGAGGAACCTCCTCAATTGTCACTCCATCGCACCTGTGTCTTGGGTCACCATCACTACAGATGCCAGCAACAGGGGCTGACAGAAGTAGCCCAAGGCATATGGAATTTTCCCTCTCACAGGATAGTCTCCAATGTTCTGGAACTCCGGGCAGCGTTCTGCGCTCTGCAGGCCTTTCACCACTTAACAGCAGGAGACCTCCTAAGACTGGACAACACAACGGCAGTCGCATACATCAAGAGACAGGGGGTACTCCCAGTCTCTCCCTGTCAAAGGAAATAGAGCCCATCATGATCTGGGCCCAGAAAAACCTGGCCAACCTGACAGCTGTCTATCTCCCTGGAGTCCAGAATGTTCAGGCAGATTTTCTGTTGAGAGTTTCTCTGGACAACGAGTGGACTTCCCCCCGAAGTCTTCAGGTGGGTCCTGTCCCTGGGAGTCATTCCGGAAGTAGACTTGTTTGCCTCCCCATGCAACTTCAGACTAGTGAGATACTACACAAGGTCTTGGTATCCCCAGGCTTTTGGGTAGATGCTCTGACAGACCATTGGCGGTTCCACAGGGCCTATGCCTTTCCCCCGGTTCCTGTCATTCTCCGTTTTTTGTCGAGGCTCAGGATGGAAGAAGCAGAGATAGTGGCAATAGTCCCGTACTGGCCAAACAAGCCATGGTTTCCACTGCTGATGCAACTCAGCTTCCGGACCCAGTTCCTCTACCCTCCAGACCAGATCTCCTATCACAAGGGGCATTTCTACATCCATGCCCGACCCATCTACATCTGATGATCTGGTTCTTGAGAGGGGAAGGTTGGAGGCCCTAGGCTGTCCAAGTAGGGCCATCTCCACAATATTAAATGCCAGAAGAACAGGCACCAACAGGGTCTACCAGAGGATTTGGAAAAAGTTTTCAGACTACACCTCTTCCACTGCAGGTTCTTGCAATAACCCAAAGATACATGATTTCCTGGGCTTCTTAGAATCAGGATTGGATCTCTCATTGTCAGTCAGCTCGCTGCGAGTCCAAATCGCTGTAATCTCTGCCTTTACGGGTGTTTCCTGGGCTAGACACCCTCTTACTCAGTAGTTTTTCAGAGGAGCAATAAGGCTCAGACCTCAGAGCCAAGTTTTTCTAAATGGGATCTTCTCCTTGTCCTGGATTTTTTCTTAGGTAGAGAGTTGGAACATGAAGATCAATCTTCTGTCAAATGACTCTCTCTAATAGTTGTCTTCTTGGTGGCTATAACATCGGCCAAGAGTCTCTGAAATCAGCTCTCAGGGATGCAAGGGGCCATTTCTAAACTTTTTAATTCCTATGTTGGGTTCAAACCCCAAAGTGGCATCTGTGTTTCATGACAATCAGGAGATTGCTCTTCCAACGTTCAGATCTACCGAGGATTCCAGTGTTTATCCCTTGGATGTTGGAAAAGCTCTGAGTCAGTATCTTGAAGCTACAGCTTCTTTCCGTCAGACCGACCACCTGCTCGTTCTTTTCACAGGAAGTATAAGGGAATGCGTGCCTCTTCCAGATCTATCGGAGCATGGATTGTTCAGGCCATTCAGTGGGCCTATAAAGCCAAGGGCTTGGCGCCTCCAGAAGCGGTGACTGCTCACTCAACTAGAAGTGTCTTCATCATGGGCGGCATCACGTCACGTGCCTCCACAAGTTATTTGCAAGGTGGCCTTGTGGTCTTCAATTAACACGTTCATGGCACACTACTGCGTAGTGGTTTACGTATCTTGTCTGTTGATGGTGCCAATTAAACCTTTTTTCTTTTGTCCAGCACTCTGCCCACCCGGGTGTGTATGGCTAGTTATTTCCCACACGTAGGCTGCCATGGAGTCTGTCAGGAAAACTGAAAATTTATATCAAATACTTACCGTAATTTTCCTTTCCTGATGGACTCCATGGCAGCAGGAGTTCCCTCCCAGTGGCTGGAGTAGGCTAAATTATGGAACACGGCCTCTGGCCCAGAGCAAAGATTTATGGGAGAAGGGTCCTATGAGGTATGAGGGGCGGGATTAACCCACACGTAGGCTGCCATGGAGTCCATCAGGAAAGGAAAATTACGGTAAGTATTTGATATAAATTTTCCGTTATTTCTCCTTTACTATCCTACTTACCTCTGTACTGAACCACATTTTTTTAAATGTATGTTTACTAATTTGCCAGGCATATAATCTATTTGCCTCCAGGATGCTAGACCTTAACAGTCCCCGCTAATTACTGACTCTTGCTGTTTTACTCCAACCTTTTTTCATTTTTTTAGAAATTCGTAAATTTCAGCAAAATTTGTCCTTTTAAAATCCAGAACTACTGTTTTGTATATGCGTTTTTCAGTTCTTGTTTTAATATCAATCCAAAGACATTGGTGATCCCTGGAACCCAAAATACAGTATCTCCCACATCTATAGCAGACAATCAATACCCTATTTGCCAGCACTAGGTCTAGAATATGATTCCCTCGGGTTGGGCTTTTTACTAACTGTTTCAGAGATCCATATTTAGTGCCTCCATTATATCTCTGCTCCTGCTTGTAATTGCAGTTTGAGAATTCCAGTTAATGTCAAGCATGTTGTAGTCATTCATAATGAGAACCTCTTCCTTCCTTGTCATTTGAGTAATCCTGTCAATCAACAGCTTATTAAAATCTTAAGAATCTTTCTGGAGGTCTGTACACTACGATGCATTTTAAGTGACGATCCCTCTCTGTTTAACCACTTCAGCCCCGGAAGATTTGACTGCTTAATGACCGGGCCATTTTTTGCGATACGGCACTGCGTCGCTTTAACTGACAAATGTGCGGTCATGTTGTACCCAAACAAAATCGACGTCCTTTTTTTCCCACAAATAGAGATTTATTTTGGTGGTATTTGATCACCTCTGTGGTTAAAATTTTTTGCGCTATTATAAAAAAAAACGCCAATTTTGAAAGAACCACAATATCTTATACTTTTTGCTATAGTAAATATCCCAATTTAAAAAACAAACAAACATTTTTCCTTAGTTTAGGGCGATATGTATTCTTCTACATATTTTTGGTAAAAAAAAAAAAAATCGCAATAAGCGTATATTGATTTGTTTGTGCAAAAGTTATAGCGTCTACAAACTATGGGAAAGATTTATGGCATTTAAATGGCGTTTTTTTTTTTTACTAGTAATGGCAGTGATCTGCGATTTTTTGCAGTATTGCGACGTTGCGGCGGACAGGTCGGACACTTTTGACACATTTTTGGGACCATTCACATTTACAGAGCGATCAGTGCTATAAATATTCACTGATTACTATGTAAATGTCACTGGCAGGGAAGAGGTTAACACTAGGGGGCGATCAAGGGGTTAACTGTGTTCCCTATTGTGTGTTCCAACTGTGGGGGGAAGGGGACTCACTATAGAAGATGACAGATCATGGTTTCTACTTTGTAGAAACACAGGATCTGTCTTCTCTCATCTGATAGTACAGGGATTTGTGTGTTTACAGACACAAACCCTCATGCTGCCGCGCGTGGCCGGTGGCAATCGCGCCCGCCGGCCTCGCGCATCGGGTTCCCCGCCGTGCATTGGGCGCGCGCGCCCTCTGGTGGCTCAACTGTGAGAAGCCGTATATGTACGGGATTTCGCCCAGGAGAGACATTCTGCCGCAGTATATCTGCGTGAGCCAGTCGGGAACCGGTTAAAAGCAGACTCAGAGTTTCAAATATTTGTTTTTTGCATTTGTTTTTTGAATTAAAGCTAGCTTTATGCCATTTTTTACATAAATGGCAACTCTACCTCCCCTCTTTCCAATTCTGTCTTTCCTGTATAGTGTGTACCCTAGTATGGTCATTTTAAGTGCTGACCCATGTCTCTGTCATGGTTATCCAAATTGTCCCTAGACACAAGAGCTGTCAGTTCACAAAGCTTGTTGCCTAAACTATGAGCATTATTACTCATGATGGACTGTGTGTGTAATTTCTGCTCCTTCCACACCACGCTGCACCACACCTATACTCAGTGGTGGGTGGCAGGATATGTCCCTTGCAGTTGGTGCTGAAGGAGGATTGGGTTCCAGCATGGCTCTGCTAGCTCCAGCCTTAATACAAATGGCTCTAACATTTCCCTGGCAGAGTGGACAAGAAACTGGAGAGTGCCGCATGCCTGTACCAGGTTCCATCCCAGCTTGTTTTTAAAGGTGTAGCTTTAGAGGATGATGCCTGCCATGCGGTGATGGTGCTGCCAGAGAAAGAGCAAGCTACTCTAGAAAAGATTGTGTCACACTTGGAGGGCCTGTTTAGGGAAAAGATACCACTTCTGGAACTGCAGAGAAGGTTCTTCTTAAGAAAACAGCAGGAGGACAAGAACCTCACCCATTATGCGGTGCCCATGAAGAACCTCTGGAGGCACCTGGAAAAGAGGGATGCGCATGGCTGCACTGACATCACTGATTCAGACCATATTCTTAGGGATCAATTTATAGTTGGCCTGAAGGCTGGCCCAGTCCAGATAGCTTTGCAAGAGAACTTTGAAGCGCAACTTCAACAATGCAGTGGTGGATGAGGTTGCGCGGGAAGAGACGAATGCAATGGTGGCTGTGACCAAGAAATTTGAACCTGCATATACAAGGAGGAGGCCCTGGCACCTTCACCCCTGTCAGCCATGGAAACCACACTGACAAAGCTAGCTAAGGATGTGGCCACCTTGAAGCAGGAGGTGGCCTCCTCTAAGGAGGACTCACCCCAAGCCACTGCACAGGGACCACAAGGAGGAATGGAAATGCTGGCAGTGCAGCTGCTACAGACACATATCCAAGAACTATGGGTGATCTGGATTTAGAAATTCCTCCGGGCCATCGTAAAATCACTAACTACTGTGGTAGAGGGACGACCCCTGGGACAAACAACCCAAAGTCCCAGCAAGTAGTCAGAGGACCTGGTCACACTGAGCACAGTGGTAGCCACCCTAGTCAACGGGCAAGAAGTCCCATGCCTGATTGACATCGGGTCAGAGGTCACTGTCATGGAGTATCATGTCTATGTGCAGAGATTTAGACAATGAAAACAATTAGGCCTCTGCTGGCTATCCCTTAGAGTGACCAATAATCTTCCATCCTGGTCAAAGGCATCACCTGGGTGAGGATTCAAATCAAAGACCAGGTGGTGGTGCGGGAAGGGGTAGTTGTGACCTACGGCTCAGTTAACCCAGCAGTGCCTGTTGTGCTGGGCATGAATGTCTTTAAAGTCCCGGACTTACCCCGCCTGTTGTCCAAATATGAACATTCTGGCTGGCAGGCATGTGGCTTTGGGCCGTGAGCAGTGCGGTTCCGAGGGCTCCAGGTCTATAAGGCCCAGTGCAGGGCAACCGGAGCAAGTAGAAGCGGTCCGTACACCCCAAGCAAAAATACATTTTGCCACCCCTGGAAAAGGTGGTCTGGTCACTCCCTTTAGGGGCACACCAGAAGTTACGGGGGGGGCGGGGTCACTGTTATGGTCGACCCCTGAAAGGATCCCATGACCAAAAAAAGGCTTGTGGGCCATGCCCTATAAAAGGTCAATTTGGGAAGAGTCTTGGTGCAGCTCCTCAACCTGGGTAACAATGCCAATATCGCTGCCCAGACATGCCACCCTTGCTAATCTCTATGTGGTGCCTCGCCACTGTATCTCTGAGGCCTAACCAGGTATGGAAGTGGTCTGCGCCTCTCTACAGGCAGCTATGGCTTCCTTGGATGAGACCCAAAACAGGTCCCTACTGGAGTAGCTGTATATTTCCTTTAAAGACTTTTCTCTACCTCAACAGAGAGAATTCTCCATCAGCTGCTGGAAAAAAACACAAAAAACACTGGAAAAAAACACCTTCTGGTATTTGCCACCAGTCCAGAGGACTGTGGGTTCACCAAAGCCATCGACCACCCCTTACACATGGGGGACGCACTGCCCATTTGGGAGATGTACTGTCACATTACACCAGCGTTGTGTCAAGAGTGGAATTATGAAGTAAAGCTTTAGTCCATGGGCCACTCTTGCTGTCATTCTGCGTAAGAAAGAAAGCCTATGGTTCTGTGTGGACTACCATTTACTCAATGCATGCACCCATCCTCAGATTGAGGAGTCCCTAATGGCCCCTCAGACATGCCAAGTTCTTCTCCACCTTGAATCTGGCCAGCCTCTACTGACAAGTCCCTGTGCGGGACCAGATTTGAGAGAAGATTGCCTTCATCACACCCTTGGGGCTGTTTGAGTTTGAGTTATATGCCCTTCGGCCTCAGTAACAGCTCCAGCACCTTCCAGCGCCTAATGGAAAGATGTCTTGGAGACTTCAGCTTTGAGACTGTTAGTTTACCTCAATGATATTATCATCTTCTCTAAGACATTCAAAGTACATGTCAAACATCTGGACCAGATGTTGGTAAAGAATAGGAAGCAAACTGGAGCCCAAGTGGGAGCGTACTCCTTATCAGGTGGCAGGTCAGCCTTCTCCACCTACTCCTGTCTATGACCTGGTTTTAGAGGGACCTGACCCTGTAAAGAAGTGACTGCAATGAGACATGTTGCGACATTGTGTACTGGGTGGCGATTGCTCCACGAAACCTGACGATGACCGGGGTGACGTTTGACGCCTGTACTGACCTATCTGAGGCTTTAACCTTGGGCCCAGTTGAAGAGAAAATAGAAGATATGTCTGGTCCCTTGCCACCAGAGGCCCACGAGCCACTTTCTGCAGGTGCTACTTTGCCAAGTGACTCTACAGAGAATCATGAGGGTCAGTGCCCTTTGTGGTCCAACTATGGGCAGTTCCCTGCAAGAATTTCTGACTATGTTGTTTGAATTTGTTTACTGCTCTGCCTAGACCTTTCTTTAATTGTGCTTTTAACACTGTTGTTATAATTGTGCAGGCAGGTGCAGTCTACATTCTCCTCAGCAGGTGACGCTTGTCCACAGTGGCATTGCAGCTGGAGAGGAAGTCAAGAGGAACATTGTTCGTTTATGGTTCCCTGGGTCATGGGGGAAGCTATCCAATTGGATGCTGCTGCCCTATATAAATTGTGACAGCAGGAAGGTAAAGTCACCTGGTTGCATCCAGGGGGGTAGATATATTTCTCCCAGATTCAGGCTTTATGCTGACTTATACAACTAGGGTGGAGAGTTGTATAAGCCCAGCTGAGGCTAGTAGGCTCATGGATGACTCATACCTCTAGGGAGAGTGTGGGGCGTCGTGCAGACAGAGATGAGACCAGCTGAACCTTGTCAGCTCATTTAGGCCTCTATAAGAAAGCCCAGCTTCATTAGATGTTAGCTCATGCCTGGAACCAGACCTGTGTGGACTGTCTAGGGAGAGTGAACCCCTGTGCGGTGAGGCAAAGCCTGTGTGGCTATTTGTTTGGACTTTTACTAAACCAGGGACTTAGGGACTAGGACAGCACCAGGCTGATCCCAGTTGTTAGTTTAGGAAACCTGCATGTTTAGTCAGAGGTCAAACTGACCAGGATTTATTTTGTTTGTTTCTTTTTGGCTTTGCTGTGTTTTTGTCACTGTACATAGAGAAATAAACCGCACCTTTTGATTTTGAAAACCACAACCTCCGTCTGCTGGCCCTGTTTTTGTGTGGGGAGCCCAACCAGGGGGTCACACACACCCGCTACCGAGTTAACCCCCTCACAGTTGGTGGAGAACCAGTGGCAGTTTTTTTTAAGCCAGCATGGAGGAGATACTGAAACAGCTGGCTCTAGCAAATGCCAATCAACAGCAGACAAATGCAGGTTTGCAAAGGAGCCTTGCAGCCCAGCAGCAAGCTCATCAACAAGCCCAGCAGCAATCTGAGGCCCGCTTCATAGACCTGTTACAGAAGCAAGAGCAGAGACTACAACAAATGGAAGCAGTAATGCAGCAACGTCCGCAGACCAGTGAGGAAAGCCGTCCCACTAATACCGCGTCCTTTGGGGTGAGTCGTTTATTGACAAAAATGACTGGAGAGGATGATCCAGAGGTATTTTTGACCACATTTGAAAGGACTGCTGAAAGAGAAAAGTGGCCTGAGGAGCAGTGGGCTGGACTGGTGGCTCCTCTGTTAACTGGTGAATCGCAGAAGGCTTACTATGACCTAGAGCCTGACCAAGCAAAAGACTATGTGATGCTAAAAGCTGAAATATTGGCAAGGCTGGGTGTCACCCTGGCTGTCCGGGCTCAGCGTGTGCATAACTGGACTTTCCAGCTTGGAAAACCCCCCAGGTCTCAAATGTATGATCTCATTCACCTGAGCAGGAAGTGGCTACAGCCAGAGACTTTGTCCGCACCAGAGATTGTGGAACGTGTTGTAATGGATCGGTTTTTGAGAGCTCTTCCTACTGCCATCCAAAAGTGGGTAAGCCATGGAGACCCAGAGACGGCCGGTGGTCTTGTGGATCGTGTAGAGAAATACTTGGCTACAGAGAACCTGACGGCCTCTTCCAGAGACACTCGGACTTTCCACCCTAAGACCAGACCATCCCCAGGGGCGGATAAGAGGATTCCAAGGGGTGAGGGTGGAGAGAGTGAGAGGGTGGGAGCTCTACCCCAAGTTTGGCGAGAACAGCCTGGGAAATCAGCGGCTCAAGAGGCCGCAAGAAGGATCGTTTGCTACCGCTGCCGGCAAGCGGGACATATTGCAGCCAATTGCCCGGTTGTGGAGGAACCCATGCAGTGTGACTTTCTGACGGACAGACATCAGTCGCTGTGTGCGACAGTCGCATGCACTGCCATTCGGGGAACTGAGAAACATTTGTGCAAAATGTGTATTAATGGTAGAAATGTTGTGGTATTGCTGGATTCAGGTAGCCTTGTGACCCTGATAAAGGCTGAATTAGTTAAAACAGAGGTCTCTGGGAATAGCAAGGTAGCTGTTATTTGTGTGCATGGGGACACCCGAGAGTATCCAGTGACTACAGTGTGTTTCGAGACCCCCAAAGGTACCCTCTCTCATCCAGTGGGGTTAGTATCTCAATTACCGCATGATGCCATTGTGGGAAGGGATTTTCCGAAGTTCTGGGAACTGTGGGATGATCCTGAGCCCCCCACTGGTGCCCCTATGTACCAGGAATGTGATAGCCAGAACTCCTCTGAGAGTGGGGAGGACTCTCCAGAATTTCCCTTGTCAGTATTGGCAGGGGAGACTCAAGAAACTGGAGAGGAGCCCACCTCCTCAGACGAAAACCTACCGTCTGTGGAGTTTTCTGATCTGGAGGTTCACAGGGAAAATTTTGCCACAGAACAGTTAAAAGACCCCGCCCTAATAAAGGCACGGGAAAACGTAGTGGAAATAGATGGCGAGTTAGTGAACCCAGATAATACCTGCACTTACCCATACTTCAGCGTAGAGAAGGACCTACTGTATCGGGTGGCAAAAAGGGCAGAAGAAACCGTTGAGCAGCTGGTGGTGCCCAAACCTTACAGGAAGTTGGTGTTGGAGTTGGCCCATGGGCACATTCTTGGAGGTCATCTGGGGACAGAGAAAACCCGAGAGAGGGTATTACAGAGATTCTATTGGCCTGGGGTGATGAAGGACATAGAAAATTATTGTTCCTCCTGCCCTGTGTGTCAGAGGTCGGCCCCGATGCCACATTTCCGTAGCCCGCTGGTCCCTCTACCCATCATTGAGGTCCCGTTTGAGAGAATCGCAATGGATTTGGTAGGTCCTATAATCAAGTCCGCTAGGGGGCACCAGTACATATTGGTTATAATGGACTATGCCACCCGTTATCCAGAAGCGATCCCTCTCAGAAATACCTCGGCCAAAACCATAGCCAAAGAGCTATCTCTTGTTTTTAGCCGGGTGGGTATTTGTAAAGAACTGCTTACGGACCAAGGTACACCCTTTATGTCCCGGGTTATGAAAGAGCTGTGTAAATTGTTCAAAGTGACGCAATTGCGTACATCTGTGTATCACCCCCAAACCGATGGGCTGGTTGAAAGATTCAACAAAACCCTAAAACAAATGTTGAAGAAAGTGGTGGATAGAGATGGAAAGGATTGGGACTGTCTACTTCCTTATTTGATGTTTGCTATTAGGGAGGTGCCCCAATCCTCTACGGGATTCTCCCCCTTTGAGTTACTGTATGGGAGACACCCAAGAGGGCTGTTGGATATTGCCAAGGAAACTTGGGAAAGTGAGAGTTCTCCCCACAGGAGTGTGATTGAGCATGTCGCCCTGATGCAAGATCGAATTGCACAGGTAATGCCCATCGTGAAGGAACATTTGGCCCAAGCGCAGTTGGCACAGCAGAGAGTGTACAACCGTGGAGCAAAGACCCGTACCTTTTCCCCGGGGGATAGGATATTGGTACTTGTCCCTACGGTTGAAAGTAAATTCCTTGCCAAATGGCAAGGCCCCTACGAGATAATGGAAAAAGTGAGCGAAGTGAATTACAAGGTCAGACAACCAGGAAGGCGAAAGCCCGAACAGATATATCACGTTAATCTGTTGAAAGCCTGGAGGGATAGAGAGTCCCTAGTCGCAGAAACTTGGTCACCAGCTCAAACTGGTTGCGTGATTCCGGAGGTTGGAATAGCAGCCACCTTGTCACAACCCCAACAACAGGAGGTTAAGGAGTTTGTGCTTCGCAACAAGGAGGTGTTCTCTGAGCTGCCGGGACAAACATCTGGGGTAGAGCATGATATTATTACCCCGCCCGGTGAAAGGGTGAAGTTAAAACCCTATCGGATCCCAGAGGCCCGACGGGAGGCAATACGGGAGGAAGTACAGAAAATGCTGAACTTAGGGGTGATAGAGGAGTCCCAAAGTGATTGGTCTAGTCCCATTGTGTTGGTGCCTAAACCGGATGGGAGCTGGCGATTTTGTAACGATTTTCGTCAGTTGAACAAAGTTACAAAATTTGACACCTACCCCATGCCACGTATAGATGAGTTGATCGACCGGCTGGGAACAGCCCGATACATGACGACTCTTGACCTCACAAAAGGGTATTGGCAAATTCCCCTGGCCAAGTCGGCCAAAGAGAAAACCGCATTTGTAACCCCAGACGGGGCGTTCCAATATAAGAGAATGCCGTTCGGGTTACAGAATGCGCCGGCCACATTCCAGCGGAAAATGGACCAGATACTGAGGCCCCATCGGAAGTATGCTGCGGCTTACCTGGATGACGTAATTGTCCATAGCACAGATTGGGCCTCACATCTGCCAAAAGTGCAAGCAGTCCTAGACTCTATCCGGGAAGCGGGGTTTACGGCTAACCCCAAGAAGTGTACCATTGGGCAGGAGGAGGCCAAATATCTTGGGTACACCATTGGCAGGGGAGTGATAAAACCCCAACTCAACAAAGTCGAGGCCATCCAGAGTTGGCCACGTCCCAACAGCAAGAAGCAGGTACGGGCCTTTCTGGGAATCGCGGGTTATTATCGGTGCTTCATTCCCCACTTTGCTTCTAAGGCTGTGCCCCTAACCAACCTGACGAAAGGGAAAGGGTCGGTCATGATTAAATGGACCCCCGAGGCTGAGGCAGCATTCCAATTCTTGAAACAAGCCTTATGTAGCCAGCCAGTGTTGTACTCACCCGACTTCTCTAAAGACTTTGTCGTACAAAGTGATGCGTCAGATGTGGGGTTAGGAGCAGTATTGTCCCAGGTCTGGAACGGGGAAGAGCACCCAGTCATTTACCTCAGCAGGAAGTTGAAGTCCCATGAGGTAAATTACGCCACGGTTGAAAAGGAGTGTTTAGCGGTGAAGTGGGCTCTAGATTCCCTTCGGTACTATCTGCTAGGTAGGCACTTTGACATGGTTACGGATCACGCTCCGTTAAAGTGGATGGCTCAAAACAAGGAGACAAATAGAAGAGTGAATAGGTGTTTCCTGGCCCTACAGGAATTCAACTTCACAGTAAAGCATCGCCCTGGCGTTCAAATGGGGAATGTGGATGCTTTGTCTCGAGTACATGAATGCCTGATTGCTGGTGTTCCAACCCCAAGGTTAAAACAAGAGGGGGGGGTATGTGACAGCAGGAAGGTAAAGTCACCTGGTTGCATCCAGGGGGGTAGATATATTTCTCCCAGATTCAGGCTTTATGCTGACTTATACAACTAGGGTGGAGAGTTGTATAAGCCCAGCTGAGGCTAGTAGGCTCATGGATGACTCATACCTCTAGGGAGAGTGTGGGGCGTCGTGCAGACAGAGATGAGACCAGCTGAACCTTGTCAGCTCATTTAGGCCTCTATAAGAAAGCCCAGCTTCATTAGATGTTAGCTCATGCCTGGAACCAGACCTGTGTGGACTGTCTAGGGAGAGTGAACCCCTGTGCGGTGAGGCAAAGCCTGTGTGGCTATTTGTTTGGACTTTTACTAAACCAGGGACTTAGGGACTAGGACAGCACCAGGCTGATCCCAGTTGTTAGTTTAGGAAACCTGCATGTTTAGTCAGAGGTCAAACTGACCAGGATTTATTTTGTTTGTTTCTTTTTGGCTTTGCTGTGTTTTTGTCACTGTACATAGAGAAATAAACCGCACCTTTTGATTTTGAAAACCACAACCTCCGTCTGCTGGCCCTGTTTTTGTGTGGGGAGCCCAACCAGGGGGTCACACACACCCGCTACCGAGTTAACCCCCTCACAAAATTTAGATGTGAACTGTCTTTGCATTACTTCAGTACAATTTTTTTCATCGCACTTGGCCTCACCTGCACCCACCTACAAACTGAATATCAGATCATCTACTTCAGCTTTACCCCACTCTTAAAGCGGACCTTTGTGAAATCTCTTTATAATAATAAAAAAAAAAAAGGTACATCGGCTGCACAGTGGCAGCCACGAGATGAACAGGCAGCATGGATATACAGTAGGTTAGTGTGCTTGTTTATATGTAATGAATTATATATTATTGCCATTTTTTGCAGGTGGGGGGTGTCCTCTTAAACCAAACACTGAACTCTGCAGTGCAAAAGACTTTAATTTTTTGTGCATTATGGACAGGTAAGACCACCCTAACTGGTAAAGATCCAGGCCCAAACTCTGAAAATCCTTTCATACAAGAAAACACATCATAATGGTACAAACAATTTTAGGACTTGTTCACACAAGCCTACATGCTAAAATACTTCAATTATTCAATTTAACAAAAAAGTATTATGCCTCGTACACACGACCGGTTTTTCCATCAGAATAAACTTACGGTTTTTTTTCGACGGAATTCCGCTCAAGCTGTCTTGCATACACACGCTCACACCAAATTCCAACCGTCAAGAACGTGGTGACATACAACACTACGACGACCCGAGAAAAATTAAGTTCAATGCTTCCGAGCATGCGTCGACTTGATTCTGAGCATGCGTGGTTTTTAGTCCGTCGGAATTGCATCCAGACGAACGAAAATTTCATCTGAAAAAAAGAGAACATGTTCTCTTTCAAAGTCCGTTGGAATTTCTGACGGAAAAAGTCAGATGGGGCATACACACGGTCGGAATATCCAATGAAAAAATTCTGTAACGACACCCCGAGTATGAAAGGGGTTTAAAGTAATTTAGGACATTCCATTCCCGAACACAAAGGCAGCTACCGAACAATCCAACCAGCCGAACAAGAAGCCCATATGAATAATTCTCCCCCAAATATGAGACAAAGCTCTGTCTTGAGGGTCAAGCATGAATGAATCTTTATTGAAAGCAATACAAGTTTTATACACAGTAAAAGAGGAGGTGCATACCTGCTCATCTTACTCTGGAAAACACCTGTGACCAGAAACCTAATTAACATGGGCTCATTAACTAATCCCTTTAGACAGCCTAGGCATGACCTTTGAGTTCCTAGCCTGGCTGTCTCCTAAACTACAATACACATGATCATACATATCAACACAATTGCAGGGTCAATTAGCACAGATGACAATGGCTGAAAGAGAAGCCACACTAGGCTCATTTACATTATAACAGACAACAGACAGACAGGTGTCTGGAGTTGACATCAGCACCTCCTAACAGTATGAATCGGTCAGTCTTTCTAATATGGCATATACAGGGTTCGATTTTAAGTAACCCAAGCCGCATTCTTAATGTCCATTATTTTCGTGCTCACCCTGTGCCCCAATAGACACAGCGTGACTTATGCTGCATACACACGACCGTTTTTCACGACGTTAAAAATGCAATTTTTTAAATTGGGCATTAAAAACGATCGTATGTAGGCTCCAGAGCATTTTTAACGACGTGAAAAATGGCCTAAAAAAATGAGAACCTGCTCTATTGTTGCACGTCGTCTTTTTTAACGACGTGAAAAATGGTAGTGTGTATGCTTTTACGAGGGGAAAAAAAACGTGCATGCTCAGAATCAAGTATGAGACGGGAGCGCTCGTTCTGGTAAAACTAGCGTTCGTAATGGAGATAGCACATTCGTCACGCTGTAATGGACTGAACAGCACGAGGCTGAAAAGTGAGAATCGTCGCTCAACAAACTTTACTAACATGAAGGGTGGCGCAATTCGAACGGAACTTCCCCTTTATAGTGCCGTCGTACGTGTTGTACGCCACTGCGCTTTGCTCGAACGTTTTTTTAATGAAAGTGTGTATGCAAGACAGGCTTGAGAGGAAACAAGAAAAATCACGTCGAGAAAAACTTCTTTTTTGAAAATGACATTAAAAACAATTGTGTACGCGGCATTAGACATAAGAGGTGCATGGGGAGCTGAAACAAGGTTATCCCATACTTTCCAAGGGATTCTGGGTTCCACGGGCCCTCCCGTCACAAATTCCGTCTGACCTTTTCCATCGGAAATTACGAGCGTGTGTACGCGGCATAAGTTGATTAAGACTGAAGTCCGAAGAATTCCTTATTTCCTTTAGCAAGCTCACAATAATGTTTCTACTGCATCATTGTCAGTCCTACCTGAGTTTGCTTTTCTGAACTACATAATCCTTCTCCTCTTTTCTATAACACAAGGGAGGGTGTTCTGTGGTCCAGCAGAGGGGGCATTGTTAGCTCACTACAGCATGATGGGAATTTACTGGATTTCTGACAAAACAGGTATTTTTCTGTACTTCCAGTATTTTAAAGAGACATGGGAAAATACACATGTAATGCAGAGATATACTGAATAATATTTTTTTTTTGCCCAGACATACACTTTAATTCAAACCATAATTAAAGGGTACTGGCCCTTTAACCCTTTTTATTGATTTCTCTTGCTTTTCAAATAATTCATGAGTCATAACTCTAAATTTGGAGCCATAAACAGATCACCAAGATATGAATGATAGAATTCTCATTACAGGATGTGTGCTTAGCATGCTCAAGATGAGTCAGAGTAGCTAATCACATTGCTGATTGTCTTTGTTATGTGCTCCAGCTAATCAAATTGATTGGAGACACAAAAGATGACTTTGTAAATTGAATTTGGTAGGGTTGAGCCAGCATGATGTCCTCGGAATTTAATATTTTGTATATTTATTTTCACAGTTTGATGTAACAAAAAGATGTAAGTAAAATGATTTTTCTAATAAGTTTCTGTAAAGGAGATGCTGGGCAGTATTTGTGCTGTGACGTTTTCCTTTTGTATCAAAACAATATTTTTTTCTTTTTTCTCTCATTTATTAATGTTACTAATGCCCTAACACTATCATGCTAGGTTAAGCTGCTCTGCTTTGTTGATGTGTGACAAGCTCTGAGATTCAGGCCTCGTACACACGACCGAGTTTCTCGGCAAGAACCAGCAAGAAACTTGCTGGCAGAGATGTCTTGCCGAGAAATTCGTTTGTGTGTATGGTTTCTCGTCAAGAAAACCGACAAGTAATCTCGACGAGAAAATAGAGAACCTGCTCTCTATTTTCTCGTCGAGATTCTCGTTAGCCTGTTTCTCGACGGGAAAAGTGAGTGTGTGTACACTTGCATAGTGGCCTAGTAATTAGCACTGTGGACTTGAACATCTGTCTGCATGCACTGTGTGCGGTTTTCTGTCACAACTCAAAATACACTGATAGATACATAGCTTTCTACCTAAAGCACATAGAATATGTTAGACAGATTGTGAAAGGGAAACACAATTGATTATAAATTTCCATAGTTGCCAACATTGTCAAAAAATGTATAGGGACACTTTTTTGTCTGTAGGCGGAGTCTTATTATAATTAGGGGGCATGGTCTTATTATAATAGAGGGAGAAAGAAAGAAATAGGGAGGGAAGGAGAGAGAAGGAAGGAAAGAAAGAGGGATGGGTGGACAGCAGGTCCAGATCCTACACCACATAAGAAATATGTGTATTCCATATAGTTTAACAATCAGCAGATAAAGATACTCTAAACACCTGGTGTTGGTGCTTCAATCATCCCGGCACAAAGGTTGTTATGGTGTCAGGATGATTGAAGCGCATTATTTATATTATTACATTGTAAGATAAAATGAAATCATTAAACTCCCCATAATGCAGAATCAGTGAAAGCCCCGAGCCTGTCACTTGCCACCATCGCCTGCCACCAGATGCCTTCAGGTGTCCTCAGCAGAGTCCCTCCTTACATCAGGCATTCCCAGCGGAGCCCCTCCTAACATCAGGTGTCCCCAGCGGAGGAGCCCCTCCTTACATCTGTTGTCCCCAGTGGAGCCCCTCCTTACATCTGTTGTCCCAAGCGGAGCCACTCCTTACATCAGGTGTCCTCAGCGGAGCCCCTCCTTACATCTGGTGTCCCCAGCGGAGCCCCTCCTTACATCAGATTTCCCAAGTGGAGCCGCCTTTCTTACATCTGGTGTCCCCAGTGGAGCCCCTCCTTACATCGGTGTCCCCAGCGGATCCTCTCCTTACATCAGTGTCTGAAGCGGAGCCCCTCCTTACATCAGTGTCTGAAGCGGAGCCCCTCCTTACATCTGTGTCCCCAGCAGAGCCCCTCCTTACATCAGTGTCCCCTCTCGTCTGACACACGGGGTGGAGGGTTGGCGGAGAGGGGAGGGGCCTCTTTTCCATGCAGCCAATCGGCTTCAGTGTACAAGAAAATTGTCTACTTGTACACTGAAGAGAGAAGCCGAATGCACGGAATCGGAGGCCCCTCCCCTCTCCACTGAACACACGAGTCAAGCCGGAAAGAGATCTCGCGGCAGCCATCTGTTTGTAGTCTTTGCCAAAAACAGTCCAGATTCGCAGGACAAAAGCAAACTCCTGGGATTTTCATTGGGACGGACTCTGATCGGGACGAGGGTCCAAAAATGGGGATTGTCCTAGGAAAATCGGGACTGTTGGCAAGTATGAATTTCACTTATATAGAGCTTTTGACTGCACGGGACCATATGATTTTCCATTGTTCAGAGGAGAGTTCTTCTCCAAGATCTTTCTCCCATTTACGCATGTAACTATGTTTCCCCAAAGAATCCATATTATAAGAATTTAGAATTGTATACATATCTGAGTTTAATCCCTTTTGTAAGAGACCAGACAAGATTAAGCATTTTAATGGGGATGGTTTCGAGAATTGAAGGTTGGGCGTGAAGGTAAGTGCGTAGTGCCGAATTTGGAGAAGGCGCTACGGGGTAGCTCATGTTTTTTTTTTTCAATTTCTTTATTTATCTATTTTATCCAACATACAGGGGAAGTAATCAAATAGCACATTTTTCTGTTTCAGTTTAAACCAATAAATGCCCCACGGGCCCAAACCATATAACACATTCTTATGATCTTAAATAGAGCATAAATCTAATTCCATTGGAATATTCCTGTTCCTTTGATTCTTCCCCTCCTATTACCCACCACCTTCTAAAAAACTTTAGTTACCTCCCCTTAACCAAAAAACAAAACAAAACAAAAAAAAAAATAAAAAAATAATAATAATTTCTCCCGGGTCGGACAGGGAGGTAGATGAGCTCTAGCTCCCCCCACCTCTTCTTGGGTTACAAAAAAGGGTCTTCCCTTCTTCCGAGTATTTAAATATGTTCCATTGTGCCCAGGTTTTGGAATAAGTCTCATGACGGTCTTGACGTGAGAGTGTCAAGTCCTCCATCTTGTTTACTTCTTCAATTCTATTAAACCATAGAAAGATTGTTGGGGGATTCGTATCTCTCCACTGCCGGGCAATACATGCTCTAGCACCGTTAATAAGATGACGTACAATTAATCTACTGTATATTTCCCCTGGTATTTCAGAAACATGCAGCAAGAATAAAGCTGGGTCTTCTGGTATATTATAATCAGTAAATTTTTGTGCTATCTGACGTACCTCCCTCCAGAAATGTGCTAACTTCGAGCATGACCAAAACACGTGGAGCAATGTCCCTCTTTCCTCTTGGCATCTCCAACATTTATCTGAGGTCACCGGAAAATATTTATTAAGCAGTGATGGTGTTTGATACCATCTCGTCATGATTTTAAAGTTCGTTTCTTGGGCCCTCGTACATATAGATGATTTTAGCGCCCACTTTATAATCTGCTTATGTTGTACCTGCGTAAATGTCCTGTCTAATATTGTTTCCCACTTCCTTATATATGGGGGAACATAATCTTCTGGGGGGGCAATCAATAATCCATATATTTTTGAAAGTGTATGGTAACAAGGGCCTGTTTCTTCACACAACTTTTCTAACGGAGTCAATGGTCTTAGGAAACCCTCCAGGGGTGGTAGGGTATTAAAAAAATGTCTCAGTTGGACTCCACTCCAGAAATCGAGGCCAAATCGATCGTTAGGTGAAGTTAATTCCATAAGTGAGGGCCAATTAATCATCCTTCCTTGTGCGAAATGCGAAGCCTGAAATATCTGTAAGTCTAAGAGTCTTCTCCATGGTCCCTCCTGTAATCCCATAGGGAAGCGTGGGTTCCCCACGATGGGGTACAGGGGGGAGTTGACTGATGATAGTCCGGCGTTGGTGCATATTTGAGAGCAAATCCGCAGGGTAGGGCCCAAGGTTGGGTGCTTTTTGAGGTCAGAACTAAGGTCTCCAAAGCACCAAACCGCTCGACGCAATGGGACTCTGCACTGTGATTGCTCAACCTTTGACCATATTTTAGAACTTGTATGCCTACACCAGTCTATTACTCTCACCATGTGGGCCGCTTGATAGTATTTCTGAATGTCAGGAACTGCTACCCCCCCCAAATTGTTTAGGCATAGTCAGTATTCGACGTTGTAATCTTGGCCTCTTATGACCCCAGACAAAATCTACTATCAGTGCATTCGTCCGTTTAAAAAATTCTACAGGTACATGGATTGGCAGTGTTTGAAATAAGTATATTAATTTAGGCAGGATTGACATTTTAATTATGTTACATCTGCCAAACCACGAAAAGGTACCCTTGTCCCATTTAGCCAATAGGGTTTTGATTTTACTTAATAGGGGTAAAAAATTCAATTCAAAAATTTGATCTAATTTGGGTGGCATATAGGTGCCCAGATATTTAATGGCCGTCGAGGACCATCTAAATTTAAAATTTGTTTTCAAGGTACTAGTTTGTAATACTGACATAGATACCCCCATTGCTTCTGATTTTATCATATTAATTTTGAAGTTAGATATGGTACCATATCGATCCAATTCTCCCATCAAATTCGGCATTGATATTGTTGGTTTCGTCAAAGAAAACAAAAGGTCATCCGCATAAGCGGAGACCTTATAGTCCGTATCTCCAGTTCTTACCCCCGATATATCGGGGTTTTGCCTTACTGTACAAAGTAGGGGTTCAAGCGATAGCGCGAAAAGAAGGGGTGATAAGGGGCATCCCTGTCGGGTGCCATTAGAAATAGAAAAAGGATCAGATATGAATCCATTTACTTTAATTTGTGCCTCTAATCTTGTATATACACTCGATATCCATCCAACCATCCTCTCCCCCATCCCAACATATCGTAGCACTGAGAACACAAAAGGCCAACTAACCCGATCAAATGCCTTTTCGGCATCTGTTCCTAAGAACACAGTGGGCATGTTTGAGAGGTTGGCTACATGGATAAGGTTCAGGATTTTAATAGTATTATCTCGAGCCTCTCGACTTGGTATAAAACCTACCTGATCTAGATGTATTAAATCTGTTAGGTGTGGTTGGATACGCATGGCCAGTATTTTAGTGAAAATTTTTAGGTCTACATTAAGTAGAGAGATAGGGCGGTAACTGCCACATGCTGATGGATCCTTGTCCTCCTTCGGTATAAGAGTGATATGTGATTTCAGCGTTTCTGGTGTAAACCTTGTCCCTTGTCCTATTGCATTAAATATTTGTACCATCTGCTTACCTAGGAGTGGAAAAAATTTCTGATAGTATTTATATGTAAATCCATCTGGACCTGGGGCTTTACCTGGTTTAGCTGACTTAATGGCCTCCTGTAGTTCCTCTAATGTAATAGGCGCTTCCATGTCCTCTCTAGTCTGTTCTAATAATTGGGGGATACCTGACGATGCTATATATTCCTCTATCTTGTTTTTATTATTTTGGGGTTGCATTGTAGTAGGCAGATTATATAGAGTCTGATAAAACTTACGAAAAGTCATAGCTATCTGAGTGGGGAGATATATCTTGTTCCCCTTCGAATCCACCAAATAAGGGATATATGATTGGGTTTTCTGTTCTTGTATAGCCCTAGCCAATGTTCTACCACATTTGTCTCCTGATTCATAATAATATCTCCGGCATCTCTGTACTGCTGCCTTAGCTCTATAATGCAATAGATCTGTCACTTGTCTACGTAGGGCTAAAAGTTCCCTCTCTCCTGTTCCTCTCGGGTCTTGTTTGTGTTTGGTCTCCAATACTTGTATGTCTGTAAGTAATTTATTCAGTTGCTTTTCCCTATCCTTCTTTATCCTAGAGCCATGTTTAATAAGAATCCCTCTTATTACAGTTTTATGCGCCTCCCATGTTATCCCTGCATCTATCTCTGGTATAAGATTATATTGAAAATAGTATTAAATTTCTCTCATTACCTCTTGAACCGTTACCTCATCCTCAAGCAGGTTCTCATTCAGTCGCCACTGTCTCATCTTTCCCTCCGACTGTTTATTCAAACTCATTGTCATGGTAATCGGAGCATGGTCAGACCATGTGATACTCCCTATCTCTATTTCTTTGATCTCCATTACCATATTGTGTGGGACTATAAATAAATCGATCCGAGAGTAACCCTTATGTGGAGTTGAATAGAAGGTATAGTCCTTTTCATCTGGGTGATATGCTCTCCAGGCATCGGTGAGTTGAAAACTATGGAAGGTCTGTAAGACACGAAGGCCTTTAGTTACCGAGGATCTTCCTGCTGAGGTATCCATTTTAGGATCTAGGGGGAGATTAAAGTCTCCTCCCAGGAGTAGTTTCCCTTCTGTGAATTTCATAAGTTTATTAAGGGTGGCGCAAATGAATTGGTCTTGATTAGTATTAGGTGCATATATCGTAGCCAAAGTCACTTTATTACCCTCAATCATGCCTTTAAGAAACAAGAATCTGCCCTCTGTGTCTATTCTTTGATCTATTAATTTCCAATGTACTTGTCTTGCTATTAATATAGATACCCCTCGAAATTTACTTGCCCTATTAAAGGCGTGGTATACCAATGGAAAAAGATTATTTTTCAGAATTGGTGCTCTGCCTTCTCTAAAATGTGTTTCTTAAATATATGCCACATCAGTTTTTTATCGTTTCAAGTCTTGAAGGAGCATCCTCCTTTTTTCTGGGGTATTAAGCCCCTTAGAGTTTAGAGAGATAACTCTCAGCTCCTCCATCTCCCCTACCGAGCCGAGAAAGAAAAAAAAAATGCAAAAGGGTTCTAACAACCCTAATGTGTTACGGTGGGTAAGAGCACCCCCGTATCCCCCTTTAAGAAGTAGAGGGATTCAAATTAAAAGTTACTTTTTTGTACTCACTTTGGGTTTACCGCTTAAGTGAGTACTTACCTAGGTGGGGGTTCAGTCAAGAATATGCGGTTGAGGTCCCTCCCCCCTCCCTTCCCCTTCCCTCCCCGCCGATCGCATCAACATTATTCTTATTGTCTGCCCTATTACAAACAGCTTATATTCCGGTATATATATGCATCAGTACTATTAGACTTTTTTCAGTTTCCCCTCTGCATCTGATATTAACCATATATTAACCAAATTGTAACCAAATTGTAACCATATTATGTCCCCTAAGGTAAGGGGAAATATATATATATATATATATATATATATATATATATTTTGAGTCATAAACATAAACAAAAGTTTCACTCCCTCCTTTCCCCCTTCCCCCTCCTCCCTCCCTCCTCTCCCCTCCCCTCCTCTCCATCCTCTCCCTCTCCCTTCCTTCAACATAAAATATATTATACCAAAAAAAAATAAAAAAATAAGATCCAATCCATTCAATTCCCACGACCATTGCCATGGTTAAAAGCACAAACCCTAACGCTAAGATTGCTTATCTAATTGATAATTTAAATCCCGGATTAGGGAATTCTTAAGGGGGAACAGGGAGTGAGCGGGGGCTAAGCTTCTGTATGTCTCTCTAATTAGGTTACTGGGAGTTCCGGAGGACCCTTTATGTGATTCCTCCTCCCTACATACAAAGAAAAAAACACAAAGCAAAGAAAACAAAAACAACCCCCACCCCTTCCCCTCCCCCCCCACCCCCCTCCCCTTTAATAGTGAGTTCTAAGTGACCCCCCTTACTTTCTCTTACTATCCTCCCCTCATCCTACTCCCAAAAAAAAAAAAACCAAACCCAACTGTGATTACGAGTACCGTACCCCTTTACCGTACATTAATTACATATCTCTGTAGTGCTTACCTCTCTCTTGTACCCTCTATTAGAAATGATATTCCCCCCAAACATTCCCCTTTTTATATAAACTGTTGCAAAAATGTGTTTCACAATGTGTTTTACAACCCCCCCTCCCTACCCAATACCCCATACCCCCCCTCCAAATCTCATATACCATCCCACCCCCCCCCCTTTTCACCCCCCCTTTCCTCCCTTTTTCACCCTAGAGGTCCCCCTTCCCTCCCCCCAAAGCATAACCAAATATAATCACCATAGCCCCAACGCTCCACCCCCAGATTATATTAGGCATTACCCATCTCATTATCATTATCAACCTCCCTCCCCCTTATTTCAGTCTATTTCAGTCTATTATATTTGTCTATTCCAGGGTATCATCCGCATCAAAAGGAAAAAAAATATATTTATATATGCTTTTAAAACATAACCAACAACCACCAAGGAGAGGAAGTCTTCCCCAAACAAGGGGGGGAGGGGGAAAAAGGGAAAAAAAAATGACATGAAGGATCTTCTCTTCCTCCTATCTCTTCTTTATAAATCCTTTATATACCCTTATGCAGGGTTTTCCCATTCCTCCTCAACACGAGAGAAAAAAGGGGGGGAAAAAAACGGGAAGAAACGGGAAAGGAGGTGAGAGTACCTGGAATTAGTCCATGTCCATGTCCATGTCCCTTTTCAGTCTCCTTCTTCTTTCCATGGGTGCCACAGGGGCGTCTCATGGGCACCTCGAGAATGCAGAGGAGGAACAGCAAAAAAAAAAAAAAAAAGGGGAAAGTACTGTGAAAAGTGCTGTAAGTAATACGGTAAGCTGTGTAACTCTATCCCTGCTTAGCCTCCTGCTCTATATTTTCCTGTGTCCTTCGCCTCCATCTATTAGTCCGGGGATGCTCCCCTGTCTGTTGGGGCTGGTTCCCCCGTTGTCCGGGGAATTGTAATAGCCTCAGCCAGTTTGGTAATGGGAAGGTAGGGATCCCCAGAAATACAAAGAGATCGGCGGAGTCCGTCATCCTATTCAGAGTAAAAGAAGTCTCCTCTTTCCGTATAGTCAATGCGAACGGAAATCTCCACCTATATGTTAAACCCATCTCCCTCAACTGGTCTAGTAGAGGTCTTAGTATAGCTCGACGCTGTAAGGTCGCTTGGGAAAGATCTGGTAATATCTTAACATTGGCTCCATTAACATCTAAGACCCCCACACTCCATTCCTTCCGTACAATGTCCTCTTTATATGCATATCTATGTATTCGACAGATAATGTCGCGAGGCCTGTCCTCTTCCCTCCGTTTGGGACCCAGAGCTCTGTGCACCCGGTCTATTTCAAATATTTCTGGTGGGTTAGGCTCCAATATCTTTTTAAATATAGCGACCACCGTTTCTCTGAGATTTTCATGACCCACAGATTCAGGGATACCTCGTAACCGCACATTCCCTCGTCTGCCTCGGTCCTCCATTTCCTCTATGTGTAATTGCAAATTCAATGCATGTTCCTTATAACTAGCCAGCTCCTGTTCCATCTTTACCAGCCTCCCCTCTACTCCGTCAGCTGAAGCTTCCCTCTCTGCAACCCGCACACTCAGCTGTTGCACGTCCGACCGCACCTCCTGTATTTCCCGCTGATGGATCTCAGACACCCGGGAGATCATTACCTCTATGTCCTTCCTAGTAGGTAACGCTTCTATGTCTGCAATGGTCGGCATCGCCCGCAGCAGGTCCCTAATTTTGCTGAACTCACTGAGCTCGCTTGTACCTGTATCTTCACGTCCAGCTGCAGTGCATCCCGTCTGGGTCTCCACTCCTGCCCTGCTCGGCGTCAAAGGTAAGGGAGGTGCGGTATTCACAAGCTCGCTACCCTGGAGCTCAGACTGTCCCCCCGTGCTCATCCTTTCCGCTTGCCGTGAGGTCTCCCTGCCTCTTGAGTTAACGTTATCTATTCGGGCGCTGCGGGTCTGGACGCCAGTAAAGTAGTCCTTTATCTCCGTCCGTCCTGTCTTCTCTGTCTTCTCCAGGTTGAGAACAGAGGCCTGTGTTTTCCTTAGCTTAGCCGGGCTCATACCTAGCTATAGGGCAATCGTAACGCTACATCCAGCGGGGAGGACTGGGCATTCAGGGAGAGCAGCTCCTCACACCGCCATTCTCAGACCACGCCCCCCTTTCTCCTGCCGGGGGTAGCTCATGTTTAGCTCAAAGTTTATCGAAAGATAGTAATACCTAGGTGGCCATGAAGAGGTTCCTCTGCAATGAAGATGAAATCATATGATAAGTTAGGCTATCAGATAGTAGAGTTATAGAGGAAAGCTGTCACTAGGGATGCCTCAGATTGAAGAGGGTTAGTACGGTTTAGCTGTCTCCAGATGTTGTGCAACAGGTTCATAGTATGTAATAGAGAGGTGGGGGGAATATCAGCATTAGTGTTCCATAATAAATTGTTTGGGTGGATGGGGGCTAACCATAGTTTATCTATTTGGGTCCAGCGATTATAAGCCGGGAGAGTAATCCAAGAGGCTATAGCTCGTAGTTGGGCAGCATAGTAATAGCGAAGGAGATTCGGGAAAGCCAATCCCCCTTTGTCAGGCTTAGGTATTAGCATTAGATGAGAGGTTTGCATGTCCCTTGGGATTTCATTCCTGCACATAAATCCGTTAAATAAACAAGTCAGATACGGGAGTAGGGTAGCCAAAATATAGGAGGCCATCGGGCTTTGCTGTTTGGCAAAAGCTTCAGAGTCTCCGAAACCTCCTCTTCAGTTATCAGAGAGTTGAGAGACTGTAAAGCATCCTCTGGCAAGGTGGTGACTGCACTACTCATAAGGTAAGCTCACACGCAGTCAGTGAAATTTTTCGGGGTCCTTGGAGGCCCCCTGGAAAGCCTTCCTTGTTCGCATGAGCAGTCAAAGCCATCCTACATGACATCCAGAAGCATCAGCCAGTACCCAATAGCAAGTGCTTACCCATTTCAAGTGCCACGTTCAGGGACATGTCAGCCATCCTCTCACTTTGCCCATTCGGGTTACTACCCAGCCTGGTCATCTACCTAGCCTTCCACGGTTTACTATGGCCCAGCGATTTCACCTATAGTGGCCCCCGGTTGCCAGGTCCTACGCAGATGCCACCTGGCTCGCCTTCAAGACCACTTCGCCCTACACTTGCCAGTGTCCAAACCCAACAGTCTGGCCCTGGGGTCAATGTCAAGCTCTTTCAGACCCACAACGGCTGATGCCCAGTAGCAGTTCTCGACCGGTTATTGACACATTTGCCCAGCCAGTTTGACTCCATCCCGTTGTTACTGTTCCCTACCAGCCCTCTGAGTACTAGCCAGTTCATAAGACATGTACGTACCCTCTTGGTTAACATAGGTCTTGACCCTGGCCGGTATTCCGGACACGCTTTTCGGATTGGAGCGGCTTCTGCCGCATCTCAGCAAGGGGTGCCAGACCATGGCATCATAAGGTTGGGCAGGTGGAAATCCGCTGGCCTTGCCTGGTACATCCCAAACCCTGAGGTAGAAATATTGCAAGCCTTCACCAAGCTTTCTCAATAAATGTAACCACACCAATAAAGAATTACTTGCCTATACTAGTATTTTTGCCCCCTTTCTTGGCATACCGACCAGGGCACACCCATGGTCTATGTTGTGTTTTAAGTCTTGTGGCATCTTTATATGGTTCCATATCTGTCTCAGTCGAAGGACTTTGACCATAAATAAGAAGGCCAGTATGTTGGCCTGAATTTATGGGAGGAATCCGGGGCGGTATTTAAACAGCACACTCACCTGTATCCCTCGTCGGTTCCGGTGCACGATACCCTCTCACCCATTCCCCTTTTTTCAGGGCACCTCCTTGTGCATTCATCTTCTACAATTATCCATTACTTATCTTGGTTATGCCCCCTTTCTTTGCATACCGACCAGCCGACCAGGGCACACCTCAGGTCTACGTTGTGTTGCAAGACTTGTGGCATCTTTATGTGGTCCCATATCTGTCTTGGTTGAAGAAATTTCACCATAAATGTATTTTATTGGGATTTTATGTGACAGACCAACACAAAGTGGCACATAATTGTGAAGTGAAAGGAAAATGATAAATGGTTTTCAATTTATTTTTACAAATTAACATGTAAAAATTATAGCGTGCATTTGTATTTAGCCCCCCTGAGTCAATACTTTGTGGAACCTCCTTTTGCTTCAATTACAGCTGCAAGTCTTTTGGGGCATGTCTCTACCAGCTTTGCACATCTAGAGAGTGACATTTTTGCCCATTCTTCTTTGCAAAATAGCTTAATCTCTGTCAGATTGGATGTAGGGTATACCCTTGATGAAGTCACGTGCCAGTGACGCAACGCGTCGGGAGGAGCTTAGGTGACATCCACTTCTGGTTTTATGGCCGTGACCGGAAGTTCTTGTATCTTTGACGTTGTTTTTACCTGTATGGCGTTTTTTTGCCTTTTTATTGTCAACTACTAATTTTAATAAATTGACCTATGTGCCTACACTATGGAGATCCTTTTTTCTTGCTTTTAAATCCTTGGATCCGGAGATACATTTCCCAGGAAATCTGTGGTGAAGTTGGAGGCAGTACTGCAGTGGTGTCCTGTTCAAAACACACAGAGAAGGAAGGAGCATTCACCGTTGGTTGGCCATTATCGTTCAATGCACCATTAGACCCAGTGGGGTCTATTTATAAGGTAAGTGGCCATCACGACAGGGGGAGGATACGAGGAATCTGTCGTTTTTATCAACATATTTTCCAGACTTGGACTCCCTTGCCCGTCCCTTTCCTCCGCTCTTTTATTTTGCTCATCTATGAAATTATCCTGTTGTGACAAGGACTGAGTTGCTCCCTGGATTATCAGAGACTTTTTCTGTGGATGCACCAATTATAGCACTTTCTCACATGGACTTGGTTTTAGTTTAGTATATATTTTACCTGAATGGACTTTATATTACTAACCATACACTGTTGTGATGCACGTTATCATTATTATTAATATGAGATTCATTTGCACTGACTTTATTCACATAGCACTTTGTTAAATAGTAATTAGCGCTACTTCATTATATTTAAAACATTTTCTGGGTGCTGGATACACTACAGAAGTCAGCTGATGTTTACGCCCTCATTATAGCACTTTATTATTAGTATTATATATTTTGTTTGAACACTTTTGGTAGCGCATTAGTACTCTTGTTTACACCCATTTTTGAGTAAATTGGCCGAACGGCCATTTTATTAAACATCTTAACCAGAACATTTTAATTACAAACAATCCCCTCACAGATACATTGTAACCATGTTGAGGATCATTGAAGGCACTGACCAATTCTTTTTCGTATCAGCGTGTCCACACAAGGTCCCCAGTCGCAGCACGCCGACTCAAGGACAATACCACTCTGCACCTTCCAACGCTGATACCCATCTCCCAATGCCAGTTAAACCTCGGTTAACTGGCATCAACTGAGGATCCCATACCATGATGGTTCCCAACTTATGCCATATTGGTCTCAATTTCTAATGCCTTCAAAGATCCTCAACCGCTAACCTCTTACCCAATAACCCACATATATACCTTCAAACCGAAATGTTAGGGTGGGAGCTCCTTCTTCCTCCAATGCCCGGCAACTGACCTCCTGACCCAGGCCCCTCCTACCCCGGGAATAAAATTAACTAAGGCCACCCCCTACCCTGGCCAGCTACACTCCCATCAATTTAACCACTATCCATGCTGTTTACCCTGCCTACTAGTCATGCCAGCCCTGCGCCTAATATTGCGTATTGCTATGGGCCGCTCTGATGTCACCTTGAAGTTGCTGAGAACAACATGTTGGGATCATCCTTAATTGATCGGTGGAGAACTGGGCATAGTCCCCAAGAGACTGTGAAATGTTCCACACTGTGAAGAATCAGTGTCATCCTCCAGAGAGGGGCCTAAATCTCCTCTCCCTTGCCAAGTTCCAAAAAGCCCCTGTTTCACAGCAAGGACGAGCATAGGTTTTTAATTTTGGCTGTTTCAGTATAAGCTTCACTTGAGCGCAGTTGCTCTCTTCCTGTGAGGTTATACCAAAGGACCTGTTTATACTAATCTTAAAGCTGTTATAGTTGCCTACAGCAAATAAAGAGAAGCGGTCATCACAACTGTGAACATGTTTCATCTCTAGCTTGTCATAACAATGGTGGTTGCTGATCAAACGTAACTGAGGCTGAAAGCGAAAAGCCAGACATCAACTTTGTATTACATACTGTGTATGCTATCCTTTGGGTCAGTAGCTGTATGAGTATTATTTTAATACATTTACATTTGCATTAGTTGTCATGCCATGCATAAATTGATAATCCATTAAATTTGACAGGCCAGGAATCAAAGTGAACCTGAAGTGTTCACAAATTTTGACCCAGCTACCTGGGATGATACCCTGGCTACTTCCTGTTCTGATTCCTAAATCTCACAACTGAATAGGGATATTGCAGTCAAAGGCCAATGGTGAAGCTTAGGAGGCAGGAGGAGAAATCACTAGACCCTAAAGCTAGGAGTCAATATTTGTATACTAGAGCATGCCTGGGATCGGCAGAGCATGAGCAAGGGCTCTGAATAAAAAACAGATCTGATCTTCATGCACATGGGTGCGACTACTATGTGCTAATAGTGGACTGCTGATAGTGGACTTTTTTGTCACTTAGGCCCCTTTCACACTGGGGTGGGAGGTGCGTAGGCGGTAAATCGGCGCTTTACCGTCGGATTTGCGGTGGTATTCGGCCGCAAGCGGTGCGGTTTTACCCCCCGCTAGCATCTGAAAAAGGGTTAAAAACCACCATAAAGCACCTCTGCAGAGGCGGTTTGCCGGCGGTATAGCCGCGGTGTCCCATTGCTTTCAATGGACAGGAGCGGTGGAGGAGCGGTATACACACCGCTCCTTTACCGCTCCAAAAATGTGGCTAGCAGGACTTTTTTTTCCATCCTGCTAGTGCACCGCTCCAGTGTGAAAGCCCTTAGGCTTTCACACTGGAGAAACAGCAGCCGCTGTTTCAGGTCAGTTTGCAGGCGCTATTTTTAGCGCAATAGCGCCTGCAAGTGTGAAAGAGGTCTAAGGGGCCCCAGTGTGAAAGGGGTCTAAAAGTTTATTTTAGGTTCACTCCAAGTTACTTTTTCTTTTTATCTCGGGTATCTAGAATCTCATCAATTTTATAATCCAAGGGTTACTGCTGAGACCTAAATCTCTTTAGTGAGGTCAGCAGTGATTTTGCAAATGGAAGCATCAAGCTCATCTTGGAACCTCTCCAGCAGGTAGCAATCTAGAAATTAAGGACCTAACTTAGCCTGCACAAAAGGTGAAAAGAGTGATACATTAGAAAAGACGTTCAGTTTCATGTTCTGTCCAACAAAGTAATCTGCATATATCCACCATTTTGAGTGGAGATTGTGAAGAAAAGTCCCCTCTCAGAGCCTATTGCTTACTGGATAATGAAATTTTTCCATCAAAACCCTGGGGCCGCGTGTAAGAGGGTGATTTTCACTAAAATAGTCACAGTAGTTGAAATATTGTAGAGTCACATACTAAAGTGACTCCACCAAAAGACACATTAAGGATCCTCCACCTATTTGATCAATACAGCAGAATTTACCAGGTAACTAAACACAGCGTGTACCCTTCTCACAGTTCACTGAAACATAAAGCCAAACTCTGCAGTATGTATAAATTTTGAGGTATTAAAGCATTTATCTGAAAGTAATTTTTGACGTGCGATATGAAGAATGTACCTGTTGGGAGACATTCCTCTGCCAGACATTCTAATCCAGCCTTTTTTCAACCAGAGTTTCTTCTGGGTTCTATAGAGGTGTCTTGGCAAAATACCTAAAAATTGTATCCAATTTTTCCAAGTTTTGTGGGAAAGTGCCAAGACAACGCCTATCAAGAGGACGCCTATCAAGAGGCAACATCAATTTCTTGTGCTACATTATGTCAGCCTTTTTCAACCAGGGTGCTGTGGCACTCTGGGGTGAGTGCTTCAGGGGTGCCTTAGCAAAATGCATAAACAAAAATGTCTGAAATTGTCCAAAAATTTGTCAGCAAGCCAGAGGAGGGATCAAGTCTTCCTTTTTTTTTTTTTTACACAAAGGTAAAAGTTTTTATTGTACAGCATTACAGTACAACTTTGGGAACAGTGAAGACCAGCTGCTGGCATCCTAACAACCAATGAAATCATAGGTTGATAATGTGGACATCAGGCACCTGAGGACATCCTTGTTTGCCCCTCCCCTGCCCCTCTCTGCCAGCACTGGGGTCACATTAGCTGAGTGAGGAATAGAGACTGAGAGAGTAGAGGAACGCTGGAATACTAGTCAATACCAGCGTGCAAAGGTATATTAGCATTGTAAGAATAAAGCACTCTAATGTTGAGTGTCCTAATTTGTGTGGATGTTGAGGTGTTATGTAAAACTATTAGTTTAGTTATTTTGCAAGTTATTTTAGAAAAAAAAGGTGCCTTGAGATTGTGCAAAATTTTAAAGGGTACCAAAACTGAGAAAAGGTTGAGAAACACTGTTTTAATCAAAGGTCCATACATGGAGCAGGTAGCTATATAGTGGTTACCGTTGCCTCACTGAGGGTCTCACTCTGATTATTGTCTTAAAGTGGAGGTCCGCCTAAAAAAAAAAATATTAAAAGCCAGCAGCTACAAATACTGCAGCTGCTGACTTTTAATATATGGACACTTACCTGTCCTGGGCACCCGCGATGTCGGCAGCCGAAGCCGATCTCTCGATCGGCTACTGCCGCCGCCATCCTCGGTAAGGGAATCAGGAAGTGAAGCCTTGTGGTGGTTACCGTTGCCTCACTGAGGGTCTCACTCTGATTATTGCTGCCGCCGCCATCCTCAGTAAGGGAATCAGGAAGTGAAGCCTTACGACTTCACTGCCTGGTTCCCTACTGCGCATGAGCGAGTCACGCTGCGCATCCTCACTGGTCCCTGCTGTCTTCTGGGACCTGTGTGTCTCCCAGAAGACAGTGGGAGAGGACAGAGTAGGCACCGGAAGTGGCGTAGGTCACCGAAGTGATCTATGCCCGGAAGTGGGAGCAAATACCTGTATTACACAGGTATCTGCTCCCTCCTGAAAGATGCCAAAAGTGACACCGGAGGGGGGGAGGATTCCAAAAAGTGGAAGTTCCATTTTTGGGTGGAACTCCACTTTAATGGTGACATACCTCCACTCAGGTCACCAGTCCACCAGTCCAACATATCGGATTAGGACTGGCTCAGAGGGAAAATATCTCACTGCCCAACAGCACAGTCATGAACAAGAAGGAGGTGCCGTGCCTAAAATACAATTTTTGCTTTATTTTGAAAACCTGTTAGAGGTTAAACCTCCAACATTTCGAGGGATTAAGCCTGGTGGTAAAATGTTCTTCAAGAAGCATAGTCTGGTTTTCTGGCACATATCCTAAGGAAGTGAAAGAGCTGGAGTTCAATTACCCTTTGTAACAGTGTTTGCTTTCTATAACTTAATTTTCTGTCTAATGGTTCCTTCCCCCAGCAGCGCTGCCTTACTACACAGGGCCCATATGGCTTTTGCCTTCAACAAGGAATGGAAGACCAGGAAGAGCTATAGCAAGCAGCATCAGGAGGGATACAAACTTTTTCCAGGAACACTCTGATGCTGAGCTGGGGATAGGGGTAAGTGTCATTAGCAGGGAAACTGTGGACCCAGTAATGGGTGGAAATGATGTTTCCAGAGACACTATTTTGCCATTACAAGTTAGGCACAAGTAGAACTGCAGGCACATCGTTCTTTTAAGTCAGGGAACATTCCCAGGGACATTGTGGTGCTGAGGCCGGTATTGAAGACAATAGTATTTGCAATGTTACTATTGGATACAAGTTGGGTGGGTGGGATTTGTGATTTTTTTTCCAAGGACACTACTTTGTTGTATATGAGATTAGGTAGGGACATGGTGATTTACACATTGTGCTTGCTGGACCAGGTCATTACAACAAACACTGATGCTGAGTTAAGGATGAGAGGTGGTGGTGGTACCAAAGAAAGCTATACAAAAAAGAAAATTGGCGTATAGATGATTTTATACACATTCACGCACACCTCCCTTTTCATATCTACCTTTTCACTGTTCAGCAAACAGAAACATCTTTTGCTACTATTAGATAATATTACCGTCCCATTATTTATTCTTTTTTTTCCCATGCAGATTTTAGTTCACATTAGTAAGAAAAAATGATTTCTGATTTGTTGATTTACTATATGATTTACTATAAACATTTTGTTCACTGTCCTTCCTTGTGTCTTACTGAACAATCTTGATTTTTTTATTGAAATGCTTGACATTAATGATATAATATACAGAGAAAATTCCTTTTGCATAGACAAATAATTGGTGTGAAGGATGTATGTGCTTCATTCAGGGTTGTCTTGACTAAACATGATAAATCCCTCCTTATGTCCCATAGCTAAGAGAAACACCTAATGGGCATAGAGAGGAAGCGTCATCCTGCAGATTGCACTGATGGATTTTTTTTTCAGCTCAGACTGTCAATCACAATATCTCTGTGCTGAAGGAGAAATTAGATTTAAGGTGCTGCATGACATCGATTTAACACCGAACTGCGTTTTTGGCAGCTAACATTAACATTTAGAGCTTTAGAGTGAGCAAAACAAAAACAAACTGCTACAATGTGAACTTAAAGTGTTACTAAACCCAGGACCCTGCATTCACTATATCTGGTCTCCCACAGTACACAGAACATGGAAATGCAATTATTTTAGTACAGTAAATATAAACAGCTAAATACCTTTTCTCATCAGCAGTATATAGCAGTCTTGTGATTTCTATCAGTTTCTGGTGAAGCTTGTAGGTGTAGTTTCCATACTGCATTGAGCTGTCCTATGAGGCTGTAGGGCTCTTGACCCTCTGCTTGGACAGTGCTGATTGGCCCTGTGCTGATCACCTGCACTCTCCTAAGAAAAAGAAAAAAAACTCTCTAGTAATACACGTGTATAGCCTGACTCCAAAGGCTCTGTCTTATCTGGACTTATCCAGAGGACAGTGCAGGGAGGGGAGGATCTGTGCATACAAGATCAAGCAGCCTTTTTTACACAAATCAGAGGATTAACCCCTTAGGTTCCACAGTGAACATAACAAGTATGCTTTGCTGCATATACAGACTGATTTTACTGTTGTGGGTTTAGTAACACTTATAAGCCTAGTACACACGGCCAAAATTCTCGTCAGGAAAAAACACGCCGTTTTTCCTGACGAGATTATTGACAAGAATCTTGTCCCGGCCGAGTGTACACACACTCCATTCAAAAGAACCGCCGTTCTTTTGAATGGAACGAACGTGGTGACGTCATCGACTACGACGAGCATGCGCTCGTCACATTCGATGCCGTCGCCGCCATCTTGCTACACCCTACCTATGCCTAGGAAGCTACCGCGCATGCGTCAAAGTAATTTCGAGCATGCGCGGGTTTCCACGGCGACAGGTAAGTATACACACTCTCGGGTTTCTCGTCGGGAAACAGGCCAACAAGAATCCCGACGAGAAAATAGAGAGCAGGTTCTCTATTTTTCTCGTCGAGATTCTGGTCAGTTTTCTGGACGAGAAACCTGAAAGCTCTCCCGGCAGTTTTCTTGTAGTTTCTTGCCGGGAAAACCGGTCGTGTGTACGAGGCCTAAGGGGAAAGTTTGCCTTCCAGGGAAATATTTGCTTTCTGTTTTACTTATTTTTCCTCAAACCTTTATCCCTAATAATTTTTTTAACCACTTAAGGACCGGCTCACGCATATATACGTCGACACAATGCCTCCTGTGGGCAGATCGACGTATATATATGTAGCGGCCTCACCCCGTCTCTTTTTTCTAGGGGTATGTCACACGACAGGGTGAGATGCGCTACGGTCCATGTCCTCCCCATGGCTGTGGGTGAGGTGAAGGCCAGTATCAGTATCTTCCTCGGGCCAATGTGCTTTAGTTATGAAACTCAGTCCCGCTATGCTGGCACCCTCCTTTGCTCCCATTAACCAGAGTCCACACACCGATCACAGTCCAACTCTTGCTTTATTGTAAGCTCCACAATAAACAGTGCTTCTGTAGCCAACTGGTTGGAACATTTTCTTAACAGCCTGATACGGTGGGATGAGCAGGTCGAGGCACTATCCTAATTTCAATCTAAACCACTGTGATTTCACCAGCGGTTATCATAGCCTTGATTAGCACAGAACATGGAACTTGTGAGTCTCTACCAGCAACTCAAGAGAACGTATTTAGGAGTACCTTCGCTGCGCTGTGGCCCCTATCAGGGGAATATGTCCCTCTAAGGGAGTTACCGGAGGCCCATCCGTCACCGGGTTGATGCTGCTCCGGACTCTCCGGACGGGTGACCTCCCCGGCCTCCTCACCTCAGATGCGGGTCCCGTCCACCTCGGGGACCCTCGGATCACTTCGCCCTTGCGGGACCCAGTCAAAGTTACTGGGCCCCAGGCCTACGATCTAGTACCTCACCCCAGGCTGAAGGTGCCTGGGATGGACTCCAACTCCATTCCGGCCAGGCCTAGGGCGCCTGGGCCAGAACTCCAAACCACCAGCACCCAGGCCTAAGGTGCCTGGGTGCTGAAGAGAAGATCCTCGAAGACTTTGTGGCGAGGGCGTCTCCCCCCTTTATCCCCTCCCATCGACACCACGGCAGGTTCCCCGCCCTCGCCGTACCGTCTCCGGAAAGGGACAAAAAGGGTAGCACTGTGGTAGTTATTCTACCTTGAGCCTGCGGGTACACCGCCACCCACAGGCCAAGGAGAATAATACACCACCCAATCCTCCATGAATACAAAGGGGTCCAAAACCTCTCACAATTACACACCTGGGTCATACTACCACCCAGGTGTACCCCAACTAAATTTAAAGACCCCGCTACATACTCCCCCCTGTGATTTGACGCTGGTCCCCAGCGTCTGGTGCAAACCCATGTCTCCCATGGAGTGGTGACACAAGCCTGGCCCCAGAGGCTATCCCTAAAAAATTTAAACCTTGTTTGTGCCAAGACCTGCTCAAGGGGAAGGGGAATATAACAAAAAAACTTTTTCATAAAACCATCTGAACATTCACATATATACAATCCCTCCCGTCACTGTCTAAGAACCACCCCATACTCAGTAGTCTTGACGGACGAATCTCCTGCATGAGGGAAATAAAAAAAACACAGAAAAACATCCTAACATTGTGTGTTGACTTGAAACGAATGAGTCTATCAGCCGAGAAACCCATTCACTTCAATGGCAAAGTAATGCAAGTGTAGAATTCCAACAACCGTTGCGCAACACTGCCACCTGGTGACAGTGCCACGGTAATGACACTTGGTGAAGTCTTCCTTCTTCCTGCGTCCCTACACTGATTCTACCCCCAAAAAGTCTCTGTCCTTGATGTCTGGAAGAAGAGAGAACGAACAACAAAAACTGCTCTCATTCCTCCAAAGAGTAGAAAGACAAACCCAAATAAAAAACCCAGGGTACAGTTCAAATGTTCCAGCAAGGACATTTCCAGAAACTGCAGGGAAAACAAGTGAGTCTCTTCTCACAGATAGAACTTCGGGTCAGGCAAGAACAAAGGCTTTAGGTGCTTATCGAAAACCTCAATCGGATAGTTGACATCCTCTTTATCCTTCCGGCAGATAAGCACCTTGTCCGCATAAATGTGGCGCCCCAACATCCAGTCTGCTCTGCAGTCTTTGAACTTTTTCGACACTGGTGGCGAACAGGACAAGTATCGCCGGGCATGAGGCACTTTGAGTTTTTCCCAAACAAATTCGTCGTACCATCTCTGTCGCAGGACCTCAACTTCGTAAAGTAAGTCCCGAGGCAAGTAGGGATATTCCCATCCGTACTCACGGGCGACTCTCTGGGATAAAAGTCTTTGCAATCTGGCCAAAGGAGGCATGGAATCCCGCTCACCTTCTCCTGGTTGAACGATGGCCTCCGAGTGCCGAGGTACTTTCACTACCTTGGGCAGCTTCACTCTCGGTGCCCGCAATGAAGCACGCGGCATCCCCGCTACCAAAACGGGTGATGTTGTGGAATGTGGAAAGTTGGCCGGAGGACTAGACTTCCTTGTAAGCTCCGGGACCTGCACACGGGGCGTGCTGTCTCCCACAGACATAGGGGAATCCTGCGGTTCACGTAGCACGGGTAACGGGCCCTTCCGGTGAAACAGTTCATCTATTTCCCCGTCATCTCCGCAGTCTGACAGCGATTCCAGTCGGAGGTGTCATACATCTCGGCGGGAAGGTAGTCTCTAGTAGACGTGGAACTACCCTCCCTTACGGGCTCCACCGACTGTGGACTCCCGACACCTCCAACCACCACCACAGTCCCAGCCCCTGGCTCACCTTGACCTTTTGTAGAACTGGGATGTCCAGGACTCTTCCAGCCGGATCCATCAAGGCCCGGCAAGCGACGGGGTGAAACTCGACCACGACCATAGGAGGCCTGCACCAGGCCAACTTTCCTCTTCGGAGGTGGGAGCAGGGAATCTGTGGTGACCGAAGCAGCATCCTCGGATTTTTCTCTCTCAGTCTCTGGTTGGGCAGTCACGTCGCCCTGGTCAGTGCGTACGGGGACCTCCGCAAAGGCCTGGATCTCCCCTTCCGGAGTAGCGGTACCTGTGAGGCTGTTGAGGCAAAGGGCCCGGGGCCTTACTGTGGATGGCTCCACCTCGAACAAGAACTCTTTGCATGCTTCGCAACGCCCGAATGGCTTCAGGTGGACCACCAGTCCCGAGCATCCGGGACAGATCACGCCGAGGGCCTCCGTGTCTCTGCATAAGTACAAAGCCAACTGCCCTCGGGGCCTGAGTCTTATCCCCGTGTCTGTAAGGGGAGCAGCAAAAGCAGTCATCTTCATGGGGTAGGGAACCGGAATCCACGGGGAGCTTGAGGCCATCCCGACTATCTGCTGCTCCATCACGCATTGACCACGCGCCGGAGTCTCCACGTGTATCTCCTCACATGGCCAGACTCCTCCCATTACTTGCAAGTTTTCGCGGGCTTTCTCCAGTCTCCGCCCACGAATTGCGCAGTCACAGGGTGCCTCATGGCGCAGTGCAGCAAAAGTCCCCACATGTAGTACTTCACACGGCTGGACTTCTCCCTCTTCCCGCTCTTTCTGCATGGGCCTTTCCCCGTCTTGGGGTCATTTCCACGACTTCGAGCACAGGGACGCACTTTGGCCAATCATATGGCCGACCTGCTCGGAACTCCTCCGGGCAGCAAAGTCCAGACACAGCCATTTCAAATTTCAAAGTCAATACACATTTCATCCCGGACTCACGAGCCCCCACGTGTAGCGATACCCTCACTTAAGAAGGCCGCAGATTTAGTTTGGGCCCTGAAGACAGCTCCGCCAACCCCCGGCAATATACTCGACCCCCTACTGGCACAGCTAGTTCTGACAGCAATATGTAAGTCTTATACTGTATGAGTAATTAAACATCAAGACAATAATAGTATAAAACGGGTATAAGATTTACTTAAGCTTTTGATAAAAATCAGGGGTTAACATTTCTCACAGTTCACAAAATATATATATAATGCAGAGCCCTGCAACACTAACACACTATGAATATGGAGTTAACAGCAACAAGTGCGCCACGTGGGCGACCGTTAGCTAGGCGTCCTGTGGCGCAGTAACCAAACAAATTAGAAAACTGACCAGGCCTGGTTCTGATATCCATAACTTAGTCTATAGGGGATGATGTTCTTTTCTTCACCGGCAGGTCTTTAACGGTGGTGCACATTAACAGAGTATGATTTGTAATCCAATGGGAAAGGTAAAGATGGGGTAAACACTTTGCTATGCGAACTGAGTTCAGCTCTGATAAGGTTCTTCAGTGAAAGTATCAGGAACAACTTGTGGGCCACGGCAGTCTATAGGCCTATTAGCAGTAACAGTATATGGTTTGGGCATACGCCCTCTCACCCGCCCGGACTGCGGTCCCAGTCTGGGAACTTCCACCAACTGTGTCACACACACACAGTGTCTCCAGCGATCGGGCCCCCGATCCAACGAATGCAGTAGTTAAGCGAAGTCAGATGCCACCCCGGCTCGCAGAGGGGTGGAAGGCTCTTTGGTGCTGCACAAGACCTCAGGCTTCAGGCCTTGCACTCCGACACATCCGCACAGGAGGATCAGTCTCTGAAGTCTCGTGTCCCAAAGAGGCCAAGCCCAGCCTCGCCTCCTCCTTTTATAACCCCTCCCATGAGTCTCTGCGGTGGAAACATTGCCGAACTGGGTTCTGGGTAATGTAGTCTCTCTGCGTTAAAGGGGAACACCCCGCTACATATACATCGCCTTTAAAAAGCTGCATTGTGGGCCGCCACAGGCTCAGTGAGTCTGACCGCGGGTCCCGCGGACTCGACGTCCGCGGGGGATGCCCGTGATCGTCTCACGGAAAGAAAGAACAGGGAACTGCTGATGTAAACAAGCATTTCCCCAGTCTTGCTAGTGACAGGACACTAAACACAGCTCCCTGTAATCGGGAGCGGTGATCAGTGTCATGTCACACATAGCCCACCCCCCCTACAGTTAGAGCACATCCCTAGGACACACTTAACCCCTTCAGCGCCCCCTCCTGGTAACCCCTTCACTGCCAGTCACATTTACACAGTAATAAGTGCATATTTATAGCACTGATCGCTGTGTAAATGTGAATGGTCCCAAAATAGCGCCAAAAGTGTCCAATGGGTCCGACATAATGCCGCAGTCATGATAAAAAACGCTGATTGCCGCCATTACTAGTAAGAAAAAAATGATTATTAAAAATGTCATAAAACTATCCCCTATTTTGTAGACGCTATAACTTTTGCGCAAACCAATCAAACGCTCATTGCATTTTTTTTTACCAAAAATATGTAGAAGAATATGTATCGGCCTAAACTGAGGAAAAAAATAGTTTTTTTTTATATATTTTTTGGGGATATTTATTGTAGCAAAAAGTAAAAAATATAGCTTTTTTTCAAAATTGTCGCTCTATTTTTGTTTATAGCGCAAAAAATAAAAACAACAGAGGTGATCAAATACCACCAAAAGAAAGCTCTATTTGTGGGGAAAAAAGGACGTCAATTTTGTTTGGGAGCCACGCCGCACAACCACGCAATTGTCAGTTAAAGTGACGCAGTGCCGAATCGCAAAAAGTGCTCTGGTCTTTGGCCAGCCAAATGGTCCAGGGCTTAAGTGGTTAAAAGCAGATCTAAACCATAATGAGATGACATTCAGTATGCTAAAGCACTGTGTATCAGAAACAATTGCCATTTTCTTTTCTTAAATTTTTTTTTTTTCTTCTTATGTGTATCTTGTAGGTGCTGATCTCTTCTAACCTTTCTTCAGCTATTTCCTGTCTACATGTTCTGGCTCCTGCTGCACATCATTGCTCTGGAACAGTTTCCAAATAGTACAATGGTGGACAACGTCTGCAATGTGTGTCACATTTGCACTCTTAAGCCAGCCATAGACCGTTTGAATCTCAGCCGGTTCAGCAGGAACCAGACGAGATTCAATGTATGGGAAGGCTGGATGTACCAAGTTGATCGATCAATCAACTTGAGTACAACCAGCCTGTCGGATTTTACATATGATTATTGCTAGCGAATGCTATAAACTGTGTTTTCACTGTGAACACCATAGCTCAGCGGGAGGGATTCCCCTGTCACTGTCTGTGTTGATGGGAGTAGCTATCAAATTTCTGGTGGTTGCAGAAAAAAAAAATTTGGTGGTTGCAGAAAAAAAAAATTTGGTGGTTGCAGGAAAGAAATTCGCTCCATCTATGGCTGGCCTTAATCAGGGGTTCATTTGACAGGGTGGCAATGTAGAGGCACAATTGGAAGACAGTTGTAACATCATAAAAGAAAGTATCCACATGAGAACCCACATGTCAAAGTTGCAAATTGAAAAAAATGAGATTCATTCCACCTTGTGGATTTATTTATTTTATTTACAACTGACACCTCTAGGTAAACTCCTGATCTGTATATTTGTTGGTTATTCAGAAAGTACTGAAGCCAGAGACAGCCCAGGCAGCATTTTCAAAAGAGAAGGTCAGAAAGGGCAGCCTGTGTATTTCTTACACTACAGATTTCCTTTAACAATGTTTCCTTAAAGTAGAACTATAGACAAAATATTTGGATAGAGTAAGGGAGGGTTATAACCCCCATCAGACTTTTTTTCACCACTGGTGTCCAGTTGGGGAGATTTACCTTCACTTCCTGTCCCATAGCCAAACGGAAGTGAGAGGAATTCACTGCACATTAAGGGAATTCCTTGGGGACCCCCAGGTCATCAGAACTAGTGTCCCCATTGGAAGATTACTCCTCTATGAATTTTCTGGGGACAACCCAAAATGTGGTATTTTCTTCTATTTTCACTTTCAATGATAGTGGTAAACAGGACAGCCAGAGAGGGGGAGTCTCCTTAACAGGGACACAGACAGCATTAATCGCTTGCCGACCGCCTGCCGGTAGAATGGCTCCCCTGCGCAAATCGCCGGCCACTCTAAGGGGTATAGGGGACACGCCTGACGTGGTACTGAGGAGCTGATGCACGTGCCCGGCACCCGTGATTGCTCTTGACAGAGCCAGAACGAGGCTGTGTGTAAACACACAAATCCACGTTCTGGCAGGGGAGAGGAGACAGATTGTGTGTTCCTAGTATATAGGAACACCGATCTGTTTCCTCCCCCATGCAGTCCCATCCCCCCTACAGTTAGAACATGCTGAGGGAACACATTTAACCCCTTAATCGCTCCCTAGTGTTAATCCTTTCCCTGCCAGTGACATTTATACAGTAACCAGTGGCTATTTTTATCTCTGATCGCTGTATAAATGTCAATGGTCCCAAAAAAGTGTCAAAAGTGTCCGATCTGTCTGCCGCAATGTCGCAGTCCTGATAAAAATCGCAGATTACTAGTAGACAAAAAAAAAATGCCAAAAATCTATCTCCTTTTTTGCAGACACTATAACAATCAATATACGCTTATGTAGAAGAATATATATCGGCCTAAACTTAGGATGAAATTTGTGATTTTATTTTTTTAATTGGGTATATTTATTATAGCAAAATTGTCACTCTTTTTTTGTTTATAGCGCAAAAAATAAAAACTGCAGAGGTGATCAAACACCACCAAAAGAAAGCTCTATTTGTGGGGAAAAAAGGACGTCAATTTTGTTTGGGTACAGCTTCGCACGACCGCGAAATTGTCAGTTAAAGCAACGCAGTGCTGTATCGCAAAAAATGGCCTGGTCATGAAGGGGGTAAATCCTTCAGGGGCTGAAGTGGTTAAAAACTGTCAGGTGTTCTAATCCCTCCCCACTCTGTCTAGAACTAAAGAAAAGGTTTTGCATAGCAGGGAACCCAACACAGCTGTGACAATGTGAGCTCAACTGTACTAACACTACCTGCATTCCCAGCACATAAATTCTATATATGACCTTATGGATTGTCCAATATAGTACGTTCAGTGTCCATCCTCGAGTGGATTCTAGCACTGGGTGCTGGGCTGATCTCACTGAGGTCCTGGAGATTAATAAGGACCTAATGGGGATTCAAGCGTACTAAAAATTTCTTTAGGGAGTTTTTTTTTTCTTTAATCCAATGTATAAACAGTATTGCTTTTAGAAAAATATGATCGCCGGTTCACACAGGGGCGACTCGTCAGGCGACTCAGCTCTGCTCTGTTCAATGGAACCGTTCTAATAGGAGCGACTCAAGTCGCTCCGACTTAGAAAAAGGTTCTTTTACGACTTTGGGGGCGACTCGGGGCGACTTGCATTGACTTCAATACAGAAGTCATTTTGCAAGTCACCTCTGAAGTCGTCTTGAGATCGCCTTGCAGAGTCGCCCCCAAAGTCGTGCCGCCCCTGTGTGAACCGGGTCTAAATGTAAAGACATTTAATACAACTTCAGTACCTGTAGATTCTATTTCCTGGAATGCCATCAAGTCTAGGATATATATTATCATTTCTACAAATGTAAAAGTGAGGATTGGAGCGATAGGTAGTATCTCTTCTTTCCTTAACCCCATCTCATATTCCCAAATACGTGAGCAAGGAAATCGCATATAGATGAAGAATGCATTGCAAAAATCCTCCTACTTCTCAGCTATTTCAACTATTCACTTGGCATTTTTTACATGTAGCTGAGATTACTGCAGTGTAAACTAACGTTCTCTCACAACGATTTCACATATCCGCTTCATGAAGAATGATAAAAAAAATAGCCACTGGCAGATACATACAGTCTTAGTGTAAAAAAATTATTTACAAGAAACACCAGCGCTGTGTTTTCAACACTTCATTTCAGTGTACACTATGGTGAACACTCACTAAGACTGGGAATAAAAAGCTAACATTATGTCATTGGGTAATTGAAGGTTTTCTCTTGTTAGTTACAGTCCCAGCTGAAGACGCCTGTCAGGTCCAATCTTTTCTTCCTTGTAATGACAATTGTCCCCAGGGGCCTGAGATGCATAATGAAATACTGTTGAGAATGAAAAATTAGGCAACAATTACAAATACTTTTAGACCATCATTGACAGATTGCTGCGTAATACTCTCTCAATATCTTTTTTTTTTTTTTTTTTTTTTATCTACACCTAAATACAGTATATCACCTAAGTAACAGTAGTACAACCTCTAAATATTTAAGAGTTAAATATGATATATTTATTGGCATACGTGTGTATATATATATATATATATATATATATATATATATATATATATATATATATATATATATGTGTAGCGCTACCCCCAGTTAAGAGAGCCGCTGGATTTGTTTTCGGGCCCTGTGTGCAGCACCACCAACCCCCAGCAATCTGCTCGACCCACTCTGGCACAGCTAGTCTAGGGGTTATATGTATATCACATTTAAATGTTATGGCAAGGAATAATCTCCTACAGTAGGGTGACCAGACATCCCCGGTTTCAGGGGACAGTCCCCGGATTGAGGACACTGTCCCCGGACCAAGTCTGTCCCCAGTTTTGTCCCCGGATTGGATTTGAACAGGGGCCATGGGGCAATTTCACAGACAGTCAGTGCAGGGGGGTGTATTTTTCCATTTTCTGTGCCCCTTTCTGATGATAATGTGCTGGTCGGAGCGAAGGTAATATTTCTTCAGTTTCGGGTGCATGCCCATTCAGCTCCGCTCGCATGTTCTTCTGCCTTGGCTCAAGTCCCAGCCAGCCGCCTGCTTATCTCCTTGTCTTCCCTGGTGGAGTGATCTTCCTCCGCTCCCCACCCAGTAGTAGCCGGGGCCCAGAGAGTAAGACTTGACAGGCTGTGAGGCGGGCGGCGGCGATGGGCAGAGAGTCGCTGATTGCCGCCATTACTAGTAAAAAAAAAATATGTCCCCGGATTTCATTTTAAAAATCTGGTCACCTTATCCTACAGTAAGACAACACACTGAGGACAGAGATTAAATATAACCGTTTACTCTTATCAAAAGTAGCATAGACAGAACACAACATATGCGATTGGTTAGCAGAGCCCTGCAGAATTCAACACAGCATACAATAATGGCGCTGCGCGGTACTTCACCACGTGTAGCTATTATGGTATGCGCGCCCTATGGCGCACTAAACAATACCCAAACTTCCCACCCCGGTCAGGCCTGACATGGAATAAATCTCAGTCACCTCCTATATGGAGTTCTTCGCATGCCAGCTTTCGGTGGTGCACTTGATGAGTAGCAATTTGTAATCCACAACAGGCAATACTTGAAACACTATACTGGGAGGGACACTTAAACTCTGTCCTGCTACCGGTCCCCCCGGGGAACAGCAAATAAGCGAAACTGTGGGCCTACGCAGTCTATAGGCTTGTACACAGCACAGTCTATTGGTCTGGGCAGGTGCCCGCTCACCACTCCGGACGCGATCCGGGTCCGGAACGTCCACCCTGCTGTGTATCCGCACACAGCGTCTGCAACGATCGGGTCCCCGATCCAACTGATGTCCTCACTCGACAAGTCAGATGCCACCCAGGCTCCGCAGTGGGGTGGAAGGCTCTTTGGAAGTTGCGCAAGGCCCAGGCTTCAGGCCTTGCACTGCAGCAGATCTGCACAGGAAGAAAGTCTTGCTTGCAGCGCGGTGTCCAAAGAGGCCGAGCTCCGCCTCGCCTCCTCCTTAAATAACCCCTCCCATGAGTCTCTGCGATGGCTAACTGCACTCTGGGTGCCGAACAGGGTTCTGGGTAACGTAGTCCCGAGCCTTAAAGGAGACCCCGCTACACACTCCCCCCACTTAAACTCTTTGGTCCCCAAAGATAACATAACCTTAAATCACAGAACGTACAACTTTCGTATGATGTTGGCAGAGGAAATTCCCACCAAAACCGAGGCGGTGAACTCCCCTGCCCACAGGTCACACTATCATCAGTGTCCTGCCTAACTGTGCCAGAGAGTGAGCTGGAATTGCCTCCCACCAAATGAACAGTGGGAGGGTCAGGCTGTTCCATACTCCTTCTGGCAGTAACTACAGTGTCTTCCGCACTTCTCCCCATCTGCGGGTAAGTCAATCTCCTAGGAGGCTTTATGGCTCTTCGCTTCCTCTGCCCTCTTGGGCTCTCTGTTAGAACAGGTTCCTCCTCTGGAACCAACTCAGGAATTACTTCTGGTTCGGGAGCACTGGACTCCGGGGCAGGGAGGTACAGGGACTCCCTTGGATCTTCTTCAGTTGGTAAGTCACAAGCACTCTCCCAAGAATCCAACCAAGGACTGGATGGAAGGAACTCAGTGGCTTCTGCATTCAGTGTCTGATCTATGGTGTCTTCTTCAGGTGGAAGTTCAATAGCAGAGGTTCCTGGGGCCTGTGGAGGCCAAAGCCAGTCAAATTCTTCTCCCTCACCTTCACTCATCTCCGAGGTCTCTGTATCCCCAATCCGAGGGGTCTGAGATCAAGTGTTCGGTCTGGGAGTATCCAGGATGGAAGTTGGTTCAGGGGAATCCGCCACAGGGGGTATCCGAACTGCCTCCGCTAGTGGAATTAGGTGGTTCCGGTGCCAGGTCTTCAGTGGCCCCACCTTCCCTTCTGGTTAAAGTCTGTAGACGGGTGGGTCCGGCAGTCTTTTGCAAACAACATAAGGTTCAGGTCTCCATCTGTCTGCAAGCTTGTGTTTTCCCGGGATCCCCAAATTCCGCAACAACACTCTATCTCCAGGTTGTAGATCTTGGATCCTAACCTTTAAGTCAAAAATGTTCTTGTTGCGGGCCCCCCTTTGCTCGGAGGCCGCCTGGGCCTGTTCATAGGCCAATTTCAAATTGCGTCTAAGCCTATCGACATATACCTTGTGGGAAGCAGCAGAACAATGGTCTACGGAAGTGCCAAAGGCCAGATCTACGGGTAGTCTTGCTTCTCTCCCGAACATGAGTCTATAGGGTGAGTATCCTGTAGCATCACTGGTGGTGCTGTTGTATGCATGCACAACTGCCGCTATGTGGTTGTTCCAATGCTGCTTCTTTTCACTACTTAGGGTCCCCAGCATGTTGAGCAGGGTTCGGTTGAACCTCTCCGGCTGAGCATCACCTTGGGGATGATAGGGGGTAGTTCTTGTCTTCTTGATCCCCAAAGAATCCAGGAGTTTCCGGATCAATCGACTTTCAAAATCCCTTCCCTGATCTGAATGGAGCCGTTGTGGTAGCCCATAATGTACAAAGTATTTCTCCATCAGCACTTTGGCCACGGTGGAAGCCTTCTGGTCCTTGGTTGGAAAGGCCTGGGCATACCGGGTGAAATGGTCGGTTACTACCAGAACATTTCCTAGTCCACTCAGGTCAGGTTCGAGGCAGAGAAAATAAATGCATACCAGGTCAAGTGGGCCTTGGATTTGCAGATGGCCCATTGGGGCAGCTTGATGAGGTAACGTCTTCCTCTGGATGCATCGTGCACATGAGTGGCAGTATTCTTCAACTTCAGCCCTCATGCAGTGCCAATAGAAACGGTCCCTAACGAGTTGGAAAGTCCTTTCCGCCCCTAGGTGGCCATGGTTGTCGTGCAGGGCAACCAGGACTGTCTCTCTGTACTTCTCCGGCAAGAACAGCTGCCATTTGTCTTCTAGGTCATCAGAGGGGCCCCTTCGGTAGACCACTCCCTGATGCACCTGTAACTTGTCCCACTCTTTCCTCAACAGGCAAGCTTCCTTTGAAGGGTGGCGTGAGAGCCTATTCGGGTCCTGATTCTCCAGGGCCTCTAGGACCAATCTCCCCATAGGGTCTTCCAATTGGTCGGATCTCAGCTCCTTCTTAGACAGTCTTGGTAAGTTATCTTCCCCCAGTTGGGTTACTCCACAGTATTGCTTGGGAACTCCTACTATGGTAACCCCTATCTCTTCTGCTCTTGAGCCGCCACTGGCTTGAAGTTCAGCCCCTTGACAGAAGGCCCGCACCCCGTCGGGTGCCACTTGGGCCCAGTCTTCTGTACTGCAAGTGGGGACGTGAGATCTTCTAGACAAAGCATCTGCATCTCGGTTTCCAGCCCCAGGTCTGTACTTTAGGCCAAAGTCAAAGGCGGACAGCGCCGCCAGCCACCTATGTCCTGTGGCATCCAACTTTGCTGTGGTGAAGAGATAGGTGAGGGGGTTGTTGTCTGTTTTCACTGTGAATTCTGCCCCATATAAATAGTCTCTGAGTTTGTCAACTACCGCCCACTTAAGGGCCAGGAACTCCAACTTATGGGTAGGATAGTTCTTTTCGGAGGGAGTCAGACTTCTGCTCACATACGAAACAGGCCTCAGTTGCTCTTCATGCTCCTGGTACAGCACTCCTCCCAAACCATCATGACTGGCATCTACATGAAGTTCATAAGGCTTCTTAGGGTCTGCGTAGGCCAGGACAGGGGCAGTGGTTAATGTCTTCAACATCTGGAAGGCATTCTCACACTTCTCGTTCCACTGGTCCTTAACTGACTCCCCTGGCTTTCTAGGGCCTGTGTCATCCTCTTCCCCCTCCGTCTTTAGCAGCTCATTCAGAGGCCTGGCTATCCAAGCAAACCCCTCCACAAACCTTCTGTAATAGGAACAGAACCCCAGAAAGGATCTGAGCTCTGTCACCGTGGTGGGCCTAGGCCAGGAGGTGACTGCCTCCAATTTTTCGGGGTCTGTGGCTACCCCATCTTCAGACACTATATGTCCCAGATAGTTGACTGATGACTGATAGAATTGGCACTTTTCAGGTGGGAGCTTGAGTCCTTCCTCACTCAGTCTCTTCAAAACTTTCTCCAGTCTCTCCTCATGCTCTTCCAAGGTTCTTCCGAAGACAATGATGTCATCCAAGTATACAAGGACTTTGATGAGGTTCATGTCTCCCACAGTCTTCTCCATGAGATGTTGGAAGGTGGCTGGAGCTCCAGACAGACCCTGAGGCATCCGGTTAAATTCAAAGAACCCCACCAGGGTTATGAAAGCCATCTTCTCTTTGTCTTCTGGATGCATCGGGATCTGATAGTACCCGCTTTTGAGGTCCAAAACACTGAACCACTTGGCTCCAGACAAGCTCTGTAGGGCATCCTCTATCCTTGGAGTGGTATACTGGTCCGGTATGGTTCTCCTGTTGAGGGTCCTATAGTCTATGCACAGCCTCAGTGACCCATTCTTCTTCCGGACCACCACTATAGGGGAGGCATAGGGACTTCTAGATTCTCGAATCACCCTGTTCGCTTGAGCTCGGCGAGCTGCTCCCTCAAGTCTTCGAGGTCTGCTAACGGAACCCGCCTAACCCTTTCCCTGAAGGGTTTGTCTTCCTGGAGGCGGATCCGATGGGTGGCACTCCTAGCACACCCCACATCGAATTCATCTTGGGAAAAGATCCTTTCACACCTGGCCAACTGGGCCTTGGCTCTCTCCTTCCAAGCCCTAGGCAGATTTGGATTCTCCATGGAAATTTTCTCCCATACAGTACTTTCTCCATCTGTCTTCTCCACACCTGGCGAAGCAACTGGGGTAGCTGGGCTCACCCGGCCCAGTAACAGCCTAGCTGGGATTTCCATGGGACCATCCGTGGTATTTCTGACGCTCACAGGCACTTTACAATGAGCCTTCTTCAGGGCCTTCACTGGAACCACTTCTGGGACTACTTCTAGGCCCGAATGTTCTTCCCTTGGGTCGGGTTCCAACATGACAAAAGGGCCAGGCTGCTCCCAAGTGAGTTTTACTGTGGCTTTCAAGCAGGTTACTTCACCGGGCTGTAGCACTGTTCCCCTTCTTCCCAGCCTCCAGACCTTCCCTACCCCCTCTTCCGGGGCCTTCTGTTCCAAGATCAGCCGTTGGTAGACTGTCTTCAACATTGGGTGGATCTCAGTGGCTGTGGGGTCTTTCCTTCTTGTCAAAGGGGCCAGAAGTCTTCGGACCAGATCCGTGTTCGTCCCTATTATCAGGGAACTCTTGCTAGCTCCAGGCAGTCGGGGGCACACCACAGCTAAGGTGTCGAACACTTCAGCCTTTCTGGCTATGGACGGGTCAAAAGTCAGTTTTATAGGCAGATAGCCATCATAAGGGAAACTCTCTGTCCCAATTCCCCATATCTCCAACTCTTCAAACTTCTGGATGGGTGGGTGACTTAAATGCTTGTCATAAAAGTCCCGGTACAACAGGGTCACTTGCGCCCCAGTATCCAATATGGCTCTTGTGTAGACTCCCTCCACTTGAACTGGTACTAGCGGGGAGGGACCCACCAGCTTCTCTGGATATCGCTTCGTAGGGGTCTCTTTCCTTTGATCCTTGCATTGTCCCTTTTGGCTTTCTTTCCTCCATTTCTCTTTGGACTTAAGCCTCTCTTGGGCCTGGTATGCACTGATCTCCCTCCTTTTGGTGGTTGTAACTACCCGCTGAGGGACACTACTCTCTTTCTTTGGGGTGCGTTCCTTCTGAGGAACTTTGCGTTTCTTCTGAGGGGTCTTCTCCCTCCTTTTCATGTGCTTCTCATTCAGTTTGGAGCTCACTGGAGATGATGGGCACCCGGTTGACTCCTTCACCGGGGCCCGCTGAAGTTTTCCGGCGGCTTGCGGTTATTCATCTTTTTTTTCTTCGGGCTGGCACACACTTTGTCCTCCACAATTGAAACAAATCACATCCCTCCAATCTTCCAGGGATGCGGGCGCTGAGGTGTTGGGAAACAGCTTCTTCCTCGGACTTTCCCTCTCTGGTTCCCTTGACTTCTTTTCCATCAGGGAGGTCAGCATCCCCAACACTTGGGACATTTGTGACTTCAAGGTATACACCTCTGAGTCTCTTTCCAGGGTCATGGCCGTCCTGACCATCACTGGAGGAGAATTTACCGACTCAACTGGTAGGCTCCTCTTCTTCTCCTCCAGCATAGCTTCTTCCTCTCTGACTACTCGGATCAAGTCAGGGTACTCCAGGCTCTTCCCGTCCTGTCTTGTGTGTAGCGCCAATGCGATGGGGTCCAGGGGCTGAGATCCTCTCATCACCTGTTGAACACGGGCCTCATCCACCTTCCGTGGGTCAATCCCCTTCTTAAGAATCATCTTATGCAGGATCTTATCCAGGCGCCTCATGAACTCTGACAGCTTCTCTCCTGTCTTCTGGTAGCAATGCTCCAGCTGGTAAGTGAGCTCAGTGATTTTCTCTGTTCCACCGAACACATTCTGCAGGATGTCCAGATAGTCCTGTGCATTACAGTCTGTCTTACTCATCTTGAGATTGCGTATGGCTTCTAGAGCAGGCCCCTTCAAGCTCTCAGCAATTCTCTGCTTCTTTCTGTGGTCTGGGACTTCCCATTCTTCAAGGGCCTGGGTGGCACCGTCTAACCACTCTTCGAACCCCTCTTCACCTGAGGGTACAGGTTTCCTTCCTGAGAATATTCTAAGCTTTCTGTATCCTGACATCTGGTAATCTGTAGGATCTTTCTTGCACTGGGCTACAAGTTCCCCCAGGACCGCGCACAACTCTGCGCCAAGAATGGTAGATGGCGACCCGGGACTTTCCCTTTTTACCTGTCTTGCTTCTTTTGGGGTGGGTGATGGAGACAGTTTCGGTGTCTGAGACCGTTCTCCTGGCTTAATTGGCAGCGCGTGTATCAGGCTATAAGTCTGGTCATCTATAGCTTCTACACTTGGATTCTTGAAATGTTCTGGGACTCAGTCCTTCCATTCCACTAATGCGTGGGTCAGTGAGGAATTCGTCCTGACATCCACCACCCATGCTTTCTGATATGGTGACAGTGACATCACCAGCTGCCTCACCGCTTCTTCTTGCCAGATCCCTTGGAGTTCTATGACTACTACCCCGGCTGGATCTATGTTGACAGTTTTACACCAGTGTCCTACTTCTAGTGGGTCTATGCTGGTACTTTTGGCGCGTTGCTTGCTGCAACAGGATCCCGGACTCGAGAGCCCCCACGTGTAGCGCTACCCCCAGTTAAGAGAGCCGCTGGATTTGTTTTCAGGCCCTGTGTGCAGCACCACCAACCCCCAGCAATCTGCTCGACCCACTCTGGCACAGCTAGTCTAGGGGTTATATGTATATCACATTTAAATGTTATGGCAAGGAATAATCTCCTACAGTAAGACAACACACTGAGGGCAGAGATTAAATATAACCGTTTACTCTTATCAAAAGTAGCATAGACAGAACACAACATATGCGATTGGTTAGCAGAGCCCTGCAGAATTCAACACAGCATACAATAATGGCACTGAGCGGTACTTCACCACGTGTAGCTATTATGGTATGCGCGCCCTATGGCGCACTAAACAATACCCAAACTTCCCACCCCGGTCAGGCCTGAAATGGAATAAATCTCAGTCACCTCCTATATGGAGTTCTTCACATGCCAGCTTTCGGTGGTGCACTTGATGAATAGCAATTTGTAATCCACAACAGGCAATACTTGAAACACTATACTGGGAGGGACACTTAAACTCTGTCCTGCTACCGGTCCCCCCGGGGAACAGCAAATAAGCGAAACTGTGGGCCTACGCAGTCTATAGGCTTGTACACGGCACAGTCTATTGGCCTGGGCAGGTGCCCGCTCACCACTCCGGACGCGATCCCAGTCCGGAACGTCCACCCTGCTGTGTATCCGCACACAGCGTCTGCAACGATCGGGTCCCCGATCCAACTGATGTCCTCACTCGACAAGTCAGATGCCACCCAGGCTCCGCAGTGGGGTGGAAGGCTCTTTGGAAGTTGCGCAAGGCCCAGGCTTCAGGCCTTGCACTGCAGCAGATCCGCACAGGAAGAAAGTCTTGCTTGCAGCGCGGTGTCCAAAGAGGCCGAGCTCCGCCTCGCCTCCTCCTTAAATAACCCCTCCCATGAGTCTCTGCGGTGGCTAACTGCACTCTGGGTGCCAAACAGGGTTCTGGGTAACGTAGTCCCGGGGCCTTAAAGGAGACCCCGCTACATATATATATATATTAAATATGATATATTTATTGGCATACGTGTGTGTATATATATATATATATACACACACACACACACACGTATGCCAATAAATATATCATATTTAACTCAGAGGCTGTACTACTGTTACTTAGGTGATATACTGTATTTAGGTGTAGATAAAAAAAGAACAAAAAAATATTTATATATATATATATATATATATATATATATATATATATATATATACACACACACAGTATCTCACAAAAGTAAGTAAACCCCTCACATTTTTGAAAATGTTTTATTGTATATTTTCATGTGACAACACTAAAATGTAAAGTAGTGAGTGTACAGATTGTAAAACATGGTAATTTTCTGTCCCCTTAAAATAACTCAACACACAGCCATTAATGTCTAAACCTCTGGCAACAAAAGTGAGTACTTCTCAAGAAGAAGAACATTAAGGTCATGGAGTGGCCTAGTCTGTCTCCAGACCTTAATCCTATAGAAAATGTATGGAGGGAGCTGAAACTTCGAGTTGCCAAGAGACAGCCAAGAAACCTTAAAAGGGGTTGTAAAGGTTCATGTTTTTTCACCTTAATGCATCCTATGCATTAAGGTGAAAAAACACGTGGCAATGACGGCCCCCCCAGCCCCCCCGTTTTACTTACCTGAGCCTATTCACCTGCTCGGCTCGTCCCCGGCGTCCTCTTCTCCATGGAGTCTCGGCATTGATTGGATTGATTGATAGCAGCGCAGCCATTTGCTCGTGCTGCTGTCATTCAAATCCAATGACGAGGCCACTGGGGGGCAAGACCAAGACATACACTCTGTGTCTATGGACGCAGAGTGTATGAGACGGGAGCGCGCCCGCAAGGTAACCCCCTTGGGAGAAAGCTTCCCGAGGGGGTTAGTTATTGCGGGGAGGAGCTGAGACAGCCGCCGAGGGACCCCAGAAAAGGACGATCACTATTGCGGGGAGGAGCGGAGACAGCTGCCAAAGGGACCCAAGAAGAGGACGATCGCCATTGCGGGGAGGAGCTGAGACAGCCGCTGAGGGACCCCAGAAGAGGACGATCGGGGCCACTCTGTGCAAAAACGAACTGGACTGTGGACGTGAATATGATATGTTTTTTATTTAAAAAAATAAAAAATGAAGCTTTACAACCCCTTTAAGGATTTAGAGAAGATCTGTAAAGAAGAGTGGACCAAAATCCCTCCTGAGATGTGTGCAAACCTGGTAACCAACTAGAAGAAACATCTTACACCCCTGTGCTTGCCAACAAGGATTTCTCCATTAAGGCATGTTTTACTTGGGGATCAAACACTTATTTTACTCACTGAACTGCAACTTCATTTATAGCATTTGTTTTTTGTGGTTTTTTTTCTGGATTTTTGGTTGATATTCTGTCTCTATCCTTTAAAATACACCCACAAAATTATAGACACTGCATGTCTGTAAGTGGGCAAACTTACAAAATCTGTATGGGATCAAATAATTATTTTCCCCACTGTATATATGTGTAGCGGTCCTCCCCCAGCTTCTCCCCTCTCTTCACGGCTTGTTCTACTTGTCTAGGGGTATCTGGGAGAAAGGGGAAAGATGCACACCACCAGCTTGGCTCTCTGATGTAGGATGCAGAGATATGAGCTAAACCACCTACACTCGGGTCTGCGTTTTAGGCCGGAGCCTCAGCTTCTCCTATGGAGGATGATTGTCACTGACACTGACAGGGACACTTAGCTTCCAGTAACACGAGTTCCACACCAAGAAAAGTCCAACACTGTTTTATTGACTTGAAACTGGTTGACTTTTAAAATAACAGACAAGGTGTAGGGAAGAGTAGGTCCAGGCACAACTGATGAATTAAAGTTCCTCCTGTTCCGTTTAGTGCAAACAGGCTTGGCGCACAGTCGCTGCCACCGACCGTGAATTTGGTCACTGCCACTGACCTGGGTGAACGTTGAGGCCCCTGCCACATGCCTTGGATGAGGCCTGCCACTGACCTGAGAAAGTTGGGTCCCTGCCACAGACCATAAGAACATGAAGTACCTCCTTTAGAACAAACAACCCCTGTCAGAGGAAGACATCCATCCGGGCGGTCACCAGAGGCCTCCACCGGCACCAGCAAATGCTGCGCTGGCTCTAAGGGGAGGTCACGTCTCCGGTCCCTTATGCCCAGGATTCAGGCACCCAATACCGGGGGCACCTTAGGAATGCTTCGCCCTCGCGGGACCCAGTCGAAGGTACTGGGCCCCAGGCCTCCTGGTATAGTACCTCACCCCAGGCTGAAGGTGCCTGCGACTCCACGCGCCCAGGCCAGGGGCACCTGGGCACAGACGAACCGCAGCAGCCCCCAGGCTGAAGGTGCCTGGGGAATGGACCTCGTGCGCAAGATGCCCGCCCCCTTTTATATCCTCTCCCAGCAGGCACAGCGGGTTCCCCGCCTCGCCGTACTACTGCCGCGAGAGGACAAAAAGGGCACGGCTCTGGAATGGTAGTTCAACCCCGGTCCCAGGTGACAGCACCACCAAGGGACCGCAGGGAACATGACACCATTCATACCTCCCACACTCCAAAATGTCCATAAATCCCTAAAATCAATGTATCTGGGCCATCTATTGCCCAGATACACCCCCACTAAATTTAACACCCGCTACATATGTATATACAGTATGTATTTATATATATATATATATATATATATATACACACACACATACATATACACACAGTATATATGCAGTTAATTGTCCACACTACAGAAGTACACTTTGCCTAATTCCTGGAGATAAAAAACAAAGCTATCAGTGATCTCCAGACAAGATATAAGACTATTCCTGATAACATTCTTCATTACGACTCCAATGCATGGCACAGACAGGCAGATGTCTCATCAAATGCAACAGGTGGGGAAAACCCACCTGTCGTCACTTACATCACTTCATCACTAGAACCCACTCTGATAATCCCCCTAGCCTGACCTGACATGTGGTTTAGCATATGTGTTGCAGATTGTTGCTTTTTTTATCTACATGAAAAAAGAAATTGAAGGTGTATTGGGATTTTCCAACATATCTGAAAAACACATGCTCTTAAAAAACGTATTGAGGTTGGTGTGGATAGCGGGGTCCCGCAGAGTTCTGTCCTGGGACAAATCCTATTTAATTTATTCAGAAACGATCTGGAGGAAACAGCTCAATCTTAGTATTTGAGGACTATAATAAGCTAAGCAGGGCAATAACTTCTCCGCAGGATGTGGAAACCTTGCAAGAAGACCTAAACAAATTAATGGGGTGGGCAACTACATGGCAAATGAGGTTTAATGTTGAAAAATTTAAAATAATGCATTTGGGTGCCAAAAATATGAATGCAATCTACTCGCTAGGGGGAGAAACTTTGGGGAATATAGGATAGAAAAGGACCTGGGGGTCGTAGTAGATGACAGGCTCAGCAATGGCATGCAATGCCAAGTTGCTGCAAGCAAAGCCAACAGAATATTGGCATGCATTAAAGGGGTTGTAAAAAGTAAAAAAAAAAAATCCTAAATAGCTTCCTTTACCTTAGTGCAGCCCATCCTTTGATTTTGCTTGTAAATGTCCTTATTTCTTCTTAGAAATCCTCACTTCCTGTTCTTCTGTCTGTAACGCCACACTGTCATGCAAGGCTTTCTCCCTGGTGTGGAGTGTCGTCCCCGCCCCCTCCCTTGGACTACAAGAGAGCGTCAGAACGCTCTCTACGTTGCAGATAGAGAAAGGAGCTGTGGGTTAATGGGCGTGTCTACCACTAGGGGCGGCGTGTGTCCACGAGAACTTTGCTCGTTCTCGTTAGGCGATATAAAAAAAAAGGCTCTGCGCATGCGCGATGCCGCTAAGCCTAATGGGAACTGTAGTTTCCATTAGGAATTTACGTGGCTGTAATGCACGCGCACCGCAAACCCGGAAATAGTGGATACTAATGATTCAGGAAAGACGGAGGATGATACACAAGCTCTATTTAAACAGGTATATAACTATTTTTAATGGCAATCATTACTGTTTTTGATATAAGCACCTGTCAGACATTAATTATAGTGGATTTTTTTTAGCTTTACAACCCCTTTAAAAAGGGGATCAACTCCAGGGATAAAACGTTAATTCTCCCAATCTTCAAGACTCTGGTCCGGCCACACCTGGAGTATGCCATCCAGTTCTGGGCACCACTCCTCAGGAGGGATGTGCTGGAACTGGAAAGAGTCCAGAGAAGGGCAACAAAGCCAATAAAGGGACTGAAGGATCTCAGCTATGGGGAAAGACTGCAAGCACTGAACGTATTCTATCTGGAGAAGAGACACTTGAGAGGGGATGTGATTTCAATGTACAACTACTGGTGATCCCACAATAGGGATAAAACTTTTCCAAGCAAGGGAATTTAAAAAGACATGCGGCCATTCACTAAAATTAGAAGATAAGCGGTTTAATCTTAAACTGCTTAGAGGGTTCTTTACTGTTAGAGCAGTAAGGATGTGAAATTCTCTTCCACAAGCTGTGGTTTCAGCGGAGAGCATCGACAATTAAAAAAAATAAACTATTAGATAGGCACCTTAATGACCACAACATAAAGAGATAAACAATGTAATATTAACATAAAAGCACCCACACAAGTTGGACTTGATGGACTTGTGTCTTTTTTCAACCTTACCAACTATGTAACTATGTAACTGTGATTTAGTAAAGAAATGTAAGTTAAATTAGTTGAATTCCTATTAGTTGTATCTGTGGCATCACTTAAAACTTTAAGCAAGCACATGGGAACACCTTGTATACTACTGCAAGGAGGCTGCAAAAAGGCAACCAAAAGAACTAAACAACTTTAGTAACCAAATACAGAATTTAGTCCTTATGGACTCCCGTCCCTCCAGGGCTGGAATTCGTACTTCGCCACATACTGTATACTCCCTTCTGAGATGGAAAACAGGGACACAATGTAGCGCAAAGTATATAGGCAAAGGCTAAAAAGCTTAAAAAAAGGGTGGGCTCAGGCCACAGACCACTGTGCCCCGAGCCCACCCAGTTGTGTGACAATGGCAAATTAATATTCGCTATTGTCTTTCTGATTCTCCTCCTGGCCAATCAAGAAGTGGGTCCTGAGACCCTTCACCAGATGTGCCAAGAGAAGAAGCAATCCTATTGGTCGCTGAGGGGGAGGAGATGCAGGGGAAGCCGCCGTGAAGCACCAGGAGGAGGAGACGCCGCCCAGAGGAATCGCTACTTGCAACCTAAATGGGATAAGTGCGGGGCTCCAACCCTCAGTTACATGGACCACAAAGAAACAATATGTAAACATTATTGGTTAAACAGATTTCACCACTGTTTTCCTTTATACAGGCTTTTCATTATAAAAAATGTGATCATTTAGAGGTTGTGTGACAGGAGTGACTTTGGGTTGGGGGTTTGTGGGACGAGTAATGCTCTTTTTGGAGCAATTTATTTGGGGTACTGTGTGGATACCGGCATTGGGGGACTGGAACTACTGACTAATTTCGGAGTCAACCCGTCTGGGGTCTCCTCCTGTGTTAGTCTCCTGCTGAAAGGGGAGATGTGTGACAGGAGTGACTTTGGGTCGGGGGTTTGTAAGACTAATGTGTGTTGTGCCATGCTGTTGGACTATTTGCTGTGATGGTTTGGGGTGGGACTGTATTCTATTGTCTATTGTGTCTGATGCCAACTATTACGGGATGTGCAAGTGTGTTTGCTGTGAGGAAAAGGGGAGGGGGGATTCCTCCAACCCCCCTGCTAATAAGACTGTGTATTGAGAAGTTTGAACACACCTGACCTGTGTGGCCATTGTCATTGGACAGATTGACGCGCCCTGTTTTCTAAGGGTGGAAGGGAGTGTTTTTGAGAAGAGATATCTGTGTGTCCATGTGTGATAATAAAGTCAGTTTGTTTGCCCTACTCTGAGGTGTGTTGTCTGTGGACTGGGGGGGCTAAAGAAGCTTGGACGGTGCTGGATCTGAACAGAGGAAGCATTGACGGCGGACCTAGATCTGTTTGAGGACAGAGGGTTTGTCACAGGTTGGGTAAAGGTTTATTTACTTTTGATAAATAGCACATTTTTACATAATAGCGATCTATACAACAAGCTGAGAGGTACAACTAAGAAGGAAAGAGGGACACAGGGACTTAGTCCCAAAAGAGAGACCGTCCCTCCAATGCACATAGGCCATGTCAGCCATAGCTGGCCAGGCTACTTTCAATTTAATATAGCGATAGCCTCCGTTTAAGAGGGCTGCTTGTTTGTTTTGGGCCTTGTAATGCACCGCTGTCAACCCCTGGCAATCGGCTCTAACCTCTCATGGCACAGTTAGGAAAGGGGAAGGATGGTATAACTGTACTATATCTATACTGTTACATGGTACAACCCCTTTGTATCCCAGCACAGTAACTGACACTGACAACCAAATTACTTAACTATAACTTTTTACTATTGGTAAAAGTATAAAAGGTAATTTGTATACAATATCTCATGCAGATCCCCGCAATATAGGTGTACACATTAAAAGGGTATAACGTTCAGCAATACAATGACAATATAACAACCCCTCTGCAGCTATCCTTCCTCGTGAGCAAAAAATGGCGCCCAGCAATGTCCTATACTACCCAGTCAGGCCTGACTATAACTTGGGGTATAGTTTGTAGAAGAATCTTCACTAGCAACTCTCGGTGGTGCACATAAAGAACAAACTGTAATCCAAAGGGGGTAGCGAATGATCGCTAACTTGGTAAAGCTGGAGAGACTAATAAACTCCGTTCAGCAGACAGCCTCTCCAAAGTATAACTGTAATCAATGATGGGCCTAGGCAAAGTTAATAGGCAACAAAGTTAATTAGATGCGATTCTGAGCTGGCGCTCTCTCACCCGACCGGACCGACTCTTGTCCGGTACCTCCGCTACTTTGAGTTGCTTCACAGTGCCCATGATGCGCCGGGTCTTCGGTCCTCCAGAAGATGGTGACACCTCAGGTGGATCGGATGCTCCGCAGGCTCCACGGTGGAGCGGAAAGCTCTCTGGAACAAAGTGCGAGGCCCAGGCTTCAGGCCTTGCATGCGCAGCAGCAGGTGAGTGCAGGGATCCTCTCGCAGGGAGGGCGGCGTCCAAAGAGAAAGAGAGAGGCTCCTCCCCTCCCTTTTAAAGTCCACCCCAGCAGTCCTTGCGCGGGGAATGGCACCCTGGGAACTGTAGTCTGTGGGTAGGAAACGATACCCCGCTACATTAGGTTGGTAATAGCTTAAAGAGCCTGACAGACAGTTATCCATTCTTCTTTTCCTCTTGCACATATCTGAATATATTTGTAGCTCCTACACCAACTGCTGGCCCACGCAGGACTCCACAATGTCTCCAGCTACCACAACTATCACCCCTAGCATGCTGAGGTGAGGAGTAGGATATACAGTACATCCCGTACAGGCAGTGTAATGGAGATTAAGAGAACGACACACCGTGACATAGTTGGCGTGACTGTGTTTCTCTAGATGCATTGCTGGTTATTTCAAGACAGGTCCACACAGAATGAGTACCATACTGATACAACCAGGAAAGTGTTCACAGGGACACACCTGTAAACACTTTTCTGGTTGTATCAGTATGCTACTCATTCTGTGTGGAAATGTCTTTGTTGGGTCAGTATGAAACAAATAATGTTTTTGATAAAAACATGTTTTGAAAACAGTTTTACCTATGTCCAGTGTTGGTCATCTTACTTTAAAAAAGTAATTAGTTACAGTTACAAATTACTTCTCCCAAAAAGTAATTGCGTTAATAACTCAGTTACTACATTGAAAAAGTAATTAGTTACTCAGCAAAGTAAATTACTTTTTTTTGAGGGCACATAGCACATTAGGGCATGGGGCACATAGCACATCAGGGCACATAGCACATCAGGGCATGGGGCACAGGGCACATAGGACATGAGGGCACATCAGGACATGGGGCACATAGCACATCAGGGCATGGGGCACATAGCACATCAGGGCACATAGCACATCAGGGCACATAGCACATCAGGGCATGGGGCACATCAGGGCATGGGGCACATAGGGCATATAGCACATCAGGGCATGGGGCACATAGCACATCAGGGCATGGGGCGCACAGCACATCAGGGCATGGGGCGCACAGCACATCAGGGCATGGGGCACATAGCACATCAGGGCATGGGGCGCACAGCACATCAGGGCACACAGCACATCAGGGCACATAGCACATCAGGGCACATGATAGCACATAGCACATCAGGGCATGGGGCACAGGGCACATAGCACATGAGCGCACATCAGGACATGTGGCACATAGCACATCAGGGCGGGGGAAAATAGCACATCAAGGCAGGGCACATAGCACATTGTTTACCAGCCATGCAGAGTAGCGCAGGAAGCGTGTGTAAGAAGTTCTCTCTCATGTCACGGCACTGACGGCAGTCACGCTACTCCCCGGCGGCCCCTCCTCTCTTCTCGTCCATCCCAGATGATGTCACAAGCAAATGGGGATGGATGAGAAGAGAGGAGATGCCGCGGGGAGCAGCGTGACTGCCGTCAGTGCCGTGACATGAGAGAGACCCGGTCATAGAGGAGAGGAGGAATTACACTACTGCCATCTAGTGGCGGTAGATGTAATTGGGGTAACGTCGCCCAAGTAATGGTAACTGCGTTACCATGAGGGGAAGAGTAATCAGTTAGATTACTCGTTACCCTCTAAAGTAACTGCGTTACGTAACTCCGTTTATTCTAACTCGGTTACTTACATCACTGCCTATGCCCTACCTTTCGTTTAAAAAAGTTCCAATCACGCCCTGCACCTGCCACAAAACTGCGCCACAGTCCCCGCTCATTTATATAATTGGGTCTGTACTAGTGATGAAGTAAACATTACTCCGTGTGAATAAGTAAGGAGTACATAAAGTAGTACCCAACTCATTTGCAATAAATGTAAACCTTAAATAAACACACTCATAGGCGTGCACAGCCCATTGCATTAGTATGTGCACCCCAAAGCTCAAACACATATGCGTGTGTGTATATATACTGAAAGTATCAGTAGAGCAATAGATGGTGTTAGTAGGGCAGAGATTGGTGTCAGTAGGGCAGTGGACGGCATCAGTAGTTTTTATTTTTATTATTTATTTTATTAATTCTTTCTACAATTTTTTTTCTTTACTATTTTTTAGAAGCCCCTTTAGGGGCCTTGGTCAAATATCAGGGGTTTAAACAGGCAATCTGCACCGCATGGGGTGATTAGGGTGTGCCCAGGCACACCTGGCACACCCTGTGCGCACGCCTATGAACAAACTGACACTTTTACAGAAGTCCTTTATGAAAATTAAAAAAAAAGTCCCATAATGTAAATCCATTGTCAATTACATTCTCTAATAATGCAGATCTCCATCAATCATGATCAACAATGCCCGCTGTGAATGACAGCTTCCTAGCTGACAGCCAAAGAAGCAGGGTATCCCGGGTGATGTAATTGATCAAATATAGATATGACCATATTTGGTCAATGGTTCCACAGGGATCCCTGGTGATGTCATTGACCATTTATTGTTATGTACAGTATCTCACAAAAGTGAGTACACCCCTCACATATTTTATTATATCTTTTCATGTGACAACACTGAAGAAATTACACTTTGCTACAATGTAAACTAGTGAGTGTACAGCTTGTATAACAGTGTATAACAGTGTAAATTTGCTGTCCCCTCAAAATAACTCAACACACAGCCATTAATGTCTAGACCGCTGTCAACAAAATTGAGTACACCCCTAAGTGAAAATGTCCAAATTGGGCCCAATTAGCCATTTTCCCTCCCTGGTTTCATGTGACTCGTAACCCCAGCTTGTTCAATTAAGCCTGGTAATAAAACATGGAAGCTCATTGGTTTTTATGCAGAAGTGAGACAGATTTTGCGCTTTCCAGCTTTAGTAAATAAAACCCATTGTGTACTTAGAAGTGAGGTATGCCTGTACAGGAACTCACAAATGACGAAGGAGGAAATTGCATCACATAAAAGGGAGGATACACAAAATGAATGCAGTAAACACAGTGATCACAGGGTGGCAACCTAACAATGGACAATTAGTTAAACGAAAACTTTGTTCTATGTTACAATTTGAAGGTAATCAGGCAGGCCCTTGCACTACTTGCTTTGGAGAATTCTTCCAGAAATAAGACCACAAAAGAGGTATAGTGTGCATGGGTGGGGGGTGGCTCCAAATGAGTTTGGGCCACACAAAAATGGCTTATTGCACTCTGCCTAAATTTGAGGAAAACAATAACATTTGGACACATTTGGACACATTTTAGGGGGTGTTTAGGGTAAGGCCAAGAATGTAGCTGACAAAAAACACTGTTAAGTTAATAGGCTAGGTGTGTATGGGCCCAGGATAGCATGCTGGGGAGGTTAGTGAAGGAAAATATGCATGTAGGCCAAAAAAGGAGCAGGAAAAGCTTGCAGCATGCATGAGGACAAAGTGGACATTCACAGCATATTACAATAATGCTAATTATGGAATCAAGAAATTAATACAATACATTAGCAAACATTAATACATAGAATGTGATGTTGAAGGAAAAAACGTACCCGAATATAGTCCTTCTGCAGCACTTGAATTATTGCTGAACAGATCTCTGGGATAATGAGTTGCAGAGCCTGGGGGGAGATCCCAGTAGTAAATATGAGGTCCTGGAGACTTCTCCCCGTCGCCAAAACCCTTTGCTCGGGAGTAATGGCAAGCCTCATGCATGTGTCCTACTTCTTAATATAGGGGGTAAACAATGCCAAGAGTTGGTGAAAGCAGGGGTCCGTCATCTGGAGATAATTCTTAAAATCACCAGGATTATTCTCCTGGAGCTCCTGCAGTAAAGGCATATGACATAATTGGTCACGATTAAGCAACCAATTTTTGTTCCTAGAACTCCTCCTCCTGTTCCTGGACTTGGGTCAAAGCAATAACTCCAAGCGCAATGATAGCACGTTCTCTCCTCCAATTCCTCAACATGGCTGATTGACGAACGGCTGTTCAGAAACGAACTGAAAAGCAAAAACTGAAAAGCAAAAACTGAAAATCGCGAATCAACACTCACCAAACTTCTACTAACACAAAATTATCAGAAGGAGCCCATAGGGTGGCGCATGACAATTGAAATTCCTCTTTATCGTCTCGTAGTACGTCTAGTATGTCACTAAATTCGTGTTTGTTCGGACAAAAGTCTGACGCTTTGTCTGCGGAAAGTCCAATCGTGTGTACGAGGCTTAAGCATAATAAGGATGACCAGTAATTTCTCAAGCAAATGTCGCTAAGTATGAGGGGGGAGGGGGTTGACCACAATTTTAAGGAGAACATGGTTTCTTTAGAAATAAACAATTTTCTTTAAAAAAATTCCAACTGACATAGACTAATGTTGACATCAGCCAAATGTACTACAGTTTGCAAAGTTTAGAAAGTAATGCCACTGTGTTTTATCTGGATAAACCATTAAGGGTCTAAATATGTGTAAATATTAGTACAAAGCCAAGCATTACAAGCTCAGAAGTGAGTGACTGATCCTCAATTAAATTCTACTAGTCTATGTGCCACAGGATATAGTTTGTATTTTTTAGTCAGTCAAGGATTGATAATATTTTGGGCTTACCTAATGACCTCAAAAAATTCCAGAATTTCCAGTTTAGAAGTGAATAACTGACCCCCAATTAAATTATACCATTCTTACTGTGCCACGGAATTAATTTTTTAAATGTTAGTAAAATATTGAGATTACTTTAGTCCTTTTCTGGTTATTTATCAAAGATGGCCGCCCCCATAAAACATAGATTTTAAACTTGTAATCAGTTATTTTAATTTTTTGGAGAGTTTTTGCCCCAGGCTGCTTGTTGTCTAACCAATGACTACATAGAAAACCTGAAACTGAAATGATTTAAGGGGATTAAAAAGTGGTTCATCCTCTGACAATTCTCCAGAATTTTTTTCCTTGCGATTCTTTTCTGAGGTACGGTAAATACCTTTCAATTGCAGTATTAACAGAATGCTCCTGAAGGGTGCTGCTTGAATCTTTGACAAATGATCCCACCACTGTAGCTAGGTTTGAAAAATGGTCAGTGAGTTCCAACATCTACCCTGGCTTTTGCTGACAGATACGCATTTGCCGATGCCTGATGTTGTGCAGATTCTTCACAATCCCTGACATATGCAGGCTCGTACTGGGCGGCTGGAGAACAGAAACATCCTCATGTAGGCCACAACTTTGTGTCCCATAAAAGTAAAAGAATAGTACCTATTAAGTGCTGTCATTTCTACCTGTCATGTCTGCTTCTCTATACCAAGCATCTCACCCCCTGTGCCCACATTCCTTGTCATTCCTGTTAATTCTCTTTGTGCACAACAATTTCAGAAAGTCACTAATCTAATAGATGGATGCTGCCTGGCTGTGACCCACCCTCCCGCTTTTGCCTTTCTTGCACATACTGTATATGTACATTTGTACAAAAAAGGGGGGGTTTAGCCTGGTAAAGGACAGGCTCAGGGGTTACTTAGGGCAACAAATAATTTGACCATGAGCCAATTGGGTTAAATTGATTGGCTAATATTTATTAAGTAACAAATGTAATATATTATACACTGTACCGAAGAGCTCTTCGGTACAGTGTATAATATATTAAATTTGTTACTTAATAAATATTAGCCAATCAATTCAACCCAATTGGCTCATGGTCAAATTATTTGTTGCCCTAAGTAACCCCTGAGCCTGTCCTTAACCAGGCTAAACCCCCCCCCCCTTTTTTTGTGCATATAATATGGTTACAGCAACAACACTTCACTAGGTGCATTGACCAGAACCAGGTTTTCATACCGAATTCCTGTGAATTAGTGGTAACGCTTGCTTTCCCTTCCACACCAACCCCCTTTTCCCCTCTTCCCCTTCTTTTATCTTCATATGTACATTTGTATCTTTCCAACCAGTAATGAATAGACTTTGACTGTAAGTACTGAATGGCAAACTGGTGGAGCAAAACAGCTCTTGGGTACTACAGAAAATTAAAGCTATTTTCTTTGAATTAGACAAACACAGGGCACAGGGCTAAAGCAGACTTTATGCCCTCTGAAATATGGAACACGTTAAAACATTCTTTGAATTGTGCAAATATTGGGCACAGGGGCAAAGTAGGCTTTATGACCTTGGGAAGGCACACTAATAGTGTCTCATAATGAGTACATAGGTTGTGATTTCAGAAAGTATATTTTAGTAGTTATACTAGACAAAGGATGTTTAAGGCAGTGTTTCTCAACTCCAGTCCTCAAGGCGCCCCAACAGGTCATGTTTTCAGGTTTTCCATTGTTTTGCACAGGTTATTTGATCAATTTAACTGCTTTAGTAATTCCCACAGCTGTTTCATCTGAGAGAAATCCTGAAAACATGACCTGTTGGGGCGCCTTGAGGACTGGAGTTGAGAAACACTGGTCTAAGGCATGTATAAGGCATAGATGTATAAGGCATACCGGAACGTGTGGAAAATGACTCTGCACTTTACAGAGGGAAAGGCCTATCTGACCAACAAATTATAGATTCTGTATATATGAAAAACACATTTTGGTTCGTGTAAGGCATAACAAAGTAAAACATTGCACAGATGCAGTGCTTGAACAAGGCATGTTTGCACATAAGATAACATTTTCTAAAGTTGTTGAACATAAAGTAGACTTATTACATTTAGAATGGGTCACGCTCTGTGGTTTCCTCTAACCAAGCTTGTTAACTAACCTGGTCACTGACAGGCACACCTGGCATTGCAGATTATGCAGTTAGCAATAGAATGTTTTTACAGCATAGACATGCACAGGGGGTGTGCCAGGTGCATCTGGGCACACCCTAATCCAGGGGGGTGCTTGGATTCATCTCCACGACCAGCTCTGTCACCAGGCTAGCAAGGTCTGCCTTTGGCTTTCTACCCTGGCTACAGTTTTTCTCTAGTGCCCTGCACACAGCACGCTAGAGGTTGCAGCTGGTGGGGGGCTCTCAGCTGTGCAGTATCTCCCCAGGCGGAGGAAGTGGTGGACAGGGGTGTGGCCAAACTCTCCCTTATGCACACTCACATGTGGCTGATCAAGCAGCTGAAACTGGGAAAAAGGCAGAGCAGAGATAGCAGCCTGAGAGTCCTCTACTTCAAGCCATGTGGTAAGTAGCTCATGGGGAGGGGTTTACTGTTATCAGGAGTTCCCTTCATGCTCCATCTGTGCTGTTTCAACCCTTACACTGCACACAAAGGACTGGAAAAGTGCTCCCAGTCCTCCCACTACATACTGCCCACTGGCTGTCCTCACCTCCCACTGTTCACTGACTGGCTGTCCTCACCGCACACTGCTCCCTGACTGGCTGTCCTCACCGCACACTGCTCCCTGACTGGCTGTCCTCACTGCATACTGCTCACTGAATGGCTGCCTACATTGCACACTGCTCACTGACTGGCTGTCCTCACTACACACTGCTCACTGACTGGCTGTCCGCGCTGCATACTGCTCACTGACTGGCTGCCTACACCGCACACTGCTCAGTGACAGGCTGTCCTCACCACACACACACAGACATTTGGGTTTGTTTAATAACCCCCCCTCCCGTCGGTCGGTTGGGTGGGACTGGTGCACTTACCCTATCTATGTAGCGCTTTACTGGAAGCTTCCCTTGCTCAGCAGCGGCAAAATCTTTCCCCTCCTCTGCACGGGCATCGGCAGCTTCCGTTTCCTCCCTCCTCCTCGGCAGCCAATTGGGAGTCTTCTCTTTTCGTCCAATCAGGAAACGGGTCTCAGACCTGCTTCTGATTGAGGATCAGTGTTACAACAGCGAATATTCATTCGCTGTTGTAACACCTGTGTGGGCTCATGGCGCAATGCTCTGCGCTCCGAGACCATCCTATTTTGAAGCCTATTAGAACCTATGGCACTAATCAGGTGCTTCAAAAAAACACCCCCGCCTCTGTAATTCAGGCGCCCAGCATCCTGGAAGGGGCCGGATGCATGAATAGGGGATGGCGGCCGTGGATAAATTCATGCTATGCATGAATCTATCCTTTATTCATATAGGGGGTGGCGTGGATAGAGGCGGTGGCGCCCAGGCGCCTTTAATGGATGGACCGCCACTGTAACTAGTGGCCAACCTATGGCTCTTTGGCACTTATTGTGCATCCCTCAGGCAACCTGCAGACAGTATCCTGTGTTTCTTTACGTTGGTGTTTGCTCAAACTACTGAAGGAACATATTCTTTTTTGTGCTGTGCATCTATTTTTAAGTTTTTGTTTTTTTACTGCTGCTTTTGTAGATGATCTCTGGCAGATCCATATGTATATTTTATATAAACTGTCTTCTGAAGCATATCCCAGTGCCCAACAGGTCCTGTAGCATGTTTGCAGTTTTTTACCATCTTGGCCAGCTCCCATGGCATGTCTTTAGTCTTTGACAGCTTCCACTAGCACTGCATTTATATAATATTATCTGTGGTCTTTTCGTGATTTTAAACAGGATTTGAGGCTCTCGATGTAAAAAAATTTGGCCACCACAGATCTAATGTAGATGGGCACTTTAATCTTTGCAGCATTCAAATACATTTAAGGGAACTGCCCACTTTTTGCATGTTGGAAGGTGAAATCGACTTTTGATTTAAATGATTTTGTGTATGGCAATGTTTAAAGTGTCTCACATCTACTATTAATGAAAAAATTTGTTCTGAAAAAAAATAAAAGGCAAAGGGTGTAATTGTGTATATAAGTACACAGACCCACTTACACATAACAGAAGCCATACAACCATTGAGATTAAAATGTAGATTGCCTTAGGGCTGGTCACTTGTGTTACTTGGGAGTTTTCACATTCCCTGTGATCACAACACATGCTGAGCTGCCATGCCCACATTCAGGGGTAGCTCCAGGCAAATGTGGTTTTGCTCCTGAGACAAAATTGGCTTAAATAATTACTACTAATGTAACAAAACGTAACACAAATTGTGTAATCTTCCTTTTCTTAAAGGAAAACTCCAAAATACAACCAAGCACAGGAATCTTGCCAAAAGAGTCACCAATAGATGTACGAAACCATAAAGTAGGTTAGTACCAACCATCTGAACCAACCTACTGAAACGGCTTTTTGAATTTAAATCTTTTTTTGTGAGATGAAGCAGCAATAATTCAAAGAATTCGACATTGTTTGGAAAGAGACCATATAATAATATTCTGACATTAATCAGATTATGGAGGATACCTGAATCTGTCCTGATATTAGCCTATTATAATCCATTGTACAGTAGAACTCAGACTGGCAGAGGGAATGGCAGTGCTCTGGGCTAATCAGGAGTACAGCATGAACATGTACTAAAACAGAACAGGCTGGCACTAGGCAAGATGGGACCCGATCAATCTTCATGACCCCATAACAGGTTGAGGAAGAGGGGTGTATTGCTAAAATGCAGTGGAGAAAAGTCATGTCGCCAACTTGGTTGTGCTGTCTGTCAATACTGTGTAAATGTCAGAAATACAAATCCCTTGGCAAGTAAACCAACTCCTATATCGGTATGTCAGCTGTTTATTTAGTAGTTTGCCTGGAGTTAAAATGGACCTTCTAATTGTAGTGATGTGGACTACGGTTATAATCTTGTGCATTTCCCCATCATTCTTCACCTATAGACATATTCCTCTAGTGCTGGGCGCCAGTGGCTGTCATCATATCTGTGAGCCTGACCAAAAGGATTGTGGGACTAGTAGTCTATCAAACCGGTGATTCCAATGTGTGACATTACATCTGGACTACACAACCCAGGGAGGGATCCTTGCTACAACCCGAGGAGACTCCTGGGAGGAAATATAAAAGAGTCAGGAGATTCGCACCGCACTCGCTTCTTCCTGGACTTGTCGTGTGCGCATCTCCATGTGCGGGCAGTGAGGCTGTGGCCTACCACGCGGTGATCGAGTGATTCCAGCCCGACCCTGCTTGCTGTTCATCAGACATCTACGCGGCACTCACCCAGCAGATCTACACTACGGTCGTCTGCATCCAGCAGCGTGGGTCATCGCTGATCGCTTCGCTGTAGGACGTCTCTTCCTGTGTTGCTGTCTGCAAGGCGTTAGCCGCTCTGGTACTTGGTGAGAGGGCAATTGCCCATCTTTTGCAATCCTTCCCTGCTACTTTATCTGAACACTGTGTACAGACATCTTTATCTTTGGAACACTTTACTGCAATTCTGTTTGGAACACTGTACATAGACACCTTTACCTAAAACCAATTTGGCTTACTATCACCGTACTGTGCCTTATTGAATACAATCTAATAAACTCCAACTGCCTGTAAAGACTATCAGGCCTGCATCTGTGACATTGCTATTATTACCATTTAAAGGGCCCTATTCTATCCCTATTCTTTCTCATCTCTCATTAGGATATATAGGTTGAATAGGCCAGCCTGGGGTTCCCCTTTAGTTGTGTGACTGCTTGTCCTAGATAGCCTTTACTGGCCTTACAGGTTATGCTTCAGGTGGTACTTCATTGTACATATATGTCAATTACAGTACCTGTCGCCGATTTTGTATATCCAGCGCGATGGGATCGTGCTGGAAATTGTTGCTGCGAGGCTGTGCTTATCGCGCTCACCACCCCCACGAGATGCAGCGCATCCATAGGAATCTATTGAGGGAAGCGAGTGGGAGGAGCGACAGAGCTCAGCGCTGGCTCCCACGACGGGGGTCACGGGGGACCAATGTCGCCGCTGCCGAGCTGCGATATTATACAATATCGCGGTCAGGTACTGTATGCTTTTGTGCTGTTGAACTGTTTCTAAGCTGTCTTTTGGGGAAATAATTTTTCGAGTCTGGGCTGTTATCCAGAACTCGGTTGACCAATTACCCCTTTGTGTATCAATACCAAATTACTTACTTCAGTAAAAGCTTAGATAATATAAACATATTTGACTTGTGTGACTTGTCATTTAAAAGGTATTGTGAAAGATGTCTGAACCCAGAATGTCAGGTGGGTTTGAATGTTCACAGGGTCATGGCGATGCAGAAGAACAGGTGAATCCAAACAGTCCCCAAGGGGGCCACATCATTTTGAATTTTAGCAGATGCCTGTGAGAAATAATGTATTAAAAAAAAGAAGGAATATTAACTTTGGCCATGGGCTTCCAGGAGACATACTGTAGGAAACATCACCACACCCAACTGCTGTCTGCCAGAAAAACTGGGTGTGCCAGCTCATTGCAGGAACTAACATGGACTCATAACAGCCTCCAGCCACCCAGACCATTGCAGGCCCAAAGCTTCCAGGAGACATGGGAGACCTCACCACACCTAACTGCTGCATCCCAGGAAAGCTTGGTGCTCCAACTCATTGTAGGAATTGACATGGACTCATAATGGCCTCCATCCATCCAGACCATTGCAGGCCCTTCTCAGACAGACACTCACTGCAAGCCCTGCTAGGCACTCATGGCAGCCTCCAGGTATCCACCAAAGTACCAACCATTTTTAGATGAAAAGGGACATGGCACGTGTGTGCACTGGAGAACCAGGCTAGGACATTTTGCCTTTGCAACGCCAGGCAAAGCTGAAAAGTGAAGAACTTGACAGCAGGAAAGAGTATAAGCATTTAACCATACAGGCTTCACATAGAAGCAAGGGGAGGGGGGATTTAAAAACCAACTTCACTAAAAATGAAGTTGCCCTTTAACCCTGTAAAAAAATTGTTATCACAGCCCAGGCGTTCTCATAGATCACAGGAGGGACAGCTTGGTACAGCCTTGTTCAGCGTAGCCACAACATGCAGGTGTAAAATATCCATAAACATTCATTTAGAAAATGAACTGTGTAATATATTTACACAGAGAACTGTGTTTTCTTTAGCCTGTTCCATAGGTACTGTATACCTGCCCAGTAAGATTAGTGTCAAAAATGTCATAGGTGTTATAGTGTTATAGAGTAAAGCTGGCCTCGGGGCTCTTTCACACGGGAGTATTCTTGCATGTCAGACACGTTCCACTCTGGAATGTTCTGAATGGATTCAGCATGTAACAGAAACACAATGATTGATCCATTCTGAGCTGTAAGTTTTTCCATTCACAGAGGTTTATATGAAAAACAGCCAGACATTAATAAAGCAACATGCATCATCCATACAAGTCCTAATCTATAACATCCAGCGTATTTCCCTACAGTTCATCGACCTCTGTCTGTGCTGGTGAACACAGAGCCAATGACTGTATATAAATGTATAACAATGAAAACTTTGGCTTTTTGACTTTTCATATTAGTATAAAACAAAAATGATGGCAGCATTTAAGTGGGTGACGGATATCTCACCTAAGACCACACAAACAGAAAAAAGCTGGAAAACTGCAAGAAGAGGGGGCTCAAAGGGTGGCCATAAATGAACCATGTCTTCCAATCTGGTTAGGTTTCTGCTTTGTGTGACCTCCAGGGTGGATAATAATGAGCTATCTGAGGTGGTCATTAATGGATAAGAGGATAGGCAGGTGCAGTCTGTGTTCCCCACTGTAGGTGGCGCTTGAACAAAGCGGCAATGCAGGAGGGGAAGGAAGTTGTGAGGAATCTGATTAATCTCTGATTTCCTGCGGTCACCAGGAGAACAGCCATCCAACTGGACGCTGGTACCCCTCGTGAGCTACGTGACCATCTTGGGTGAGGGCAGAGTTTATTTAACCACTTGCCGACCGGCCACAGTACACATATTACGGAAGGTCAGCTCTATTGCATGAAACGACGTACCTGTACATCATTTCATGCAATAGACAGTGAGGAACGCGCACCCGCAATATCACAGTCCCGCTAAAAATCGCTGATGGCCGCCATTACTAGTAAAAAGAATAAAATAAATAAATAAATGGCATAAAAATATCCCATAGTTTGTAAAAGCGATAATCAATATAAGCTTATTGGGATTTTTTTTACCAAAAATATGTAGCAGAATACATATTGGCCTAAATTGATGAAGAAATTAGATTTTTTTAATTTATTGGATATGTTTTATAGCAGAAATTTATAAATATTGTTTTTTTTTCAAAATTGTCAGCCTTTTTTTGTTTAAAGCGCAAAAAATAAAAACTGCAGTGGGGATCAATTACCACCAAAAAAAGCTCTATTTGTGGGAAAAAAGGACATCAATTATATTTGGGTTCAGCATCACACGACCGCGCAATTGTTAGTTTAAGTAACGCAGTGCTGTATCGCTAACAATGGCCTGGTCATTAAGGGGGTAAAACCTTCCGGGACTGAAGTGGTTAAGGCCCTGACCCCCTGATTTGGCATGCATTATGTGGTGTAGAGACAGGTTCCTCATCTGTCAGAGACAGTGCATAGCGGCAGGTAGGGGTTCAAGAGGGGTAGGGTAAGTGCAGGGACTACGCCACCTCCATTCAGGAAGCCTCCCATTTGCGTGTGGACCGACCATGCCAAATTCCCGCTCCTCGTTGTAGAAGCTGTTGGCATCATTCCAAGGTAGCGTTCCTCTGCTACTGTTTCATAAGTGGCTCTGGTCGGCAGTGCCTACCCATGGGGCCTAATTGTGAATTGTTGGGACTTTCTTAGTACACTGAATTCATTCAACTCAGCCTCCGTGTGATCTCTGTTCTGCTCACATATTGAACACATTCTTCACTCTTTATGGAGGAAAGAGTTTGGCACCAGTTAGCCTGCAGTTTCCTGCTTGTGTATTCTGACCTCCTTTCTGCAGTGCTTTCTCTACCCCGATTCCTTTCACAAGTGTGGCTTGGCTGTGCTCACCTATGGGCATCGACTGCTATTCTGTGGGTTTTTATTTCCTTCCCTTCCATCAATTCCTGGTCCGCCTCCTAGTTTACGTACCTATATAAGACATGCTCAGTGTAGCCCACATTGTCTGAGCAACTTCACAGTTCTTTGAGCGCTTTGTTACTTGTGTATAGCCCTCCTAACCCTCTTGTATTGAATTGTATTATTGCTGTATTGTATTGGTGGCTCGTCCATATGGGGCGCAGGGGCACCGCCTCCCCTAATCCATGCGCCCAGCCTCTAATCTACATGCAGGGCACCGAACGCATGGATTCCAAATTTTTTTTTTTTTTTTAGAAGCACATGATTAGAGGGTGGCTGGCTGGCTGGCTGGGAGGGAGGGCTGCGCCCCCCAGGAAAATTGAGCACCAGCCACCACTGCTGTATTGTCTCCCCTTGTATTGTAAAGTGACGCGCAAACTGTTGGAGCTTTATGTAGCAAGGTCTCCGACCTCCTTCAGTCTAGTGAGAACCTCCAGGGCCAGAGATAGCTGACATCCTTCTGTATGTGGTGGGTTGTGAGGCATAGTGGGTGCATGGTGGATAAAGTTATTGGGCGCCAGACACTTCTTGAATGCAAAAGAGATGTTTATTTCTCTTATAAACTTTTTTGGGGAAAAAGGGTTAGGGCCAGGACACCCTTGAGTAGTTGCAAGTTCAATTAGCAGACTCCGAGACTTCAAAAGGAGAACAGCCGTGCAGGGAAAGGCCTCCAGCAAGAAGCCACATCTGCACGTGCAGGAATGCTGTCTCCTATGGCCACAGTCTTTAGAAGTTCCTAACACAAAGCGTAACAGTTCTTTCACTATCACTACAACTTCTCCTTGTAGTTCTTCAGCCCACTGAGCTCCCGGTCTCTCACTAGACCCTCTGATTCACTGCCACTGAATCCCTTAAACGCCTCCTCCAATCTTCACAGTGGTATCTTCCTCAAGTGACACCCCCGCTTCTCTGCTGGGTCCCTCGCTTGGCACCCCTGATACTTCTCAAGCATCACCCCACTAGCCTGTTCGGTCCCTAGCTTGGCACACAAGGCTGCTCTGCAAGCGTCACCTCCACTGGCTGGGTCCCTGATTTGTTTCCAGATTCTCTGTTCAGTGAGAATACTGCTCCGGTACTTGCTTCTGTTACTCACTGTGGTCCCTGGTAATAAGGTGGTAGGTCCCTTAGTGGCGACAACTTCCCTTCTACCTACGACTACTTACAGGTTCTCTGGCCGGCAGAACCGTCGCTTCTGGTTGGACTGGAAGCCGCAATCCCAACCCTGCACTGCTCTCTTGCTACTGGATAGTAGACATGTGCACTGCCAAAAAATTCGTTAGTTTTCGTTTTCGTTTCATTCGTTTTTTTTTTTTCGTTTTTCGGGTCATTCGTTATGATCGCAATTCGTAAATTCGTAAATTTGTACATTCGTAAATTTGTACATTCGTAAATTTATACATTCGTAAATTCGTACATTCGTAAATTTATACATTCGTAACTTTATACATTCGTAATTTCGGAAATTTGGAAATTCGATATTTTCGAAAACCCGAAAATTTGAAAATCTGAAAAAATAACTATTAAATTATAGTTGTAATTTCCTTTCAAATTTGGCTGTTAGCGAACGTAACGAATACAAATTTATCTGAAGTTACGCATAACCTGAAATAACAAATGCCGCATCTAAACAAATGGAACGGAACAAATTAATAATAATAATAATAAAACGTTTTTATTATTATTATTGTTATTTATTATTATTATTAATTCATTACGTTCCATTCGTTTAGATACGGCATTCATTATGTCGGAAAACAATTCGTAACTTCGTTAAGTTCACTAACAGCCAAATTTGAAAGGAAATTACAATACCTATAATTGAATAGTTAGTAATAGTTAAGTTTATTAGTTAATTATTATTTCAGATTTCCGAATTTACTAATTTACGATTGTACGAATGTACAAATTTACGAATGTACGAATATTCGGAAATTCGTAAATTCAAATTTACGAATTTCCGGATAGTTGTACATTCGTAAATTCGTGCATTGGTAAATTCGTATATTCGTAAATTCGTACATTCGTAAATTTGAATTTACGAATATTCGTTAAAATTCGTTAAATGAGTTTTCGTTAATTCGGATATTTCCGAATTAACGAATTTGTCGAAATTAGTTAAAAAACGAATTCGGAACGAAACGAATTGCACATGTCTACTGGATAGACCCTCGGAGAGCCTAGCAGCCAGATGTTCCCGGGATAGACCCAATCTCTGGCCTAGCAGCCCGGGGCAACACAACACATGTCCACCCAGACAGCCAACCAGGTGGCACAGAACATAGATCACCTGACTTCCCCCAAATATATACATATATATATAGGCTCTCCCAGAAGGCCAAGGGATTTAAGAAAACCCCTACCCATTGGCTGAGATACCCCATATACCCATAACCTGACCATGAGTTGCCCTTCTCATATCTAGTACCATCAAGTGCCCGGTCACCTAGTGGTAGAAGAGAAAAGTGCAACGAGGCCAAACTTAGGGAGGAATCAATAGATCTCTAACAATCAACCAGGATAACTACTCCTGGCAAGAACAATTTGTGAGGAGCATCCCTGCTTAAACTCCAGGGTGCTACATATATAAATCCTTTATTATAATAATATCCTGTGTCTGACTACCCGTGTACCAACCCCAGCTTCGTTCACTGTCTGTGCTTGTTTGCTGTCTGTCCAGACCTTTGCTTGGCTCCTGGATTTCCTGTTGTCTCCTACTGTTTGTACTCTGCACATTCGAGTGCTCTCTGCATCCTCAGCTGAGAGTACCTGGGAGCCACAACCTGGTTTCAGCTTGCTCCAAGTCCCTCCTCATAATCAGGGGCCAAGGGTGAAGAAGCAGGCTGGGGCTTAGACTCAATTTATCCAGGAATATTGAATACTGAAGCAAAAGTGGAGGTGTAATCCAGATCAAGGAATCAGGTAAGGTCAGCAGTTAAATAAACTGAGCCATCTTAAAGGTTGGCATGACCTTTAGCTCCAATACTTACCATATACTGTACTATACAATCTTATTATACCATCAACTTTGGATCTATCAGCAATTAGGCCCCTTTCACACTGGGGCGGGAAGGTGCGCTGTGTGTATAGCGGCGCTATTTTTAGCGCCGCTACACCTTCGTTTTTACCGCGGTATGCGGCCGCTAGCGGGGTGAATTTAACCCCCGCTAGCGGCCGAAAAAGGGTTAATACCGCCCGCAATGCGCCTCTGCAGAGGCGCATTGCGGGCGGCATTACCGCGGTTTCCCATTGCTTTCAATGGGCAGCAGCGGTAAAGGAGCGGTGAACACACCGCTCCTTCACCGCTGTAAAGATGCGGCTAGCAGGACTTTTGGAGCGGTCCTGCTAGCGCACCGCTTCAGTGTGAAAGCCTTTGGGCTTTCACACTGAAGACTGCAGGGCACGATTTTTTCAGGCGGTATAGCAGCGCTATTATTAGCGCTAAACCGCCTGAAAAACGTGTCAGTGTGAAAGGGGCCTTAAAGACTTGCATGAATTGCTACAAATTGAATAGATTGTTTGTTTAGGTTTGTCCTCATAATACATCGTTTGGTAACTTTAAAGGAGATTGAAGAGATTGTACAATAGCATTGCAAGTTTATGGTCAATTTAAAGCATATCTATGGTCAAGATGTAAAATCATATATTTACTTCTATGGGTATTTCGGTTATTTCTAGCCAACTCCTATTAATCTGATCTTGAAGTTTGTAAACTTACTTTGTGAAGATCCCCACACATTTAGGTCCTTGAATTCTATGACACATTCGCTATGTCCTGTGAGTAGGCACTGCTGTGTCACAAACTTCAAAGAGCCTGCCTTCTGAACTACGGAGGTGCAGATAGGAGGAGTTTCAGAAGGCGGAGTCAGTACAGGAATCACTGCTTGCAGACAGAAAAGTACCAGCTCCCATGGTGAGATTTTGGGGTTCTGTCTGGCTTCATGGTTCATGTGATGATGCATGTTTTTATTGTATGTAGCGGGGTCCTCAAATTGATGGGATACACCTGGGCAATAGTGTGACCCAGGTGTATAATTGTGTTAGGATTCAGACCCCTTTTTGTTTCGTGGAGGATTGGAGGATGTAATATTCTCCTTTGCCTGTGGGTGGCGAGGTACCCACAGGCTTCAGGTAGAATCATCCCCTGCAGTGCTCCCTGTTTGGTCTCTTCCCGGAGATGGTATGGCTGGGGCGGGGAACCCGCCGGGCCGTTGAAGGGAGGAGATAAAAGGGGGAGACGCCCTGACCACGAGGTCTTGCGGAGAAGGAGGTCCTCGGAGGAGGAGGGTTGCGGTCCGCACCCAGGGCCCTTAGGCCTGGGTGCGGGAGATCCAGGAGTCTGGTCCAGGCGCCCATGGCCTGGTCCGGAGTCATGTTGGCGTCCATCCCAGGCACCTTTAGCCTGGGGTGAGGTACTATCGAGGAGGCCTGGGGCCCAGTACCTTCGACTGGGTCCCGCTAGGGTGGACTGTCCGAGGGTCCCTGAGCGGAGGGACTCGTACCTGAGGTGAGGAGGCCGGGGAGGTTACCCACTGGAGACCCGGAGCAGCACCAACCCGGTGACAGTGGGCCTCTGGGAACTCTCTTGGGAGGACACATCTCCCTGATAGGGGCCACAGCGTATCGAAGAGGGCTCCATTGCTGTTCATAGGGGTTGCTGGAAGAGACCCCATCCTTCCTGTTCTGTAACAGCCGGATTGGCTTAGGCGCCGCTGGTCATAGTATAGTGGCATAGAACTGAAACCTTAGGAAGTGCCTTGATCTGCTCATCCCACCGTTGGCAAGGTTATAGGTCCCAACCAGTTTGTTGCAAAAGAACTGTTTATTGTGCTTTGCGTATTGGAGTGTCAAATAAACAAGTGTTGGACCTTTCTTCGGTGTGTGAACTCCAGTTACTGGAAGCAAAGGGGAGGCTGGTGAGCTTGCAATTACAGACTCAGTGCATTCACAGAACACACCGGCCCGAGGAAACATCAGGAAGTGGCCTTCACCTCCCTACTACAATGGGGAGGACATGGGCCGTGGCGCATCTCACTCTCACAACCCAGGAACCCCTAGACATGAGTTGGTGTGCAAAACCGAGGAAAGAAGGAGAGAGGGTGAGGCCGCTACATGTAAAATATAATTTCATATATCCACATTTTTCATTTTTCATTTACATTAATCCTGTCCTTTTTTTGTTTATAGCTACGTGACAAAACTCATATTTATCTACTGAAAAATATTGCTTGTATTTAGCTCCTGAAGAAGCGGATTCTACGGAATCATAAAACGCAAAACATGTTGAGCCCTGTATACTATGCAACTGTAGATGTATGACATTCCATTGGCAACACTTGCAGGTAGTGCCCGGTTAGGGCCAGGTGGTGATACCAGATATATGCCAGAAAGTAAAAGGAAAGAAAAGGCACATAGTGTAATACTGTATTAAAAGAGTATTTAATGTAGGTAGGTGTCAGGGTCACCTGGGGCCAGGTGACAGATGCACACCGTAGGGGGACAGGAGTGCACCGCGAGGTAGTGAACCCTATGGCTGGCTTCTGCGGATAGGAAACTGGGTGGTTGTGGAAAGCGGGACCAGAGGAGCACAACCAGGATCCAAACGGAAGCTAGAGCCAAGATTCCCCAGGGCGCGGAGTCTAAGACCCAGCTGGTCTTCTCCAGGGCCTCTAGTGGTGAGGATGTTAGCTGCAGGCTGGGACCAGGTCGCGGCCCCTGGAGTTTCCTAGCTCACGCCCCGTAGGATAAGGGGAAAAGAGGGGAAGCAGCAGCACACGATAAGAGAGAACCGAATAACAAGCTGAAGGTCAGGGGCCACAAGCAGACAAGGATAACGAAGAACGAGCCGAAGGTCAAGGGTCACGAGCAGACAGGGATAGTCGGGGACAAGCCAATAACGTAACAGAGAGACAGACGTAGCACACGGCAGGCAGGAACCCAAACACACAATGCCTAACAAACACGTTAATCAGCAAAGCAGGCTTGCAGTGCACAGGTTAATATAGTGTTCAGTGATAGGGCCTGGGGTGGAGTCAGGCTGGGAGGAGATTATAAAGGAAGCCAGGTGAAAGGGCTCAGGCCTCTAAGATGAACACATGGGAAGGAAGGTAAGCTGACAGACAAACACTACTGCATATCCATGACAGTAGGAACACTTACATTTAGAAGAATGTAACAGCGCTTTATAAAACGATCAAATGGCAACAGTAGGGTCACCCGACGCGTTTCGCCAGACGATGCATTTGGATGCGAAACGCGTCGGACGACCCTACTGTTGCCATTTGATCATTTGATAAAGCGCTGTTACATTCTTCTAAATGTAAGTGTTCCTACCTACATTAAATACCCTTTTTATACAGTATTACACTATGTGCCTTTTCTTTCCTTTTACTTTCTGGCATATATCTGGTATCACCACCTGGCCCTAACCGGGCACTACCTGCAAGTGTCATCACCATCTGGATACAAGAGACACTTCTCCCTACCTTCTGTATTTTATTGAAGTTTGAGGTTCCTGTTTGAATTGCAGCTGGAGATTCGCTGTTCACAGCGGCTTACCCATGTCTGGTTGACCCTCTGAATGTATGTTTTTGGGGTCCACTCTCTCTGGTAAGCCTTTTCTACTATCGATTGGTGGTGGTCACTTTAAGTGCACTCGCTTCACGTCAAGTTCATTTAGGAGCACCATTATTTTGATTCTCACCAGCATCTATCAATTTTGTTTTTATTAATGAACTCAGTATTTTCTGGTGACTTTTACGTTACACAACTCATATCACTGAGGACTATTTGAATATTTTCATTTATTCATTTATCACTTCTTGAATGTTACGTTGTTTATTTTGACTGTTTATCACTGTTGCATACTGCACTTCATTTCAGTGAAGTTCTCATTTAGTTTAGCGCTACACTTTTTTGTCTTGTTCGTATTCCACCATTTTTCAATTGGTTGTGTGAGCTGCTATACAATCAGGCAGCGCAGAATTTTTTGTTTTTGTTTTCACACTTGCATTTCATGCAAATTTAATGCAGGGAAACCTGCAGTGAAACTCTGTGAAGTCTAATTATTCTCCTGTGCAATGAGGCTCTTCCCTCACTGAAAGGGTTAACCATGTGTTTAGATCTAGGGGGGGAGGAAAAGCACTTTTACTTCTCTGATCCTTGGCTCCCTCAGAAAATGGGGCTCCCCCATGCTTCAGCAGTGGACTGTCCCTTTGTAGCTTCACGTCTAATGCAGAGCTATGGACCCGGTGTCAATCTGATGCAGTCAGGTCCTTGGACCACTGGAGCATGTGGGAGAAGATGCTGCAGGGAACAGTCTAGCAGTGCAGAGGGCCAGGTAGGTATATCTACTTTTTCATTTTCCCCAGACCTAAATGAGCAGTTGACCCTTGCAATGAGGGTGTAGCCCCACTGCAAGGGAGACTTTTTACGTCTCCAGGAGTCCAGCTTTAGGCTCATAAACAATGCGAGAAAAAAAAAAAAAAAACACTTGATACCCCTATCTATGCTAAACAGCATGACAATTTTCCACCCGTCTCAGTATTTTTTAAATTACTTTAGTCAAACTGGGTTCTGCCATCAGTGCCACCCATTCAGTAGGAATCTGCTAAAATTCAAGAAATTTATGCTTTAAGATTTTTTTTTTTTTTTTTTTTTTACATTTTGGTATCTTTCTCTACAGAAATGAGATTGAAAAGGAGCACTGCTCTGAGTAAACAAATTGCTCCATTTTGTAGCTTTGCTTAACTTGGTCTTTTTTCAATACTGGTAAACTACACTGTTTTTTTTTTTTTTTTCCTATAAAACCCCACAGCATGCACTCTTGTACCTCAGAAATCTGATATATAGCATTATGTATGTTTGATAGCTATCAACAATAACAATATTGTGGGTTTTTTCCTTAAAAAAAAATACATTTTAGATGTCCATAGCGTAGTTACCAGTATTTTAAAATTATTTCCAGGAATACTTTAATGGCAGCACCTCTGCCAAATACATGTGATACCATCTCAGAAGGACCACAGACTGCTACGTTATCTGGTTTCCGCTCAAAATCCAAAAACACGCTCGTGGGTTGACAGGCTTCCACCCAAATGGGCCTGACTGAATGTGTATGACTAATGCCGCGTACACACGACCATTTTTCTCGTCTGGAAAAATTACATTTTTTCTCTTTGACGAGAAAAACGACCGTGTGTGGGCTTTTGATCATTTTTCCCGACGAGAAAAACTGCATTAATCACGACGAGAAAAATTAGAACATGCTCTAATTTTTCTCGTTGTGATTCACTGCATTTTTTTCCGCGGCAGTTTTCCCATAAGGAAACACTGCCAGGGAGCCCACACACGGTCATTTTTCTCGACCAAGAGAAAAAATGTCGGGAAAAACTGCCGTGTGTAGGGGAACAAGCCGTTTTCACCGTCGAGAAAATCGATCGTGTGTACCTGGCATGAGGCATGGACATTAGGCTCCTTCTGAGGCAGCTGATGGTAATGGTTTAATATCGCCGGCTACAGAGCTTCAGAAAAATGGCAGACCTGAAAAAACGTGTATAGTAAATCTAAAAATTTAAAATTATTTGTAAATAGCTTGGTTTTTTTTTCACTATTAAATAAATATCCACTTAAAAAGTTCACAGAAAATAGACTAAACAAAATTTGTCAATAACAGAGATGTTATAGCTTCAATTGTGAAATCTGAAATCTAAAAACATTTCTAAGGGCAAACATTTCCAGTCATATTGGGAATTGCCACTTTAAATCTGGGGCAGCTGGCAACAAAACCATAGGCAAAAGTTTTTTTTTTATTAATAAATGCAAATTTTACTGTTCGACAGCTTTTGCACTCTTCTTGCTCTAACCCTGGGGTAGGCAACTTTTCAGAGGTTGAGAGCTACCTGGACAACATGGAGGAAAGCAAAGATCCCCAGGGTGGGGGAAGGGGGGGTGGTGTAGGCACCCTTAAAAAAAAAAAAAAAGTAGTGTCCTCTATCCCCTTCACATTACCTTTCCACTGTAGTGTCCTATGCCTCCCAGAGCAGTGTCCTTTGCCCCCTCAGTAGTGTACAGTACCCCCCCCCCCCCAACGCAGTGTCCCCTGCCCCCTTCACACCACCCCCCTGTAGTGTCCACTGACCCCCACCCCCCACAGTAGTGTCCTGTACCCCCCAATGCTGTGTCCTCTGCCCCTTCACATCACCCCCCCCCCCCTGTAGTGTCCTGGCATGTGGGACACTCCTTTCCCTCTCTGCATATGGTGTCAACTGACCTTTTGTCATTCATTGGCAGATCAAAGAGATTCCTTTTTATTTGCATAGGATGTCAGATAAAGCAACTTTTTTTATTTGTTCCTATTTAACCTCTTCTTGATGCTTAGTTTATCCTAATTTAGCCTAATTAATTTCTTCTTCCTCTTCTGTCCTTACCAATTGTCTACAGGGCACTTTCACCCTGTTCCTGGCCAGATCAATTTTGAGCTTTTAGCGCTGTCACAATTTGAATGACAACACTGTACCCAAATTTATTTTGTATAATTTTCACACAAGTAGAGCTTTCTGTTGGTGGTACTTAATCACTGCTGGGTTTTTTATTTTTGAAAATTTCTGTCAGTAAATTTTGTAAATAAGTAATTTTTCTCCCTCAATGATGGGCGCTGATGAGGTTACACTGATGGGCGCTGATAGGTTGCTCTGATGGACACTGATGAGGTGGCACTTATGGGCACTGATGAGGTGGCACTTATGGGCACTGATGAGGTGGCACTGATGAGGAGGCACTAATATGCTGCACTGATTGGCACTGATATGCGGCACTGATAGGTGGCACTGATGACCACTAATAGGTGGCACTGATGGGCGGCCCAGATAGGCACAGATAGGCGGCTCTGATGAGCAATGCTGTATCCTGGCCTAGGCCAACAAGGCCCAGGCTTAGGGCAGCACTTTGCAGGGGGCAGCACGAAAAGAGTCCCCGCCGGCTTGCGCTACACTGTTAGTGTAGCGCCAGTCTTATGGGGCATACTGGGCAAAGAGGCAAATTAGTCTAGCGCCCCCATAAAGCGGCCGCACTGCTTCCGGTATGCGGCATTCCGTAACTGTGGGGGGGGGCTGCTTCTAATTTTGATTGCCCTCTCATTCTGGACCACAAACCTTCCTCACTGTGCCATATGTTTTCTGCTGCATCATTGGCATGGTTATATCTTCTTAGTCCTCTCCATAAAATTATCAGAAATTTGTACTTAAAGTAGAACTTTAGGCAACACTTTTATTTTTCATTTTGGATAGAGTAAGGGAGGGTTATAGCCCCTGTCAGTTTATTTTTTACCATCCCTGTCCCATTGCAGAGATTTCCCTTCACTTCCTGCCCCATAGCCAAACAGGAAGTGAGAGGAAACCTATGTAAATTAAGGGAATCCATTGCCCCACCAGGCCCTCAGAACTAGTGTCCCCACTCGAAAATGTCAGGGTGGATCTTAAACAGAAAGGGGTGTGGCCTTGACAGGAAGGGGTGGGTCATATTTAAATTAGGGGGGACACAAGTTTAGTCAGGCCTAGGGCAGCACAAAACCTAAATACACTACTACTGATGAGCACTGATGGACGGCACTGATGAGCGGCACTGATGGAAAGCACTGATGGGAGGCACTGATGGGCATTGATTTGCAGGCACTGATGGACACTGAAAGGCAGCAATGACTGGCATCACTAATGAGCACTGATGGACGGCACTGATGAGCGGCACTGATGGGAGGCACTGATGGGTATTGATGTGCAGGCACTGATGGACACTGAAAGGCAGCAATGACTGGCATCACTAATGAGCACTGATGGGCACTGATTGGTAGCACTAATGGGCACTAATTGGTGGCACTGGGGGCTTTACTGTAATCAGGGCACTGATGATCAGTGCCCTGATTACATGTCTGGGTGTTCCCTGCAAGGAGATGCTGCTGATTGGCTCTCCTCACCACAAAACTTTTTTATTTGTTGATGCAGCAAGTAATCTTACAGGTATATAGCAAACATTGATAGGGCTGAATACAGTAACAATCCGTCAGAGGTATACAATGCATGTCTTCAAATACAACCAAATATGTTGCACTGCATGCTTTCTATTTATTAACCATTACTATTTAAACGTATTTCGTTTTTTCTTTTGTTAGTTACATTTTTCATGGTGACATAAATAAAGTGCAGAACTAGAAAAGAAAACGCCTTTGTTTCATTTGTAAATAGTTTTGCACGCCTTTGTACCATCATTTTGGAGTCATTTTAAATTGGACAAAGAAAATAGAATACAGTTTATACTTTTAATCAAAAGTCACATCAGCCTTTTTAAACTAACGCAGATCAAAGTAAAGAAGTTTGTTTTATTCTAGTTTTGTTCCGTATTTTTGTCTATGGATTACATAAAAAATTAAATCACTTTGCAAGACAGTATCTCCAGAACAAATAATAGTTTGTCCCAAAAAATTAAAATGATATATTATTTTGCTGCCTTAGAGCAGAACTATGCTGAGCACCACAACCAAACACGTGTTTTACTTCATTTTTAATATTCAAAGCAAACTCCCCCATCCCTTTATGTCTCCATGCTTTATTTTGCTGAGAAATCACTTTGTAAAAAAAACCCCTAGCATTTCTGGCTGTTGCCATCTTGAGTAAGGGCAAATAATTAATGTAGCATTCACTTCCTCAAATCCATTTGCCCTTGGCTCAGGCATGCAGGCATAAGGGTGTGCTTAGCTGAGAACCCCCCTCCCCTCCTGAAGACTCCTGGGATGTATGACATTGTTCGCCTAGGCCAGAAACCAGGAAGTAACTGAAGAAATATATTTAAAAAAAATTAGTTAATAAAATATACGTTCCTATCTATTTACTAATGCTAGCAGCATAAGGATTAAAAATAGTCAATGTTGATTGAGCGAGGGAAGTTCCACTTTAACCGCTTCCGGACAAGCCGCCGCATTTATACTGCGGCAGGCTGGCCCCCCTGCGCAAGCCGTCGTAGCTGTACTTTGGCTCTTTAAGGCGCCTCTGGCGTCGGGCACGTGGCCGTGTCGTGTCCCTGGAGCCGGTGCGATGACTGCCGGGCACCCGCGATTGCTTGTTACAGATCCCGTTTCTCTCAGGGGCGAGGAGATTGATCGTGTGTTCATACTATGTATGAACACCGATCAATCTCTTCCCCTAGTCAGTCCCATCCCCATACAGTTAGAACACACATTAGGGAAAACATCGGGGAACTTCCTCCACAGTGTAATAAATTAATAGACCCGCCCCTTCTCATGTTCCGCATCTGGTCCGCTTAGCCTTACAGCTACGTCATTGGCTGATCGGACCTGATGGGGAACTTTAGAAGGGGAGGGTCTATTCATTTAATACACTGCGGAGGAAGTTCCCCATCAGGTCCGCTCAGGCTCAGCCAATGACGTTTCGTGTGGACAGCGCTGGACATCGGATCGCCGCGAGACACTGGATTTCATCGCTGGAATGGGTTTTTTATTTTTTATTTTTTTATTTTTAATAAAGGACTTTTTCAAGGTGTCTGTGTGTCTTTTTTACATTTTTTTTTACACTTTCTTTGTGAAATGGTAGGGGTACAATGTACCCCTTACCAATTCAAATAAGGGGGGGCCGGGATCTGGGGGTCCCCTTTGTCTTCCAGATTCCGATAAGCCCCCTGCCCGCAGACCCCCACAACCACCGGGCAAGGGTTGTGGGGATGAGGCCCTTGTCCCCATCAACATGGGGACATCCTCCCCATGTTGAGGGCATGTGGCCTGGTACGGTTCAGGAGGGGGGGGCGCTCTCTCGTCCCCCCTTCTTTTCCTGCGGTCTGCCAGGTTGCGTGCTTGGATAAAGGGTCTGGTATGGATTTTTGGGGGAACTCCATGACATTTTTTTTTTAAATTTGGGGTGGAGCTCCCCTTAAAATCCATACCAGACCTGAAGGGCCTGGTATGGATATTTGGGGGAACCGCACGCATTTTTTTTTACATTTGCGGCAGGGTACCCCTTAATATCCATTCCAGACCTGAAGGGCCTGGTAATTGAATTTGGGGGGACTCCCACGCATTTTTTTTTTTTTTACCAATGACTTTTCTATGTATTGCCGGGAGCCGACAATTCATTAATAGCCACGAGTGAGTTTTAAATGACTTTTTTTCCTTCAGAAATGACATTTTGTGCAGGGACAGTTCTAAGCACGGGAAACAAGACCTGCTTTACATGCATATCATACACACCCCCCAGGTACGAAATTTAAAGGAAGATTTCAATTTTATTGTTTCACTTTAAGCATTATTAAAATCACTGCTCCCAAAAAAAAAACGGCCGTTTTTAAAACTTTTTTTTGCATTGATACATGTCCCCTGGGGCAGGACCCGGGTCCCCAAACACTTTTTAGGACAATAACTTGCATATAAGCTTTTATAATTAGCACTTTAGATTTCTCCCATAGACTTTTCGAATTTGCAGCGAACACCCCAAATTGTTCGCCTTTTCAGCGAACGGGCGAACAGGCAATGTTCGTGTCGAAGCTCATCCCTACAAACTAATAGGCCCATAGCAGAAATGTAAAAATTGCTCTGGTCCATAAGAGATGTACAGGTGTTAGAGCTGAAGGGGTTGAAAATATGTAAACCAACGTCTAAAATCTCGTAACAGCTTTTTCGCATGTTTTGCATGATTTTTTAACCCCTTCATGCCAATGTAACCAATATATGCGGCCTCATGGAAGTGGGCTCTTTTCCATGGGGCTGCATATAGGTGTTTCCCCCCTTTGTGCTGGGAGCGCGCCACACGGTGCGCTCCCAGCACAGAGACCGGGGCCTCACCGATTCTAGTGATCTTCCGATTCTGGGTCACCTGATTGCTTTTGGCAGCCTCTGATTGGCTACAACAGTGATCAGTCACTGGGAAGCCCCGTTCCTGTGTTTTTTTCTTTCTGTGAATGGAGAAGATAGATACAATGCATCCTTATCGTTCCTTGCAGGATTTTTTTTTTTTTTTTTTTAAATAAATAAATACTAAAAAAGAACTAAAAAATAAAGAAAAATACCTAGATCAAGGTTTGATCTAGGTCAGTGCCAGGGTTAGTGTTTGGGTCAAGTAAGGGTCAAAGGTCAGGGTTAAAAGGCAAAGGTGAAGGTCAGTATATTTTGGACAGGATTTTTTTTTTAATTAGCATCAGCGAGACAAGATTGAGCCAACACCCGTCGGAAAAAAAACAACACGGTTTTGTTGTCGGAAATTCCGATCGTGTGTACACGGCATAAGGCGTAAAGGGGTTAAACTAATTTTTAATATTTAAATTAGCAGCTTTTACCACAGTAATATTTGGTGATCCTGCCATGAAGATGCTTGTTTAGATACTTCCTTTTATAGGGTGACAACTCTCTGTCTCTGTTCATTTCAACACGTATAATGTAAGTATGATCCACCATTGTCGCCATCAAGAAACATGCCCTGAGAAATTCCATGCAGAATTTGCAGTGCAAGTATGTTGACAGGAAATGTCCACAAAGAGGCAGCAAGAGATCAGCAAAGCTGAAATGAAACAAAGGATTAAAAAAGGTGAATAAAAGCATTTTGATTTATAAATCAAAGGGCAATCGATTCAGTTAGGGGTTCACATTTACGTAAAATAATATCAAATGACCCTGTCATGAAGGTCCATGTTCAGGAATTTTCTTTATAGGGTGACAGAGAAAATTAAGTACTGTCCGTGATACTTTTTTTATTTGCACTAACATACAATTTTTCAGGACAAGCTTTCGGGGTATGTCCCCTTCTTCAAGGTCCAAGCAGTACTGATTCACAATTTTTTTAGCAGAATGTTAAAACAAAACAAGAAAAAAATCTCAGAGGGAAAGAAAAAAAAAAAAACACATACGAACCCTACGGACTAATGCCGCGTACACACGATCATTTTTCCCGTCGGGAAAAATTACATTTTTTTTTTTCGCCGAGAAAAACGATCGTCTGTGGGCTTTATGCCGTTTTTCTCGTTGAGAAAAACGGCAGGAAAAACGACGAGAAAAATTAGAACATGTTCTAAATTTTCTCATCGTTTTTTCCATCATTTTTTTCCGCGGCAGTTTTCCCATAGGGAGACACTGCCGCGGAGCCCACAGACGGTCGTTTTTCTCGTCAAAGAAAAAAATGACGGGAAAAAGGGTCGTGTGTGGGGGAACATGCCGTTCCCTCGTTTTTCATTTTTTTTCATGCCGTGATTCACAGCGGTGTTTTCACCGCCGTGAATCACGATCGTGTGTACGCGGCATAAGACTGGGATGCCATTAAAGTTCATGTCCATGTAAAGGCAGGTGTCCCAATACTTTTGGAAATATAGTGAACATTTGCATGGCTGTAACGTATGACAGGGTGACAACAAAGAAGAAAAACTGGTAGACAAGGAATGAGCAGCTTTATAGGGTGATAATGCTCAGTCCTTGTCTATCAGTTTTTCTCCTTTGTTGTCACCCTGTCATACGTTACAGCCATGCAAATGTTCACTATATTTCCAAAAGTATTGGGACACCTGCCTTTACATGGACATGAACTTTAATGGCATCCCAGTCTTAGTCCGTAGGGTTCAATATTGGGTTGGCCCACCCTTTGCAGCTATAACAGCTTCAACTCTTCTGGGAAGACTGTCCACAAGGTTTAGGAGTGTGTCTATGGGAATGTTTGACCATTCTTCCAGAAGCGCATTTGGGAGGTCAGGCACTGATGTTGGACGAGAAGGCCTGGATCACAGACTCTGCTCTGAATCATCCCAACGGAGTTCTATTGGGTTGAGGTCAGGACTCTGTGCAGGCCAGTCAAGTTCCTCCACCCCAAACTCGCTCATCCATGTCTTTATGGACCTTGCTTTGTGCACTGGTGCGCAGTCATGTTGGAACAGGAAGGGGCCATCCCCAAACTGTTCCAACAAAGTTGGGAGCATGAAATTGTCCAAATGTCTTGGTATGCTGACACCTTAAGTGTTCCCTTAAAAAGCCCAACCCCTTAAAAACAACCCCACACCATAATCTCCCCTCCACCAAATGATTTGGACCAGTGACAAAGCAAGGTCCATAAAGACATGGATGAGCGAGTTTGGGGTGGAGGAATTTGACTGGCCTGCACAGGGTCCTGACCTCAACCCGATAGAACACCTTTGGGATGAATTAGAGTGGAGACTGCTAGCCAGGCCTTCTCGTCCAACATCAGTGCCTGACCCCACAAATGCACTTCTGGAAGAATGGTCAAACATTCCCAAAGACACACTCCTAAACCTTGTGGACAGCCTTCCCAAAAGAGTTGAAGCTGTTATAGCGGCAAAGGGTGGGCCAACTCAATACTGAACTCTACGGACTAAAGCCTCATACACACGATCGGATTTTCAGACGAGAATTGTGTGATGACAGGCTGTTGTCGGAAAATCCAACCGTTTGTATGCTCCATGGACAATTGTTGTCGGAATTTCCGCCAACAAATGTGGGATAGCGTGCTTTAAAATATCCAACAACAAATGTGTCTTGACGGATTTTCCGATTGTGTGTACAGAAGTCTGCCGACAAAAAATCCAAAGTACAAACACGCATGCTCAGAAGCAATGCTCACCATAACACAACATTAGCAGAAGTTGCCCAAAGGGTGGCGCTAAGGAGCTGAAAAACCATGTAGTTTTGTGTTTGTTGGCCAACAATTCTTTGCCGTTTGTATGTGTAGCGCACACACCTCTCCCCAGCCTGCATTAAATTAGGCTCCTCGCAGGAAGAGAGAGGCACACCACATCACTGCCACTGACTTGGAGAACGGGTCATTGCCACTGACCTGGTGAATAGGGCCTTGCCCTATGAAGTCACTGCCACTGACCTGAAGAGTAGGGTCACTGCCACTGACCTGAACGTGAACTTCCTTCTTAAAGTATTTGGCCCATGTGAAGGAGAAAACATCCCTCCGGAGAGTTACCAGAGGCCCCCACTATCACCACGACTCTGCGCTGGGTCTTCAGAAAGGGTTACCTCCCTGGCCTCCTCATCCTAGATACGGGTCCCCTCGCAAGGCGGCACATTGGGAGTCCTCGATCCCTAGCGGACCCCAGCCGAAGGTTGCTGGGCCCCGGGCCTTCAAAATAGTACCTCGCCCCAGACTGAAGGTGTCTGGGATGGAACAGGAACTCCACCTCCGGGCCTAAGGCACCCGGAGACGACCCTCCTCACCCCCAGGCCAAAGGTGCCTGGGCGTGGACGAAGCACACACACCCAGGCTGAAGGTGCCTGGGCGTGGACCTCGAATGGAAGATGTCCGCCCCTTTTATACCCTCTCCCGACAGGCACAGCAGGTTCCCCGCCCCGCCGTACTGCTGCCGAGAGTGGACACAAAAGGCTGAATTTAGTCTCAGGCCCTGCACACAGCACCGCCAACACCCGGCAATTCACTCGACCCACTCTGGCACAGTTAGTCTAGGGTAATATCTCTTATACTCTATGGTAAAATTCAGACACCAATGCAAAGCAATTAAAGAATAACGAGTTTACTCTCTCTTGGTATAATAGATCAACAGTTATAACAGATCACACGTGCTTCTTGCAGAGCCCTGCAGCGAATCACATACTACACATTAGTGAAATACAGTAATGGCATACCACGTGTAACGGCCGTTAACTAAGCGCCCTGTGGCGCAGCAACTAAACTCTAACACTTGGTCAGGCCTGACCCAGATTCTAAAACTCAGTCTCTAGGTGATGATTTCTTTGCATGCAAGTCTTTAATGGTGGTGCACATTCAGGAACACATTTGTAATCCACAGGTCAAAGTAACAACACGGAACACTTCACTGAAGACCCTTTGGCTCAGTTCTGCTATGGACCTCCAGTGGGGTCTCAAATATAAGCTGGGGGGCCACGGCAGTCTGTAGGCCTAACAACAGTATAAAGTATATGGATTGAGCATGTGTTCGCTCACCCCTCCGGACACGATCCCAGTCCGGGACTTCCACCTGCTGTGTCTCCACACACAGCGTCTGCAGCTGTCAGGTCTCCGATCCAACAAAGGTTGAGGATAACAAAGTCAGATGCCACCCAGGCTCGCAGTAGGGTGGAAGGCTCTTTGGTAGCTGCGCAAGGCCCCAGGCTTCAGGCCTTGCACATCAGCAGATCCGCACAGGAGGACTTGTTCATCGAAGTCTCGTGTCCCAAAGAGGCCCAGTTTAGCCTCGCCTCTTCCCTTTATAGCCCCACCCATAAGTCTCTGCGGTGGCAACAATGCGCCCTGGGTGCCAAATGGGGTTCTGGGTAAGGTAGTCCAGGGAGTCTTAAAGGACACCCCGCTACACACTCCCCCCACTTAAATTCTTTGGTCCCCAAAGCTAAATTTAACATACTCTACGGACAACCCTGGATAAAGCAGCGTATGATGTTGGCAAAGGGAATTCCCACCAAAACTGAGGGGTTGGATTCCCTTGCCCACAGGTCACACTATCATGATTGGCCTGCCTAACTGTGCCAGAGAGTGAGTTGGGGTTGCCCTCCACCAAATGAACAGTGGAGGGATCCGGATTCTCTGCACTCCTCCTGGCAGTGACCACAGAATCTTCCGAGCTCTTCCCTATTTGTGGGTTGGTCAACTTTTTGGGAGGCCTTATGACTCTTCGAGCCCTTTGTTCTCTTGGAGTTTCTGGCTCTGGCACCGCAGGTTCTTCTTCCGGAGCAGGCTCGGGGGACACGGCGGGCTCTGGAACATCTGATTCAGAAACTGGAAGATATATAGAGTCTCTGGGGTCCTCCTCCGAGTAAGTGTCACAGGCATCCTCCCAGTGATCTGATAAAGGACTAGATGGGATGAACTCAGTGGCTTCTGCATTCAGTGTACTGTCTGTAGTGTCTTCAGTAGGTGGAAGATCTATAGTAGAAGCTCCTGGAGTCGGGGAAGGCCATAGCCAACCAAGTTCTTCCCTTCCATCTTCACTCAGTTCAGAGGTCTCTACATCTTCAGCTCTAGAGGTCTGGGACCGAGTGCTTGGTCTGGGAGTATCCAGGATGGAGGCTGGTTCTGGGGAGTCCCTCACAGGAGGTAACCGGACTGCTTCGGCAAGCGGAAGTAGGTGGTTCCGATGCCAGGTCTTCAGTGGTCCCACCTTCCCCTCTGGCTTCAACTTGTAAACAGGTAGGCCTGGCAGCTTCTTACAAATGACATAGGGTTCAGGTCTCCATCTGTCTGCAAGTTTGTGTTTTCCAGGGACCCCCAGATTGCATAGCAGTACTCGGTCCCCAGGCTGCAGGTCCTGAATCCAGACCTTCAGGTCAAAGTTCCTTTTGTTGAGGGCTCCCCTTTGATCTGAGGCCGCTTGGGCCTGTTCATAGGCTAACTTCAAACTGTGTCTGAGCCTGTCCACATATCCTTTGTGGGAGGTGGCTGAGGAATGGTCTAAGGAAGTGCCAAAGGCCAGGTCTATGGGTAACCTTGCTTCTCTCCCAAACATGAGTCGATAGGGGGAGTAGCCTGTAGCATCACTAGTGGTACAGTTGTAAGCGTGTACTATAGCTGCTATGTGTTTGCTCCAATGTTGTTTCTTCTCACTACTCAGAGTCCCCAACATGTTGAGCAGGGATCGGTTGAACCTCTCAGGCTGAGCATCTCCTTGTGGATGGTAAGGTGTGGTTCGGGTTTTCTTGATCCCTAAAGAATCCAGGAGTTTCCGGATCAGCCGACTCTCAAAGTCCCTCCCTTGATCTGAATGGAGTCGCTGCTGTAGCCCATAGCGGACGAAATACTTCTCCATAAGTACCTTGGCCACCGTGGAAGCCTTCTGGTCTTTGGTCGGGAAAGCTTGGGCATACCGGGTGAAATGATCGGTTATCACCAAAACATTTCCTAGTCCACACAGGTTGGGTTCGAGGCAGAGGAAATCAATGCATACCATATCCATCGGGCCTTGACTTTGTAGATGGCCCATTGGGGCAGCTTGATGGGGTAAAGTCTTCCGCTGAATGCAGCGTGCACATGAATGGCAGTACTCCTCTACTTCAGCCCTCATGCAGGGCCAATAGAACCGACTTCTGACAAGTTGAAAGGTTCTTTCAGCCCCTAGGTGGCCGTGGTTGTCATGTAGGGCGACCAGGACAGTCTCACGCTTTTTCTCGGGGAGAAAAAATTGCCATTTATCTTCTAGGTCATCAGATGGGCCCCTTCGGTAGACCACTCCCTGATGTACCTGCAACCTGTCCCACTCCTTCCTCAATAGGCAAGCTTCCCTTGATGGGTAACGCAGGAGTCTATTTGGATCCTGATTCTCTAGGGCCTCCAGGACCAATCTCCCCATAGGGTCTTCCAGTTGATCACCTCTCAGCTCCTTCTTTGACAGTTTTGGCAGATTGTCTTCTTCCAGTTGAGTCACTCCACAGTATTGTTTGGGGACTCCTACCATGGTGACTCCTATCTCTTCTGCCCTTGAGCCTCCTCTGGTTTGTAATTCAGTCCCTTGACAAAGGGCCCGCACTCCGTCGGGTGCCACTTGGGTTCAGTCTTCTGTCTCACTGGTGTGGGCATGAGATTTCCTAGACAAGGCGTCCGCATCTCGATTTCCAGCCCCTGGCCTGTACTTCAGGCTGAAATTGAACCCAGACAGGGCGGCCAACCATCTGTGTCCTGTGGCATCCAGCTTTGCTGTGGTGAAGAGATAAGTAAGGGGGTTGTTGTCTGTCTTCACAGTGAACTCTGCCCCATACAGGTAGTCTTTAAGCTTGTCAACTACCGCCCACTTAAGGGCCAGGAACTCCAAATTGTGAGTGGGGTAGTTCTTCTCAGAGGGGGTCAGGCTCCTGCTCACGTAGGCAACGGGCCGCAGTTGCCCTTCATGCTCTTGGTAGAGCACTCCTCCCAGACCGTCATGACTGGCATCTACGTGTAGCTCATAGGGTCTTGTTGGGTCTGCGTAGGCCAAGACTGGGGCAGTGGTTAGGCTCTTCTTCAACACCTGGAAGGCCTCTTCACACTTCTGGTTCCACTGATCTTTGACTGACTCTCCCGGCTTCTTGGGCCCTGAGTCGTCCTCTTCCCCTTCTGTCTTGAGTAATTCATTCAGCGGTCTGGCAATTCGGGCAAATCCCTCTACAAACCTCCTATAATAGGAGCAGAACCCCAAGAAGGATCTGAGTTCTGTTACTGTAGTGGGCCGTGGCCAGGAGGTAACTGCCTCCAACTTCTCGGGGTCTGTGGCCACCCCTTCTTCAGACACTATGTGTCCCAGATAGTTAACGGAAGACTGGTAGAACTGACACTTCTCGGGCAAAAGCTTGAGCCCCTCCTCACTGAGTCTTCTCAATACCTTCTCCAGCCTCTCTTCGTGTTCCTCCAAGGTTCTCCCAAAGACAATGACATCGTCCAGGTACACAAGGACTTCAATAAGGTTCATGTCTCCTACAGTCTTCTCCATGAGACGTTGGAAGGTGGCGGGAGCTCCAGACAGTCCCTGAGGCATTCGGTCAAATTCAAAGAACCCCACTGGGGTTATGAAAGCTGTCTTCTCCTTGTCTTCCGGATGCATAGGGATCTGGTAGTACCCACTTTTGAGATCCATAACACTGAACCACTTTGCTCCAGACAAACTCTGTAGGGCATCCTCTATCCCGGGGAGTGGTGTACTGGTCAGGGATTGTTCTCCTGTTGAGAGTCCTGTAGTCTATACATAGCCTCAATGACCCATTCTTCTTCCTGACCACCACTATTGGGGAGGCATAGGGGCTTCTAGACTCCCGGATCACACCAGTCCTCTTGAGTTCTGCGAGTTGTTCCCTCAGATCCTCCAGATCTGCTAGTGGGACCCGCCTGACCCTTTCTCTGAAGGGCTTGTCTTCCTGGAGGCGGATTCGATGGGTGGCACTCCTTGCACACCCCACATCGAACTCATCTTTGGAGAAAATCTTCTCCCATCTGGTCAACTGGGCCTTGGCTCTCTCCTTCCAAGCCCGGGGTAGATTCGGATTCTCCATAGAGAGATTCTCCCAAAGACCTCCTCCTTCACCCATCCCCTTGACTCCTGACAGGGCAACCGGGGCAGCAGGGCTCACCTGGCCCAGCAGCATTCTGGCGGGGATCTCCATGGGGCCACCTGTAGTGTTCCTGACACTCACCGGGATTCTACAATGGGCCTTCTTCAGGGCCTTCAGCGGGACCACTTCTGGGATCACTTCCAAACCCGAGTGTTCTTCCCTTGGGTCGGGCTACAGCATGACAAAGGGTCCAGGTTGTTCCCAAGTAAGCTTCACAGTGGCTCTGAGACAGGTTACTTCGCCGGGCTGCAACACTACCCCTTTTCTTCCAAGTCTCAACACCTTCCCTATCCCCTCTTCTGGGGTCTTTTGCTCCAAGACCAGTCGTTGATAGGCCGTCTTCAGCATGGGATGGATTTTGGTGACTGCAGGGCCCTTCCCTTGTACTAGAGGGGTCAGGAGTCTCCGGACCAGATCCGTATTCGTCCCTATTATAAGGGAACTCTTGTTGGCTCCAGGCGGCCGAGGGCACACAACTGCCAGGGTGTCGAACACTTCAGCCTTCCCAGCCATGGATGGGTCAAAGGTCATCTTGATGGGCAGGTAGCCATCGTAAGGGAAACTCTGGGTGCCGATTCCCCATATTTCCAGCTCTTCTATCTTCTGGATGGGTAGATGACTTAAGTGTTTATCATAGAAATCCCTGTATAGCAGGGTCACTTGTGCCCCAGTATCCAAGATGGCTCTTGTGTAGACTCCCTCCACTTGAATAGGTACTATAGGAGATGGGCCTACCAGCTTCTCTGGATATGGCCTGGCAGAGGTCACCTTCTTCTGATCCTTGCCTTTCGGACTCTCTTTCGTCCAACTCCCTTTGGACTTTAGTTTTTCTTGGGCCTGATATGCATTGATTTCCCTCCTTTTAATGGGTGTACAGACCCGCTGAGGGATGTTATTGTCTTTCTTAGGTGTACATCCCCTTTGGGGAATGCTGTGCTTCTTCTGAGGGGTCTTGCCCTCTCTCTTTGGAGTGTATCCCTGCTGAGGGATACTGTGTTTCCTCTGAGGGGTTTTGTCTTTTCTCTTCCTTAGCTTCTCATTCAGTTTGGAGCTCACTGAAGATGATGGGCACCCAGTTGACTCCTTCACCGGGGCCCTCTGAAGTTTCCCGCCGGCCTGCGATTGTCTATTTTCTTATTTTTGGGGCTGGAACACACAGCTGTAATATGGCCAATTCCTCCACAGTTAAAACAGACTATATCTCCCCATTCTTGTAGAGATGCGGGTGCTGAGGCAATTGGGAATAGTTCCTTCCTTGGTACTTCTCTCTCGGGACCCTCTGAATCTTTTGCTATCAGAGAGGTCAGCATCTCTAACACCTTAGACATTTGTGATTTTAAAGTGTCGACTTCTGAGTCTCTTTCAGGGGTCATCACTGAGTTGACTATCACTGGTGCAGGGGCGGCATTTGTCTTAATCATTTGCTGGTCCTGCTGTAGCGCCTCCTCATCTCTGATGATTTTTATCAAGTCAGAGTAGGTCAGTGACGCTCCTCCTCCCGAGGTTTTCAGGTGAAGCCAGACTGGATCCGAGCGCAACGCTCCCTTCAAGACTTGCTTCATTCTTGCCGCATCTGTATCTTTGGGCATCATTCCCTTCTTTAATACAATTTTGCACAGCAACCTGTTTAGTCTTCTGACATACTCCGAAAGCTTCTCATTCGGCTGCTGGAAAGTATGTTCGAATTGGTAGATCATCTCTGTCACCTTTTCTAACTGACCGAACTCCTCCTGTAGCATGGCTAGGCAGTCTTGAGCCGTGCAGTCTGTATTCCCAAACCGGAAACTTTTTACTGCTTCTGCAGCTGCGCCTTTCAGGCTCTCTATCACTCGTTGCCTCTTCTGCGCTTCAGGCACCTCCCATGCCTCTACTGCTTGTAACGCCTGCTCCACTCAAGTATCAAAATCTTCCTCCCCTGCAGGGACAGGGAGCTTCCCCGAGAATGTCTTTAACCTCCGGTAGCTAGTCTCCACATGTACCGTGCTTGTCTTCTGACATTTTGTTAGCACATCCCCTATAGCATTTATCAGTTCTGGTGATATGGCAGCGACAGGTGCAGGTGCCGCCGGAGGCGTCGCCCTCCCTCTTTCAGGTGAGGCACGGGTTGCCCCCTGTGGTGATCCCGTTGGTGATGGCTCTTTCTTTATAGTTATTGCGTGCGCCAACCTATAGGTTTTGTTGTCTGGCGTCCGCACACAGTTGTGCTTGAAAGTCTCTGGCATCCCGCCCCAGTACTCCACTAGTGCATACTGATACGAGATATCTGGGTCTGACTTCATCTCCATCACCCACGGTGTATGATCTGGGGACACGGACATCATTAGCTGTTCTACCGTCTCTGTTGACCACTCCTCCCCCGGGAGGCTGATGACTACCGACTTGTTTGGATTCGCTCTAGATGCTTCGCACCACGCTTTTACTGTTAGCGGGTCCATGCCGGCACCTCTGGTGTGTTCACCTGCTGTATCAGGATCCCGGACGAGAACCCCCACATGTAGCGCACCCCCAACTAAGAGAGCCGCTGAATTTGGTCTCAGGCCCTGCACACAGCACCGCCAACCCCCGGCAATTTACTCAACCCACTCTGGCACAGTTAGTCTAGGGTAATATCTCTTATACTCTATGGTAAAATTCAGACATCAATGCAAAGCAATTAAAGAATAACGAGTTTACTCTCTCTTGGTATAATAGATCAACAGTTATAACAGATCACATGTGCTTCTTGCAGAGCCCTGCAGCGAATCACATACTACACATTAGTGAAATACAGTAATGGCATACCACGTGTAACGGCCGTTAACTAAGCGCCCTGTGGCGCAGCAACTAAACTCTAACACTTGGTCAGGCCTGACCCAGACTCTAAAACTCAGTCTCTAGGGGATGATTTCTTTGCATGCAAGTCTTTAATGGTGGTGCACATTCAGGAACACATTTGTAATCCACAGGTCAAAGTAACAACACGGAACACTTCACTGAAGACCCTTTGGCTCAGTTCTGCTATGGACCTCCAGTGGGGTTTCAAATATAAGCTGGGGGTCCACGGCAGTCTGTAGGCCTAACAACAGTATAAAGTATATGGATTGAGCATGTGCTCGCTCACCCCTCCGGACACGATCCCAGTCCGGGACTTCCACCTGCTGTGTCTCCACACACAGCGTCTGCAGCGGTCAGGTCTCCGATCCAACAAAGGTTGAGGATAACAAAGTCAGATGCCACCCAGGCTCGCAGTAGGGTGGAAGGCTCTTTGGTAGCTGCGCAAGGCCCCAGGCTTCAGGCCTTGCACATCAGCAGATCCACACAGGAGGACTTGTTCAACGAAGTCTCGTGTCCCAAAGTGGCCGAGTTTAGCCTCGCCCCTTCCCTTTATAGCCCCACCCATAAGTCTCTACGGTGCCAACAATGCACCCTGGGTGCCAAATGGGGTTCTGGGTAAGGTAGTCCAGAGAGTCTTAAAGGAGACCCCGCTACACTGGGATGCCATTAAAGTTTGTGTGCGTGTAAAGACAGGTGTCCCAATACTTTTGCCAATATAGTGTACATAGGCATGGTCCACTGTTGTCACTATCAGGAAAACGGAGTGCATACATGTCGAGAGGAAGTGGCTGCAAAGAGGCTATAGGAGATTAGTAGTGCTGATCATTACATTTTTGAACAAAGGTGAAAAAATCACAGCTGTTCATTTTACAAAGAGCTTCGCCCACAAAATGCCATGCATTTAATATTTACATCTAATTTTGGTCAATCTCACAGTTGTCTTTTTTAGCCAATGAAATGAATGTCAAGGTTGTAAGTTTCAATCAGTCATTGGTTATTTTAGGTAGTTAATCAATGACATGAAGGAAGGAAGTTTTCCCCTCCTCTCTCAGGGTGACATTGTATTGATGTCACTAGTCTAGGCTGTGTCCCCCATCATTACCATTGAGACGTGTTGGTGTGTCTCACTGTGAAACAAAGCCACCCTGCTGCTTGGAGAAGAGACGCTTTCTGTTCCCTCTTTGTGTCTCCTCTTTCTTCTCGGCCTGCAGTGCTTCACATCCTTTGCATTTGTTTTTGTTTTCTTGTGAACCGTACACAGTCCCAGTAGGGGTTTTCACATCAAAAGGGGGACGTGGAGCACTAACTGCAGGTATGTCCCTATAGCCGCCCGTCAGCCTTCCAGGCATTTCACTGCAGGTTATCTAAGTGTTTGTTTTGTGCGTTATAGTGAAAACTAAGTATGTCTTGCCTGCATTCCATCATAAAGTCTGGATAATGAGGGGATTTATTTTCCAATACAAAACCGCCTATACACTAATTACATAAATGTACCAGGACTGTAGCGAAAGTTCTCGGGGCCCTGATCTGCAGTGAGAGCCAAGACCCCATAATACACTTTCAATTATTAAAGAAGATGTATGTTTTTTTTTTTTTTGCCAGAATCATACTTACCTAGGTGGATGCTGCATCTGTCCCCGGCACCTCTAACACTGAGAACCGAGCGATTGAACACCACCGATCGCTCTGTTCTCACAGCATAGCTCCCAACTGTCCTTGATTTTGAGGGACAATGTCCCTCTGTCCCTCATTCCTCCTCATTTGTCCCTCATTTTGGTCTGATCTATATAGTTGTATATAAAATGCATTTTTTTTCTATCAAAAAGTGTTTCCCAGTGCTAAACCTTTCATCTGATTTCTAAATTGCTGCATTTGTAAATTCCAAAAGCTAATATAAAGGAATAGTAGTAGTAAAAAAGCACTTGTGGGTTTAGCCAATCTTGTTTTTTGTACAATTCTCCTTTAAGAGGGTGTGGCAAGGGGTGTGTCCTATGCCTGCATACTTTTGCTGATAGGTGTCCCTCATTCCCATCTCAAAAAGCTGGGAGGTATGAGTGAGCAGAAAGCTGCTGACTGTCAGTCACTGGCTCTCTGCTCTTCCCCCTTCTCGCTCACTGGAGCGCTGGGCTGTGGAGGGGGTGGAAGCGGCTGGCTCAGGCTCTCAGTGGCTCACTGAAAGGCTGAGCTGGGTGCTGGTCCAAGCATGTGACATCAGCCGACAGAGGGCTTCAGCCCACTATCTGCTGAAAACAGGTCACTGGAGTGCAGAATGAAATGCACTCCTGCGATCCACAGGAGAAGTGCGGTTAGGGTTGCCACCTTTTCTTCAAGTCAAACCCGAACACTTTAGCGGCGCACAGCAATCTTTTTTTATAGTATAAACTATACATATATTTTGCAATTAAATAACATATCTAATCAAATAAAGTAAATCACTAGAGTCCCCCTTTACATCAGAGTCCACAGAGTTCCCCTTTTACATCTGAACTCGCAGAGTTCCCTTAAACTGTAAGGGGGGACTCTGCAGACTCTGATGTAAGGAGTAACTCTGGGGACTCTAACATAAGGGATGCTCTGGGAACACTGATCTAAGGGGAACACTGAGAACTCTGATGTACGGAGAGGACTCTGATGTAAGGGGGTACACTGTGGTCTCTGGTGTAAAGGGGAACTCTGATGTAAGGGGTATTCTGAGAACCCTGATTTATCTTAGTGTACTCACTCAGAGGCAGGAGAGAGAAGGGGGAGACTTCAGTCACAGACAGGGATGGATGATGAGCTCACTCCCCCTTGGCAGTCAGCACCTCTTATCCAGAAGTAGCTGAGGCTGCTGGAGTGTGGGCAGACACAGAGTTGTAGGGGCGGGAGGAAGAGGAGCAGATCAAGCCCCTTCTCCTCTCCTGTCTGTGTGGGGGAGGGGTAATTGTTAGTGCTGGATTTGGCCAGTGTGAAAGAGAGTGTAACAGACACACTCGGCTTACAAAACTACAGCCAGCAACCCTACTGTGAAGCCATAGTCTGTTCTGAACAATGTGTCCGGGTTTCAGGTGGTCAGATTCCAAACCTGAACTGTCCGGGTGAATTCCGGACAGGTGGCAACCCTAAGTACAGCCAAATGACCTTTGGCTGTACTTCTCCTTTAATAGCAAGATAAAGAAACATGCATGCATGAGTGTACAGACGCTTCACCCCCTCATTTACTGCCAAACCTGTAAGGACCCCTATTTTATGTAGCCATACTTAAAGTGGTAGTAAACTCTCAATGGACACACTTATAATAAAGCTTACACGTGAGTACAAGGAATATCTCCTAAACATGTACCGTTTAGGAGATATTCAGTATCTCTGCAGTGGGTGACGTCACCAGCGCATGCGCACTGAAGGAACAGCATACTTGTGCCGTTCCTTCAGATCTCCAGCACGCATGTGCATAAGTGACGTCATCGCGGCTTGGCCATTCAAGTGGGCAGAGCCCGCAAACCCAGAAGGAGGACCAAGTGAAGATGGAAGCCCTGTCAGCGATGGCAGCGCTCTGCCTGAGGACTTCATTTCAAGGAAAGTCTTTCATAATGTGCTAGTATGCAATGCAGGGAGAAGATTTATTTATTTTTGGTTAAGTTTATAACCACTACAATACCGGACTATAGTAATATGATGTCCGCAGATTGGATCTCCCATCCAGGGCGGGCATGATATGACGTCATCGGCTTCCGCCTGGCATAGAGGCGCGTGCGCTGCGTCACCGAGGAGCCGGTGTGCGTCTCCGGCGGCCGCGATGTAAACACACAGATCCACGTTCTGTCAGGGGAGAGGAGACAGATTGTGTGTTCCTAGTGTAGCGCTCTCTACTATAGGTAGGTGCTAGGTAAGGTTTTTTTGGTGATAGCTGCCAGGCAGGTAAATTTAGGCAGGCCTTTTCTGCATACTAGGCCTGCTTGTTTTGATCTTGGGGGCAGGGAGCGGTTAGTGTAGCAGTGGGTGTGACCACCTGTCCTTCAGTTCTTGGGCGCCTCCCCTGCTTCCAGGGAGAATGTTCTGGAAGAGGGGCAGGGCTGGGAATTGGAGTGACAGGGAGCTCATGTGAGGAGCCCTGACCAATCCCCAATTGGAATTGGCAGGGGGCAGGCCTTCTACATAAGCTCAGGTCCAGCCCACTTATTACGTGCCCATGCGGCAAACAATATGTGGGTCACACCATTCAAACCTTCTCGGTGAGGGTCGGAGAACATGTTTCTTTGATTCTCAGTGGTGACATCCATCATACTGTGCCTAGACATTACAGGTCATGTCATAACAGGTATCCTACGGGCACACAATTCCTGATCATTGATCAATACATTCCCCCATGGAGGGGAGGTCCCAGAACCAGGGGGGGTATCACAACTTGAGACCTATTGGATCTATGAATTACAGACACATAGGCCATCAGGCTTAAACATTGAGTGGGACATTAACTCCTTTAGAAATAAGTCTTAATATTGGTACATTTTAATATAATTTCCATACTGTGGTTACTCTTTAGCTTTCTCCTTATTGAAACATGTGTTTATACATTTTATATGCATAATGCATGTGTTGTTACTATTGTTTGATTTTTATTAATTTTATAGGAATACATTGCAGCATCTCATAGATGTATAATTTTTATTGGTTTGACTAGAATTTCCCCTTAAGGGGTCTGTCCCAAGGCTAGTCCATCCAGTGAGCAACCAATAGTGTGAGGTTTTCACCTACATATTTGGCTTCATGCAAGTTCACAATCAATTCCCATTCTGTTCACTCATTCTAGTTCAACTATTTTATATAGTGATTCACCTCGTTTTTAAGTGAATACGTTTCATGGTTCCTTTTATTCGGTCATATTCCATCTGTGGGTTCTTCCTGACATAGCGTTTGGTTTACCATAACGGGATGTATGATTTGAATTCACAGTATTGGAGCATGGAACTTCATTATAGTTGTACACCTTAGAGTGACAACTTTTTATACAATATATCTTTTTAATAAAATATAACTTCTTTTATCCACTAGTGCATGGATATGCAATTAGCGGACCTCCAGCTGTTGCAAAACTACAAGTCCCATCATGCCTCTGACAGCCACAAGCATGATACCCAGAGGGAGAGTCTTGCTATGCCTCATGGGACTTGTAGTTCTGCAACAGCTGGAGGTCCGCTAATTGCATATCCCTGCACTAGTGGAACACTAATGGTCCATAGGCTGTTTGAGGTGCGGAGTGCACTAGACATTTCAGGTTGTGGGTTGTGCGGATTGCGTGCCGCGTCAGTGACACATGGAGGCTGGAGCGCATCTACTTCCTGGTTGTCCCGAGTTGGTGCGCATCACGTGACCCCCACGTGATGTGGTGCGAGCCGTGCCCCACGTGATCTGCCGCACATTGTGCTAGTGACGTGCAGCGGTTGGGTTTGGTCTGCCCCTTTGCCGTCATTGGTTGGCTCTAACGTGTGACTCAGCGTGAGGGTAGGCGTGCTGCGTCACATGCAGCGCCTCCCATGCCTCTCCAGTTAGACCTTTACATTACATACACACCCCCTTAAATGCATTAGAGCCAATCTCAGCGTCCATAGCACATTCCATATGGAGGCTTGGAGTGCACGCCGGGACGCCATGTTGGATGACCAGGAAGTGATTGCTCATGCGATGGACACCCAGGGGAGGGCCCCTTCATTGTGGGGTCATATTGTCTATATATTTCGGGAGGGCAACAGTGGGGGGACTCCCCAGATGAAGCACTTTGCTGCTAAGCGCGTCGGGAGACTCCACTGTTGCAGTTTTTACATATGACAAGCGCTTTTTTCATCTCCTAAATGTAAGTGTTCCTACCTACATTAAACTTCATTTATATACAGTATCACGCTATGTGCCCTTCCTTTTCCTCCTATATCACTTTTGGTTCCTTTCCTGGCACCATTGGGTAACCATCTTCCAAGCACTGAGCAGCAGCTTACCCTCCTGCATTTGTCCATCCTGAGAGATCACTTTGGGAACTACAGCAGAGGATCCAGCTTTCACAGTGGTACATACCATGCTTAGTTGACCCTTCAAGCGTATGCTTTTTGGGGTCCACTGTTTCCGGTAAGCCTCTCCTATATCGGTGGTGGCCATCTTCACTTGTTTCATTTCAAGATTGTAGGAGCACGAACATTATATTCGCATTTGAACTTTGTTACTGTTTTCACTTAACAGAGACTTTTTTATATGATTTTTCATATGGACTATTGTTTTCTGATTTAACACTGAGCACGGTGTTCACTCACTTGGTGTCTATTCATTATTTATTGATTTTCACTAATTTAGCGCTACTTATTTTGTATGTTTTTCTGTTTTCACCATTTGTCCATTGGTTTTTGTAGCTGCTCACCATTTTAGGCAGCGCAAAATTTTTTTGTATTTGTTTCCAGCCCACTGGAGGGGAGTGAAGTGAAGAATGAGTAAGTGAGTGAATAACTTATATAGCGCTACAAATGTGAACTAAATCGCATCAAGGCGCTTTGTATCCATTGTGGTCCTGATCCTTCAGAAGAGGTGGGTCTTACGTTTTTTTCCTGAAGGCCTGATGGTTTTCTTCCATGCGGATGTTTGTTGGTAGAGTGTACCATAGCTGTGGTCCTTGGACTGCGAATCTTCGTTCTCCTTTAGATTTGTAGCGGGACTTAGGGATGTGGAGGAGGTTTTGGTTAGTTGATCGGAGAACGCGATTGGGGTGTTAGACTGCAACAGGAGGCCCTTCCCTATCTGGGGAGGAGCTCGGGGGAGGGAGCCTCATCCCTACATGGTCATGGAGGAGGTGTCCTGGAACAGAGGAGCTGGAGAAGTAGTCAGTACGCATGTCCGGGTAAATTCTTCATCAAGGACTCAGGGCAGGAGAAATTTGGTGAGTGAGTCACAGTGGATATCTGGAGGAGGCATGCCAGGGGAGCTGGGTGCAAGGCCAGAGGAGAGACTGTGGGGTTTTGTGTCAAATCGCTGTGGCCTGAGGGCACAGGGTTTGCAAGAAAGACTGGCTGGGATCAGTAGTTCACCAACTTTTTAACGCTGTTAAACAACTAGGCCATCAAGAAGGGGTACTGCAGGCCCCTGGCCTATCAGAATTCAGCAAAGTACTGCAACCATCAGGGATTATTCAGAGTGATCCCTGGTGCAAAGTAAAGATGATGGGGCAGGAAGACTAACATTGTACAGTGAAGTTTGTGCAGGAGGAGAAGAGTCCTGGGAGTAAGGCCTCGTACACACAACCGATTTTCTCGGCAAGAACCAGCAAGAAACTTGCTGGCAGAGAGGTCTTGCCGAGTAAATCGGTCGTGTGTACGCGGCTATCGGGTTTCTCGTCGAGAAAACCGACAAGTAACCTCGACGAGAAAATAGAGAACCTGCTCTCTATTTTCTCGTCGAGATTCTCCTCGGCATGTTTTTCGACGAGAAAAGTGAGTGTGTGTACACTTACCTATCCTCCCGGAAGCCCGCGCATGTTCGAAATGAATTCGACGCATGCGCGGTAGCTTCCTAGGCATACGTAGGGTATACCAAGATGGCGGCGACGGCATCGAATGTGACGAGCGCATGCTCGTCGTAGTCGATGACGTCACCGCGTACGCTCCATTCAAAGAACCGCGGGTTCTTTGAAACGAGCGTGTGTACACTCGGCCGGGACAAGTTTCTTGTCCAAGAATCTCGTCGAAAAAAACGACATGTTTTTTTCAACGAGAATCTCGGCCGTGTGTACGAGGCCTAACAGTCTGCAGGAGTTTGTGCAGAGGAGGAGTGGAGTTGAGACTGTAAATGTTAGAGCCCATCATTTGTTAAAAGCGCAACTGATGCAACAATTCTTTAATAACGATGGCAAAAGTGATCTGTTCTTTGGGTATCCCATACCCTTTCCCCAACCAAGTTATATCCCCCAAATAAACAAAAACAAAACAAAACAAAAGCAAATGACTGTTCATTGTCTACAGAAGAGTGATGTCTGGAGGTCTGGCAGCAGGGTGAGAATGGTGGATGATAGTAACTAGTAGCAACCATCCTGTGATGTCTTCATCCTCCGGTCCTTCTCACTGCGCTGTTGTCTTCTTCTTCCTTTAGCTCTTCTCGCCGCTCTGATGTTTTATTCAGCTGCCGATTATTTTTCTGGTTCTCCTCGCTGCGCTGATGTCTTCTGCTGTTGGTTCTTCCTCAAGTTCTTCTCCCGATGCTCCCGATGTTGAGGGATTTTAGCCTGGTATAGTCCGGGGGGTGGGGGAGGGCGTGGGGGTTTCCCTCAAGATCTATACCAGACCCAAAGGGCCTGGTATTTGTCGGGATAAAAGTCAGATCCTGTTCATGGAACTAGGACATGAAGTCACAGGGCAAAGTTGGAACCACAGTTGTACGGCTGCCGTGTCATACCAATGTGAACCCAGCCTTAAAGGGGTTGTAAAGATTCGTTTTTTTTCACCTTAATGCATCCGATGCATTAAGGTGAAAAAAAAACTGTCAATGATGGCCACCCCAGCCCCCCCCGTTTTACTTACCTGATCCCGTTCACCAGCTGCGCTCGCCCCCGACGTCCTCTTCGCCACTCTGTCTGCCCGTTGATTGGCTAGATTGGATGGATTGATAGCAGCGCAGCCATTGGCTCATGCTGCTGTCAATCACATCCAATGAAGGGGGTTAGTTCTTGCGGGGAGGAGCCGAGATAGCCGCCGAGGGACCCCAGAAGACAAGGATCGGGGCCACTGTGTGCAAAACGAGCTGCACAGTGGAGGCAAGTATAACACGTTTGTTATTTTTTATTTTTTTTAAACAGGAACCTTTAATGTCCCTTTAACCATGATTTTTAAAGTTGGTGACAAGTTCAGTTGTTGGCCATCTTCACAAAAATATTCTGTTTCCACAACCATATGATACTTTCCTAGCTAAACATCAGCAACTCTAGTAAAAATGTAACAAGCAATTGTTTACTTCAGTTCTACTTCAAGCATACCCAAACCCAGTGCCGGGACAAGGTCATCCGGTGCCCAGGGCGAAGATGAAAATCTTCGCCCCCCTGCGCTGTGAAAAGCTACAGCGCCTACAGACGATGGGATCTATACTAATGCATCAGTGACAGTGCATTAACCCCCTTCCTGCTGCATATTACCAATACCATTGCTAATTAAGCAAACTCCCCTCAGAGACTGCAGACATGATATAAGACAAGAGATGGTCAGAGACTGAGAACATGATACAAGAGATGGTCAGAGACTGAGAACATGATACAAGAGATGGTCAGAGACTGAGAACATGATACAAGAGATGGTCAGAGACTGAGAACATGATACAAGAGATGGTCAGAGACTGAGAACATGATACAAGAGATGGTCAGAGACTGAGAACATGATACAAGAGACGGTCAGAGACTGAGAACATGATACAAGAGATGGTCAGAGACTGAGAACATGATACAAGAGATGGTCAGAGACTGAGAACATGATACAAGAGATGGTTAGAGACTGAGGACATCATACTAAAGATGGTCAGAGACTGCAGACATGATACAAGAGATCAATGCAGTCTCACCAGTGCCCATCAAATGCAGCCTACCGCTGTGCCCATCAATGCCGCCTCATTGTGCCCATAATCGCAACCTCTCTGTGCCCATAATTGCAGCCTCACTGTGTCCATAATTGCAGCCTCACTGTGCCCATCAATGGTGCCTCACTGTGCCCATAATCGCAGCCTCTCTGTGCCCATAATCGCAGCCTCTTTGTGCCCATCAATGCTGCCTCACTGTGCCCATCAATGCTGCCTCACTGTGCCCATCAATGCCGCCTCACTGTGCCCATCAATGCCGCCTCTCTGTGACCTGGTGGATGGAGAGTGTGATGAGTCTGAAGCATTATGGGTGGAACTGCATACAGATGTGCGTAGTTCAAAGCTAATCATTGGAGTTTGTTATAGACCACCCAATGTTAATGAGGAGTTAGAGACTCAGCTCCTTGCACAGATGGAAAGGGCTGCAAGGGCTGGGACGGTGATAATAATGGGGGATTTTAACTACCCAGAAATTGACTGAAGTAATGGAACTGCTGGGACAGTAAAAGAGCAAAAATTTATAAACCTATTGCAGGACAATTTTATGGTCCAGTTTATTGAGGCCCCAACTAGGAATGATGCTCTGTTGGACCTGGTAATCTCAAACCATGCAGAGCGTTTTACTAATGTTCAGATAAAGGAACACCTGGGTAGCAGTGACCATAACATGATTTCATTTGATGTTAGTTGTAAGCAAAAATCACATACAGGAAAGATAAAAACGCTTAATTTCAAGAGAGCAAATTTTCCAAGGATGAGCGCTGCTCTCCAGGACTTAGACTGGGAAGGAATATTGGCATCAATGGGCACAGAAGAGAAATGGGAATTCTTCAAAAAGACTGTTTGTGAACTCACTGCAAAGTATATTCCCATGGGCAATAAGTTTAAAAGGCTAAAAATAAAACCTATGTGGCTCACTGCCAAAGTTAAAAAAGCTATAAACTATAAGAAAAGAGCTTTTAAAAAATATAAAAATGAGGGAACACTAGTGTCATTTAAATGTTACAAAGAATATAACAGGATATGTAAAAATGAAATCAAGGATGCAAAAATTCAAAATGAACGACAGATTGCAAAAGATAGTAGGACAAACCCCAAAAAATTCTTCAAATATATTAATAGTAAAAAGGTCAAGTCTGAGCATGTAGGCCCTTTACAAAATAATCTAGAGTGGGTGACTGGGGACAAAGAGAAGGCTAATTTATTAAATACTTTCTTCAGCTCTGTGTATACAAAGGAGCATGGGGGAGCTCATGTCCAAAATGGGGGTGGTAGTGACACAGCCCCAAATCCACAATGGCTCAAAAGTGATATGGTCAAGAAATATTTAGACAGAATAAAGGTGGATAAAGCACCTGGACCAGATGGCATCCACCCACGGATCCTAAAAGAATTGAGCTCTGTAATTTCAAAGCCATTGTATTTAATTTTTAGGGACTCATTAATGACAGGAATAGTACCACTGGATTGGCGCAGGGCCAATGTGGTGCCTATATTTAAAAAGGGAATTAAGTCTTTACCAAGTAACTATAGACCTGTTAGTTTAACTTCTATAGTTGGGAAAATACTGGAGAGATTAATAAAAGACCACATAGATGAGTTCTTGCTGGAAAAAAATATTTAGGCACCAGACAGCATGGATTCATGAAAGACAGAAGTTGTCAAACAAACCTGATTTCTTTTTATGAAGAGGTAAGTAAGACCTTGGACAAAGGGGTGGCTGTGGACGTGGTATACTTGGATTTTGCAAAAGCGTTCGATACAGTTCCCCACACACGGCTCATGTGTAAGGTAAAGTCTACAGGATTGGAAATATCAGTTTGTGAATGGATAGAAAACTGGCTAAAAGACAGAATTCAGAGAGTAGTGGTTAATGATTCTTACTCTGAATGGTCCAAGGTTATCAGTGGTGTACCCCAAGGTTCAGTGCTGGGACCCTTACTTTTTAATATCTTTATAAATGATATAGGGTCTGAGATCAAAAGTAACATTTCTGTCTTTGCAGATGACACCAAGCTATGCAGTGGAATAACGTCCTTACAGGATGTCGCCAATTTACAAGTCGACCTCAATGCTCTGTCTAATTGGGCGACTATGTGGCAGATGAGGTTTAATGTTGATAAATGTAAAGTTATGCATTTGGGGGCTGAGAATATGAATGCATCATACATACTAGGGGGAGTACAACTGGGGGGATCCGTAGTGGAGAAGGATCTGGTGGTTTTGGTAGATCATAAGCTCAATAATGGCATGCAATGCCAAGCTGCGGTTTCCAAAGCGAGCAAAGTCCTTTCTTGTATTAAGAGAGGTATGGTCTCCAGAGAGAGAGATATCATTTTGCCCCTGTTCAAATCATTAGTAAGACCTCATCTGGAATATGCAGTTCAGTTTTGGGCCCCAGTTCTCAAAAAGGATATTGGGGAACTGGAGAAAGTGCAGAGAAGGGCAACCAAACTGATAAGAGGCATGGAGGAGCTCAGCTATGAGGAAAGATTAGAGGAACTGAATTTATTCTCTCTTGAGAAGAGGAGATTAAGGGGGGATATGATCAACATGTACAAATATATAAGGGGTCCATATAGTGAACTTGGTGTTCAGTTATTCACTTTACGGTCAACACAAAGGACAAGGGGGCACTCTTTGCGTCTAGAGGAAAAGAGATTTCACCTCCAAATACGGAAAGGTTTTTTCACAGTAAGAGCTGTGAAAATGTGGAATAGACTCCCTGCAGAGGTGGTTCTGGCCAGCTCAGTAGATTGCTTTAAGAAGGGCCTAGATTCTTTCTTAAATGTACATAATATAACTGGGTACTAACATTTATAGGTAAAGTTGATCCGGGGAATATCCGATTGCCTCTCGGGGGATCAGGAAGGAATTTTTTCCCCTGCTGTAGCAAATTGGATCATGCTCATCTGGGGTTTTTTCCTTCCTCTGGATCAACTGTGGGTATAGAATTGGGTATATGGGATTGTACGATATATTTTTTTTTTTTTTTTTTTTTTATGGTTGAACTGGATGGACTTGTGTCTTTTTTCAACCTGACTAACTATGTAACTATGTAACTATGTAACCATAATCGCAGTCTCTCTGTGACCATAATCGCCGCCTCACTGTGCCCATCAATGCCGCCTCACTGTGCCCATCAATGCCGCCTCACTGTGCCCATCAATGCCGCCTCACTGTGCCCATCAATGCCGCCTCACTGTGCCCATCAATGCCGCCTCACTGTGCCCATAATAGCAGCCTCTCTGTGCCCATAATAGCAGCCTCACTGTGCCCATAATAGCAGCCTCTCTGTGCCCATAATAGCAGCCTCTCTGTGCCCATAATAGCAGCCTCTCTGTGTCAATAATCGCAGCCTCACTTTTCCTATGAATGCAGTCAGACTCACCATAGCCTGCCCTGGCTGGATCACACAACAGACATCTCCCGCAGCACTGTGTGTCACACTCACATTGCTGGATCTGTGTGTGTGTTCGGCGGCGCGGTAACAAGGTCCCGCCCCCCTAGACCGGCTTGTGTGAGAGATGGAACACTGATTCAATCTGCTACCACATGAGCTGGTCTAGGGGGGTGGGACCGGCACCGCCGAACACACACACAGACTCAGCTCCCTGACACACAGCGCTCCCGGTCAGGAGACCGGCGCTGTGTGACAAACAAGAGGAGGAGGTGGGAGGGGGGCGCTGCAGCCACAGATCAAAGTGGCCCCGCCGTCTCAGAACAGGTGGCCTGTAGCGTGGCCTCTACTGCTCTACTGCGCCCCCCTTCCTCCAGTAAATGGTCCCGCCCATCCGTCCCTTCTGCCCACCCCTTGTACCGGCCCTGCTCAAACCATCAAGCCCTGTACACACGACCGGTTTTCCCAGCAGGAAAACTGCCATGAGAGCTTTTGGCCGGGAAAACCGGCTGTGTGTATGCTTCATCGGAAAACTGCCGAAAAAAATAGAGAACCTGCTCTCTATTTTCCCGTCGGGATTCCCGAAGGACTTTTTGTGTATGCTTTTCCGAGGGCAAAAAAACGCGCATGCTCAGAATCAAGTATGAGATTCTCGTTCAGGTAAAACTAGCGTTCGTAATGGAGATAGCACATTCGTTAGCATTCTGAACAGCAGAAAACGATCTGAAAGCACGAAGACTGAAAAGCGCGAATCGTCTCTCACCAAACTTTTACAATCACGCGGCAACACGAGATCAGCAAAAGCAGCCCAAAGGGTGGCGCCGTTGGATTTAAACTTCCCCTTTATAGTGCCGTCATATGTGTTGTACGTCACTGCTCTTTGGACCGGCGAGATTTTGTATGACAGTCTGTATGCAAGACAAGCTTGGCAGGAAACCCGTCGGGAAAACCAACGTTTTTTTTCCTGCCAGGAAAACCGGTTGTATGTCTGGGGCTTCAATTTAGATTTAGCTACAGTATCTAGTAGTATTAAAAGTGCTTAAAATGAAACTAAATGTAAAAAAAACAAAATTCAAACAGGCAGGCTTTCTATGTCTCTTTTCCAATAAATTACACTTACCTAAGGCCCCTTTCACACTGAGGCGCTTTGCAGGCGCTATTGCGCAAAAAATAGCGCCTGCAATGTGCCCCAAAAAAGCCGCTCAATTGTATCCGAGGGCTTTCACACTGGAGTGTTGCGCTTGCAGGAGGGTCAAAAAACTCCTGCAAGCCGCATCTTTGAGGCGCAATAGGAGCGGTAAAAATACCGCTCCTATAGCGCCCTGCCCATTGAAATCAATGGGGTAGCGCCTCTAAAACGATCGTAAAACGATCGTAAAACGCCGCAAAGAGGCGTTATTGCAAGCGTTTTTAACCCATTTTCGGCCGCTAGCGGGGGTTAAAATCCCCCCGCTAGCACCCGCAAATCGTGGCAAATCGTGGCAAAAACTCTTTCAAGAGTTTTATTTTAATAAAACGTTCCAACAGAGGGGGTAGAGGAATGGGGAGGACTCAGGTAACTTACTTGTCAATCACGGAAACTTCCTAGGTCCAGAGGAGCGACTGTCCCCACGCTGGACTCAGCCACCACCGGATAGGCCCAATCTCACTGGCCTAGCAGCTGGTGCGAAGCTCGATCAATAGAATAGTCTCTGCCACAGACTTGGTATTGGAATTTGTTCAATAGAATAGTCTCTGCCACAGACCTGTATAACCCCTCACTGGGTTAGCTCACTCAGAAAGAACACAGCTCTCAGTGCCAGGATCTTTCAGCCGCTCCGGCAGCACTGAGGTAGATTTTGGGATCCAGGTGCTTCCTCCAATTGAGTCCTCAATTTGCTCGGTCCCTTCCATCAGGCAAGGCGACACAGGATCATCCCTGGATCAGTAGGTCCCAGCAAATTCTGAGCCTACATCTCAGTTGCGAGGCCTCGGGCCAACGTGGGAACTGCCAACACATCCCTGAGGCCAGGAGGGCCCTCAGGTGAGGTTCGAAGAAGATGACCCCCAACTCTCCTCCACCCTAATGGCGTCTGTCACTTAAGTACCCTCTCCCAGCATGCACAGCGGGTTTACGACGCCCCCTGGGCTGCTGCTGGGAAAGAGGTACCCAATACGTCCAGCCTGTCGCCTTTCCAACCCTGACCAGCGACACCCACCGGTGGGGGGGGGGAAATCATGCAACCAACCGAACTGAAACAGTGCCACAATTTGAATAAACAATCTCTCTGGGCTAAACTAATGCCCATACAACGAAATTTCAACATATATATATATATATATATATATGTAGCACTACCCCCGTAGGAGCTGCTGGTTATATTTTTGGGTCATGCCATTACCTGTCTGTTCCACCCTATCCGTCATAGATGTCAGCACCAACACATAGTCTCTTTTCCAATGGTTTTATTAAAGAAATGTCATTTAGAGGGATGGAGGGTTAGGGGAGATTCAGGTACCTTGTTTTGCGGATCACGGGTACTTCCTAATCCAGAGGACAAACAGTTTCCACACTGGGTATAGCAACCACCGGATAGGCCTATCTCACTGACCTAGCAGCCGGTGCAGTGCTCGGTCGACAGTCTCTGCCACAGACTTGAAGAGTACACTTAGTCTCTGCCAAGCCTCTGCCACAGGATTGTATGATCCAGAACCTTTTGCAAAGTCTAAGTACAATCACACAGTACCGGTTTCTTTCAGCCAACCCGGCGACACTGTGAGGTAGATGGGTCGGGATGCGTCCTCCAATTGAGTCTCCAGGCTCTTCCTGAGATACCAGCCCTTTTGGCTCCGTCCTCTCTGAGAAAAGTCCTCCCCTGGTTTCTTCAATTGCTCGGCTTCTCCACGCAGGCAAGACAGAACAGGACCACCCCTGACTAGTAGGCCCCAGAACTCCTGGGCCTACTTCCAGTAACGAGGCCTCGGGCCAGCCGGCCCCGAGGCAGGAAAACTGCTACGGCACACCTTAGGCAAGGAGGGCCATTAGGTCAGAGAGACCCGGAAGACCGTGTCTGTCCCTTAAGTACCCTCTCCCAGAATGCACAGCGGGGGGACCAATCCCACTGAGCCATTTCTGTGCAAGAGGTACTCAATACATCCAGCCTGCTGCATTTCCAACCTTGACCTGTGGTGACAGCGACACCCACAGTCAAGTGGAAAATGCGCAACACAGCTGGACTGGAACAGAAACCAGAAATTTACAAAATTATTCTGAGCTAAATTTACAAATAGCGCCTACCCAAAGGTGTGCGCAACCTATTGCATTAGGGTGTGCACCCCAAAGATCAAACACATAGTACCGATCACTCACGATGAAAGGGAAGGGGTCAGTAAGTTACATATTTACTGGCTCCTTCTCCCACTCATCCCCACGCAACAGCTGGAGGGAGAGGAGAGTAGGGATGACGGAAGCGCTGCAGGGGGAACCAGGGCAGTATTAGGGTGTGCCTGGCCACACCTGGCACACCCTGTGCGCACGCCTATGCGCCTACCCAATAGGAGCAGGGCACTACATACATACACACACATATATATACGTATATATATATATATATATATATATATATATATATACACGTGATTCTGCATAGTGCGGCCGCCCTGTAGCGGTAAATCTGCTATGGGGCGGTCGGCAAGTGGACCCACAGCTCAGTTCACTGACAGGAACACAAAGAAGTGCCCAGTACTTCCTGGTATAAGAGAGCATGTGACTCTCTTCTTCCCATGTGATCATGCTGGTAATTGCTGATTGGTCATTCAGCACATATGCTGTCACCTTTGGGGAGAGTCCTTAGCCATGTGTAAGCTCCAAATAGGACTTACCTGGATCTTACACAGGGCTTCTTTTCCTCACTCCCAGCAGTGAACAGAGAGCTGAACAAGTAAGGTAAGGGTAGAGTAAACATACGCTGCTGTGGAGGCTGGCTTTAAAGTAAACCTGTTGCTTTGTCCTGCATGGGATTCGCTTTAGGGATATCATGAAGTAAAACGACTACCATAACATGCAGAGTAAAAAAATCTGGGAGAGACCTGTCCTAAAGAGCTTACCATCTAAAGGAAATGGAGGAAATAAAAAGTGCCTAAGGAGCAGCTGTGTCTAATTATAACCATAATCATTTTATATGAAATGCTGCATAAAGCAGTCAGTCAGTTAGACCCTGTACAGAAATAAAGTGCAGCTGGGGCAGATGTTGGTGAAAGAGGATAGCACTGGCAGGAGAGAAAATAGTGATTGAGGATAAGAAGAAGTAATGAAAAGCAGGAAAAGATGGTCAGGTATGGGGTACGCAATTAAGATGAAATCCTCTAGGATAATTGAGCGTTTAGGAAATTTGATATGCTTCCTTAAAAAAAACGTGTTTTAAGGGCAAGCTAGAAACTTTGAAGAATAGAGGGCAGCAGAACTGTTTGCAGTAGTGAATTCCATAAGTTAGTTGCAACACGTGAAAAATCCTGGAGATGGGAAGGCAGTTACATGGGAGGTTGAGAGTTGTAGGTCATTAGCAGATCCAAGGGCACAGGTGGGGCAATGGGTAGAAACCAGAGAAGAGACATAAAATGGTGAAGCATTATGGGGGGTTTTGTAAGCAGGAGTTTGAATTTTAAATGTCTTCCTGTACAAAAACAGCAGCAATTTAAGTCAACCTGTCGTGAGATAAACATGGAGCTACCACTAGTAACCTCTCCTAAAAAGGTGAGCTCATCTTGCTAACTCCCTTGTCTCAATATCCCGAGACTTAAAACTGAGTACTGATAAGTATACAATAAGGACTTCTGATTTTTCTCTGGCTTTTCTGATCTAAGTACTTGTTTCAGGTCAGTGAAAATAAGAATGCTTTGAGGCCACTGTGCCAACATAACAGCTAGAGAACTATCTTCTTTAGCAGGAGGTGAACAGTGGTAGCCCTTTTATTGATCTCATAACTGTAGCGCACCAACCCCAGACTTTACCTGCTTTTCTTCTGCTTGGCTCCTCCGCAGGAAAGAATGAGGCACCACAAGCCCGTACCCTCCTGAATGGGGAGGTTGAGCGGTGTTAGTTTCTCGGGCCTGCTTGCAGCCAGTGCTTAAAAACCTCCAGTGCTGACCTAGTTTCTGCAGTAGTCAGAAACAAGTCTTTAGTTCCCAGTAAGCAACTGTCCACACCAACTGAAAGGTCCAACTCTTATTTATTATTTTTCGCACAATAAACAGTCTCTTTGAAAGCAGACAGGTTGGGACAAGACACAGGTCAGATAAGGTGGGAGGAGGTCCAGGCACAAACTTGAATTTGGGTTTTCTCCTGTTCCGATTAGCACGAACAGGCTTGGCGCACGGTCTCTGCCACCGACCATGAAGCTGGTCACTGCCACTGACCGGGTGAAAAAGATGAAAGTCACTGTCACTGACCTTGGGTGCGTAGTGTCACTGCCACTGTGACCTAAAGAACACGCACTTCCTTCCGTTAGTGAACTGGCCCTTTATAGGACAAAAACATCCCTCCGGAGAGTTACCAGAGGCCCCATCTGTCACCACGACTCTGCGCTGGGTCTTCAGAAAGGGTCACCTCCCTGGCCTCCTCGTTCTGGATACGGGTCCCCTCGCAAGACAGATCCCTGGAAGTCTCGGTCCCTGGCGGATCCCAGCCGAAGGCTGCTGGGCTCCGGGCCTTTCTTCAAAGTACCTCACCCCAGACTGAAGGTGTCTGAGATGGAACAGCAACTCCGTCTCCGGGCCTACGGCACCCAGAGACAACCCGACCAGGCCTCCGGGCCTAGGGCACCTGGAGGCAAGACACACGCACCCAGGCCTAAGGTGCCTGAGCGCGGAACCGACCCCTCTGGAAGATGGCCGCCCCCTTTTATATCCTCTCCCGACAGGCACAGCAGGTTCCCCGCCCCGCCGTACTGCTGCCAAGAGGGGACAAAAAAAGGCACAACCTTGTACTGTGGTTCAACCCGGGCCCATGGCAACAGCGTCACCTATAGGCCCCAGGGAACTACACACCAGTACCATCTCCCAGGGACAGAAATGGTCCATGAAACCTAACCATTAGTGCATCTGAGCCTAGTTACCACTCAGATGCTTCCCCCTAAATGTAACCACCCGCTACATAACATTAACCAAAGAGGAGCAAGTTTCCAATGCAGGAGACCGATCAGTAGTCTGTTACAGTAGGCAGGATGGAAAATAATGAGGGTTTGGACAAATATCAACTTTGTGAATGAAGTGGAAGTCAGGTTTTTGTCAAATGCCTGGACATAAGGTATGAAGTAGTGTGTGGAATTAGTGTAGCGCTCAAAATAATGAAAAAATGCTACTCAAAGCAATTTGGAAATCAATAAAAAACAAATAACACTATATATAATAGTGAATGTGAAACATAAGAGTCCGCTTCAAAGGGTATTCTTGAAAAAAATGTCCTCCCTGCGAACTATGTACTGTACCACAAAAAAGTGTAAAGCAAGATGAAGTCCCAAACAACATATATGTGTGGTCATGGATGTCCTTCCATGGATGACATCACCGCAGCACAGACTGACGGGGGGACCCCAATGTAGATGATGAAAATCAAATGGAGAAAATACCAAGACGTTAGGGATGGGTACTCTTACCGTGGATGGTGGACCCACCTGTCGTACGACAGTGGGTCTATCAGGCTTGGTGGTCACCACGACCAAACAGGATGTAGCTGGATATCCTGGATACCTCACATGAACTCCAACCGAATCACTGGAAAGGCAGCTCATACGATGGTGTTTTCTCCCAAGGATCAGGTTCCACAGCAATCCGAGACAAACACAAGGGTGAAAAAAAAAGGGAAACAAAAAAGGCTCCAAATGGTGCCCACCTGTCGTACGACCATCCACGGAATCGGTTTTATTGACCTGCACCATTTGGAGCCTTTTTTGTTTCCCTTTTTTTTTCACCCTTGTGTTTGTCTCGGATTGCTGTGGAACCTGATCCTTGGGAGAAAACACCATCGTATGAGCTGCCTTTCCAGTGATTCGGTTGGAGTTCATGTGAGGTATCCAGGATATCCAGCTACATCCTGTTTGGTCGTGGTGACCACCAAGCCTGATAGACCCACTGTCGTACGACAGGTGGGTCCACCATCCACGGTAAGAGTACCCATCCCTAACGTCTTGGTATTTTCTCCATTTGATTTTCATCATCTACATTGGGGTCCCCCCGTCAGTCTGTGCTGCGGTGATGTCATCCATGGAAGGACATCCATGACCACACATATATGTTGTTTGGGACTTCATCTTGCTTTACACTTTTTTGTGGTACAGTACATAGTTCGCAGGGAGGACATTTTTTTCAAGAATATCCTTTGAAGCGGACTCTTATGTTTCACATTCACTATTATATATAGTGTTATTTGTTTTTTATTGATTTCCAAATTGCTTTGAGTAGCATTTTTTCATTATTTTGAGCGCTACACTAATTTGTTTCACTATTTTGTACACTTTGTTTGTTTGAGTGTTAGCAGCTTTATACATTTTTAGGTTTAGCGCAGTATTTTCACTTTTATATCTTTCCAGTGTGTGGAATTAGTAGGAAGCTGTTAGGAATAGGAGCTGCCACTGCCAACCCTTTTTTTTTGGCAGCTGTAAGCTTCAGGGCTGTCATTATCATCCTTACTTGTCATCCTCTTCCTTGCTCCATTAATTGGTGAATCACTGGTAAGGATCAATTATGCTCCAGTGAAATTGGAACTCTGAACATACAAGCTTGTTCCGGGTCAATGACTCACATCCTGAAGCATGGATAAGGATGACAGATCCAGAACAGCAGCATAACTGCAGATGCTTATACCCCAGTTCTGTTTTTGAATCAGGCCCCCCATGTGACTGCCCTCTCTTATTTCTGGCCTCGACTTTGCCACCACTATGTTGCCCTTCACTTTTCTGATACCTTGCCCCTCCACAGCCTTTTTGACAATACACATTTGCAGTGGCGGCTGGTGCTAAAAAAAAAATTTGGGGGCGCAAACAAACCCCTCCAGGTCCGCACTCACCAAGGTCACAGCTCCATACACACAATATATATATATATATATATATATATATATATATATATATGTGCACTATGTCTGATAAGCTTGAAGGCCTTTCCATGTAATTTTCTTGGTGAGTTTTTGGGGGAAAAAGGAGGTAGGTTGTCACATCTTATCTAAACCCACTCCATTTACACAGGTTAGGGACTGGCGTGCAGAATGTAATAACATATGTGCATGTCTGCACACACATATTAGGCCCCATTCACACTTGCGAATGATGCCATAAGAGCTTAGATGTGGGATACCTAGCAGCCCCATGTAAAGAAATTGGAGACTCACAGCCCCAGCAGTTAATCATGGCTGTTGTATGTAATCGCTCATAGATGGTGGGTCAAGTGAGTCAAGTTCCTCCACCCCCAACTTGCTCATCCATGTCTTTATGGACCTTGCTTTGTACACTGGTGCGCAGTCATGTTGGAACAGGAAGAAGCCATCGCCAAACTGTTCCCACAAAGTTGGGAGCATGAAATGGTCCAAAATATCTTGGTATGCTGATGCCCTAAGAGTTCCATTTACTGGAACTAAAGGGCCAAGCCCAACCCCTTAAAAACAACCCCACATCAAAATCCCCCCTGCACCAAATGATTTGGACAAAGCAAGGTCCATAAAGACATGGATGAGTGAGTGGAGGAAATTGACTGGCCTGCATAGAGTCCTGACCTCAACCCGATAGAACACCTTTAGGATGAGTTAGAGCGGAGACTGCGAGCCAGGTCTTCTTGTCCACATCAGTGCCTGACCTCACAAATGCGCTTCTGGAAGAATGGTCAAACGTTCCCATAAAACTCCTAAACCTAGAGGACAGCCTTTCAGAAGAGTTGAAGCTGTTAGCCCTGGTTCACATTGATGCGATTTGTCATGTCAAATCGCATTCCAAATCGGCGGATATTGCCCGAAATGGAACTGTCCGAATCGGTGCAACGCCGACTTTGCGGCACCGCACTGATTCCCAAAAGTAGTTTCTGTACTACTTTTGCCGATTTAAGATGTGATTTTAATAGACATCTGTGCAGGAAAACCGCACAGAGGTCTCTGAAATCGTCAGACTGACCTCGCTGATCAGCTGAACTTGCGCGATTTCAATCCCGCAGCAGTGAGAACCTGGGCTAAAAGCTGGAAAGGGTGGGCCAACTCAATATTGAACCCTACGGACTAAGGCCAGTCACACATGGGTCCAATTTTCGAGAGAGATTTTCTTTCGAAAATCTTAACTAAGAATTTTTGTTCAGATTTTGCTCCATTAGTGGGCCGCAGCAGTGGGCAATTTTCGTGCAGCCATCGAATTTGAGTGATCGGGCATGTTGTAAATTTTTTGAAAAAACAAATGATTTTCTAATCAGTGATGGGAGAATCGTGCAAGAAATATAATCAAAAAAAGAAATGCGCATGAGCGCAAGAAAAGAAAATTCTCAGAAAGAAAAGATGATTCCCAGCCACAAATTTTTTTTTCTGTAGCAACATCTAAATCAAAAATAAATGGTGGCACCATCGGATCAGAAAATGCACAAAATTTCAGATTTCTAAAAGAAAATTTGTTCGGAATACGACAATGTATGGTCTGCATAAGACTGGGATTACAGTTGATGTGCGTGTAAAGGCAGGTGTACCAATACTTTTGGCAATATAGTGTATACTAGGGCCAATTTGGACAGGGGCCAATTAACCTACCAATATGGCTTTGGAGTGTGGGAGAAAACCAGTGTATCCAGAGGAAACCCACACAGACACAGGGAGAACATGCAAACTCCAGGCAGGTAGTGCCGTGGTTCAGATGACGACGACCCAAATAACAACATAATAAAAAAACATAATAACATATTGACATAAACATAAAGGATTGGATGACCATGTCCCAATGAATACTTGGGTAAGGCAATCAACACCACATTTTATCGGTACATGCTTTTTTTACAAGTAGCATACTATACTGGTTGAGGTTATTGCTACATGTCAGGTAATTGTATCCACTTACCACTAGGTGGTGCTTGCATATTCTTCTTTAAACTGGTGATCATGGGGTATCACAAAGTCCTGTGCTAGAATCTCATCACCAGAACCAAATCACTGGATAACAGGTGGTTTATGTCTGACTCAAATAGAGCACGATCACAGAAGAGAATCTTCAGGTAAAGCCATCCTTGTTTTCTAATACTACATTATGCTGTCATTGGGGAATGCTGAAACGTGCAAATCTGGACGTTTATTAGTACTGCTAACAAAATGTAAGCAGATTAGCTTTACTTGGCTGCCCAAGACCCTTTCACACATTTTGCAAAACTTTAAACTCAGCAGAACCTTTAGAAAGCCATGGAAACCTGATTAAGTTCACTTTCTTGCATAGAAATTGACCATTACAAACAGACCTTAGATAATGGGTTGTAAAAGCAAGTAGAACACAAGGTGAAAGGATTTTTATGAGAAATAGTCCTTGTAGTGGTCACAGCAAGAATTGGTTCACGATGTTTTAGAGCACTCCATTATCATATATTTCATAAATAAATCAATAAAACTACACAACTGGAAGGTCATTGCAACATTAAAGAAGTAGTCTACACATGCACCTGACCAAACCGAGCTGCTTGGCGATCTGTCATGCAGGATGTTCGACTTGACCTTAGGGGTCAAGGTAGGGCAGGAGAGCACCCCTTGTAAGGTTCAGGGGCATATTCGCTTATCACCTGGACTTTTTTTTTGAGTGTACAATTTCTGTGTTGATAATACTAAGGTCAGCCCGACATTTAAAGTCTTTAGTCTAGGTTCACAGCTATGCGGCTGCGCTTGATGTGTTTTTCAGGCATGTTTAAAGAGGAAGTAACCCCCCCACCCGAAAAAACGGGATAAAAGCAAACCCTGCAAGAGAAAGGCATAATGAGCTAGTATGCATGGCATACTAGCTCATTATGTGGCACTTACCTGAAATCGAAGCCCCCCGAAGTCCTCCTCGTTCCCCTCCTCTGCCGCCGCCGCCATGTCCCCTCGGAGCTTCTTCCTGGTATCGCCGCTCCGGCGCTGTGATTGGCGGGGCCGGCATAATCCCGGCTTGATCCCATTCATTATGTCGGGACAATCAGTGTGCCTGCACCGTTGACTAAGGCGTGCATGCGCCGTAGACATCGGTGCAGTGTTATCTGCAAATATCTCCTTAACCGTGTAGGTTAGGGAGATATTTCTTGCACCTACGGGTAAGCCTTAATCTAGGCTTACCTGTAGGTGCAAGTTGTCAAAGTGGGTTTACAACCACTTTAAACCCTAGGGTTTTTTATACGTTCTTGCATGTAGTTTCATGCAATTTGCATTTTTTTTTTCTCTTAAACACACTGTAAACACCCTGTATATTGCTGGTTGCTAAGGAGGGGGCCAAGAAGCCGGCCTCTGCGCCCTTAACAACAGATGAGTCATCAGCTGTCAGTGGGGTTCCCTGCTGACAGCTGAATAAAAAATAATAATAAAAAAATCGCAATGAAAAAAATAAAAAATAAACGGTTTGGGGTCCCCCCCCCCAGGTCCATATCAGGCCCTTCGGGTCTAGTATGGCTTCGGAGGGAATCCCGACCCCCCAATTAAAAAAACAAATGCCGTGGGGTCCCCCCCATGCCAGACCCTTATCCGAGCATGCAGTCCGGCAGCTCAGGAAATGGAGGGGACGAGCGAGCACCCCCCCATTCTGACCCATACCAGGCCGCATGCCCTCAACATAGGGGGGTGGGTGCTTTGGGGCAGGGGGGGCTGTGGACAAGGGCCTCTTCCCGATAACCCTGGCCGGTGGTTGTCGGGGTCTGCGGGCGGGGGCTTATCAGAATCTGGAAGCCACCATTAACAAGGGGGCCCCCAGATCCCGCCCCCCCATGTGAATGGATATGGGGTACATCTTACCCCAACCCATTCACCCCAAAAAACAGTGAAATGTTTAAAAAAAACAAGAGCTGATTCTTGACAAGTCCTTTATTAAAAAAGAAGTCCCGAGCCAACTTACAGTTACATAGTGGGTGAGGTTGAAAAAAAACATAAGTCCATCAAGTCCAACCTATGTGTGTGATTATATGTCAGTATTACATTGTATATCTCTGTATGTTGTGGTCAATCAGGTGCTTATCTAATAGTTTTTTGAAACTATCAATGCTCCCTGCTGAGATCACTGCCTGTGTAAGGGAATTCCACATCCTTGCCGCTCTTACAATAAAGAACCCTCTACGTAGTTTAAGGTTAAAGGGGTTGTAAAGGTACATGTTTTTTCACCTTAATGCATTCTATGCATTAGGGTGAAAAAACATCCAACGATTAGCGGCCCCCCAGCCCCCCCCCGTTTACTTACCTGAGCCCTGGAAAGTCCCGCGTTGCGAATGCGCTCGATCGTTGCCCGGGCTTCTCGGCTCTTCTCGGCTCTTCATTGGATAGATTGATAACAGCGCAGCCATTGGCTCGCGCTGCTGTCAATCAAATCCAATGATGCGGCGCGTCGGGGGGCGGGGCCGAGTCATACACTCGGCGGCTATGGCCGCCGACTTTATCACACGGGAGCGCGCCCGCAAGTTAACCCCCTCGGGAGAGAGCTTCCCAGAGGGGGTTAAATGAGGGATAGGTGCTGAGGATGGTTTATAGCAGGGATATGCAATTAGCGGACCTCCAGCTGTTGCCAAACTACAAGTCCCATGAGGCATAGCGAGACCCTGACAGCATCAAGCATGACACCCAGAGGCAGAGGCATGATGGGACTTGTAGTTTGGCAACAGCTGGAGGTCCGCTAATTGCATATCCCTGGTTTATAGAGTAAAAATTCCTGCATCCCATTGGCTAAATGTACGGGAAAAGGGGATTCCTCTTAGGGGACTTTAGAGGGAACTTTACTCTTGTAGTAAATACGTAGTACACAAATGGAAAGTACAAGGTTATTTTATTTCCACCAGGATAGTGGTGGTGAGTAAGGATATCTTACAGGAGTAAAAGGTTTGAACATGGGAAGGATGCTAACACAAAAACATACAATACATGAAATAATACAATCAGGAACACCATATAGTTACAAAAAACATATAATGGTGAAAACCGACGCGTTTCGAAAAATACAATTATTTTCTTCTTCAGGGAGATGATTGTGTCAAACAGGCATATTTAGTATGTCATGTGTATAGACTTGGGGATCATAAGGTTGCATCCGTGGGGGAGGGATAGAAACATAAAATCAAATCAAAAGACATCAGGGAAGAAACCTCTTATTCCAGACGAGCCATGTCCCACCGGTTCCCAGGGTTCACCTGGGAGGGTGCGCACACACACAGACCCCAGCGGAGAAAAGGCTCCCCAACAAGGGGCACGCAGCGCTAAAAGTAAGGTCAGAGACCGGTGTGTAGAGTATGAGCTGTGGGCTGGTCCAATAATGGAAGGCTTGCTATCATGCACTGAATCCTGATGCTGGGAGGGTTTGGGAAGGGCTAGGTTGTTGGGTCACCTCCGTTTCAATATTGATAGATGGACCGTTAGGGTGGGGGGAGGGTGGGGGGAGTTTCCACCACCAGCTGAACATATCTCAACACACGCTGCTGTGCTCCATGCTTGTCTCCCTGATCCTGCCAAAAGACCAAGCTTTTTTAGTCTCCTCCAACATCACTGATGAGTACCGTCGGCAGGGGGTGTATATCTACCCTGTAAACCAACCCCCTCCCCCCACCCTAACGGTCCATCTATCAATATTGAAACGGAGGTGACCCAACAACCTAGCCCTTCCCAAACCCTCCCAGCATCAGGATTCAGTGCATGATAGCAAGCCTTCCATTATTGGACCAGCCCACAGCTCATACTCTACACACCGGTCTCTGACCTTACTTTTAGCGCTGCGTGCCCCTTGTTGGGGAGCCTTTTCTCCGCTGGGGTCTGTGTATGTGCGCACCCTCCCGGGTGAACCCTGGGCACTGGGCGCCGGTGGGACATGGCTCGTCTGGAATAAAAGGTTTCTTCCCTGGTGTCATTTGATTTTATGTTTCTATCCCTCCCCCACGGATGCAACCTTATGATCCCCAAGTCTATACACATGACATACTAAATATGCCTGTTTGACACAATCATCTCCCTGAAGAAGAAAATAATTGTATTTTTCGAAACGCGTCGGTTTTCACCATTATATGTTTTTTGTAACTATATGGTGTTCCTGATTGTATTATTTCATGTATTGTATGTTTTTGTGTTAGCATCCTTCCCATGATCAAACCTTTTACTCCTGTAAGATATCCTTACTCACCACCACTATCCTGGTGGAAATAAAATAACCTTGTACTTTCCATTTGTGTACTACGTATTTACTACAAGAGTAAAGTTCCCTCTAAAGTCCCCTAAGAGGAACCCCCTTTTCCCGTACTCCCAGAGGGGGTTAGCTCTTGCGGGGAGGAGCTGCGAGAGCCACCGTGGGACCCCAGAAGTGGACATTATGTATGATATGTTTGTTATGTTGAAAAAAAAAAACACAAAGCTTTAGTACCACTTTAAACCTCTTTTCTTCAAATTTTAATGAGTGGCCACGTGTCTTGTTAAACTCCCTTCAGCAAAAAAAGTTTTATCCCTATTGTGGGGTCACCAGTAGGGATGAGCTTCGTGTTCGAGTCGAACATACGTTCGACTCGAACATTGGCTGTTCGATCGTTCGACGAAGATCGAACGATTTGGGCCGTTCGCGCCAAATTCGAGTGACGCGAACGGCCCACAATGCACTACGCCATCGCAGTGTCATCCAGGCGCTGTGATTGGCCAAGCATGCACTGTGACCCCGCATGCTTGGCCAATCACAGCGCCGGCAGCGAGGAGAGCAATGATTGGCCACAGGCAGGATGCCTGTGGCCAATTATTGCTGAGGGTGTTTAGTACACGCCCCACACTATAAAAGGCCGCCAGCACGGCGGCCTAGTGTAGTGTGTTCCGGAGCAGGGATAGAGTAGCATAGGCAGGGACAGTGACTGTTATTTCTTTCTTGCTTAACCTGGATTCCTTTAGTTTAGGGAAAGAGAAGGATAGGTAGGGAGAGTGTCAGTGTGTTTTGTGCTTCTGCTATAGTGTGCTTAAAAAAAACATTTATTCTAGGGACAGAAAACTCTAGGTAGGGACAGTGTCAGTTTCTTTCACTCTGCAAGTCCTTGTTTCCAGGGACCTGTAAGGACAGTGAGTTAATTGTCCTTGTGCTATATTGTGCTTAAAAAAAACATTTATTCTAGGGACAGAAAACTCTAGGTAGGGACAGTGTCAGTTTCTTTCACTCTGCAAGTCCTTGTTTCCAGGGACCTGTAAGGACAGTGAGTTAATTGTCCTTGTGCTATATTGTGATTAAAAAAAACATTTATTCTAGGGACAGAAAACTCTAGGTAGGGACAGTGTCAGTTTCTTTCACTCTGCAAGTCCTTGTTTCCCGGGACCTGTAAGGACAGTGAGTTAATTTTCCTTGTGCTATATTGTGATTAAAAAAAACATTTTTTCTAGGGACAGAAAACTGTAGGTAGGGAGAGTGTTTTTTTTCTTTCACTCTGCAAGTCCTTGTTTCCAGGGACCTGTAAGGACAGTGAGTTAATTGTCCTTGTGCTATATTGTGCTTAAAAAAAACATTTATTCTAGGGACAGAAAACTCTAGGTAGGGACAGTGTCAGTTTCTTTCACTCTGCAAGTCCTTGTTTCCAGGGACCTGTAAGGACAGTGAGTTAATTGTCCTTGTGCTATATTGTGATTAAAAAAAACATTTATTCTAGGGACAGAAAACTCTAGGTAGGGACAGTGTCAGTTTCTTTCACTCTGCAAGTCCTTGTTTCCAGGGACCTGTAAGGACAGTGAGTTAATTTTCCTTGTGCTATATTGTGATTAAAAAAAACATTTTTTCTAGGGACAGAAAACTGTAGGTAGGGAGAGTGTTTTTTTTCTTTCACTCTGCAAGTCCTTGTTTCCAGGGACCTGTAAGGACAGTGAGTTAATTGTCCTTGTGCTATATTGTGCTTAAAAAAAACATTTATTCTAGGGACAGAAAACTCTAGGTAGGGACAGTGTCAGTTTCTTTCACTCTGCAAGTCCTTGTTTCCAGGGACCTGTAAGGACAGTGAGTTAATTTTCCTTGTGCTATATTGTGATTAAAAAAAACATTTATTCTAGGGACAGAAAACTCTAGGTAGGGACAGTGTCAGTTTCTTTCACTCTGCAAGTCCTTGTTTCCAGGGACCTGTAAGGACAGTGAGTTAATTTTCCTTGTGCTATATTGTGATTAAAAAAAACATTTTTTCTAGGGACAGAAAACTCTAGGTAGGGAGAGTGTTTTTTTTCTTTCACTCTGCAAGTCCTTGTTTCCAGGGACCTGTAAGGACAGTGAGTTAATTGTCCTTGTGCTATATTGTGCTTAAAAAAAACATTTTTTCTAGGGACAGAAAACTCTAGGTAGGGAGAGTGTTTTTTTTTTTCACTCTGCAAGTCCTTGTTTCCAGGGACCTGTAAGGACAGTGAGTTAATTGTCCTTGTGCTATATTGTGCTTAAAAAAAACATTTATTCTAGGGACAGAAAACTCTAGGTAGGGACAGTGTCAGTTTCTTTCACTCTGCAAGTCCTTGTTTCCAGGGACCTGTAAGGACAGTGAGTTAATTTTCCTTGTGCTATATTGTGATTAAAAAAAACATTTATTCTAGGGACAGAAAACTCTAGGTAGGGACAGTGTCAGTTTCTTTCACTCTGCAAGTCCTTGTTTCCAGGGACCTGTAAGGACAGTGAGTTAATTTTCCTTGTGCTATATTGTGATTAAAAAAAACATTTTTTCTAGGGACAGAAAACTGTAGGTAGGGAGAGTGTTTTTTTTCTTTCACTCTGCAAGTCCTTGTTTCCAGGGACCTGTAAGGACAGTGAGTTAATTTTACTTGTGCTATATTGTGCTTAAAAAAAACATTTTTTCTAGGGACAGAAAACTGTAGGTAGGGAGAGTGTTTTTTTTCTTTCACTCTGCAAGTCCTTGTTTCCAGGGACCTGTAAGGACAGTGAGTTAATTGTCCTTGTGCTATATTGTGCTTAAAAAAAACATTTATTCTAGGGACAGAAAACTCTAGGTAGGGACAGTGTCAGTTTCTTTCACTCTGCAAGTCCTTGTTTCCAGGGACCTGTAAGGACAGTGAGTTAATTTTCCTTGTGCTATATTGTGATTAAAAAAAACATTTATTCTAGGGACAGAAAACTCTAGGTAGGGACAGTGTCAGTTTCTTTCACTCTGCAAGTCCTTGTTTCCAGGGACCTGTAAGGACAGTGAGTTAATTTTCCTTGTGCTATATTGTGATTAAAAAAAACATTTTTTCTAGGGACAGAAAACTGTAGGTAGGGAGAGTGTTTTTTTTCTTTCACTCTGCAAGTCCTTGTTTCCAGGGACCTGTAAGGACAGTGAGTTAATTTTCCTTGTGCTATATTGTGATTAAAAAAAACATTTTTTCTAGGGACAGAAAACTGTAGGTAGGGAGAGTGTTTTTTTTCTTTCACTCTGCAAGTCCTTGTTTCCAGGGACCTGTAAGGACAGTGAGTTAATTGTCCTTGTGCTATATTGTGCTTAAAAAAAACATTTATTCTAGGGACAGAAAACTCTAGGTAGGGACAGTGTCAGTTTCTTTCACTCTGCAAGTCCTTGTTTCCAGGGACCTGTAAGGACAGTGAGTTAATTTTCCTTGTGCTATATTGTGATTAAAAAAAACATTTATTCTAGGGACAGAAAACTCTAGGTAGGGACAGTGTCAGTTTCTTTCACTCTGCAAGTCCTTGTTTCCAGGGACCTGTAAGGACAGTGAGTTAATTTTCCTTGTGCTATATTGTGATTAAAAAAAACATTTTTTCTAGGGACAGAAAACTGTAGGTAGGGAGAGTGTTTTTTTTCTTTCACTCTGCAAGTCCTTGTTTCCAGGGACCTGTAAGGACAGTGAGTTAATTTTACTTGTGCTATATTGTGCTTAAAAAAAACATTTTTTCTAGGGACAGAAAACTGTAGGTAGGGAGAGTGTTTTTTTTCTTTCACTCTGCAAGTCCTTGTTTCCAGGGACCTGTAAGGACAGTGAGTTAATTGTCCTTGTGCTATATTGTGCTTAAAAAAAACATTTATTCTAGGGACAGAAAACTCTAGGTAGGGACAGTGTCAGTTTCTTTCACTCTGCAAGTCCTTGTTTCCAGGGACCTGTAAGGACAGTGAGTTAATTTTCCTTGTGCTATATTGTGATTAAAAAAAACATTTATTCTAGGGACAGAAAACTCTAGGTAGGGACAGTGTCAGTTTCTTTCACTCTGCAAGTCCTTGTTTCCAGGGACCTGTAAGGACAGTGAGTTAATTTTCCTTGTGCTATATTGTGATTAAAAAAAACATTTTTTCTAGGGACAGAAAACTGTAGGTAGGGAGAGTGTTTTTTTTCTTTCACTCTGCAAGTCCTTGTTTCCAGGGACCTGTAAGGACAGTGAGTTAATTGTCCTTGTGCTATATTGTGCTTAAAAAAAACATTTATTCTAGGGACAGAAAACTCTAGGTAGGGACAGTGTCAGTTTCTTTCACTCTGCAAGTCCTTGTTTCCAGGGACCTGTAAGGACAGTGAGTTAATTTTCCTTGTGCTATATTGTGATTAAAAAAAACATTTATTCTAGGGACAGAAAACTCTAGGTAGGGACAGTGTCAGTTTCTTTCACTCTGCAAGTCCTTGTTTCCAGGGACCTGTAAGGACAGTGAGTTAATTTTCCTTGTGCTATATTGTGATTAAAAAAAACATTTTTTCTAGGGACAGAAAACTGTAGGTAGGGAGAGTGTTTTTTTTCTTTCACTCTGCAAGTCCTTGTTTCCAGGGACCTGTAAGGACAGTGAGTTAATTTTACTTGTGCTATATTGTGCTTAAAAAAAACATTTTTTCTAGGGACAGAAAACTGTAGGTAGGGAGAGTGTTTTTTTTCTTTCACTCTGCAAGTCCTTGTTTCCAGGGACCTGTAAGGACAGTGAGTTAATTGTCCTTGTGCTATATTGTGCTTAAAAAAACATTTATTCTAGGGACAGAAAACTCTAGGTAGGGACAGTGTCAGTTTCTTTCACTCTGCAAGTCCTTGTTTCCAGGGACCTGTAAGGACAGTGAGTTAATTTTCCTTGTGCTATATTGTGATTAAAAAAAACATTTTTTCTAGGGACAGAAAACTGTAGGTAGGGAGAGTGTTTTTTTTCTTTCACTCTGCAAGTCCTTGTTTCCAGGGACCTGTAAGGACAGTGAGTTAATTTTCCTTGTGCTATATTGTGATTAAAAAAAACATTTTTTCTAGGGACAGAAAACTGTAGGTAGGGAGAGTGTTTTTTTTTCTTTCACTCTGCAAGTCCTTGTTTCCAGGGACCTGTAAGGACAGTGAGTTAATTGTCCTTGTGCTATATTGTGCTTAAAAAAAACATTTTTTCTAGGGACAGAAAACTGTAGGTAGGGAGAGTGTTTTTTTTTTTTCACTCTGCAAGTCCTTGTTTCCAGGGACCTGTAAGGACAGTGAGTTAATTGTCCTTGTGCTATATTGTGCTTAAAAAAAACATTTATTCTAGGGACAGAAAACTCTAGGTAGGGACAGTGTCAGTTTCTTTCACTCTGCAAGTCCTTGTTTCCAGGGACCTGGAGAGACATTGAGTGAATTGTCCATGTGCTATATTGTGATTAAAAAAAACATTTATTCTAGGGACAGAAAACTCTAGGTAGGGACAGTGTCAGTTTCTTTCACTGTGAAAGTCCTTGTTTCAAGGGACAGAGAAGGACACCTGAAGGTAGCCCTTATTGCTTTTTTCCCATCTCCCTGCAGGCCATCTATTAGAATGTCTGGAAGGCAAACAAGGAGAGGCAGACAGTCAGGAGGCAATAAAAGAGGGCAAGCAGGCTCTGTGTCTGGGGGCAACAGTGCTGGTCGTGGACGCGGTGCATTGTCATCAGCACATGGCCATGGGACACGCTTGTCCTTCTTTTCGGCAGCTGGACATGTTGAGCCACATCATGCCGAAGACTTGGTAGAGTGGATGACCAAGCCCTCCTCCTCCTCCTCATCCTCTCTCACCCAGGCTCAGGGTACTGGAAAAGCAGCTGCCAAAGCGTCGTCTTCCCTGGTATCAATGTCAGACAAATCATCAGTCACTCCTTCCCTAGACCCACCATGTCCTCCTCCTGAGGAGTCCCCCGAACTGTTTCAGCACAGTGTTGGGTACATGCTCCAGGAGGATGCCCAGCGTTTCGAAGGGTCTGATGATGAAACCCAGCTAGAGGAAGGCAGTAGCGTGAGAGCAGACAGAGGGGATGCTCAAGAAGGACACCAATCTGGCAGTCATGTTCCAGCAGCTGCAGCATACTGCCAGATTGGCTCCAGTGATGAGGAGGGAGGGGATGATGAGGTCAATGACTCCACGTGGGTGCCTAATAGGAGAGAGGAGGAGGAGGAGGATGAGGAGGAGGCACATCTCCAACGAGGCAGGATGCCCTTTGGTGGCCAGCGTAAGGGCAGTACACCGACGGAATCACACCGCAGAGCTCCGCCTGTGCAGGGCGCTGCCTCTGCCCGTCATTCAAAAAGTTCTTTGGTGTGGGCCTTTTTTGAGGCTAGTGCATCAGATCGCACAGCTGCTGTTTGCAACATATGTCTCAAGCGTATATCGCGTGGCCAAAACATCAGCCGCTTGGGTACCACATGCCTGACCAGACATATGTTGACCTGCCATGCAGCTCGTTGGCAAGCCTACCTCAAAGACCCACACCAAAGAACAAAGCGGACCTCTCCTTGCACCGCATCAGCTGGGATCTCCAACCCCACTATAACTTCAGTCCTCTCTGAAACATGCACTGAGAGGAATGAAGGTGTAGAATTAGGTGTGTCACAGCCAAGTACTTGCGCCCACTCTGCTAGCAGTACACCGACGTCCGATTCTAGCAGGCAAATTTCCCTGCCCCAGCTGCTGGACCGTCGAAAGAAGTTCACTCCCAGCCATCCACATGCCCAGCGGTTGAATGCTAGCTTGGCTAAATTGCTAGCGCTTCAACTGCTGCCTTTTCAGTTGGTAGACTCGGCCCCCTTCCGTGAGTTTGTGCAATGTGCGGTTCCTCAGTGGCAGGTTCCCAAACGCCACTTTTTCTCACGGAAGGCTATTCCGGCTCTCTACCGGCATGTGGAAGGCAATGTCTTGGCCTCGCTGGACAGGGCGGTCAGCGGTAAGGTGCATATTACCGCTGACTCATGGTCCAGCAGGCATGGACAGGGACGTTACCTTTCTTTCACGGCCCATTGGGTCACTCTTTTGGCAGCTGGGAAGGATTCAGGACAAGGTGCAGTAGTGTTGGAGGTTGTCCCACCGCCACGCCTCCAAAATGCTACTACTGGTTGTGACACACCTCTCTCCTCCACCCCCTCCTCTTCTTCTTCCTCCATGGCCTCTTCCTGTGGTTTGTCCTATGAACCAGCGGTGCTCCGTAGCCGTTCACGGGGCTACGCAAGTACGCAGGCAAAAAGATGCCATGCCGTGCTTGCGCTGGTGTGTTTGGGGGACAGAAGCCACACTGGGGCAGAGGTCCTGTCTGCTCTGCAGGGCCAGGCCGAGAGGTGGTTGACGCCACGCCAGCTTAAGCCAGGAATGGTGGTTTGCGACAATGGCACCAACCTCCTCTCCGCCCTCCGACAGGGACAACTGACCCATGTGCCCTGTGTGGCTCACGTCCTTAACCTGGTGGTGCAGCGCTTCTTGGGCAGGTACCCGGGCTTACAGGATGTCCTGAGGCAGGCCAGGAAAGTCTGTGTGCATTTCCGCAGATCTTATAATGCCAGTGCTCGCCTGGCTGAGCTGCAAAAGGAGTTGAACCTGCCCAAGAACCGCCTTATATGTGACATGCCCACCAGGTGGAACTCAACGTTGGCCATGCTGCAGCGGCTGCACACGCAGCAGAGGGCCATCAATGAGTACCTGTGCGACTACGGCACCAGGACAGGGTCAGGGGAGCTTGGTTTTTTTTCTCCACGCCAGTGGGGCATGATCAGGGATGCATGCACTGTCCTGGCACCATTTGAGGAGGCCACGAGGATGGTGAGCAGTGACAGTGCATGCATCAGTGACACTGTACCTCTTGTCCACCTGTTGGAGCACACGCTGCGTGGAATAATGGACAGGGCACTTGAGGCAGAACAGAGGCAGGAAGAGGAGGACTTCCTTGCCTCTCAAGGCCCCCTTTACCCAGACAGTGTTCCTTCTGTCCCACCCATCGCACAGGAAGAGGAGGAGGAGGAGGAGGAGGAGGAGGAGGATTGTGTCAGCATGGAGGTGGAGGCTGGCACTCAGCATCATCAGCAGCAGTCTTTTAGGGATGATTTACAGTCCCAAGAAACCAGTGGACTTGTACGTGGCTGGGAGGAGGTGGCTGCGGATCATGTCGTCCTTAGTGACCCAGAGGACTCCGGAGCGAATGCCTCAGCAAACCTACGCTGCATGGCCTCCCTGATCCTGCAAAGTCTGCGGAAGGATCCTCGTATTCTTCGGATCAAGGAGAGGGACCATTACTGGCTGGCCACTCTCCTTGATCCACGGTACAAGGGTAAGGTTGCGGACCTTATGTTACCGTCGCAGAGGGAGCAGAGGATGAGACAACTCCGGGAGGCCTTGCAGAAAGGTCTGTGCAACGCGTTCCCAGAGACTGGGAGGTTGCAAACTCCTGGTCCTGGACAACGAGTTGCTGAGGCTTCGGCCAGTCAAAGAAGGAGCGGTGGGGAAGGTGGCCGTCTGACCGATGCGTTCAGACAATTCTTTAGTCCGCAGCCCCAAAGTATGATCGGTTCCAGCAACCATCGCCAGCGTCTGATAAACATGGTGCAGGAATATCTAGGGGCAAGGTCAGACTTGGACACCTTCCCCACCGAAAATCCTCTGGCTTACTGGGTCTTGAGGATGGATCACTGGCCAGAGCTTGCACAGTATGCAATTGAGCTACTGGCCTGTCCTGCATCCAGCGTTCTTTCGGAACGCACATTCAGTGCTGCTGGAGGATTTGTCACGGATCACAGGGTGCGCCTGTCCACCGACTCGGTTGATCGACTGACTTTCATCAAGATGAACCAGTCTTGGATCACCACCAGCTACCACACACCTGATGCTGATATAACAGACTAATTGATTTTAAAATGTCACATCCCTTCAAGACTGATGCTGATGCTGAGTGCCTGTGCTGTTATGTTGACTGGCTATCCTCCTCCTCCGAGTCCTCAATGATACGATTGATGATGATAGCTTGGAAGATCATTTTTGTTTATGGGTGCCGCCACCAGTGCCTAACGCCCAATTTTTCAGCCCCTGTTTAACAGGGGCGTGTAATTACAATTTTTGAAGCAATACTTTGCAACAGGGCTCATTGCTGTGCTCCAAGTACAGTATCTGTGAGGAGTTGCAGTGTTGTGCCACCAGTGCCTAAGGCCCAATTTTTCAGCCCCTGTTTAACAGGGGCGTGTCATTACAATTTTTGAAGCAATACTTTGCAACAGGGCTCATTGCTGTGCTCCAAGTACAGTATCTGTGAAGGGTTGCAGTGTTGTGCCACCAGTGCCTAAGGCCCAATTTTTCAGCCCCTGTTCAACAGGGGCATGTAATTACAATTCTTGATCTAATAATTCACAGCAGGGCCCATTGCTGCACCCACCAAGAGTAACTGTCAGGGCTTACAGTGTTGTGGCACCAGCACCACCATCAAAGGCCCAATTTTTACTACCACTGTTCAACAATTATATGTAATTAAAATTCCTGATATAATAGTTGACAGCAGGGCGTTCCAGCACCAACCAAGAGTAACTGTGAGTGCTTACAGTGTTGTGCCAACACCAACAACTAAGGGGCCTATTTCTGCAGAGTATATACGGCAGGTCCCTACTTTCAAACATCCAACTTACAAACGACTCCTACTTGCAAACGCAAGAAGACAACAGGAAGTGAGAGGAAATCTACCACTAGGAAGGAAAATTCTCTCCTGTAAGAATAAATATGGGAGAAAGGTGTCTCCTCTGTACTGATGCTTTATCAGCAATCCTTGTTTCAAGAAAAACACCACATTTCAAAAACAGTTGTCATTAGGACGGAAAGTGAGGTGAAATGTTCTGAACAGGGGCACAGACAGCAAAACAAATGTTACAGGGGTGATAACCCTTACCTATGTTTTCCAAAAAGTTTAAAAATTGATTTTTGGTCTGGAGCTACACTTCAACAATGTACCTGTTCAAAATTACAAACAGATTCTACATAAGAACAAACCTACAGTCCCTGTCTTGTATGCACCGCCTGTATACGGCTGTTCAGAGTATATAGGGCCTTTTTTATTTTATGTGCGGGGTTCCCCTTAATATCCATACAAGACCCAAAGGGGCTGGTAATGGGCTGGGGTAGGGGGGGGGTCATGGGGTAGCTATGCCATTTTTCTTAAAGATTTTCATCCATATTACCGGGACCAGACATTACATTAAAGCCGCAAGCAGTTTTAAATGGCTTTTTTTTCCTTTAGAAGTGTCATTTTGTGCAGGGACAGTTCTAAACACGGGAAACACGTGGCACTTCACAGGCATACTTTAGACACCCCCCAGGTACGATATTTAAAGGAATATTTGACTTTTTTTTTTCACTTTATGCATCATTAAAATGACTGCTCCCGGAAAACGACCGTTTTTAAAACTTATTTTTGCATTGATACATGTCCCCTGGTGCAGAACCCGGGTTCCCAAACCCTTTTTAGGACAATAACATGCATAATAGTTTTTATAATTAGCACTTTAGAATTCGAACGTTCGCATCCATTGTATTTAATAGGGTTCTAATGTTCGTTCGAACTTTCGGTCCGTTCGCGGGTTCTGGTGCGAACCGAACCCGGGGGTGTTCGGCTCATCACTAGTCACCAGTACGGTATTTGTAAATTGAAATCATATCCCCTCTCAAGCATCTCTTCTCCAGAGAGAATAAGTTCAGTGCTCGCAACCTTTCCTCATAATTAATATCCTCCAGACCCTTTATTAGCTTTGTTGCCCTTCTTTGTACTCGCTCCATTTCCAGTTCATCTTTCCTGAGGACTGGTGGCCAGAACTGGACAGCATACTCTAGGTGCGGCCGGACCAGAGTCTTGTAGAGCGGGAGAATTATATGGAGTTAATCCCCTTTTTAATGCATGCCAATATTCTGTTTGCTTTGTTAGCAGCAGCTTGGCATTGCATACCATTGCTGAGCCTATCATCTACTAGGACCCCCAGGTCCTTTTCCATCCTAGATTCCTCCAGAGGTTCTCCGCCTAGTTCATAGATTGCATTCATATTTTTACCACCCAAATGCATTATTTTACATTAACCACTTCCCGCCCAGTCAATAGCAGATTGACGTCCGGGAAGTGGTTCTGTTATCCACCCTGGACGTCATATGACGTCCTGCGGGATAACAGCCGCCGCGTGCCCGGGGGGGCGCGCATCGCGGCGATCGGTGGAGCGGTGGGTCAGTCTGACCCACCGCTACACTGATCTCGGTAAGAAGCCTCCATCGGAGGCTTTTTACCACGTGATCAGCCGTGTCGAATCACGGCTGATCACAATGTAAACAGGAAGAGCCGTTGATCGGCTCTTCCTCACTCGCGTCTGACAGACGCGAGTAGAGGAGAGCCGATCGGCGTCTCTCCTGACAGGGGGGGTTCACGCTGATTGTTTATCAGCGCAGCCCCCCCTCGGATACCCACACTAGACCACCAGGGAAGCCCCCCAGGACCACCAGGGAAGCCCCAATCATGTGGATGGCCCCCATGGCCATCCACATGTAGTAAAAACAAATAAATAAAATAAAAACATTTAAAAATATATGCCAACCAGTGCCCACAAATGGGCACTGACTGGCACTTTCACAATGTGTGGTGGCTGGCATTGCTGGGCACCAGTGCCACCAATGCCACCTACTAGTGTCCATCAGTGCCACCTATCAGTGCCCATCCGTGCCCATCTGTGCCAATCTGTGCCCACCTATCAGTGCCCGTCCATGCCACCTATCAGTGCCGCCTATGAGTGCCCATCAGTGCCGCCTATGAGTGCCAATCAATGCCACCTATGAGTGCCCATCAGTGCCGCATATCAGTGCCCATCAGTGCCGCCTATCAGTGCCGCCTATCAGTGCCGCCTATCAGTGCCCATCATCAGTGCCCATCAGTGCCACCTCATCAGTGCCACCTAATTGGTGCCACCTCATCGGTGCCCATCAGTGTCGCCTTATCAGTGCCCTTCAGTGCCACCTTATCAGTGCCCGTCATTGAAGTAGAAAAGGTACTTGTTTACAAAAAAAATTAACAGAAACAAAGAAAAACTTAGTTTTTTTAAAAATTTTCGCTCTTTTTTTTATTTGTTGTGCAAAAAATAAAAATCGCAGAGGCGATCAAATACCACCGAAAGAAAGCTCTATTTGTGGGAACAAAATGATAAAAAATTTGTTTGGGTACAGTGTAGCATGACCGCGCAATTGTCATTCAAATTGCGACAGTGCTGAAAGCTCAAAATTGGCTTGGGCAGGAAGCTGTATAAGTGCATGGTATTGAAGTGGTTAAACCTCATTTGCCATGTAGTTGCCCACCCCATTAATTTGTTCAGATCTTTTTGCAAGGTTTCCACATTCTGCGGAGAAGTTTTTTCCCTGTTTAGTTTAGTATTGTCCACAAATACAGAGATTGAACTGTTTACCCCATCCTCCAGGTCGTTTATGAACAAATCAAATAAGATTGGTCCCAGCACAGAACCCTGGGGGACCCCACTACCCACCCCTGACCATTCCGAGTACTGCCCATTTATCACCACCCTCTAAACTCGCCCTTGTAGCCAGTTTTCAATCCATGTACTCACCCTATGGTCCATGCCAACGGACCTTATTTTGTACAGTAAACGTTTATGGGGAACTGTGTCAAATGCTTTTGCAAAGTCCAGATACACCACGTCTACGGGCCTTCCTTTATCTAGATGGCAACTCATCTCCTCATAGAAGGTTAATAGATTGGTTTGGCAAGAACTATTCTTCATGAATCCATGCTGATTACTGCTAATGATACTGTTCTCATTACTAAAATCTTGTATATAATCCCTTATCATCCCCTCCAAGAGCTTGCATACTATTGATGTTAGGCTAACTGGTCTGTAATTCCCAGGGATGTATTTTGGGCCCTTTTTAAAACTTCTCCCGGAGTCTTCTTCTTCTTTCTTCTTTCTTCTCCCGGTGCTGTCTTCTTCCTGCCCGCTGTCTGGCACCTCTTATAAAGACATGGGGCGGGACCATCCGATTACATCACCCTGAGAGCCCGCCCCTTGTGGCATCAAATGTCGTCACAAGGGGCGGGCTCTGCAGGTGACATCATTGGATGGCCACGTCCTATGGCTATATAAGAGGTGCCAGACAGCAGGGGACATCACAACGGAGGAAGACCGCATCAGGAGAAGAGCGGCCTTTTTTGTTTTTAGCAGGTAACCGGCAGTGAGGAAGAAGACAGCCCAGGGAGAAGGGTGGGGGGCACAGAGCCCCCCTGCCCCAAAGCACCCCCCCATGTTGAGGGCATGCGTCCTGGTATGGCGTCCTGGTATGGCTCGCTCGTCCCCTTCCTTTGTTGACCTGCCGGGCTTCATGCCCGGATAAGGGTCTGGTATGGTTTTTGGGGGGACCCCACGCCACTTTTTTTTTATTTTATGCATGGGGGGGTTCCCTTCAAATCCATACTAGACCCAAAGGGCCTGATATGGACCTGGGGGGGACCCACGCTGTTTTTTTGCGATTTATGTTTATTTATTTTATTTTTTTGCTGGCAATTTTTTTTTTTACATTAAGCTGTCAGCGGGGAACACAGCTGATGACTCATCAGTTGTTAAGGGCGTGGCAGCCGCTATCCCGGCCCCCTTCTTAGCGACCAGCTATATACAGTGTTTTAAACTGAGAAATTAAAAATGCAAAACACATCAAAAATCACATCACAAACACAACACTTGCGTTTCTGGTGCAATTCCATTAAAGTCTATTACACGCAAAACGCAGAAAAAAGTCCCAGACCCTTTCCAAAAACGCACTGGCCCCAAATGCATAGATGTGAATGTGTACCATAGGAAACCATGTTGAATGGACTGTAGTGCGTTTCTGCAAACTGCAAAACGCACTAAAAAACATATAGGTGTGAACCTAGGGTAAGTCAGCATCAATTTCAAATCCTCTGTATATCATATACTCTGCTTGGCTTCTTTTGGCAGCTGAAATCAGGGTTGGTTCCTGCCAGTCCACCAGACCTCTCCTTAGTATTGACCCCTTAACAACCGTACGTGGCCCTTTAACTACCTGCAATGTGGTCGCGCACGCGCCGCCGGCGCGCTCGCGACCCTGCAGTCATCCCCGTCAGTCAGACCGCGGGTCCCGAAGACTCGATCGCCGCGTGGATCCCCGCGATCATCTCACGGAGGGATGGAGCGGGGAGATGTTAGTGTAAACACAACCTCTCCCTGCTCGCCTACTGACACTCTTACCGATCGCCACTCTGTGTAATCAGAGATCGGTGATGTGTCACTCGTAGCCACGCCCCTTAACAGTGAGAATCACTCCCTTAACCCCTTCAGCGCCCCTAGTAGTTAACCCCTTCACTGCCAGTGTCATTTTTACAGTAACCAGTGCATTTTTATTGCACTGATCGCTGTAAAAATGACAATGGTCTCAAAAATGTGTCAAAAGTGTCCGATGTGTCCGCCATAATGTCGCAGTCACGAAAAAAATCGTTGATCGCCGCCATTACTAGTAAAAAAAAATGTTTTTATAAAAATGGCATAAAACTACCCCCTATTTGGTTTGTGCAAAAGTTATAGCGTTTACAAATCAATAAATGCCGATTGCGATTTTTTTTTTTATTTTTTTTTTTAACCAAAAATATGTAGAAGAATACGTATCGGCCTAATTTGAGGAAAAAATATGTTTTTTTATATATTTTTTTGGGGATATTTATTATAGCAAAAAGTTAAAAATATTGATTTTTTTTTCAAAATTGTCGCTTTATTTTTGTTTATAGCGCAAAAAATAAAAACCACAGAGGTGATCGAATACCACCAAAAGAAAGCTCTATTTGTGGGAAAAAAAGGACGTCAAATTTGTTTGGGAGCCACGTCGCACGACCGCGCAATTGTCAGTTAAAGCGACGCAGTGCCGAATCGCAAAAAGGGGCCTGGTCTTTATGCTGCGTATTGGTCCGGGGCTTAAGTGGTTAAAGATCATGAGCTCCTTACCCTAAGCATCCCTTTTTTTTTTTTTTGTGAAGTCTGTGCTTTTATGAACACCAGATCTTTTTATTCCCTTTATATTATTTCTATCTTACTCCATTTCCCTGGATCTGTTTATTATCCAACTCAATCAGACAGTCACAAAAAATCTGTTCAGTCCTTTTATCCCTAAATTGGATTTTCCTGTAGGAGGCTTTGGAAAATACAATATATCTCTGTGGCATATCACACTGAATTACATGTATGATGTATGATTTTATATATATATATATATATATATATATATATATATATATATATATATATAATGTGTGTGTGTGTGTGTGTATATATATATATATATATATATATATATATATATTTGCATATTTCTCACACTTAAATGATTCAGATCAAAAAATTTTAATATTACACAAAGATAACTCGAGTAAATCCAAGATGCAGTTTTTAAATTATTATTTCATTTATTAAGGGAAAAAAGCTGTTCAAACCTGTCTGGCCCTATGTGAAAAAGTAATTACCCCCTCCCATGCTGAATCATGAATGAACTGTGATTAACCACAATTTTTTGGAAAGCTGAGTCAAATTTCACTTGCCACACCCAGGCCTGATTACTGCCATACCTATTGAATTAAGAAATCACATAAATAGAAGCAGATCACAAAAAGCCACATATCATGCCACAATCTAAAATAAAAATCAAGAATAGATTAGAAACAAAGTAATGTACATGTATCGGTCTATGAAGGGTTTCAAAGCCATTTCTAAGGATTTGGAACACCAGTGAACCATAGAGAGCCATCATCCACAAAAGGAGATAACTTGGAACAGTGTTGAACCTTCCAAGGAGTAGCCGGCCTACAAAAATACTCCAAGAGCATGACGACGACTCAGCCAGGAGGTCATAAAAGAACCCAAAACAACATCTAAAGAACTGCAGGCCTCACTTGCCTCAGGTAAGATCAGTGTTCATGATTCAACAATAAGAAAGAGACTGGGAAAAAATGGCATCCATGGGAGATTCCCAAGCCACTGCTGACCAAAAAGCACACAAATGCTCATCTCACATTTACCAAAAAACATCTGGATTATCCCCAAGACTTTAGGCAAATATTCTGTGGACTGATGAGACAAAAATTAAACTTTTTGGAAGGTGTGCGTCCCGTTACATCTGGCATAAAACTAATTTCATAATAAGAACATCATACCAACAGTCAGACATGATGGTGGTAGCGTGATGGTCTGGGGCTGCTTTGCAGCTTCAGGACCTGGATGTCTTATCATAATTGATGGAACCCTGAATTCTGAGCTCTACCAGAAAATCCTAAAAGAGAATGTCCGGCCATCAGTTTGTGACCTCAAGCTCAAGTGCACTTGGGTTATGCAGAAGGACAATGATCCCAAACACAACAGCAAGTCCACCTCCAAATGGTTCAAACAAAGCAAAATTTCGGTTTTGGAGAGGCCTATTCAAAGCCCGGACTTAAATCCAATTGAGATGCTGTATCATGACCTTACACAGGCCGTTCATGCTGGAAAACCCTTCAATGTGGCTGAATTAAAACAATTCTGCAAAGTAGAGTGGGCCAAAATTGCTCCACGGCAATGTGAAAGACTCATTGCCAGTTACGGCAAATGCTTGATTGAAGTTGTTGCCGCCAAGGGTGGCACAACCAGTTATTAGGTTTAGGGGGCAATTACTTTTTCACATAAAGCCAGGCAGGTTTGGACAGCTTTTTTGCCTTAATAAATGAAACCATCATTTTAAAAACTGCATTGTTGTGACAAATATAAGTGTGACAAATATGCAAAAAAAAATAAAAAATCAGAAAGGGGGCAAATACTTTTTCACAGCATTGTATATACTTTTACACATTTCATTCCAGTAGTAGTTCCAGCTTTCCATGGAGAATAGACTTTACCATTATATTTTGGCAATATGCAGTTAGATGAAGAAAACATTTTTCATATATATATTTTGAGAGCATACTGCCTATTTATTTAAGAAAATGTATTATATAAATTAGAAAATAAACACACAAAAAAAATTGTATTGTATTTATTAAAGTGGTTCTAAAGGCAGAAGTTTTTTTTACCTTAGTGCATTAAGATAAAAAAAAACTTCCACTGTCTGTTCCTAACACTTACTTGACACAACTCTAAATCCAGTACTGTCCTCGCCGGCTGCCCCACTCTGCTGTCTTTCTGCATTCACAGGCTTTACTGAGAGCATAAGCTATTGGCTCCTGCTGCTGTCAGTCAAATACAGTGAGGAGGGAGGAGGAACATTGTGTGTGTCTATGGACACACACAGCGCGGCTCCGGAGCGTGTCCTCTCGGGTGCCCCCATAGCAAGCTGCTTACTATGGATACACTCTGAGAAGCCAAGAATGCCAGCAAGGGACCCCAGAAGAGGAGATTCGGGGCTGCTCTGTACACTATAGGATACTAGTAGGTAAGTATAACCAGTTTTATTTTAATTGAAAAAATTTGCTTTACAATCAGTTTAAGGCTGTTTGTATACCCTTCAAAGTGGTTGACATACAAATGTGTAATGAATGTTAAATTTGTCATGTTAATTATTATTTATTGATATGTCTCAGGTACAGAGGGATGGAATTCCATTTTAGGAAAAATGAAACCTTCTAATGAATACAAATAATTTGTGACGCCATGTTCCATGGGCCCCAAATACTTATACATATATAAGTATACAGTATGCAAGTGAAAGTGAAAAGGGGCAAAATCTCACGCTGGATATCTATACTGATATGGACTGGGTAATGTCTTAGGAATGAAAGGATGGCACATCATTTGATGGAAATGAAAATTATCCACCTACAGAGGGCTGAATTCAAAGACACCCCGAAAATCAAAGTGAAAAAATTATGCAGCAAGCTAGTCCATTTTGCTGAAATTTCATTGCAACAACTCAAAATGGTCCTCAGTAGTTTGTATGGCCCCCAAGTGCTTGTATGCATGCCTGACAACATCAGGACATGCTCCTAATGAGACGATGGATGGTGTCCTGGAGTATTTCCTCCCAGATTTGGACCAGAGCATCACTGAGCTCCTGAACAGACTGAGGTGCAACCTGGCGGCACCGGAAGGACCGAAACATAATGTCCCAGAGGTGTTCTTTTGGATTTAGGTCAGGTGAGCGTGGAGGTCATTCAATGGTATCATTTTCCTAATCCTCCAGGAACTGGCTGCATGCTCTAGCCACATGAGGCTGGGCATCATCGTGCACCAGGAGGAACCCAGGACCCACTGCACCAGCATAGGGTCTGACAATGGGACCAAGGATTTCATCCCGATACCTAATGGCAGTCAGGGTGCCATTGTGTAGCCTGTAGAGGTCTGTGCGTCCCTCTATGGATATGCCTCCCCAGACCATCACTGACCCACCACCAAACCGGTCATGCTGAACGATGTTACAGGCAGCATAAAGTTCTCCGCGGCTTCTCCAGACCCTTTCATGTCTGTCACATGTGCTTAGGGTGAACCTGCTCTCATCTGTGAAAAGCATGGGGCACCAGTGGCGGACCTGCCAATTCTGGTGTTCAATGGAAAATGCCAATCGAGCTCCACAGTGTCTAGCAGTGAGCACAGAGCACACTAGAGGACGTCGGGCCCTCAGGCCACCCCCATGAAGTCTGTTTCTGATTGTTCGGTCAGAGACATTCACACCAGTGGCCTGCTGGAGGTAATTTTGTAGGGCTCTGGCAGTGCTTCTCCTGTTCCTCCTTGCACAAAGGAGCAGATACCGGTCCTGCTGATGGGTTAAGGACCTTCTACGGCTCTGTCCAGCTCTCCTAGAGTAACTGCCTGTCTCCTGGAATCTCATCCATGCTCTTGAGACTGTGCTGGGAGACACGGCAAACCTTCTGGCAATGACACGTATTGATGTGCCATCCTGGAGGAGTTGGACTGCCTGTGCAACCTTTATAGGGTCCAAGTATGGCCTCGTACTACCAGTAGTGACACTGACCCTAGCCAAATGCAAAACTAGTGAAAAACAGTCAGAAAAGATGAGTAGGGAAAAAAAATGTCAGACACCTTGTCATGGTTATGCAGTAATGTTTGTCTGTGAGCTTACCTCTCCCCCATGTGTTCTACGTTAAAACTCAGCCACTCTCACCTGGCTGCTTAAGTAATCTCTCCTCTAAGCATGGTTCCACCCCAGGCCCTATCAGGGAACTCTATATTAATCTGTGCACTGCAAGCCAGCCGTGCTGATCAACATTGTTTGTTAGCTATTGTGTGTTTGGTTTCCTGTTTGCCGTGTGCTCTACGTCTGTCTCTGTTTTACCGATCTTGGCTTGTTCTTGACTATCCCTGCCTGCTTGTGACCCTGACCCTTGGCGTGTTCTATGTTTATCCTTGTCTGCTAGTCGCCCCGACCTTTGGCTTATCCCCTTACTATCTCTTGTTATCCTGGTCTGCTGCTTCCTCTCTATCCTCCTGTAGCCTACTGTGAGCGTAAGCTGGGAGACTCTGGGGGCCGCGACCTGGAGCCAGTTGCAGCCCAGTCCATCCTCACCACTAGAGTCTCTGGTGAACACCTGCTGGCTCTTAGACTCCACACCCTTGGGAATCTTATGCTCTAGCTCCCTGTGGGATCCCTGTTGGTGCTCCAGTGGACCTGCCTTCCTTAACCACCCAGAGTTCCATCCACAGCAGTCAGTCGTAGGGTCCACTACCTTAGCGGTGCACTCCAGACCCCAACAGTGTGCATCTGTCACCTGGACTCAGGTGACCTGACACACCTCCACCTGAAAAAACATTCCTGTTTTGGAGGTCGTTACATAGTTACATTGTTAGTCAGGTTGAAAAAAAGACAAAGTCCATCCAGTTCAACCATAAAAAAAATAAAAAATAAAATAAAAAAATATCGTACAATCCCATATACCCAATTCTATACCCACAGTTGATCCAGAGGAAGGCAAAAAACCCCAGCAGAGCATGATCCAGTTTGCTACAGCAGGGGAAAAAAATTCCTTCCTGATCCCCCGAGAGGCAATCGGATTTACCCTGGATCAACTTTACCTATAACTGTTAGTACTCAGTTATATTATGTACATTTAGGAAAGTATCCAGGTCTTTCTTAAAGCAATCTACTGAGCTGGCCAGAACCACCTCTGCAGGGAGTCTGTTCCACATTTTCACAGCTCTTACTGTGAAGAAACCTTTCCGTATTTGGAGATGAAATCAAATCGTCGTCTCATTGTTGCCCCTCTAGTGCACCTGTTGTTAATCAGTTTTAGCTGCTTTGCTGTTAATTGAAATTAACAACCCCCTCTGTATACACCCATCCCCCTCTGCTACTTAACTGACCAGATCAATATCCCAGGAGTTCTGATTCAAATGTGTTCCTTTAATTTTTTTGAGCAGTGTATATAAGGCAATGCAGAATCAAAGTGCAAGGAATAATGAAGCTGGATCTACAGTTGGACCCAATGAGCAGAACATAAAATCACATTAACCATATCACACATGGGATCAGGGTACATATTAACAAATATAGAAAGTATTCCTCCATCACGGGTTATGGTTGTTTTTAGAGCCAATACTTTTTTTTCAGCTCTGAGCAACCAACATCTACGAATATGTAAGGTAGGTAGTGTTTTGTCTTCTATGCGAAAGACAAGTGGGCAGGACACTGGTGTGATATCACTAATGTAATGTTACTCCATCATGATAGAGATCAGGAAAATAAAGCCATGTTGTGTAGGATAGGACAATTTTCAAGTAAGCCTAAATGGAATGTCAAAATTAACTATTGTTTGTATTGCTATTATAATGTTGATGTTATAAAATTAAAGTGTTTGTTGTAACAATAGAACTCCTTTAAAGTGTATCAATAAGCAAAACTTTTTACTTAGATTTGCATAGAGTTGTGGAGGGTTTGGAGCCACTGTCAGGTTGTACTTCTATTCAGGGCCCCCTTAGAGATTTCCCCTCACTTCCTGTTTAGGGACATGTTACCTAAAAGGAAGTGAGAATCGGCAACAGGAAAACAGACGATAATAAAAAGCGGACAGGTTCTAGCCATCCTGTGCCTAAATTAAAGCAGACCTTCGCACTGAAAGATAACTTTACTCCCCTTAAACTCTCCCCTTCTTCGGCAATATGTGAAACTCCCGCCCCCTCCTTTTTTTTTATTTATATATTTTTTTTAATTACTCACAATCGAGCCTGCTCTTTGTCTATCAATTCTTGCCTAGGCAAGAATAAGGAGCTCCACTCCTGGTGCTGCCTGGGATATGCATGCCCCATATCTCAGGAGGCATTGGCTACTACAGTGAACTGAGCTGGAGGGCAGACCTGGTGGTGCGTCATTAGAGGCTGGCTGGCTAGACCTGCAAGAGTAAGATGGCTCCCGATGATCTCAGGAAAGAAGATAAATGAAGGGTGTGCGGCAGCGGAAGCGTATCACAACAGGACAACGCTGGATATGCTGGGTTGGTAAGTATCTGAATTAGAACAACCCAGCATTGGAAAAGAGGTTTAAAATAATAAAATGGGGGGAGGGCAGTGAAGTTTCTTTGCACTTTCTGCCTGAGAAAAGGTTGTCCTTGGGACAGGAAGTGAGAGGAAATATCTTTAACCACTTTGCTTTTTGGCACTGCCTTATTTTAACTGACATTTGCACGGTCATGCAACGCTGTACACAAATGAAATTTGTATAATTTTTTTTCCCCACAAATAGAGCTAATATATTATTATTATATATTACTATTTGATCACTTCTGGGGGGGGGGGGTTATAAATGAAAAAAGAACGGAAATTTTGAAACAAAAACAATTTTTACTTTCTGCTATAAAACATATCCAATACAAAAACATAAAACATTTAGGACAATATGTATTCTGCTACATATTTTTGGTAAAAAAAATCCAAATACGTATATATTGATTGATTTTGCACGACAGTTATAGTGTCTTCAAATTGTGGTGTGTATAGATACTGGAAGTTGTTTTTTTTTTATACTAGTAATGGCAATGATCAGCGACTTATAGCAGCACTGTGCTAGTATGGCAGGCAATCTGACACTTTTGACACTTTGTGGGAACCAGTGACACTAATACAGTGATCAGTACTAAAAATATACTGTACACTGATACTGTACTAATGACACTGGCTGGGAAGGGGTTAACGCCTAGAGGGCGATTAAAGGCTTAAATGTGTACCTAACCAGTGTTTAAGTGTGTACTGTGAGGTGCTTTTACTAAGGGATGTGCCGGTTTTTATTCCCTACTTTGCAGGGAAACAAAAACATGCACTGACAGGACAGAGCTCTGTATTGTTTACATTGACAGAGCTCTGTGCTGTCTTCCTCCTTGCCGATCAGCGGATGTCAGTGATCATCAATTGGCTGGCACCCACTGATTGGCTTGTGCTATGACTAATCACAGCACAGCCAGCACGCCGCTGCGCCCCTACCTGGAAAAGCAGAGTCTTGTATATATGTATGTAAATTTACAGTGTGTGGTCGGCAAGTGATTAACTGAGCCCTGGACACTAATGAAGCCCTGGTAGGGGTTCTAATCCTTCCCCACTCTCTCCAGAACTAAAAAAAGGTTTTGGCTATGGATACACTTCACTGGTTTGTTATGGTAGACATTTTACTCCATAGTCCAATTTCTTTAAATGAAGCCCATTTTTAATATTTTCTGTTGTTTTCTACATGTTTATTGTGTTGTATTTACAAAATGATGAGGTATTGAAAACAACAAGAAAAGGTCAACATCTCATCCATTGTCTCATACAGTGAACAACACATCAAACACATCAGCAGCACAGTCATCTGCATTCGTTTATAAAAGATATTCATAATTACCAAACCGTTACTACCTTGGTAACCTTATTATCAACCACTATAGAAGCTCTCGTGGAAAATAGCCATGTTATGTGCATATAAAGAGAAGGACTTTTTGCAAAGAATCTGGGAGGATTAATATCTGGATGCTTTTCTAATTAAAACAACATGTTTAGCTACGTCTCTAATAGATGTTCCAATTTTGGACTCTTCTTTCTTCTTCTTCATAAAAAAAGTTTAAAACCTCATATGTCATTTTGATGCCCGACTTCATATTTTTCCGTAAACCACAGGATGTTTTTTTAAACATTTTGTCTTTCTTTTTTTTTTGCTAATTTATTTACCAATTATTCTACTTTATCTTTCGCATTGGTAGATTTGTATGGCTTGTCTCTAAATGAAGGCGCTTGACAGTAGGTGAAGCCTTTGGCACAGAAACAGGAGTTGCAGATGTCTCATTTGTGGCCAGGCCTTCCATTGGCACAACCATATGTGCCAGTCTTGGTACACATGTCCTCCGTTCCCAACTTGGTTATTTAGTTGGTGGTATAGTGTTTTATGATTACAACCTTGCATTTTCACTGCAAAACCATGGGCCATGCCACCCATGGTGCTAGGTCCATGGTTTTAGTAATTTTGGGTAGAGAAGTCCTCCCTACCCCTTTCTACTCATCACTCAGAGACTAGCCTGTTGCCTTCTGCTGCACTGTCTTTCATATGGCTACATGATGCACAATGCAGTATATATTAGGCAAGTGTCAGATAGAAAAGTGTCACGCAACACAACACTTCAAAAAACAACACCACATGTAAGGATTCATGTGGTAAAGTGCATACAAATGTGTGACAAGTATAAAACTATAGAGAAAAAAAAGAAAATGATCAGCATATAAATGAACTGCTAGCATTCTTAATATATGATAAGCATGTAAATGAACCATCACAACATATATAAACATCAAAACCATAAAATGAGTGCAATTACATAAGTCTCTATTAAACAACAAAAAAAAAAAAATGTTCAATGATGCAGTCCCTTAAACATGTAAACTAGTCATTGTGCTTTGTGCAGTCTTCAAACATCCTTTATAATGAGTAAAGGGTCCAACCATCATTCAAACTCCGCTCTCACCTTACTGTTTGGACTTATTTGGTTAAAAAAAGGTCAGATGCACATTCCCTTTTAGGGGTTAACTCCAAGGCATTACTGCTCTCCCACGGTCCTCCTCAATGTTTCTTGGATAACAACTCCACACCAACTTCCTATGCTCAAAAAAGAAAAGCTTGGATAGTGTAATACCATAAAAAACACTATAAACTTTATTAAAAGCAAAAAAGAATATATCACACTCACAAGTATAGTGCACTCAGATGGTAATGCACCACATTAACAGACATTTTGCAAATATCAGTTCTTTTCCCCTTAAGACTCATGCCGCGTACACATGACCGTTTTTCATGACGAGAAAAATGGCATTTTTTAAAATGGTCATTAAAACGATCGTGTGTGGGCTCCAGAGCATTTTTCACGACGTGAAAAATGGGCATTAAAAATTTGGAACATGCTCTAATTTTTCTCGTCGTTTTTCACATCGTCGTTTTTCTCGTCCTGAAAAACGGGCGTGTGTACGCTTTAACGACGTGAAAAAAACGTGCATGCTCGGAAGCAAGTGATGAGACGGGAGCGATCGTTCTGGTAAAACTAGCGTTCGTAATGGAGATAGCACATTTGTCACGCTGTAACGGACTGAAGAGCACGAGTCTGAAAAGCGCAAATCGCCTCTCACAAAACTTTACTAACACAAGGATCAGCAAAAGCAGCCCAAAGGGTGGCACCATCCGAATGGAACTTTCCCTTTATAGTGCCCTCGTACATTTCGTACGTCACCGCGCTTTGCTCTAGCATTTTTTTCATGATCGTGTGTAGACAAGGCAGGCTTGAGAAGAATCACGTCGAGAAAAACATTGTTTTTTTCAATGACATTAAAAATGGTCGTGTGTACGCGGCATCAGACTCTCAGCTCACATAACCCAGCATGGATTCATCCTCAATTCATGGTGGTCATGCAGATGTAACTAGGCCCTGCTCTGATGCATTTCGTCACACTCATGTGACTTTTCCAAAGGGTTTTTTTTTGTTTATTTGTTATCTTTATATTATCACTGGTAGTTTAGCACTTAGAGTGGATTGCACAAAGGATGCCATTTGACAATTTTTTCATTGGTTATATACTAGGCAAGGCTTTACTGCACAGAACAGAATGCAGGCAGGTGGAAGTGAGAGTTCTCCTTTAACTACAGAAACCCCCCCCCCATAGTTGTTGGACTGGTGGGAATTGCCCCACACTCTCCCTTAATATTTTAGAGGAGGAGGCTGCCACTCTCTCTTGGGATGCCAACAGCAACACATAAAAAAGTCTATGTGAGAGTGGAAGAGCTCCCCCCTGGAGCTTGGGATTAGGCGCTGGAGCAGAAGAGGCCTATGGCCTGGGACTAGAACACAATTTAACAGCAGTGAGTACACCACGGCACCCCTCTTGTAAACCATGTATGATAGTGGGACAATTTTCAGAACAGGTAATTCCAGGACCTTAGAAACTAACCTATACAAGTTATGCACTGCTAACATACTGGACTGCTGTAGGGGATACACACTCACATTATAACAAAATATGGACTGTTTTCTTTTCATCTACTTTAAATAAGTAAATTGAAAAGAAGAGAGAAACTCCTGTCTCTTTAATGTCTCAGCTGGGGAATGGTATCTGGGAAGTGTATCTTGTGAAGCTACTCATTGCTACTCATTGCTGCCTGTCCTGTGGTATATGTAAAGAAGAGTGAATTCAGTTAAGAGTATTTGTGTCGTGTTAACTGTGAGGTGTTTGGTGCAAACTTGGTCAACCACAAAGCTGGTGGTGGTTGGTGGAACATAGTCACCCTCCTGGTGGTGAGAGATGACCCCCTCTTGTAACACACATCAGGTTACTTAGGCTCCGAGAGTTGACATTGACTTTGGGAGCTCTAACCTGGACCACAAGTAAGGCACAGGCCTGTGCTAGAGTGTTCTCTGGACAAGAAGGGGTTAATTAGCTGTGAACCCGGGGGGGGGGGTGATTGGTGAGAGACTGTGGCCTTTGGCCATCTTCCATGCACTGTTATGGTCGGAGCTTGGCAAGAAGAAATGATCACATGCCTAAAGCTCTTTTTCGTAGGTGGGATACCCTACTGCATGTACCCCTCACTTGTATGGTTTAGAGTGACTTTTCTACAAAAGGATGCCATGTTAACCAGCAGGTTTAAAAGGGTAAGACTTTTTTTATTTGTGTCCAAGAGACTGACTTCCCCCATTGTTGTTTCTGATGCCGCGTACACACGACCGTTTTTCATGGCGTGAAAAATGCCATTTTTTAAATTGGTCATTAAAAATGATCGTGTGTAGGCTCCAGAGCATTTTTAACGACGTGAAAAATGGCCTAAAAAAAATAGAACCTGCTCTATTTTTTCACGTCATTTAAAACGGTAGTGTGTATGCTTTTAGGAGGGGAAAAAAATGTGCATGCTCAGAATCAAGTATGAGACGGGAGCGCTCCTTCTGGTAAAACTAACGTTCATAATGGAGATAGCACATTTGTCACGCTGTAACGGACTGAAGAGCATGAGACTGTAAAGCGCGAATCGGCTCTCACCAAACTTTACTAATACGAGGATCAGCAAAAGCAGCCCAAAGGGTGGCGCCATCCGAATGGAACTTTACCTTTATAGTGCCGTCGTACGTGTTGTACGTCACCGCGCTTTGCTCAAGCATTTTTTTTCACGATAGTGAGTAGGCAAGGCAGGCTTGAGAGGAAGCACCAAAAATCATGTCGAGAAAAACGTTGTTTTTTTAAATGACATTAAAAACGACCATGTGTACGCGGCATGAGAGCCAATATTAATTGTAACCAGGGATTTTGACCAATATCTTGCACCAGGGTCCAGGAGTGTCAGGTTATGCCATTAAATGAATACATTACTGGATTTAATGCATGAATTGAATATTTATTTGAGTGTAAAAGAAGAATGACCTGTGACATACAATATGAGGAAAAGTACAATAATCTTTACAAATTAGCAAAATCTTACAGGCAAGTGGTTTTGCAAAAAAAAATGGAAGATGGAGATAAAGTTTAAAGCGGAGCTCCACCCTAAAAATAAACGTAATATTAATAGGTTCCCTTTAATTAAAAAAAAAAAAGATTTTGTAAAAAAAAAAAAAATATTTACCTGCAAATAGCTTTTACTAGGCAGATTTCCTAATCTGCCTAGTTCCTAGTCCGCGGTGGCTCTACTTCCTTTCCGAACCCGCCTGGCCTCCTGGGAAATGAGTGTCATAATTTCCCAGTAGTCTGTGGGCATTACAGTGCTAGCGCCGTTTAACTGCGCATGCGCGAGATCTTCGTTGTCATAACAACGGGGCGGGACGTTCCTCTGTCGCCGCCCATTGTCATGGCAACAATACAAACTAACGGCGATACGAGCGTCGTTATTCTACGAATGCGCGAGATCGAGAGGTGCATGCTGATTACCCAGCATGCACCTCTCTAGGGAAAACCAGGAAGACACATGAACTGGGCTTCACATGCCACAAACGGCCACAAGATCGCTGAGAAGATATCAGGTAAGTGTTTGCACTGATTTATGTACCGATCGTGATTTATTGATATGTTTTAAATAATATTCAATGTAATTAGGATGAGATGGCAAAAAAAAATTAATTTTATTGTGCCCGGAACCCCACTTTAAAGAATTGAACAGCTACCTTCACTGAAATAATGTGGCTTGTAATGGGACTTTGGTGTAAAAGACTGTACAATAGTGGAAATGCAAATTGTAATGTCAATAAGGAGTTTGTAGGTTTTTCTCAAGCTTCACAAAGTCATTAAATATTTTATAGAATCTAGAATAAATTACGGTATTACACTTTCTTTCATAGATTATATACACTTTACTTTAAATTCAGCAATTCTGTTAGGATTGCACTGCAAACCCAATTTTGTTAACTTTCTTAGATAGAAATTGACCATAAAACAAAATGGATATAGAGAACAGAGTATGAAAAGCAAATTAAAATGGGAAAGTGGTTGCATATAGGCTAAAAGTGTGAAAAGGGAAACCAATTTCTGATAGCGGGACAGATAATATGCCAAGGGTGGAGATTTGGAACAATTGAATTTATTCCTTGAAAACAGTAGAATAGCATTCATCCTGATGCATTCAACTACCCTGCTAGACATTGAATCAAAAAGATCTTGAGCAGACCTATCAGTACTTTTAAAGATTCTGCACAATATGCAGCAAGATTAGTTTTTAAATGGCACCTTAAGGCAATAAAATGCAGTCATTGATCTCTAAGTGACTGTGCCTAGACATAAGAGGAGCATTCAGGGAAATGATGTCATCAATCTGCTGCAGGCAGGTGGAAGCAATTCCACAGTCACCACTCCCGCAGTCATTATTAACTGAAACTGTTTTGATATTGTCATTTTCTGGGAGTTTATATGGTTGGAGGCAGCAGGGGGGCTTATCCATTAATGCAATTAACATAGTCCAAAACGTAAAACCACTGCTCAGGCAAGAATATACCTGCTTGTGCGATCTATGAATGAGCATCTTAGACCAGAAAGTAGCTGCTGCCCTGGATGATTTCTGAACAAAGAAGACTACGGCCTTCTGGAGAGAAAGGGGGATGAATGCATTGTCAGGTGGGATACTGTGATCTTTTTGAGAGGTAATAAATACCTGCAAGTGTCAGTTAGCAATTAAGCTAAATAAGATTAGGCATGACTGGGTAGCCTCAGCACCATATCCCTCTAGAGCACCCACCTATCCCCCTCCTGCATTTAACTCAGCTCCTCGCAGGGGGAGAAAGGCACACCGCGCTATCAGCCCGTACCCTCTTGTGCAAAAGGTTGAGCGGTGTTATTGCTGGCCTGGGTCTTGTCTGCAGCCATGGCCAAAATCCTCCCGAGAATGATTCTCACCTCTACTGTAAGTAGAGGCAAGTCCTTAACTTCCCCAGTAACATGAATGTCCACACCAGCTGAAGCTCCAACTTAAGATTTATTCTCGCTTTACAATACACAGTCTCTTGGATAGGAAAAATAAAGGTTGGAGCAAAGGAACAGAACAGCTCAAGGTGTGGAGGAGGTCCAGGCACAAACGTAGCTCTTTACTTCACTACTCAGATTCTCGGGCAGTATACTAGGCGCACAGTCTCTGCCACAGACCCGGTGAATAAGGCCACTGCCACTGACCTGTTGAACATGAACTTCCTTCTTAGAACATGGCCCCTATCAAGGAGAAGATGTCCCCCCAGAGAGTCAACAGACCCTTCCTTCACCGTGACTCCCGCATCGGTCCTTCGGAATGATCCTCCCTTCTCTGAGAGTGCGGGTCCCCTCGCAAGGCGGCACCCTGGACTCCTCAATCCCTAGCGGACCCCAGCCGAAGGTGCTGGGCCCCGGGCCTTCTCTGCATACCCAGGCGAACAGGACAGCAGAGTAGTACCTCATCCCAGGCCAAAGGTGCCTGAGATGGAACAGGAACACAGCCTCTGGGCCTAGGGCACCTGGAGATGAACTGCTGAAGGTGCCTGGGGGTGGACCCCGATCAGGAGATGTCTGCCCCTTTTATACCCTCTCCCGGCATGCACAGCAGGTTTCCCGCCCCACCGTACGGCTGCCGAGAGGGGACACAAAAGGCACAGCACTATGCTCGCGGTTCAACCCCAGCCCAGAATGGCAGCGCCACCCGCAGGCCACAGGGAACTCATCACCAGCATTATCCCCTGAGGACAAAAATGGTCCATAGCCACTAACAAATCAAGGTGTCTGAGCCTAATTACCACTCAGACTTCCCTTAAATTGACCACCCCGCTACATCCCTAATAACAAATAGAAAAGAAACATGAAACAAATGTAGGGCTTTTAAGGTGCTTATACTTCAGCCTCAGGAATAATATACACTCACTTTATTAGGTACACCTTGCTAGTAAAAGGTTGGACCCTCTTTTGCCTTCAGAACTGCCTTAATACTTTGTGGCATAGATTCAACAAGGTGTTGAACCATTCCTCAGAGATTTTGGTCCATATTGACATACAGTTGCTGCAGATTTGTCGGCTGCACATCCATGATGCAAATATTTTTAGGGGGCTGGGTACCTGGTTTGGACAGGTAACAGCTCCCACTTCTGGCTCAGATCGCCTTGGTGAGCTGAGCCGGAAGTTCACCCCCCCTCCCCCACGGTCTTCTAGGGCACATCACAAGTCCCAGAAGACTACGGGACCATGTACAAGGCACAGCGCAACTTGCGCATGCGCAGGAGGAAACAGGCTGTGAAGCCACAAGGCTTCACTTCCTGTTTCCCCTATTAAGGCCCGTACACACGGTCAGACTTTTTGCCAACAAACTTCAAAATGAGCAAGTTTTTCCAAAAACAAACTTTTTCGGTTTTCATCTGACAAAAGTTTGCTCTGCAAACGGACAAACTTTTCGGCAAAAAAGTCCGATGGTGCAAGGTCCTATTGTGTGTACAGAAATCCATCGGACTTTTGTCCGAGGTACAAATACGCATGCCCAGAACCAATGTTAAAATTAACCAACAATAGCAGAAGTTGACCAAAGGGTGGCGGTAATGAGCAGAAAAGAGCAGAAAAACCACGTGATGTTGGGAAAGTTTTCAGAAAAGTCAGAGCGTGTGTATGCTATGGGTGTGCCCAGCCAACTCCCTTCGGACAAAAAAACACCGAAAAGTTTGTTTGAAGATCGACCGTGTGTACGAGGCTTAAGAGATGCTGGTGCCTGCACCCGACACAAATGAAAGATTCAGCTCGGGTGAGGACATTGCGGGAACCCTGGACAAGTAAGTGTTATTATATTAAAAGTCAGCAGCTACAGTATTTGTAGCTGATGACTTTGAATTTTTTCTGAAGGAGCCTGGAGCTCCTCTTTAACCACCTCGCGCCCGCCGTACGAGTATATACGGCCGCAAGGTGGTTGTCAAATGCCGGGAGGCCGTTATTATACGGCCTCCTCTATTTGGCCACTGGGGGGCGCGCGAGCGCCGCCGGCGGCGCGCGCACGTGCCCGGCGCTTCACTGCAATGCCGATGCGCGTGCCTGGCGGCCGCGATGTCCGCCAGGCACCCGCGATCGGCGGTTACAGAGACAAGGACATGGATCTCTGTGTGTAAACACAGAGATCCATGTCCTGTCAGGGAGAGGGGACCGATGCTGTGTCCCTTGTACATAGGGACACAGATCGGTCTCCTCCCCCAGTCAGTCCCCTCCCCCCACAGTAAAAATCACTAATAGGGAACACATTTAACCCCTTCCTCGCCCCCTAGTGTTAACCCCTTCCCTGCCAGTCACATTTATACAGTAATCAGTGCATATTTATAGTACTGTTCGCTGTATAAATGTGAATGGTCCCAAATTAGTGTCAAAAGTGTCCGATGTGTCCGCCATAATGTCGCAGTCACAAAAAAAATCACTGATCGCCGCCATTACTAGTAAAAAAAAAAAAATTATAAAAATGCCATAAAACTACCCCCTATTTTGTAAACAATATAACTTTTGCGCAAACCAATCAATAAACGCTGATTGCGATTTTTTTTTACCAAAAATATGTAGAAGAATACGTATCGGCCTAAACTGAGGAAAAAAATATAAAAAAAAAAAAAATATTGGGATATTTATTATAGCAAAGTGTAAGAAATATTGCTTTTTTTTCAAAATTGTCGCTCTATTTTTGTTTATAGTGCAAAAAATAAAAACCGCCAAGGTGATCAAATACCACCAAAAGAAAGCTCCATTTGTGCGAAAAAAAAGGACGTCAATTTTGTTTGGGAGCCACGTCGCACGACCGCGCAATTGTCATTCAAAGCGTGACAGTGCTGAAAGCTGAAATTTCGCCTGGGCAGGAAGGGGGTATATGTGCCCAGTAAGGAAGTGGGTAAGGACCAGGCTTTGTTTACGTGTAACAATCAGGTTTATTTCCTATAAAATTACTTGGAACCCCCAAATATTATATATTTTTTTTAAAGCAGAGGCCCTAGAGAATAAGTTGGTGGGTTTTGAAATGTTTATGTCACAAGACATTTGCCCAGCATCTTTTCAAACGCAATTTATTTGGGGAAAAATTGCTTTTTGAATTTTAATGCAAAAAAACACAATACATAACCCAATTTTTTTGTAAAGTATAAACGATAATGTAATGCCGAGTAAATAAATGTCACACTTTAAAATTATACCTGCTCATGCAGCGGTGAAAAAGTGATGAAAATTTTACTATCCATAGGCAACGCTTTAGAGGTTACCTCTTTTACAGCGGAGGTCTGGTGCTAGAATTACTGCCCATGATCTGACGTTCAGTGACACCTCACATGTGTGGGCCGATCGCTGTTTGCGTGCGTGCAGGACGAATGCATACATTCACTTTTGGGCGCAAGCACGGGGGGTGGGCCACTTTCATTTTTTTTTATTACATTTTTTTACATTTTACACTGTTGCTTTATTTATTTTTTAAATCACTTTTGTTGCTGTCACAAGAAATGTAAATATCAAGCAATAGGCATGTGAAAGGCACTCTTTGTGGAGGAATCTGGGGTCAATAAGACCCCAAATCCCACCTCTGCACTTAAAAGCATTCAAAACACCAAGATCTGTGTTTTTGAATGCTTTTGATTTTTTTTAAATGGCGGGCAAACCAGAAGTGAAGTCACGTCATCGCTTACATCCGGGCAAACCAGAAGTGAAGTCACGTCATCGCTTCCAGGTTACCATATCGGGAAAATCTCATGATTTGTAGTTATTTGCATACTATAATTTGGTCAATATTTGCTTAAAAGTAATTTTTTCAGATGCGTTTTGGGTGGCATACCGCCTTTGATTTCAACTAGCTGGGACCTTATCTCTTGCCCGTGCTGCCCTAAACCATGATTCAACAAAGGTCAATAGACAGTTTTCTGAAATTAGTCCCTCCATCCACTCCTAAGTACACACACTTTTTCTGAAGTTAGACTTATTGAAACATAACCAGGATTCAAGCCTGTAATTCACTTTTTCAATTCACCCAATTCTTACACCAAGTCTCATTATTTTAAGTAGTTTGGTGTCAGAAGTAAATACTGCATAGTGACATGAGAGCGAAGTCCTGCTTCAAGCAAACGATTGCTTGAGTGATTCTGAGTTGACCTGAGATCATCCATCTTGTTATAATGACAGTCTAACAATCCTTTGTTCTTCACAGTTTGTCATCTTTCTGGCCATCCCAAATCTTCTGGCATGTGTGCCTCATTTGCCTGTTGGTTGATTCTCCAGTGAATGGCCAGTACATTCCTCTCGACTCATTGGGAAATTTCACAGTGCGACTTACTGGCCTCAGACATGCCAACAATTTGGCGCCTCTCAAATTCGGCCAGACATTGATGTGGGGTAATGCATAGTCTTCTCAGTATTTGAGCACAGCATTAATTTTTTTGTTTAATGTAACTATAAAATCAGTCGAGCATAAAAGGCATTATAAGTGAAAAAGGGCACTGAACATTACATTTCACATTCGAGAATATATAGAAGATGAAGAAATAATTCATTAGAAGAAAAATGTGTATTCATCTGATAATATTTATATAGCAGGGGTTGTCTTTTCTATTAACGCTACATCCTCAAATGTTCATCTACCCCACCATCCCCCAGCTTTATCTCACCATTCCAGCTTGTTGGCAATCAAGTATTAAAGTTGTTATGATGGAGTCATTCCAAAGTCTTCTAGCCAGGAAGTCCAGCTCTTATAATTTTTTTTACCTCAATACATTCTCTGCAATAAGGTAAAAGCCTCAATACCTGTCCTACTTCCCCTGTCCCTAAACCCTTATGTCACCACTCCAGTGCTGTCTCTGGCTCTAGTGTTGCTCTCCTCACTTCTTGGTCTCACAAAACTGAGAGCAGCGGAGCCATAGCCTTCTCCTTTCGTCATTCAAACTCACGTGAGGCTGGAGCGTGGGTGTGCATGCACAGGTGTCTCCTTAGCACTCGGCTTGCTATAGGAGGCACCTGAATGAGGGGAGGAGTCCACAGCACCAGAAGGGACTGCAAGAACTCCAGGAAAACAGCTTAATTACTCAGTTGGTAAATGCATGTTCCTTGTAAGCATACTGTATGTAAAAGCAGGACACCTGATTGGCCCAGATGCTGTCCCTTCCTCTCTGTGTGTGCGCTACTGTACAGAGGACTGCAAGAGGGGGAAATTGATTCAAATGTATTTATTTATACCAGCTTCATTTAAAATATGTTTGTTGTTTTTTTTTTGTAGAAGGAGTTTGTTTGCGGAGAAGGGAGGGATCATTTTCTTTGTAAAGTGTAATAAAACAAACAATAAAATTATACAATATATACTGGGTAGGGACATTTCATCATCTACCGCTGGTAGCTATAAGACCCCTTTCACACTGGAGGCGTTTTTCAGGCGCTTTAGCGCTAAAAATAGCACCTGTAAAGCTGGCAGGACGTCAAAAAAAGTCCTCAAACAGCTTCTTTGAGGCGCTTTAGGAGCGATCTATACACCACTCCTAAAGCGCCCCTACCGATTGAAAACTAATTAATACAGCAATCTCCTCTGCTATTTACTGATAATTTGTAGAAGGGCAAAATAATGTCTCTCTGTCTACAGTCTATACCCCTTTCATACCAAAAAGTATTTTGCTGGTTTTAGAAACTGCAGTTTGGCATCACACATTAAAGTCTATGATCTACCAGAACACCCAGATCCTTCTGCATACTGCGTGACAATACCATAAGTGGAATGTTTCTCTGCTTCAATGCCTCAATCAGGAGAGCCAATATAAAAATATTGTCTCTAGCTTTCCTGGTTGGCATAAAGCAGGCCTGGTCCTTATGAAACAGATACCTTGGTTTAATTTGGTCACAAAAATTTTGGCCAAGAGTTTTCTATCCACATTCAGTAGAGATACAGCTCTAAAATTGGACGAGTTAGAGTCCTCAGAGTTAGGCTGCCCCTACATGGATTCAGCAGGGACCCGCTAAATTTCAATCCATGTGTGGCCACTACAGTTGAACAGAAGTCAATCTACTGATCATTGTCTGTTCAACTGCCCTGCCAGATGAAATCTGCTGGATCAGTGGCACAGGCAATGGGCTGCAGTTCTCATTTGTGTATTCGGATAGGGGAGTCTCTCTACTGTAACAATACAACAGCACAGCAGGGAGGATCCCCCCATCCACATCGAATTGAATCAAGTCAGTTTTTTTTTTCACGTTTAGCTTGATTTTTTAAACAAAATAAACTGATCCATGTATTACCAGCCATAGGCTTAGGAATTATTGAAATTACAGCCAAAGATAGTCTAGACAAAAATGTTGTTGATTTCAGTGACTACTGAAAACCTTTTGTAGAAGGGGAGCACTAGGTCTGGGAAACTGTTGGAATTTTCAGATGTGGGGCCATCAGGGTTGGGCCTTTAGTGCCAATGTGGGGACCTGATCGCCTAGAGAACTTCCATTACTTAAATGGGAAAGTCAAGTAAGCTATGGTTAACACCAGTGCAACTTATCATACGACTTGACAGTTCAAAGTTGCATGACAAGTTGCACCCCATTTGTGGAAATGGAACTGTTCAAATCGCTGCCTCTCTGAAAAAGGCTCCTGCATGATTTCTATGCGATTTCAGTGTGACTTGCATTGACATCTCTTAAATGAAGTTGCAGAGATATCAGCAAGCCACACATAAAATTGCACTGATTGTCGGCTTCCAAGCTGCACTGGTGTGAACCAGGGCTTGATCACGTATGGATTCAGAAACTTGTAGGAGAGATATTTGGGAGAAACCAATGTCAGCAGCCTTCACGCTCCCGACACAGTTACGGTGGCTAACAGAAAGCTTCCAATCTATATCTGCGATCAGGAACTTTCCGATCATGTGACTGCTATGGCAGCCAATCACGGCGGTCCTATAATCAGAAACCTCCGCCTGCCTCCGGGCATCACAAACCAGGGGGCGTCAGCATTAAGGGGTTAAAGATAAACAATTCTGCGAATCTAGTAAAGTGAGGTGGTCTGCTATTTAGTAAAGAATACTAATCTTTTTCTAACCTTTAAAACAGGTTCAGTAAGGTCCTATAGTAGTAAGCAGCATCACAGCAGCATGTGGGTTGGGGTCATTCAAAGTGTCATCCAGCTCTTCATTGACCATAGAAATTTCCAAGCTGACATTAGGTGACTTGAAGAAAAACAAAGTGGTCAGAGACTACACAAGGGGACCCAGGAATATCACATGACAGTGAAGTTAAGGGGGGCATAACCATCAATGCAGATCAAGGAGAGAGTGAGACTTATCCTTGATTTTGATGCCCTCTGAAATACGATCTGTTTACAGATCTCTTTTCAGAGGGCATTTGACAGGTAGTGAGTAGGAATTAGGAATCACTGCCTGCTTTAACCCATTAATGCCACACTACTGTGGTACAATTGTGTGCACTGCATGCAATTGCTGGTGGCCCCATTGGACCCATTGGGTGAGTTTGACAAGAAGTGCCACTTGTCAAACTCTGCATCCTAAGTTAAAGATGTTACAATCACAAAGCAAGGCATCATGGCTGTGTCATCTGAACTTTAGCACCTGATAAAATATATGCACGTACAAGCTATTGGGATTTGAGCACAAGTATATCTTGTTTTGTATTGCAAAGTTTGTTAGTATGGGTGTATAACAGTGTGCAGAGGGTCCATCCAGAATTTCTAGTGTTAACATGTGGTCACACACCTACAGTATAGCACCTGATAAATTACAGTTAGGTCCATATACAGTGTATTTGGGTTTTTTCAGGTATTTACCAAAACATATTCAAGCTATAGTTACTGTATATAATGGATATGGGCTGAAAGTGCACACGTTCAGGTTTAATTTGAGGGTATGTACATCCAAATTGGAGGAAGGGTTTAGTAATTACAGCTCTTAATATCCACCCCCCCCCCTCATTTTTCAAGGGACCAAAAGTAATTGGACAATTAAATCAAAAGCTGTTTCGTGGCCAGGTGTGGGCTACTCCTTCATTATTTCTTCATCAATTAAGCAGGTAAACGGTCTGGAGTTGATTCTGAGTGTGGTATTTGCATTTGGAATCTTTTGCTGTGAACCTACATCATGCTTTCAAAGGAGCTGTCAATGCAAGTAAAACAGTCCATTGTAAAGCTTAAAAAATGAAACAAATCCATCAAAGAGATAGCAGCAACGTTAGGAGTGGCCAAATCAACAGTTTAGTACATTCTAAGGAAATCAGAATGCACTGGTGAGTTCAGCAACATAAAAAGGCCTGGACAACCACGGAAGACAACAGTGGTGGATGATCGCAGGATCCTCTCTATGGTAAAGAAAAAAACATTCACAACATCCAGACAAGTGAAGGACACTCTTCAGGAGGTGGGCGTATCATTGTCAAAGCCTACAATCAAGAGAAGATTTCATGAGAGAAAATACAGAGGGTTCACCACAAGATGCAAACCATTTATAAGCCTGAAGAATAGAAAACCCAGATTAGACTTTACCAAAAAAAAATCGAAAAAAAAGCCAGGCCAGTTCTGGAAAAACATTCTTTGGACAGATGAAACTAAGATTAATCTGTACCAGAATGACGGGAAGAAAAAAGTGTGGGGGAAGGCTTGGAACAGCTCATGATCCAAAGCACACAACGTCATCTGTAAAACATGGTGGAGGCAGTGTGATGGCATGGGCATGCATGGCTTCCAGTGGCACTGGGTCATGGGTGTTTATTGATGATGTGACAGAAGCAGTCGGATGAATTCTGCAGTGTTTAGAGATAAACTGTCAGCCCAGATTCAGCCAAATGCAGCAAAGTTGATTGGAAGGCACTTCATAGTACAGATGGACAATGATCCAAAACACACTGCAAAAGCAACCCAGGAGCTTTTGAAGGAAAAAAAAGTGGAATATTCTGCAATGGCCGAGTCAATCACTGCATCTCAACCCAATTGAGCATGTATTTCCTTTTTATTAATCACCATGATGACACTGAAGACACCAACATAAGGTCACACAGACGCGTTTCACCCATACATCTTGTACTTAATCATTAATAAAAGGCAATCGGAATCTCTGGATGTGTAGCCGTTTCTTTTCTTCTCTTCAAAGTTTCCCACGGAGGCGGGCCAGGGCTTGCACTCTAAGAGACGTTCCATTTAGGCTTTCATAATACACCTGGAGTAGCTGTTCTTTTTCCTGGACTTGAGCATGCATTTCACTTGCTGAAGGCAAAACTAAAGGCAGAAAGACCCACAAACGAAGAACAACTGAAGACCGCTGCAGTTAGAGACTGGCAAAGCATCAGAAAGGAGAAAACCCAGTCTTTGGTAATGTCCATGGTCTACAGACTTCAGGCAGTCATTGCCAGTAAATGATTCTCAACAAAATATAAAAAATTTACATTTTGTTTATGATTATATCCATTGGTCCAATTACATTTGAGCCCCTGAAAATGGGTGGTGTTCTGTCTCAACTACAAAGCGATAAAGTTCATCTCCAGGTTTAAGTAGGCCTTACTCAAGCTGGTTTGATATTCATCCCTTGCATCGATACAGGCAGTTTAACTCAATGAATAAACTCACAGTTAGGACGACAGACGATGAATCCTTTCGAATGTTCCGTTTAATGATGGATATTCATAGGTAGAAAAACGTTGCAGTTGTAAGCCACATGTAAGATGTTAGCATGGAAGAAATACAGGAGTAATGACCAGAATCAGGAAGTGGAGGAGATATATAAAGAACTACGGTGAGAGAGAGAGTTCAGCTAGAAAGAAGGGGACAGATCTTAAAGACACAGAGCAAGAATAATCACATAGTGTAACACAACACTCCCCGTCTGAAATCTTTAGATTTCATAACCTTAAACTAATATATATATATATTCAAAAAGTCCAATACTGACGAATGTCCTGGAACCTGTAATGAAAAACATGCAACAAGCAAATAATAAACGTAAGTTCAACAGGATGAAGAATATAAAGTCACAGTATGATGTCTTCAAATAATTCCAAAGTTCTGAGTAGAACCTGTAGATGGCAGCAATGTACTCCCCGCCGTGCCAACAGCATGGCTAGTCCTTGCACAAGTCACTCACCTGGCAAAAGGAGTACTAACTCTGTAATTGGTCGACTAAAGGTTTGTGTCGATCCTCCCTTGGTTACCTTGACTTCTACCTTCCGGACTTTGTTATCGTCGCTGGGCATTACTTTAGTAATAAGACCCATAGGCCACTCATTCCGACAAACTTCCTTGTCTTTAAGAAGGATGAGGTCTCCAACCTTAAGATTCGGCTTAGATGCTTGCCATTTGTTACGACCTTGAAGGTGGTGAAGATACTTTTTCTTCCAGCGATGCCAGAACACATTGGCTAGATGCTGCACCTGCTTCCATTGATGCTCATTACGGTGTGACCGCAGCTTCTGTTTTGTACTTACAGAAGTGTGTAGTGAGATGTTCACAGTTCTTATTTTCTTATCATCTTCAGGGTTTACTAGCCCATAGGCGGTGTCAATAGGGAGTAAGTAAGAGTCCTCACGCAGAAACCTTGGAGGTGACAGCCATAAGCTGTCCTGAAGAGCGGCAGGTGACACGGCTCTGGTCCCACAGCCAGCTGGGTTGAGTTCAGTGGGAACGTGATGCCATTGACTTGGTAGAGAGAATCTCTTGATACGTTCAACCCTGTTGCTGACGTACACATAAAATTTCTACTGCTAGCACGGCTGCACAAAGTTCAAGTCTTGGTATGGTATGTGCAGGCTTGGGTGTGAGTTTTGCCTTGCCTAGGACAAAACTACAGTGTGATTCTCCATTCAGTTCAGAGGTCTTCAAATAGGCTACTGCAGCAATAGCTTCAACTGATGTATCAGAGAAAATATGAATCTCTCTCCGGTTAGCAGTTGAAGTGGATCCTGGAACATAGCAACGGGGAATCTGAAGTTTTTCTAGTGACTTCAAAGAATATCTCCACCTTTCCCACTTGTGTTGATTCTCACTAGGCAAGGGAGTATCCCAGTCTATGTTCTCAGTAGACAACTGTCTTAGTAAAATCTTACCTTCAATGGTAACTGGAGCAAGGAAACCCAGTGGGTCATAGATGCTATTCACCACGGACAGGACTCCTCTCTTAGTGAAGGGTTTGTCACAAGTTGACACTTGGAAGGTGAATTTGTCTTGCTTGATGTTCCACAACAAACCCAGACTTCGCTGTACAGGAGGCACATCTGTACCTAAGTCAAGGTTTTTTAGACTAGTGGCATAGTCCTCAGAGTGAAAGGCATTCATAAGTTCCTGGCTGTTGGATATAATCTTGTGCAGTCTAAGGTTTGCTACAGACAGCATCTCCTTTGTTCTGGTGAGAAGATCAATTGCTTCTTTAGCAGTTGGAAAGGACTTAAGTGCTTCGTCAACGTAGAAGTTTCTTTCAACAAATTGACGGGCATCAGATCCATATTCAACTTCTCCAGTCTGAGCTGTTCTCCTTAGCCCATAAGTTGCCACTGCTGGGGAAGGACTGTTACCGAAGACATGTACCTTCATGCGATAATCTATAACTTCCTTGTTGAGGTCATTGTCCTTGTGCCATAGAAACCTGAGGTAGTTTCTGTTGTCTTCTCTGACGATGAAGCAGTGAAACATCTGTTGAATGTCGGCCATTACCGCTACAGGCTCTTGTCTGAAACAAATCAAGATTCCTATTAGACTGTTGTTCAAGTTGGGTCCAGTAAGGAGCATGTTGTTAAGAGAAACACCTTCGTGCTGAGCACTGGAATCAAAGGCAACTCTGATTTGGTCTGGTTTGCGTGGGTGATACACGCCAAAGGATGGAAGGTACCAGCATTCTTCTCCATCCTTTAGTGGGGGAGCAGGCTCTGCATGATCTCTGTCAAATACATTTTGCATAAAGTCCACAAAGTGCTTTTGCATCTCTGGTTTCCTGCTTAAGTTTCGCTTTAAGGAGGAGAATCTACTGATGGCCTGCTGTAAGTTGTTGGGCAATCTCTCTCTTGGGAGACGAAAGGGTAGGGGTGCTACCCAGTTATTGGAGTCATCTTGAAAGAACTCATTGTCCATTACCATGATGAATTCTTTGTCTTCCATTGAAGGAGCCAGTATGTCATCTTCACTGGTTGCTTTAAACACTGTAGAGCCGAAGTCGCCATCATGGCAGGAGAAAGGGCTTGTGTCACCTGAGATACCATGTTGCCATTCGTGGCTGGCTATCTTCTCTTTCACCCAGTAGTGATGTGGGCATGGCTCAAAGTAAGTGTTTCAGCCATTTGGCAGAACATTTGTCTTGAATGACGAAATGTTGGTAGGTCTTTTCATTTTGCCTATGCAGACATTGCCTATGATGACCCACCCTAGATCCGTGCGCTGGGCAAATGGGGCATCTGGGGGTCCACTGACTTGTCTGTGTACCTTGTGAACTCTTAGAATGTCTCTTCCTAACAGAAGAAGGATCTGAGCATCTTTGTCAAGCGGCGGTATCTCATTTGCTATTACCTTGAGGTGAGGGTGATGGAAAGCAGCAGCTGGAGTAGGGATTTCTTCCCTGTTAGCAGGTATCTGATTGCACTCAACAAGTGTAGGTAAGGGTAATTGCAAGTTACCTTTGAGAGAAGATACCATGAGACCATGAGCCCTTTTTCCAGAAACCTCTATAGTTCCACTACAGGTACCCAAGGTGTAAGGATGAGCTTCGCCTTTTATTTCAAATAGATTGAACAATTCCGATTTTGCAAGTGATCGATTGCTCTGATCGTCTAAGATAGCATATGCCTTTAGAGACTTTTCTGGTTGATCCTTGTGGTATATGTTCACCAAGCATATCTTAGCACAGGATTTACCACAGTCTTCTCCACAAACTTCAGTGCAGGATGAAGAAATGATGGTAGAATTAGGCACTTGGTCTGTATTCTCCCCGCCATGCGTTAACCTGGGAGGAGCGTTGGCAGGTTGTGCAGAGCTGGGCTCAAGAGGATGGAGGGCTTGCACATGTTCTTCAGAGCCACACTCTATGCACTTGATGGACACATTACAGTCCCTTGCAAAATGTTCTGTAGAAGCACAGCACCTGAAACATACCCTAAATGTCTTTAAAAGCTCCTTGCGCTCTTCCAGAGGCTTTTTCCTAAAGCCGATACATTTATTGAGGGGGTGTGGCTTCTTGTGTATGGGACACTCTCTGTTAGGGTTTTCAATCTTCCTACTCTGTTTGTTCGTGGCCAGAACTGTGGTAGGAGTGGGAAGGATGTCAGTCTTTTTCACTGACACTGGGCCTCTATGGTTTCTATAGTTGCCCTGAAGACTGGTACTCTTAGGAAAGGGTGAGAAGAGGCTGTACTCACCATAGGAAAAACTTGGATTGTTCTTGGTCTCTGCAATTTTCCTGATGAATTCACAGAAGAAAGAGAATGGAGGTAAGGAAACCTTGTTCTCTCTTTTGTATGATGACCCTAGTGCAGTCCATTTCTCTTGCAAACCATACGGGAGCTTGGAGACAATTGGGTTTACCCCTCTTGGAGTGTCAAGGTAACTGAGTCCAGGTAGTTTTGGGTCTGTCTTGGCTAGCTGAAGCTCAAGGAGAAGGTCACTCAGTCTCTGGAACTCCTTGTTGTCCTTACCGGATATCTTTGGGAAAGTTTCCAGACGCATGAACAAAGCATTTTCTATAGCTTCTGGACTGCCATAACTTTGCTCTAGTCGCTCCCATGCAGCTGTGAGGCCTGCAGTAGGATTGTCCATGAAAACCGATCTTAATGGCTTAACACGTGCAGCAGATAGAGGACCAAGCCATTTGATCAGCAGATTCAATTCTTGATCAGCTGTAATGCCAATATTGCTGATTGTAGTTCTGAAGGCACATTTCCAACTTCTGTAGTTCTCAGGTTGGTCATCAAAACTTGTAAGACCAGTCTTTGTGAGCTCTCTGCGAAGCATGTACCTCACAAACGCTTCTGTCTCAGTTGTCTCCGCCTTTATGTGAGATGCTGTTGGCTGTATGGTGCTGATTGCGTTATCTTTGACATTGTTGTTGAAGGACACAGGGAAATATGGTGCAGCAGATGCATCCAGGTGAGTTGCTTGCTTGAAGTCAGTTGTTCCAATGGTACATTGATTCAAGGCTGTACCGATGACTGGAGATTGATGACTTGCTTGAAGCTTGCGCTGATGCTCTGTGACGTATGAAGGCAGGCAAGGTAGGCAGGTAGGAAATGCAGTGGAGTGATTTTGAGTGCAGGAAGTTGCTGGAACCTCTTTAACTTGAAGCTGTGATGGAGTCTCTATGTAGTCGGGAGCATTGGAGACAATGGTGTGTGCACTGCAGTGGCTTAGGACATAGTCTTTCGTGCGTTTGAGGGGGTCTTCCATGTCTGCTATGTTTAGGTTAATGCTGTCTTTCTCACTTGCACCTTCGTCTGCACTGATAGCTTGCTGTAGGACCCTTAGCTTTGCCATAGCTGCGTCATGTTTACACTGTTCATTTAAGGTTTCCATTGTTGCTCTTTGTCGTGCTGACTGCGCTTCTGACTCTGCTCTTTTTTCTGCATATGCCACCTGCACTTTGCTGGCTTCCACTTCAGCGCAGGCATTAATAAGTCGCTCACTGAGTGTTGAGTATCTTGAACTATGGGATCTTGACGAGTTTTTAGAACGTCTGGTGGAAACAGATCTGTGAGATGCAGTGTCGTGTAACAGCTTTATTTTTGCTTCTGCCTTTAATCTGGTTTGCTGGATAAAACTGTCTCTTTCAATATTGAGAGCATTGACGCGCTTTAATTGTGTCATCGCACTTTCTGTATTCATGTTTTGTAAGACATTAGTGAATTTGCTGCTGGTAAGCTGATAAAGCTCATATGAGGCAGAAAGTTGTTTAATGGCGCCCTCTAGTGTCAGTAGTTCACGTTCAACAGACACTGTATTGGCTTCAGCAAGGATTTTCTCACAGACTAATTCCAAGCTATTTGACAATTCAGTCCTTGAAGCTTCATAATTCTCCATTACTTTCCAAGTGGGTTTAACTGAGCGTTTGGGTAACTCAGTTTCTTCAGGAACTTGTGGGGAGGTAGATGTGAGTTCACATGCAGAAGCTTGGTCACTCATGATAGCAGACTGACTGTGAAAGCAGGCAGGATCTGTGTGCTGAAATATGACACTGTGCAGATTGTCTCAGGCTGCCATGTGCTGCTCTGTCCCTTCTGTCTTGCTATGAGGGCAGTAAATCTTGTCTGTTTCAGTACTGACATGCAGAAATCTTGTAATTAGGCTGTGAAACTCCGTTTTTCTACTGTTCTGTCTCAACTACAAAGCGATAAAGTTCATCTCCAGGTTTAAGTAGGCCTTACTCAAGCTGGTTTGATATTCATCCCTTGCATCGATACAGGCAGTTTAACTCAATGAATAAACTCACAGTTAGGACGACAGACGATGAATCCTTTCGAATGTTCCGTTTAATGATGGATATTCATAGGTAGAAAAACGTTGCAGTTGTAAGCCACATGTAAGATGTTAGCATGGAAGATATACAGGAGTAATGACCAGAATCAGGAAGTGGAGGAGATATATAAAGAACTACGGTGAGAGAGAGAGTTCAGCTAGAAAGAAGGGGACAGATCTTAAAGACACAGAGCAAGAATAATCACATAGTGTAACACAACAGGTGGACTGTTAATAACAATGGTTTCAGTTCCTAAAATTTGTACTTGATATTTATGTTCAACCCCCTGAATTAAAGCTGAAAGTCTGCACTTCAAATTTATTTGGATTGTTTCATTTTAATTTTATTCTGGTGGCATACAGAGCCAAAAGTATGGAAATTGTACCTGTGTTCAAATATTTATGAACCTAACTGTATATTCATGTACAAGCTATTGGGATTTGAGCACAGGTATATCTTTTTTCTGTGTCATGTGAACAGCCCCATCTGGCTTTTATTTTACCGTTTGGGTGGGCAGACAGGTTCTGTAAAAATGGTCAGTTGAGCCCCCCGACTGCCAGTCTGAAAGAGACGTAAGGGTTCTGGAATACAGCGCAGAGCAGAGATTGCACGGGTATTCTGACACTGCATCAGTGACACAACCCTCTAAGGGCTTCTTCACATGTGTGACTGGGGGGGGCAGTAAAACCAGGCGGTTGAGCTGTAATGCCTGAACAATAGCATACAACTGTGGCCGCAATCCTATGCATTGCGGCAAAATGTAAACAGCATGCCGCTTTCAGCGGGCAGTGTTCCCTACGAGCGTGGCTAATGTAAATTTTTGGGGGCTGCACCAAAACTGCATGCAATACACACAACTGTGTTGCGGTACTACAGCAACTATAGGGTTAAACCAGGCAATGAGGAGGCAACATAGTGCCTCCTTTACCGCTTATCGGACACCTCTGAAAAGTGATCAGAGCGTGGGTTGCTTTTCAGTCACTGCCGCACTTGTGGACAAGCCTATGATTGTGGGTTATCCACTACAACATTTTAAAATAAAAAGCTGAAGCCCAGGGAAGATCAGCTGTGATTTTTATATCTTTTTATCATTTTATATTAATTTGACTGAATAGTACTATTTTTACTGGGCTACTGTAGTTTGTTATGGGTTCTTTTTCAACATGCAGCTACCGAGAAAATTAGTTGTTCAACCAGCAAGCATCAGACCTGTCCTGAAGGCGTGAATCAGGTTTGCAGCTGTGCGGAAATATCTCCAGTCCTTGGTGAAAACTTGTTGATACATAAGAGTATACAGTAGGTTTTACATCATTGCTGTAATTATTTAGGACATGTCACATGGAAACTTGATTGCACACTTCTGCCTGCAGGACACAATGCCGAGCTATGCTCTGATAGTGTGCTCTTAATTAAGTTCTGTGAGCAGTAATAGAGCAGCTTGTTGGGCGTTGAAGGACTGGCCCTTTAAGAACCAGTGATGCAAGTAACACAGGTGGTGTAATTAGCCTGTGCAGGAGGAGAGGGGTCAGCCTGCCTTTTGAAGATAAGCATCCCTGTTCATCTACATTCCTTTTATTGTGTACATGAAATATAATATATGAAATAGGAAATAGACATATGATGGGTTAGTAACGTGTATATTGGCAGGGGGACTGTAAGATTTGAGCGGCTCTTGAACGTTTCAGTTGAAATAGTTCTTGAATTACACTGCAGTCTAAGATGTATATATTTAGGGGAATTAACATCGATTGGCACACAAAAAATATGGCACTTTCTACACTTAGCATTTGATGTACCCCTTAGTGCTGATGGTACGCACATATGCGGCCTCGGCTTTAAGGGGTTATACCGTTTTTTAGAGCGGGTGCGGTCGGCTCTTTAGGGATAACAACCTATGCGGCTCAAAGCCACTCGGCTGTTATCCTAAAGGAGTGGGAGGCCACCTCCCGCCACCTTACGCCACTCTTCCCGGTAGGGTGGCCACATTATCCCTTTAATCCAGGACACATATAAATTATACGGGTTCTGAGGTTGATTTATTGCACATAAGGCACCAAGTGAGTGTAATTATCACCTTAATCAGCCACAGAACCTGTGTAATTAATGTGTGTCCTGGATTAAAGGGATGATGAGGCAACTCTAATTCCTAGGCCTCCCGTCCCACCGGGAGACCCGATCCATGATTCGGCACTTCCGCCGGCTAGGCTGAGACTGGAACAAAGCCGGAAACTGCTTCATTCCAGTCTCCTATGTAAAAACATGGAAGCGACGTCACAACGTCCCTAATCCCTCCATAAAGAGTACCTGTCACCACTTATTACTGTCACAAGGAATGTTTACATTCCTTGTGACAGCAATAAAATGAACTCTCTATTTATTTTTATTTTTAAAGTGACAATGTAAAAAAACAGAAATAAATAAGCCTAAGGGCCTGGTATGGACTGGGAAGGGGACCCTATGCAGTTTTTTTTCTTAATTTTTTAACCCGCACTTTTTTTTTTTTTTAGCTGTTAGCGGGGAAACCCATGGACAGCTGACGACTTATGGGTTGTTAAGGATGCTGTTGCCGGCTTTCTGGCCCTGCTTCTTAACAACCAGCTTATTGGGTAAAGCTTTTTCCAATCAGGGCGCAGAATGCACTGTGCAGTGCTCAGTTCATTGCAGAGTGTTTGGCGGGGCGAACACTCTGAAAATTCTGGTGTTCAGCAAATGGCCGAACAGGCAAACTTTCGGCCCGAACGTATACTCAGGTCAAACCGTTCGCCCATCCCTACAGTGTACAAGTGAAAAATCTATGGAAGGCACAGATGACCTAGCCTTCCCAGGAAACCTCTTTAAGATGCTGGCTACATCACCAGTGCTTCACTATACCAGGAAGTGTGATTTAATTATTTTGATGTAAGTGACTGAATAAATATTTGATTTAAAAAATTACTTGCAGATGTTTTGAGAACTGAATGGAGCCAAAGTTTTTTGCGGTAGAGGAGATCCGCTTTTAGCAAAACAGGCCTGGTCACTTTCCTCCCCCTAGCCTTTGATTGGACAGTAAAGGGATCACAGCAGCGAAGTGATGAATCACCCCTTTCATCACTCTGTTATCTCCTCCTTCCAGAATTTTTTCTTACCTGGTCTTTTGCACTAAAGCAAAACGTATTGCCCTTAGGGGGTTCCCCTCTTTTTTTCCAGTATGAGTCTTGCTGTATAGGGGAATAAAGTAGGCTGTTACTAAGACAACATTTAGATATGAACACTGATCACATTTAAAAATGCAGTTTCAGTTCATTAAACCATAGATAGGTAGTCATTAGAAGAGGGGCTAGGGGATGGCTTAACCTTTATCCCAGACTTTGTTATATATAGCAGGCATCCACAGTGGAAGTACAATAATTCCAAGAAATATAGAGGTAGAGTTGATTAGCTTAAGCCAATATTGCGCTACCCTCCGTCGGAGCTGCTAAGTAGATTGCCCAGATCCTTTTTCCGAGTAGTTTCCTCGCAACAAACACACACAGTTCTAATCACTCTTCAGGCTCATTAATTAGTCTAAGACAGTGATGGCGAACCTTGGTATCCCAGATGTTTTGGAACTACATTTCCCATGATGCTCATGCACTCTGCAGTGTAGTTGAGCATCATGGGAAATGTAGTTCCAAAACATCTGGGGTGCTAAAGTTTGCCATCACTGTCTAGGGTAATGCTTTTTATGATGCTTTAGTAAGAACTTGGATAGGTAGTGGGTAATGGTAGGATGTTCCAGCAACCAGGGGCGGATCCAGGGGGGGGGCAACAGGGCAATTGCCCCCCCTGAGACCATCTGTCACACTCACTTGCTTGCTCTGTTTTTTTTTTGTTTTGCGCCTGATCTCCCAGACTTTGGGGACCCGGTACCGGCCGGTCGTGGGTCCCCTGGACCCCAATCTTGGCACACATGTAGCCCCATGTTTCCTCTACAAGTGTGTAAAGTTTGGTGTCTGGGGGACCTACGGCCGGGGAGCACTGATTTTTTAAAACCGGGCACCCCTTCCATAGACTCCAATGTTAAACGGTCATTTCTCCGGTGACTTTGCGGACCCGCTACCGACCGATCGTTGGTGTCTGGGAGACCTACGGCCGGGGAGAACCGATTTTTCAAACCTGGGCACTCCTTCCATAGACTCCCATGTTAAACATCAGTCTAGTCATGGGCACAGTGAGGCATGGGCACAGTGAGGCAAAGTAAGGCACAGTGAGGCATGCAGATGGACACCCAAGGCTTATACTCGAGTCAATAAGTTTTCCCAGTTTTTTGGGGTAAAATTAGGTGCCTCGGCTTATATTCGGGTCGGCTTATACTCGAGTATATACAGTACTTGTTCTGCGGCTGCCGCTGCCTCTCTGAGTCTCTCAGTTTCTCACATCAGCCGATCAGTGGCGCCGAGAGAGAGACTCGTCTAATGTAGTTATGCGGCGCACTGACACGGTACCAGGAGCGGAGGAGGAGGTGGGTAGAGCCTCTTCCCTGCACTCGTTGCTAACGCCTGGGCCGCTTGGTGTCTAGCAACGAGTGACGTCAGTGAGTCACGTCGGGCCGTTCTGCGGGCAGGTGCGATAGCGTGCGGCTCCACAGACGGGTAAAAAAGCGGGCGGCGCGGCTTGCGGGCGGCTCGGTTCGTCGGCAGACCGTGCTGCTCAGTGTGTTGGCAGCGCAGGTGAGAGTGAGAGAGCAGGCTCAGTGTGGCAGCTGGCCAATCAGCTAGACGGGAGTGGGGGAGCAGAGAGATGAGATCATCTCTCACCGCCCGTGCCTGCCCTGCATTCCTGCAGTGACTCCCGCCCTCACTGTGCAGGCAGCAGAGAGATTACATTATCTCTCTGATGCCTGACTCTGGGAGTCTGGGACACAGCAAGAGACAACCAAAACTACACCTAAGCAGGCAAGTTAGTGACAATCCACAAGGTGTGGCAAGTGATGTGGCAAGTGACAATCCGCAAATTGTGTCAGGTGAAGTGGCAAATGACAATCTGCATCTGGTGGCAGGCAAGTGACAATCAGCAAGGTGTGGCAGGTGACGTGGCAAGTGACAATCCGCAAGGTGTGGCTAGTGACAATCCGAAAGGTGTGGCAGGTGATGTGGCAAGTGACAATCCACAAAATGTGGCAAGTGACAATCCACAAGATGTGGCAGGTGACAAGGCAAGTGACAATCCGCAACGTGTGGCAAGTGACACGCTCAGGGCTCCCACTAATTGCAGGCGACGGTGGCAAGTGACACACTCGGTGCTCCCACTGATTCTGCATTGAACTATTTAATTTTATATTACAATGTAATAATAGAAATAATGCGCTTCAATCATCCTGACACCACAACAACCATGGTGCCGGGATGATTGAAGCGCCGACACCAGCCATTTCCCTGATAAATTTCCCACAATTAAAACATATTTTTTGGCAGTGCCCCTCCCGAGAAAAGACTCTGGATCCGCCCCTGCCAGCAACCCTAAGAGAGTAATAATTTGAAGACTCTGAACTTTCTTGTTCTTGTAGAACTGTGAGCCAAGTCCTTTCATAAGAACATGATGGACTGAGCTTTGTAGTAGCAACTTCAGGAGATAAATCTTCCTCTCAGCACAGTCCGAGTAGTCCTTTCATTAAGAATTAAATAGACTGAGCACCAATCACAGTCTCTAGGATCTCTCTCGCCAGTCTGTACTCACAAATACACTTTCACCCTGTGGTACCAGACTAGATCCTCAGACGACAGTCCCTCAGTCAGCAGGTCTCCAGGTAGTCACACTGAGGCCTCGACATCCCACAGGAACATGGCCAAATTGCCTAGTGATATATTCCTTTAAATTTCGTACCTGGGGGGGGTGGGGGTGTCTATAGTATGCCTGTAAAGTAGCACATGTTTCCCATGCTTAGAAAAGTCCCTTAACAAAATGACATTTCTAAAGGAAAAAAAGTAATTTAAAACTACTCGCGGCTATAATGAATTGTCGGGTCCCGGCAATACAGATAAAAGTCATTGAAAAAAACGACGTGGGTTCCCCCTCAGTCCATTACCAGGCCCTTTTGGGTCTGGTATGAATATTAAGGGGAACCCCAAACCAAAATGTGTGGGGGTCCCCCCAAATTCTATTACCAGGCCCTTCAGGTCTGGTATGGATATTAAGGGGAACCCTGCGCCAAATACAGGTGGTCTGGTATGGATTTTAAGGGGAACCCCGCGCCAAAAAAAAAAATGGGGTGGGGTTCCCCCCAAAAATCAATACCAGACCCCTATCCGAGCACGCAACCTGGCAGGCCGCAGGAAAAGAGGGGGACGAGAGAGCGCCCCCCACTCCTGAACTGTACCAGGCCACGTGCCGCCAACATGGGAGGATGTCCCCATGTTGATGGGGACAAGGGCCTCATCCCCACAACCCTTGCCCGGTGGTTGTGGGGGTCTGCGGGCGAGGGGCTTATCGGAATCTGGAAACACCCTTTTTACAAAGGGGACCCCCAGATCCCGGACCCTCCGATGTGAATTGGTAACAGGGTACAATGTACCCCTACCATTTCACCCAAAAAAGTGACAAAAAAGGTAAAAAAAACACACACAGCTTGGGACAAGTCCTTTAATTAAAAAAATAAATAAATCCAGCGCTGTAATCCTTCTACGACCCGCCGCCATGAACGATACAGCCTCCATAGGAGGCGCCTGGCCAAATGACGCGCGACCCGTCTGACAGCTCTTAAGTAAACGCGTCATGGGAAACCCCCGTTGCGTCAGAGGGGGCGGAGTCACCCGTCCACGTCATGGGTGACCCCGCCCTCGGTTATTTAAGAGCTGTCAGAGCTGACCCGCGTGTCATTCGGCCGGGCGCCTCCTATGGAGGCTGTATCGTTCGTGGCGGTGGGTCGTAGAAGGATTACAGCGCTGGAATTTTTTTTTATTTTTTAATTAAAGGACTTGTCCCAAGCTGTGTGTGTGTGTGTGTGTGTGTGTGTGTGTGTGTGTTTGTTTGTTTTTTTACCTTTTTTGTCACTTTTTTGGGTGACATGGTAGGGGTACAATGTACCCCGTTACCAATTCACATAGGGGGGCCGGTATCTGGGGGTCCCCTTTGATAAGCCCCCCGCCTCCAGACCCCACAACCACCGGGCAAGGGTTGTGGGGATGAGGCCCTTGTCCCCATCAACGTAGGGACATCCTCCCCATGTTGAGGGCATGTGGCCTGGTACTGTTCAGGGAGGGGCACTCTCTCGTCCCCCCCTCTTTTCCTGCGGCCTGCCAGGTTGCGTGCTCAGATAAGGGTCTGGTATGGATTTTTGGGGGGAACCCCACACCATTTTCTTTTTTAATTATGGTGCGGGGTTCCCCTTAAAATCCATACCAGACCTGAAGGGCCTGATATGGAATTTGGGGGGGACCCCCACACTTTTTTTTTTTTGGCTCCGGGTTCCCCTTTAATATTCATACCAGACCCAAGGGGCCTGATAATGGACTAAGGGGGGAACCCATGCTGTTTTTTTTTTCAATGACTTCTATCTGTATTGCCGGGACCCGACAATTCATTATAGCCGCGATCAGTTTTACATTTTTTCCTTTAGAAATGTCATTTTGTGCAGGGACTTTTCTAAGCATGGGAAACATGTGCTACTGTACAGGAATACTATAGACACCTCCCAGGTATGAAATTTAAAGGAACATTTCACTTTTATTGTTTCACTTTAAGCATTATTAAAATCGCTGCTCCCGAAAAAACGCCCGTTTTTTAAAACTTTTTTTTTTTGCATTGATTCATGTCCCCTGGGGCAGGATCCAGGTCCCCAAACACTTTTTATGACAATACCTTGCATATTAACCTTTAAAATTAGCACTTTTGATTTTTCATGTTTGTGTCCCATAGACTTTAACGGTGTTCGCGTGTTCGAACAATTTTTTGGCCTGTACGCATGTTCTGCTGCTAACCGAACCGGGGGGTGTTCGGCTCATCCCTACTCACTAATGTCCCTGGAAAATTGGTTGCCTGCTTTCAATATCCTCAAGACACTTTCACCCTGTGATACCAAACTAGATCCTCAAATGACAGTACCTCAATCAGCTTGCTGCAGTTTTCAGCAAAGCAGGCCTCCAGGTCCTGTGGCCTCGACAACCCACAGACACATGGCAGATTGGCTGCTCTCCGTCTCAGATTATTTATAAAGACTCCCAGTCACCTCTGGGCACCTCTCTCCAGGGATTGGCCAGGGCTGTATGAATATTCAGCTGCTGATTAGACTCTTCCTGCCTACAAACTTTCAGAACATTTCTGGACCATCCAGGTGGTAGCAGTCAATCCAGCAGCCACTAAAACAGCGAACAGACCAGAACAATCAACACAGCTACACAGTGGTGATTACAGTGAGACAAAACAAAATTTGCCTAACAATGAAATTCAGCTCCACTGGATACAGTGAGCCCAAACTAAATTTACCTAATCCTAGCACCTACCTATGAGGGTGCTACATACACCAACAAGTCAAAATTGGGGACACAATCCAGCGTGTAGCAAGGTATTTTCTTGAATTTTAAAATAATCCATGTGAAAGGGTTTAGAATTCAGCAATCCTTTTTGGTGTGAGTTCCTGCCACAGTGTGAGTTTAGGAAATGGATATGGAAATGACATAGGATTCCTGTAGTTGCAGTTTGAGAATCTCTGCAGTATTTATTGTGAGTGGAGAAAGCTGTTTTAAGCTTTTTCTGGGTTTTGTAATCCCAGAGTTTAAAGGTTCCAAAGTTTCTTGGGTGGGACAGAACCTTGAATCCTGTGTCCTGATTTTGCTGGAGGCCTGCATGGTATGTGAGTACACAAGTTTGCAGGGTCATTAAAATCCAAGCCTGAGAATAGCTCAGGGATCCAATTTTGGAGACCAGGTCCTTTTCAGGAGAGCAGTGTGGACCTGTGAGAGACTGCACCCCATGTTGGAGTGGGAATTCCTTGCCAAAGAACTGGGAAAGTAAGGGCAGCTATACAAGTCTGGGAGACCACGAGAGGGTCTGGGAGAATGAGAAAGTTGAGGCAGCTAGTGAGTCCTGGGGGCTGGAGAGAGTCTGGAAGTCTCTGGTAGAGTAAGTAAGTTTGGGGAACGAGTCTGAACCCTATTTAAAGGTCAGGAGTGGGCCTGTGCAGTGAGGTGCTGCAACTAAGACAGAGTGAGCCTGAAGAGCCAGAAAGTTGGGAGCTAAGATAATGTGACCGGATTTTTTAAATGAAATCCGGGGACATATTTTTTTTTTTACTAGTAATGGCGGCAATCAGCGACTCTCTGCCCATCCCCGCCGCTGCCGCCGGCCTCACAGCCTGTCAAGTCTTACTCTCCGGGCCCCGGCTACTACTGGGTGGGGAGCGGAGGAAGATCACTCTGCCAGGGAAGGCAAGGAGATAGGCAAGCAGGCGGCTGGCCGGGACTTGAGCCAAGGCAGAAGAACATGCGAGCGGAGCGGAATGGGCATGCACCCGAAACTGAAGAAATATTCCCTTCACTTCGACCAGCACATGATCATCAAAAAGGGGCACAGATAATGGAAAAAAATACACCCCCCTAAGCTACTAGGTGCGGTGGAGCGGGGGAGTGTAATTCAGATTTTTTTTTTTAATTCTGCACCGATTGTCTTTGAAATTTCCCCAGCCCCTGTTCAAATCCAATACGGGGACAAAACCGGTGACAGACTTGGTCTGGGGACAGTGTCCTCAATCCGGGGACTGTCCCCTGAAACTGGGGATGTCTGGTCACCCTAAGCTAAGAGCAGCAGTACTGCTGATGCATAGCCAGGTGGCTTAGTATTTCCTCTTACTGTGTTTTTTCTGGAAAAGAACCCCTGCTTGGGCAAAATCGCAGTTTGTAAACTTTTTAGTTCAGCTTTTCAATAAAAGTGGGCTGCCATGCCTTTAAACTGCAGTTTGGACTGACATGACTCACTAAAAAAATGCATCTACCACATGAGCTAATGATTCCCTGGATCACAACCTGTCATATATAAACCTCAATTTGGTATTCTCTGATACAAGGTAAATGCATTTGTTCCTTCCAGTCAATATCATAAAGGGATGATATGCAGTTTTTAAAGCATCATGATATAAATACACAGCCTTCTGGCACCAGTTTTAATTAGTGAACTATACATATCTCCAATAATTTGTTTAGCTGGGTCCTGTCTAATATAGTCCAGAGCAGAGAATTCTATTAGTATGATATTCAAGTATGAGAATTAGAAAGCATGCCTTATTTGAAAATAATCCTTATATTTAGTAACTGGTAATCTCCTTTATTGCCAGTAGCCTCAACCATGTGCTTGTGACCAGACTTGTACAGCAGGTATTTTGGAACATTTCTATAAATTTTAGGGATCTCTTGCAAAGCACATCTTTTTAGCAGTATCAGTATTGAAATCAGTGTCCTTGACATGGATTTTGTTTGATTGTTGTTGATTAACCTCTGTTTAATGGATATTTGCAGGGCTTTTTTTTCTGGCGAAACACACCGGAACTGCGTTCCGCCACCTATGTCAGGCATTATGTCCGTAAAATCCTCCTGATCCTATCCGTATAGCCTGTGCCCTGCCTCCTGCGGAGGGATCAAACACAGAAAAATCGCCTGTCAGGTGAGCGGGAGGCGGAGTGAGCTGTACTCCGCGGCTCTGCCCAGCCCCTCAGTGCTGTGCGGGAGATTGGTTTGGCGCTGTGTGTCGGATGTGGCAGTAAGTAGCCTGTCTGGTGGTCTTCCTACTTCTCCTCACTAGCCCCAGGTGTGTTACTGTTTTGTAAAAAAAAAATCATGCTCAATGTGGCTGTGCTGTGGTCTCCTGACTGGGTTGGGCACTCTTTCCCTGGGCACTCTCTTTCCCTGGGCACTCTCTTTCCCTGGGCACTCTTTGCTGGGCAGTCTCTTTCCCTGGGCACTCTTTGCTCGGCAGTCTCTTTCCCTGGGCAATTTGCTGGACTAATCTGGGCGGTCTCTTTTCTGGGCTGGGCAGTCTCTCCGCCAGCAAAAAGACCACCCAACTTAGTCCAGCAAAGAGACCGCCCAGCCCAGCAAAGAGACCGCCCAGCCCAGCAAAGAGACCGCCCAGATTTGTCCAGCATTGAGACTGCAAAGCAGCGTTTGATGGGCACAGTCATGATGGCACAGTCGCAGCATTTGATTGCGCAGTGGCTGCAATTCATGGCACAGTGGCTGCAATTGATGACACAGTCGCAGCATTTGATAGCACAGTCACAGCATTTGATGGCACAGTGGTTGCAATTGATGGCACAGTGGCTGCAATTGATGGCACAGTGGCTGCAATTGATGGGCACAGTGGCTGCGTTTGATGGGCACAGTGGCTGCGTTTGATGGGCACAGTGGCTGCATTTGATGGGCACAGTGGCTGCATTTGATGGGCACAGTGGCTGCAATTGATGTTTTTTTTCAATTTTTTTTTAGTTTGTTTGCGCCCCCCCCCCCCCCCCCAATTTTTTAGCACCAGCCACCACTGAATGTAGTGGACAGTGTAGTGAATAGTGTGTAGTATAGTGGACAGTAGTGGGTAGTGTAGTGGTCAGTGTAGTGTAGTGGACAGTGTAGTATAGTGTAATGGACAGTAGTGGGTAGTGCAGTGTAGTGGACAGTGTAATGTAGTGTGTAGTGTAATGGGTAGTGGACAGTGTAGTGTAGTGGGTAGCACAGTGTAGTGGGTAGTGTGTAGTGTAGTGGACTGGGTAGTGGTCAGTGTAGTGCAGTATAGTGTAGTGGGTAGTGTAGTGGTCAGTGTAGTGGGTAGTGTGTAGTATAGTGGACAGTAGTGAGTAGTGTAGTGTAGTGTGCAGTGTAGTGGTCAGTATAGTGGGTAGTGTGTAGTGTAGTGGACTGGGTAGTGTAGTGGGTAGTGTAGTGTAATAGTGTAGTGTAGTGGACTGGGTAGTGTAGTGTAGTGGTCAGTATAGTATAGTGTCGTGTAGTGGACTGGGTAGTGTAGTGGACAGTGTAATGTAGTGTAGTGGACTGGGTAGTGTAGTGGGTACTGTGGTGGGTAGTGTAGCGGACAGTGTAGGGTAGTATGTAGTGTAGTGGGTAGTGCAATGTAGTGTAGTGAACTGGGTAGTGTGGTGTGTAGTGCACAGTGTAGTGTAGTGTAGTGGTCAGGTTGGTCAGTTCTAGTGGAAGGGAGTGCTAAAAGTCCGCAGGTTAGGGGGTGCAAATTTCTTGCCTTGCCCCGGGCGCTGACAACCTTCGCTACGCCACTGGCTGGGCGGTCTTTTTGCTAGGCTGGCTGTCTCTTTGCTGGACCAAGCTGGGCAGTCTTTTTGCTGGCGGTCTCTTTGCTGGGCTAAGCTGGGTGGTCTCTTTGCTGGACTGGGTGGTCTCTTTGCTGGGAATGTCTCTTTTCTCAATATATGGGGTGCATGCTTTGGTCCATGTGAGTCACAGGCCTAAGCTAGGCGGTCTCTTTGCTGGACTAAGCTGGGCGGTCTCTTTGCTGGGGTGGATTGTCTCTTTGCTGGGCTGGATGGTCTCTGCTGGATTAAGCTGGGTGGGTCTCTTTGCTGGGCTGGATGGTATCTTTGCTGGACTGGGCGGTCTCTTTGCTGAGTAGTCTCTTTGCTGGGCTGGGCAGTCTCTTTGCTGGACTAAGCTGGGTTGTCTCTTTGCTGGACTAAACTGGGTGGTCTCTTTGCTGGACTAAGCTGAGTGGTCACTTTGCTGGGCTGCATGGTTTCTTTGCTGCACTGTGGCTGTCTCCCTGCTGCACATTTGGGAATGTCTCTTTGCTACACATTTGGGAATGTCTCTTTGCTGCACATTTGGGAATGTCTCTGTGCTGCACATTTGGGAATGTCTCTGTGCTGCACATTTGGGAATGTCTCTGTGCTGCACATTTGGGAATTTTTTTGCACATTTTACTGCATTGCTTTTTATTTATTTCCATACAATTACTTTTATAGCCCCCCCCCCAAATTTTCCTTGCATCCCTGTTCTCTAAAGGGGCGGTTCTAGGGGGCGGTCCTACGGGTGGGTAGGGGCGTGACCAGGGGAGGGGGGGTGAGCTCCACCACCTTTTCTCTGAAAAAAGCCCTGGATATTTGTAATGCTGTGTGTAGGAGGGGTGCAGTGTGGTGCGGTGATAACAATTCACACAGTCAGGTGCAATATAAAACTTGTATTAATGTAATGCATAGTTGCATAGTTGGTAAGGTTGAATAAAGACAACAGTCCATCCAGTTCAACCTGTGTTGGTGTGTGTGTGTGTGTGTGCATGTAGAAAATTATTCCCATATCCCCGTATATTGTTTTCGCTAAGATGCACGTCCAAGAGTCTTTTAAAACTATCCATACTTCCTGCCGACATCACTGATTGTGGAAGAGAGTTCCACATCCTTACCGAGCTGACCATAGGTGTGCGCAGCCTGTTCCATTAGGGTGTGCACCTGAAAGCTCAAAAAAAAAAAACGGTACCGATCTCTTACTGTGTTCATTCAGAAAGGGAAGGGGCCGGTAAATTACATTACCCCTTCCCCCACTCATCCTGAAATATCTGCAGTAGCCAATGGGAGAGGGGGAAAGCCAGCCATGCTGTGGGAGGGGGCTCTGAGCAGCAGGGGAAATCTGCACTGCAGGGAGTGATTAGGGTGTGCCTGGGCACACCTGGCACACCCTGTGCGCATGCCTATGGCCCTGACAGTGAAAAACCCCTTATGCAGATTAAGGTTAAACTTCTCTTCAAGTCTCATTGTGTGGCCCTGTGTCCTCTTACACTCCCTGGGACTGAAAAGTTTCATACTTACGCTTTGATCACCGTTGAGATATTTGTATAGTGCTATCATATCTCATCTCCTCTCAAGCATCTCTTCTCCAGGGAGAATACATTTACCGCTTGTAGTCGCTCCTCATAATTGGGGTCCTCCAGTCCCTATATTAAATTAGTTGCCCTTCTCTGGACTCTCTCCAGCTCCAGCACATCCTTTCTGAGGATTAGTGACCAGAACTGGACGGAATACTCCAGATGCGGCCGAACCAGAGTTTTATAAAGTGGCAGGATTATTGTTTTATCTCTGGAGTAAATTCCCTTTTTAATGCATGCTAATATTCTGATGGCTTTGCTTGCTGCAGCTTGACACTGCATGGTATCGCTAGATCCTTCTTCCCCCTAATGAGTAACTTGCATTTGCATTTTTACCCCCCCCCCACCCAAGTGTATTGCCTTACATTTACCAATGTTAAACTTCATTGTAATCAAGTGAAACCCACCCACCTGGGTGGAGAGAAAGTACTGCTAGCCCAAAATATGATTAGTTTAAAAAATTGCTCCCAAGGGCCTATAGGCAGCTAGAAAAAAAAAATGGACTGAATGGAATATATAAAAAAAAAAGTTATTTATTACAAATATATGAAAAAAATCATATGAATTAAATCTGCATGAGCTCTGGTATGCATGGTATCCAAACATGAGATGTCAATATTGCAACTAGCAAAAAAGAGTTTCTTAACACTAAATGCTATTGCTCACAGGAGAGTCCCAACGCGTTTCGATCATATATTGTTCTGATCGTCCTCAGGGAGGTGAAGACATCTTCTTCAAATTGAAATATCGTGCATGAACAAAGTCGATTCAAAAACATATGGGTGGTAATCTGTCCAAGGACTATGGAACAGGCCCACACCAACCCACGGAAAGTCACACAGACTAAATGTGAGACAAAGGGAAAGGGAGCACAGACATACCTTGATTGTATAATAAATTCAAATGCAATGTAGTTTATCTGTACAGGTCCTCTGTTTGCAGGGGCATATATATAATAACCAAGTTTAAAGAGTCAGGGATGCATCTTTACACTGACACACCTCAGCAAGTGATCAGTTGCAGGATAGGAATGGCTGCTAGACAATAATACTAAACCCTGACTCTTTAAACTTGGTTATTATATACAGGTATATGCCAGTCCTGCTCTGATGTTATTGCCCTACATATTTTTGTGTCGTCAGCAAACACTGAGATCGAGCTATTTATCCCATCCTCTATATCATTTATAAGTAAATTAAACAGAATTGGTCCCAGAACAGAGCCTTTCTATCCAAGAACAAACACTATGGTCTATTCCCACCGACCTCAGTTTGTAGATTAAGTGCTTGTGGGGGACTGTATCAAATGCTTTTGCAAAATCCAGATACACCACATTTACCGGCCTACCCCTGTCCGTCCAGATAGCAGCTCACTTCCTCGTAGAATGTTAATAGGTTGGTTTGGCAAGAGCGCCCTTTCATAAACCCATACTGATTACTGTTAATGATACTGTTTTCATCAGCAAATTCTTGGATATGGTCCCTTATCATCCCCTCAAATAGTTTACATACTACTGATGTTAGACTGACAGGATGGTAGTTTCCAGCAATATAACTGTGTCCTTTTTTGAATATTGGTACGATGTGGGCTTTTTGCTGATCGGCTGGTACCAATCCTGTCAGTATGATGTCCAGAAAGATTAGGAACTGTGGTCTGGCTATAAACTGACTGAGTTCTTTAAGGACTCTCGGGTGTAAGTCATCTTGTTCTTGTGATTTTTTTATGTTAAGCCTCTCTAAACCTTTCCCGACTCCAGCCTCTGTTAATCACAAGGGTAGATCCTGTAACTTGTTACTAACCATACAGTTGTGGTTGTTAAACCCATCCTTTTCCCGTGTAAAGACGAGAAGAAAGCATTTAGTACAGCTGCGTTCTCCTTGTTATCTGAACCCTCTTCCCTTCCTCATCCCTTATGGGGCCTATGTGTTCCAACCTTGCCTTTTTACTGTTAACTACTTGCTGACCAGCCGCCATTGTTATACGGAAGCAGGTTGGCTTCCCTGCACGAATCGCCGTAGCTGTACGGCGGCCGCTTTAAGGGCTATAGGGGCGCGCGCACGACCCTGGAGCCAATGCGCGTGGCCGGCGGCCACGATCTCAGCCGTCCACCCATGATCGTTCCTCAGAGAGCCAGAACGAGGATCTGTCAATGTAAACGGACAGATCCCCTAGTGATCAGGAACAGCAATCTCTCTCTACTCTCTGTCAGTCCCCTCACCCCACAGTTATAAACACCTCCCTAGGGAACACTTAACCCCTTGATCGCCCCTAGTGTTAACCCCTTCCCTGCCAGTGACATTTATACATTAGTCAGTGGCTATTTTTAGCTCTGATCGCTGTATAAATGTCAATGATCGCAAACAAGTGTCAAAAGTGTCCGATCTGTTCGCCGCAATGTCTCGCTAAAAATCGCTGATCACCGCCATTACTAGTAAAAAAAAATAATAATAAAAATGCCATAAATATATCCCCTATTTTGTAGATGCAAAATTTTTTGCACAAACCAATAAACATACACTTATTGCAATTTTTACATTTTTTTACCAAAAATATGTAGAAAAATACATATTGGCCTAAACTGATGAAGAATGTTTTTATTTTTTTATTTTTTTTGGATATTTTTTTAATTTTAAAATGTATTTTCTTTGAGAGTTGTTCAAGGGGGGTGGTAGAAAATTCAGTTTTTTTGGAGAACAGTGTTAACTTCTCAAGAGCAAAAATCTTGCTCAGTGCTTTCTTTATGCTAGACTTATGCATACATCTATTTTTCTGCATGGTGTTCCCTTGCACTGGTTTTTATAGGACACTGTAGTAACAGTAGTAACAGTGCTAATTTTCTTTTCATGTTTAAACAGTGCCGGATTACAAAAAAGGCAGAGTAGGCACTGTTCTATGGGACCCATGACAATGGATCCAAATAATAGTGATTTAACCTTGAAAGAAAATTACAATGAAGCTTACAATGAAAATGTTTACAAAAAATAGAAAAAAAAAATCAACTTAAAGAAATGAAAACGTAAAGTGATACTAAACCCACAACAGTAAAATCTGTCTATATATGCAGTAAAGCATGCTTGTTATGCTCACTGTGGAACCTAATGCCGCGTACACACGATCGTTCTTCACGCCGTTAAAAATTAAATTTTTTAAATTGGGCATTAAAAACGATCGTGTGTATGCTCCAGAGCATTTTTAACGACGTGAAAAACGACCATTAAAAATTTCGAACATGCTCTATTTTTTCACGTCGTTTTTCATGTTGTTTTTTTTTAACGTCGTGAAAAACGATAGAGTGTATGCTTTTACGAGGGGGAAAAAAATGTGCATGCTCAGAATCAAGTATGAGACGGGGGCGCTCGTTCTGGTAAAACTAGCGTTCGTAATGGAAATGGCACATTCGTCACGCTGTAACGGACTGAAAAGCACGAGGCTGAAAAGCGTGAATCGTCGCTCAACAAACTTTACTAACATGAAAGGTGGCGCCATCTGAAGGGAACTTCCCTTTATAGTGCCGTCGTACGTGTCGTACGTGTCTTTGCTCAAGCATTTTTTTTTAATGAACGTGTGTATGCAAGACAGGCTTGAGAGGAAACAAGAAAAATCACGTCGAGAAAAACGTTGTTTTTTTAAAATGATATTTAAAATGGTCGTGTGTACGCGGCATAAGGGGTTAATCCTCTGCATTGCCTTCTCCGATCCTCCCTTTCTTCCACAGTCCCCAATCTATCTGCTGATAGTACAGAGCCTTGGGGGCAAGTTGCACATGCTCAGTTTGATGTGTATTGCTAGAGTTTTTTTCTTAGGAGGGTGCGTGTAATCAGTACAAGGCCAATCGGCACTGTCCAAACAGAGGGTCAGGGGCCCTGCAGCCTCATAGGACATTCAGGTGAAAATTAAAACTCCTCCTATAAGCTTTAACAAGACACTGATAGAAGTCACAAGACTAGAGCATGAGAAACCTGCAAGGTTTTGACTGTCTAGGGGCCTCCACAGAATTTTAGTCACCAGTTATACTGTGGACTGATGGGTGACCTGAGTCTTATAAATCCTTTTGTAACCCTTTTTAGTCTTCAGCAAAATCTTTTGATCAGCCTATATTACACAGTATTATTTTGTGAAGTACAGGTAACCCAGTAGCTAGAATACTTAAATTAACTAGAATACTTGATTTCAAATAATTTCATTATCCTTTTTTTTCTGTTGCTGACCTTCCTGAATAGATTCACTTGAATGCCCAGCTGGAGTCAAAAACCTTTTTTGGATTTTGGCTAGACTGATAGAAACCCTGGTATGTTATTATTTGTGATCTGCATTACTATTTGGGAAATTTCCCCTGACTTCCTGTTGAGATAGAAAGTGATAAGAAATCTGTCCAATGGAGACAAAGACTGCACTAAGTAAAATGGGGAAAAAGTTTAGAATGTTTTTGTCAGTTGTATTATTACTGTTAGTGACTTTATGTCTCACTGATAAACTGTCTGATCATTTTTCTTCTGCTGTCCCAAGTACCACTTCACATCATTTACAGACATAATAATGTAAAATGCTTGGGGTTTGCTTGATAAGGCTGTATTATCTACGATGTAGATGAAGACCAAATCACATTTCAGGAGCCATTCATGAAGAAATGCAGGAAATTCCCAAGGGTTCGCAAATGTTGTCTCATAACATTAATGGGAAACTATAATGCCGTGTACACACGATCGATTTTTTTGACGGTGAAAACACCGTTGAGAAAATCAACGTGAAAAATGAGGAACAGCTTGTTCCCCCTACACACGGCCGTTTTAAATGACATTTTTTTTCATGGTCGAAAAAAACGACTGTGTGTGGGCTCCGCGGCAGTGTTTCCCTATGGGAAAACTGCAGCGGAAAAGCATGTTCTAATTTTTCTCATTGTGATTAATGCCGTTTTTCCCGTCGGGAAAAATTACAAAAAGCCCACACACGGACGTTTTTCTCGTCCAAAATAAAAAATGTAATTTTTCCCGACGGGAAAAATGATCGTGTGTACGTGGCATAACAGTTTTTGGCTAGATCTATTTTATTTTTGCACGGTTAAAAGTTTATAAATCTTTATACATTTGTAGTCATTGTTTGTATGAGCTTGCACCTGAGCAGAATGTATTCCCAGTGATTTTGAAGCATTTTTTGGGGGGGGGGCATTTTATAAGCTTAGTACAAGTAAGTGTTTTTCCATGTGTATTATGCCTCATACACATGCTCGGAATTTCCGATGGAAAAAGTCAGATGGAATTATTTCATCGGATATTCCAACCGTGTGTATGCCCCATTGGACTTTTTTCTTTGGAAATTCTGCCGGAAATAGATAGTCAAAAGAGAAAGGGACGCCCTTGGGACTTTGAGTGAGGTGATCACTATAGAGCCAGTAAAAATAGCAGAAATAAATACAGTATATATTTAATTCAAGTAAAAAATAGTACATACATTGATGTCATGAACATCAGCCAATTCATACAAAATACAGAAAATGGGTAAAAATTATTATTTTGCAAGTATCTGTCAATATTAGCACACAAGCAATAGATAGAGAACATGTTCTCAATTTTTCAGGTGGAAAAAATTTCAATCTGAATTTCTGTTCGTCTGGATGCAATTCCGACGGACTAAAAACCACGCATGCTCGGAAACAATTTGACGCATGTTCGGAAGCATAGAACTTACTGTATTTATTGGTGTATAACACTCACTTTTTTTCTCTGAAAATAGAGGGTAAACTGTGCCTGCGTGTTATACGCAGGGGGCTGTGGAAAGTTTATTTCCTGAAACTTCCCTCTTAAAGTTAGGGTGTGTGTTATACGCCTGTGCGTGTTATACGCCGATAAATACAGTAATTTTGACGGCTCGTCGTAGTCTTTTACGTCACCGCGTTCTTGACGGTCGGATTTTAGTGTGACTGTGTGTATGCAAGACAGCTTGAGCGGAATTCCATCGGAACTCCGTTGGAAATACCAGTGGGAGTTTATTACGACAGAAATTCCGCTTGTGTGTACAAGGCATAAGTATTCATGCTTTTGTTTTTGTTTTTTTTATCTTTATTTAACATTTCAAGCAATTAAAGAATAATACAGATATCCTAAGGCTACATTCACACCTGAGCGTAGCGATTCGGGCGTTTTTACCGTCGTTTTTACCATTGTTTTGTTGCGCGAATTTGCGCCCGTCGAAACGCTCGTTGTCGCGCTAGACGCCTGAATCGGGCGTTTCCATTACATTATATGAATCCTAAAACGCCCAATCTGCCCGATTCGCGCGACAAAAAAGGGTCCGGAACTTGTTTGAGCTTCAGGCGTTCGGCTTCAGACGTTTTTGAGTGGAGATGTGAACCATCTCCATAGAGAATAATGTATTTTTTCCCCTCCTAGCGTTTTGTAGCTTCAGGCTTAGGGCTACAAAACGCTCAGGTGTGAATGCAGCCTAAAAGTGTTCCAAAAATTGTCTATAAGAAGACATAAACACGGTTCAATGAGATGAGTAAATAGCACCATCAAACTAATAATATAATGGGATGCAAGGGGAAATTAAGGGGTGGGGGGGAGACAACAAAATAAGGGAAATATATCAAAAAGCCACGATGAGTGTGGCTACAGTGGAATGTTGTAGCCAGGAGTTCCAGGGAGAAAAAGGGAAAAACCATATAGAAACAAATTTCACATATATCATACATACAGTATATAACCTTTCCTGGTCAGCCAGCCTCAATATGAAGCGTAAATAACAAAATATAACTAAACAATTCATCAAAATTACAGCGTTAGTTGTTTATATAAGTCAGAGGACTTGAAAGTCATAGGGCCCAACGTTTATAGAACTTTGGGTAGGTGCTATTGCAACAATGCCTACATAATATCCTGTACCCCCAAAAGCCAATCTTTGACTTTGTGCTTTTATTGCTTGGGCTGGGCAAGGCGAGGAGAGCAGTTGTGGAGGAGGAGAGGAGTTTCAAGTTTAAAAACATGCGGAAAAGTTTTTTGCAAACGCAAGTGTCGTGTGTATCCATTGACATCTATAGGGGCCAAAATTCCTGAATACCCTCAAAACAGATAATGTACTTTTTTAGTGTTAGGGCATAGACTAGGGCAACTGAGTTGGGACAATTGGAAAGAATGGGATCATGCATGTTGAGCATAGTTGGGAGTTGGGAAACCAGCTGAAATTGCTCAAGTGTCTATGGGGTTTAAATTGTTATTTGACAAATAAACATGTAGTATAGAGGGGTTCCAAGAACATTTTAATTTGCAGAACATACCGAGAACATCCCTTTTCACTGGTCAACTGTCTATGTCTATCTAAAAATGCATGTAGGTCTGTATCTATTTGAACATACAATGTATGAGCTTTGTGTGTGTTATTAATAGACCTCCGGAGCAGGACATCAGAATACAGGTTCTATTCCCCGCAGAACTGTAAATCCCTGTGCAGAAAACTTACAGGTGGAGCCTCATGTGCGCCACCTTTCTAGTTGCAGTTAATAATTATTAAATATTTGTTACCATTTCATATTAACAAACTATATACCTTTTATGAAACCTTTTTAAAGAAAATAAATGTAATCACATTATACATTTCATTCATTTGCAGGGTTCAACAGACTAACACCCAGCTGTTTGCTAGTTAAATTTATCTACAGGTACTTGTAAGGAACTATGAAATCAGTGGCGGCTGGTGCTCACATTTTTTGGGGGGGCGCAAACAAACTGAAAAAAAAAAAATCAATTGCCGCCACTGTGCCCATTAAACGCAGCCACTGTGCCCAAACGCCACTAGTTTGTCCCCAAATGCAGCCAGTTTCCCCCCCCATATACAGCCAGTTTCCCCCCAATATACAGCCAGTTTCTCCCCCATATGCAGCCAGTTTCTCCCCCATATGCAGCCAGTTTCTCCCCCATATGCAGCCAGTTTCTCCCCCATAATACAGCCAGTTTGTCCCCCATAATACAGCCAGTTTGTCCCCCATAATACAGCCAGTTTGTCCCCCATAATACAGCCAGTTTGTCCCCCATAATACAGCCAGTTTGTCCCCCATAATACAGCCAGTTTGTCCCCCATAATACAGCCAGTTTGTCCCCCATAATACAGCCAGTTTGTCCCCCATATGCAGCCAGTTTGTCCCCCATATGCAGCCAGTTTCTCCCCATATGCAGCCAGTTTGTCCCCCCAGCCCTGCACTTACCTTCCTCGAGTCAGCGCCGTCCTTCTTCCGTCCTCAATGTCTTCTCCCGCCCTCGATGTCACTTCAGCCAATCAGGTTACCGGTAACCAGACCCGGTGAACCTGATTGGCCAGGGAACGCACCCCTGTGCGTCCTCTCATTAGATATTTAGAAGCCGATTACAGCCCTCACTTCTAAAGGCCAATCAGACGCTGTTATTCAGATGGCCGGCGCTCAAGGGGCCGGCCATCTGAATAGTGGGCGGCAGCAATACATAGGTTCATGCAATGCATGAACCTATGTATTGTTGTGAGTGACAGCCGGGCGCAGAAGCGAGCGGTAGCGGCGCTTCTGCGCCCACTATGGTCGCGCCGCCATGTGTGAAAAAAAGACATTAAAAAAAAAAAACTCTTAAAGGGCCCGTTTTTTTTTTTTTTTTGGTGACCACAGGAGGGGGGGGGGGGCGGTGCCCGGGCGCCCCGTATGGACGGGACGCCACTGTATGAAATACAGTATATACATCCACTGACAATAATAGAGCATTCTTAGAATTAGAAGTAGAACTGTGGCCAAGCTATGAACATTCAAATATTTACCTTTTATCAAGTAGTAAGGGCTCATTCACACCATACAGCATGCAGTAGCATGCAGTAATGCACATAATGTATACTGCAGTGATATTCATTGTAAATGGCACCCCAACGCCTTTAAGACACATGAAGGCAGATGGAGTTTATGCTGCTCCAGCCGATAGTATTAATTATGTTTCACGGTTCTTTCTTGGTGGGCTTTCCTGGGTCAGACCTCCTAGTTTTGTGTGTTATAAAAGAGGACAGGGGTCCGAACTAAGGGGGAAAGAGAGCGCGAAAAAAGAGAGCAAGAGCAAACATGCCGAGCCTTGAGTGACCATAAGTGTACATCTGCCCTCAGGACTTTGAAACTGTTGGGACTTGGAGTTCACTCCAAAGACGCCAATACTGGATATCACCACTATGGACTTTGCCAAAGATGAACTTTTTCCAGATCAGGTATGCTGGGGCAGCCACATGCCTGAAGTTAGGGACTAGGGATATGGGGAAAAGACTGAACTTTACGTTGAACTGTTGTGTTAACTTATTCTTCAGTAAAGCTTTTGAAACTTTGCCTTAGGAGGAGAAAGAAGCGCCAAGACAATCCTTTAAACAGCTTAGGAATTTATTTAGTATAAAGGTATAAGGCCCCTTTCACACGGGCGGCTGTTCTGCCGCAGTTAAAAGCATGTTTCTTTCTTTTGAAATTCAAGACCCCAGGCACAGCGATCAGCTGCATTTGTACACTGCTTTTAGCTGCGTTTACATGCGGCTGCGTTTAGCTGCGTTTGGCCATTATTGTCATCCCCATAGCAACCATTTTTATTTTGATGTGCTTACTGTTGTTTTTTTCTTTTGTCCACGCTGCTATCCGCAGCTGACACAGTGCACTGCGATTACCTGCAGTTATGTGCAGATAGCTGCGCTACATCGCACCTGGACGCATTCAATTCTATTTTTTCTATTCGCACCGAACCGCATGTAACGAAATCGCAGCTAAACGCTGTGTGTGAATGGGGCCATAAGAAAGCATTGTGTGCTTTTAGCTGCGGTAGAAAACTAGAAAATCCGCAGCTAAAAGCACCATTCTATCCGTCCGTGTGAAAGGGGCCTAAAACAACACTAAAAACTTGTGTGAAAAATGTTGGAGCACTTGCAGAGTGCTAGAGCAGGTGGGAGCTTCCATGTGCAGTGTCACAGGAGCACAGGAGGACCGCCAGGAAGTCTCTATTGAGGGATCCACGAGTGCCCTATGTTAGCCACAGCTGGAGCTTCGGTAAGCCTCGTGGAGAGCTGGAATGGCCTTGCGCGAAAAGAAATAGCGACTGAGAACCTGCCATTGTGGTACAGCACATTCTGCAAATTCCCAGAAGGGGGGAGAATCCACCAGACGGAAAGGCAGAAGTTGTAGAGACAGCAACTTTGACAAGCTTGCATTTAGACGCTGGGCATGTGGGTGGCAGTCACTGTATTTTTTTTTCCGCTGCAGCAGATAGGACAGAGAAATTTGCCAGCTATAGTCTACAGCTTATAGCATTAGCAGCGCTTATTAGGTATATTCCACCCTATGTGTTTCCAATCCTTTTAATTCACATATTCAAATTTCCAACCAAATTATAGACTGAAGCCTCATACACACGCCCGAGATTCTCGTTGAAAAAAACATGTCGTTTTTTTCGACGAGATTCTTGGACAAGAAACTTGTCCCGGCCGAGTGTACAGACGCTCGATTCAAAGAACCCACGGTTCTTTGAATGGAGCGTACGCAGTGACGTCATCGACTACGACGAGCATGCGCTCGTCACATTCTATGCCGTCGCCGCCATTTTGGTATACCCTACCTATGCCTAGGAAGCTACCGCGCATGCGTCAAATTCATTTTGAACATGCGCGGGCTTCCGGGAGGACAGGTAAGTGTACACACACTCACTTTTCTCGTCGAGAAACATGCCGACGAGAATCTCGACGAGAAAATAGAGAGCAGGTTCTCTATTTTCTCGTCGAGATTACTTGTCGGTTTTCTTGACGAGAAACCATACACACGAACAAATTTCTCGGCAAGACATCTCTGCCAGCAAGTTTCTTGCTGGTTCTTGCCGAGAAACTCGGTCGTGTGTACAAGGCCTCAGTCCAAAAACATGATTCATAAAAAGGACATCCAAATAAATCCACGGTTCCCGTCACCACACGTAGTGAGACCTCTCCCTTATGGTTTTAGACTCACCAGAAACGCCTGTATGTCAATCCATTCTTTGGATACGAGACCGTCCTTCCATCTAAATGTCACTCATGACAAAGATCGTTATAAGTGACAGTTAGATGGAAGGATGGTCTCGGATCCAGTAGGACTGCCCCCTGGGCGGGGCTGTTCAGCTTTGAAGTTGTTAACACTTTCTGCCTAGTCACTCCTGAAGGAAGGCTAATACCCACTTTGTCAAGATTAAGGCTGTGTCCATCCATGAACTCAGAGAAAATAATTTTACGGTGAGTATAAAAATCCTTTTTTTTTTTGTCGCATTTTTTAGGGATGGAGGTACGTCATGGGTAGTATCAGAACTGTCTCTCTTTTTCTATACTGTGTTAAACGTATGATAATGCACTGAAATACACAGCATTAAGCTTGCAGTAACAGACTGAAATATACGGCGTTAAACTGTCACTACACTCACACTGACTGAACTATCTCTACATTCCCACTAATGGAAAGATAAATGGTCACACTACACTTACACTGAACTATTGCTAGAGTCACACTAAGCTGATATTCAACACTGACAATAGAATCAGAATAGCACACTATAGAACACTAATGCCCCATACACACGATCGTTTTTCTTGCCATTTTTTTTCTTGCCGTTTTTCACGTCGTTTTTTTTCATGTTTCCTCTCAAGCCTGTCTTGCGTACACACGATCATTTTAAAAAACGATCAAGCAAAGAGCAGTGACGTACAACACGTACGACGGCACTATAAAGGGGAAGTTCTGCTCGAATGGCGCCACCCTTCATGTTAGTAAAGTTTGTTGAGCAACGATTCACGCTTTTCAGCCTCGTGCTTTTCACTCCGTTACTGCGTGACGAATGTGCTATCTCCATTACGAACGCTAGTTTTACCAGAACGAGCGCTCCCGTCTCATACTTGATTCTGAGCATGCGCGGTTTTTTTCACGTCGTTAAAGCATACACACTATCGTTTTTCACGTCGTTAAAAAAAACGACATGAAAAACGACGTGAAAAAAGAGAGCATGTTCGAAATTTTTAATGCCCGTTTTTCACGTCGTTAAAAATGCTCTGGAGCATACACACGATCATTTTTAATGGCCATTTTTAAAAATGGCATTTTTAACGGCATGAAAAACGATCGTGTGTATGGGGCATAACTGTCTAATAGCACTGAACGGTGCTATTCTATCTCTTTCCACACTGATATCGCACTGAAAATGGTTGCTATTGAAAGAATACTTTGATGGTGTGGGGCTGGACTAACAGCAATGAGCCATGATTGGATAGAATGGCTCTGACAGTGCTCTGTGCCCTGATTGGGCAAAGCTTTAATTGCTTCAGCCAATCAGGGCTGTGTGGCAGTGCAGTGCATTGTGGTCGTTCAGTGGGCCGAACAGTCGACCGCCCTGATAATTTGGTTGTTCGGTGAACATGCGAACAGCCATTGTTCGGCCCAAACTCATGCTCGGGCTGAACCGTTCGACCATCCCTACATGGTTACCAAGGGTAACGAAGATCTATCTAGCAGCCTGATATTAAGCGTCTGATAGGTGGGACAGCTTTTTGCAGTGAGGAGCGAGGGAGATGTCGTCGGTACTCCTTCTGCAGCGATCCATCTCCCATAGCAACGGGAGCACATCAGCTCTGCAGGAGTCCCCAACCTGTGCACAGGTATGGAAGAGTTATATGAAATGCATGCATGGAGTCAGTGCTAGGTGCTTCATACTAGGCTTGTGCACAACGGAAAAATTCGTTCCGTTTCGGTTCGTTTCTTTCCGGTCCTGTTGATTCGTAATCATTCGTAATTTTGCTAGACGGGATTTTTCGTGTTCGGACTCATTCGTATTTTTGCAAGCGACATTTTTCGTTGAATTTTTTGTTGCTTTATAATTCGTACTTTCGGTAGAGTACGTTGTTTTTCGTTGATTCTGGACACAACTCCTACTTTCGTAACTTTTTTTGGGTTCGTTGATTCGTAATTTTCTGTGTCTCTCTCACGACGACGCTGACTATTATGCCTAATGTGCTTCGAATGGATTTGTACTTTTCGAAATACATAGCGGTTATTTGTAACGATTCGAAATCTCGTATTTTACTTTCGTTTTTTACATGCGGCTATAGCCTCCGCCCCTGTACACCATTTTGAGAGGGTTCAGCACGGTGAGGGAGAAGCAGAGAGCAGAGCAGAGCAGAGTGTTATTGTGCTTCGAATGGATTAGAAATCTCGTATTTTACTTTCGTTTTTTACATGCGGCTATAGCCTCCGCCCCTGTACACCATTTTGAGAGGGAGTTCAGCACGGTGAAGGAGAAGCAGAGAGCAGAGCAGAGTGAGTGTTATTGTGTTTCCAATGGATTTGTACATTCGTAAGTTTTTTCATAACGAATTATGCCGAAGACATTCGGGCATTCGCTATTTTGCGGTATAATTTATTTCGGATTCGGTTTTATTCGTAATTGCTTTGTTCGGAAATTCGAATGCTTCCGAATGTCCGAAAGTTGCTAAATTCGGACGAATTTCGATTCGTTACGAAACGAATTGCACAAGCCTACTTCATACCATTACTGGTAGTAAGGTAGTGGTGATACGCTGGACAGATGGAGAGGACAAGGGCTCTGCCTGTCCATCCTAAATGCACAAGTGACCGTGTGGTTTATATGACATCAAAAGTTTATCAAAGCTGGGTTCCACCCGCGTTTTTTTTTTTTTTTTTTAAGTCAGCAGCTACAAACACTGTAGCTGCTGACTTTTAATAAGGACACTTACCTGTCCTAGGCGCCCGCGAAGTCGGCCCCCATGAGACCGATCGCTCGATCGCGGCAGGTCCCGCTCCGCCATCCTCACTAAGGGAAACAGGCAGTGAAGCCTTGCGGCTTCACTGCCCGTTTCCTACTGTGCATGCGCGAGTTGCGCGGCGCTTTGTGAATGGGCCGGCTGCTCTCTGGGATGCACACAATTCCCAGAAGGCAGCACGCCCCATTGACCAGAAGACACCGCGAGTAGGACGAGGAAGAAGACCAGCCGCGGAGGATGAAGAGGCAGATTAGGAATTTCCGCATAGCAACCGCTATTTCTGGTAAGTAAAAAAAAAAGATTTTTTGTATTTTTTTTTTTTTTTTTTTTTTTTCGATTTTTGGTAAAAAAAAAATTCAGGGTGGAACTCCACTTTAAGGGTTCAATTGTCTGTTCAAAGAAAGGTACCCCATGTGTAAGGCAGTGACCCTAACCAAAGTTCCTAGCATAGCCTAGAAGAACCCAACCTGGGGTAGGCCTCTCGTGTGCCCAACGAGGAATGGAACATGGACGTGATGACCACCCCATCACCCTATCTTTACACACGTGTGAACTATCCTGTTCAGTTCATCTAGTCATGCAGAAATAGGATGATATAATTGCTTATTAGAGACATACTGTATATTTTCAAACCCAGCATCCCTCCATCCCCTTTCTTTGGCTTTATAAACTTAAAAACCTGAATAAGGAATTAATGAAAAAAAAATTGCATGTAAACGTCAGTGCCCTGCAGCTCAGCACAACTTTTATGTTGTCGTGAGTGCTGCGAAAAAATGCAACTCTTTCTAGACTTTTGTGCATTGAGGTGCATTTCAGCCTGCTCATTTTGAATGGGTTGCTTAATGCACTGCATTTGTTATAGTGCATTACCTTCTAATGTGAATTGGCCCAAAATAGGCTTGAAATTAAGCCCTTAATGGCCTGTTTTTAATTACAGCCACTATGGAGTAAATCATCCACACAGTTCAAAGCAATGAAATGATGTAAACTGAGTCTCTGCATCCTGCTCTCTGCGCTCTCCCTCTTCCTGTGCATCTGCTCTGTGCTTACATTACAGATTAGTAAAGCTGGCAGGCTGCCAACTCTCTGCTGGGAGGAGGAGCTTAAATACCAAGAGAAAGTGAAAGTAAAACTGAGAAGTTTTCCCTACAAGGATGAATTGCCCTAGCATGGCTGCAGCTACAGAGGTCAGTGAGGGCTTGTTTTAAAGTTTATTTACTGCTTGCTAGGAATATGTAAATATTTCTAATTTAAGTCCAATTAGCTACCTGCCTTCAGGAATCCTTCGAACCCTGACTTAAAGCCCAAACTATTGTTAGGCTGCACTAGAAACTCTGTCACCATTGTTGAGATTGCTGATCGCTTTCTGTCTCTATTGACCCCCTATTATAATAATGAATGTGTAGCCAGTATTACTTAAAGCAGTATTAAACCCAAAAGCAAACATTGTAATACAATATATTGCAGATTACTAAATCTTAGATGTAGTGGCTGCATTAGTTTTCTTTTTAGGCTTTATTTCCTTTACTTTCACCTGGTGATCCAGCCAATAAGTCTTTTTTTTTTTTCAACAGCATATGCTGTACTGCAGATGTAACAGTTAGAGGGTTAAGACAAACCATTTACCACTGACAGGGGAATTTCTGCTAGTACATCGAACACTCCCCACCCCAACTGGCAATGCTGCTGTCCAAAGGTGCTCCCTGTACTCCTTCATTCAGAGTGTAGGCACTTTAATACATAAGGTGTGCTACTGGCTGGATCACCAGGTGAAAACAGAAGAGAAAAAAGCCTGAAAAAATAAAACTGATGCAGCCACCACCTCTGATTGGTAAGCTGCAATATAATACATCACGCGATAAATCGCAATGCGTGACACTGACGCCCAAAAGAAGCTCCTGAGAAGGCGATTGCCACGATTGCAACGTGAATTCTCACGCGACAGCCGTGGCGAAATCGCACCACGATTGGGGTGCCATTAGAAGTAATGGCATCGTAAACATGTCCCACGATTCTGGAATAGCTCTGTGCCCAGCTTCTGTAACTCACCTTGGGGTTACCATTCACGTTACAATCTGACCATGCAATCTTTATGCAATCAAATGTCTCAAAACTATGTAATATGAGGACCTACCTATTCTAGCCCATCGATTTGTATGTAATCTGTCATGTCCTTGCACTACATAGTTGTTGATACAGTAGATCTAGGAGATTGTACAATCAGATTGTAATGTGTGTTGTGAGCTTTAGACATTTTTATTGTATTTATTGTATGAAAAGTGGTCTACCAAGGGTCAATTCTGCATTCCAAGTTTGAAAGTGAAGCCAGTGTTCTTTTTTTATCTTTTTCTATTTTTTGCATTTGAAAAAGAGGGCAAAGTCCCTGGAAATGCGTCATGCACACCCCCTCTTCCGACATCTACCAGGCATTTTGACAGCTGTCATCCTCGTGTGTAGCTGAGAATGCCGCCGCTAATATCCATACCTTGAGCTGGCTGGCTCCCTGTCATCCTTGGCTTCTGTTTGCTCAGTGATGCCCACATCCTCACACTGATCACAGCTGTTTGGTCTCAGGTGTTCCATATCCATGCTGTTCGTTTTCTTCTGCATTAAGGTGATCCTACCCAGATCTTCTGCGGGAGCTGCAGAGGTTCCAGTCTCAGTCCATTCTCCTGCTCAGCCATCAGCCATCCATCCATGGATTACTCTTTCTTCCAGCCATCCATCCATTCAGTTGCCTCCTCCCTTCCTCTACCCTGTTGATGGTCTACAGATACATATGAAAGTTGCAATGGACTAAGTGACTCTGCACTTCTAGGAGCCCCGTATGTACTGTGTACTTGTACACTCTTTGGAGATCCTTTTTTTTCCCCTCACTTTTCAAACATCAGCTCCCCCCCCCCCCATTATTAAGATAACAACTGAGATACAAAGGCACCGTTTAATAAAAATAAAAACTGTCTTTACACCCTGACGATCCTTTAACCCTTTTAATCTAAGAGCCAGTTGTCTACCAAGTACACCTATACTGTCATCACCCATCCATTCCAAAGGAGCATATTGAGCAGGGCCGGTGCTAGACTTATTTGCGCTTTAGGAAAAAACAGCAATAATATATATATATATATATATATATATATATATATATATATATATATGTGTGTGTGTGTGTGTGTGTGTGTGTGTGTGTGTAGCGGGGCGGGGTCCTAAATTTAGGGGTAGTGTTTGAGTGGTAGTTATGCTCAAACACCTAAATTGTTAGGACATTATCAACCATTTTTGTCTGCAGGAGGAGTATCAGTGTACCGTTCCCTGTGGCCTGCAGATGGCGCTGCCAAAGTGGGCCAGGGTTGAACCGCTGATACAGTGCTGTGCCTTGTGTGTCCCCTCTCGGCAACCATACAGTGGGAGTGGTCGGCCTGCTGTGTATGCTGGGAGAGGATATAAAAGGGGCAGACGCTGCCTGTAGGGGGTTCGTTCGTCGTCGGGAGTCCTACACCCAGGGAGTGTGTGTTCCTGTCCACCCTGGGCACCTTTTGGCCCAGGGGCGGTGGTCGGTGAATCAGTCCCAGGCACCTTTTAGCCCTGGGGCTGCAACTAAAGGCCTTGGGCCCAGCACCTTTGGCTGGGGCCCATCAAGGATCGAGGAATCTCAGGGTGACGCCTTGCAAGGGGACCCGCATCTTAGACGAGGAGGCCGGGGAAAGACCGTTCCGAGGGACTGGTGAGAAGTCACAGTGAAGGACTCTCTGGAGGGATGTCTTCTCCTTACAAAGAGGCCAAGCCTGAAAACCAAGTTCACCAGGTCTGTGGCAGAGACCAAGATCACCAGTATGTGTAGTGACTGTGCGGTTAGTTAAAGTACCATTTTGGCTGCTAGTCCCTATCTAGGGAGACTATCCAAATGGGCTAAGTCTGCTTGAGAAGCCAAGCAGTGAAGTGTATTACGTTTGTGCCTGGACCTCTCCCACACCTTATGCTGTCCTGTTCTCTCTCCAACCTTTCCTATCAGAGACTGTCGTTTAAGAGAAATAAACTCTACGTTGGAGTTACGGCTGGTGTGGACATTGAAGTCATTGGGGGAAATAGAGACTTGTCTTTATTGAACATGGAGACAAGGGCCATTCTCTGGAGAACCTGACTGTGGAGACCTGTTTCATAACACCGCTCAACCTCTTTACACAGAAGGGTACGGGCATATAGAGCTGGGTGTGCCCTCTCTTCCTGCGAGAAGCCAAAGACAAGGAGGAGAGGGTGGTAAGCGCTATATATATATATATATATATATATATATATGTGTGTAGCGCTACCCCCAGTTAAGAGAGCCTCTGGTTTGTTTTCTCGGGCCCTGTATACAGCACCGCCAACCCCCGGCAATCTGACTCGACCCACTCTGGCACAGCTAGTCTAGGGTTAACTTCTTATCACTCTCTGGTGTATAATACTCAACAATTTCTAAATAGGCAGACAACACTCTGAAGCAAGAGTATAAAATAGTAATAGCTTTACTGTAAAATGGTGGCATAAAACATGGCATGTAACACATACATGGGCCTGCAGAGCCCTGCATTAATCAGCGTATCAGAAGCAGCACTATAATATGGCGCCGCGCAGTATCCACCATGCAGAGCTATTATGGCGTGCACGCCCTATGGCAAAGTAACACAAACTTTATAACTTTCCCCCCTCCTATGTCAGGCCTGACAGTGTATGAGATCGTCCCCTTTCCCTAAGGGAGTAAGGTTTTCTTCACCGGCCAGCTTTCGTTGGTGCACTTGGAGAAATGACCAAATTGTAATCCAAAGGGTGGTAACTTGTAACAACAGTTTGCAAACGGGGGGGTAGGCACTTCAGCTCTGTCCCAACTACCGGACCCCCTAAGGAAACACGGGTGAGCGAACAGTGGGCCTAGGCAGTCTACAGGCCTGAATACAGCTCAGTCTATGGATATGGGCAGGTGCCCGCTCACCGCTCCAGGCGCGATCCCAGCCTGGGTCTTCCACCGCGTGTGTCCGTCTCACACGGCGTCTGCAACCGATCGGGTCCCCGATCCAACTGGAGTCCTACACCGACGATCCAGGATCCACCCAGGCTCCGCAGAATGGTGGAAGGCTCTTCAGACTTCAGGTAAGGCCTAAGGCTCCTGGCCTTACCCCGCAGCCGATCCGCGCAGGATGACTGGTTCCTTGAAGCGCGGCGTCCAAAGAGAGCGAGCTCCCCCTCGCCTCTCGCTTAAATAGGCCCTCCCATGAGTCTTTGCGGCGGAACTTCCGCCCTGGGGCTGAATGGGGTTCTGGGTAAAGTAGTCCTGGGGCCTTAAAAGAGAGACCCCGCTACACACTCCCCCCACTTGAACTCTTTGGTCCCCAAAGATAACATAACTTAAATTACAGCTCTGACCACATCTACCAACTCTTCATATGATGTCGGCAGAGGACATTCCCACCAAAAACAAGGCAGTGAACTCCCCTGCCCACAGGACACATTAACATCAGCATCCTGCCTAACTGTGCCAGAGAGTGAGCTGGGGTTGCCTCCCACCAAATGAACAGTGGGAGGATCATGGTCTTCCATACTCCTTCTGGCAGTAACAACAGTGTCTTCCGCACTTTCACCCATCTGTGGATAGGTTAATCTCCTGGGAGGTTTTATTGCCCTCCGCTTCCTCTGTCCTCTTGGGCTTTCTGTTGGAGCAGACTCTTCTTCTGATTCTAACTCAGGATTTCCCCCTTCCTCTGGAACATCCGGCTCCGGGGCAGGAAGATACATGGCTTCTCTTGGATCTTCCTCTACAGATGGTTCGCTGGAAATTTCCCAAGCATCCAACCAAGGACAGGAAGGGATAAACTCTGTCGCTTCTGCATTCAGTGTGTGATCCTCGGTGTCTTCGTCAGGCGGAAGATCAATAGCAGAAGTCGTTGGTTCTTGGGAAGGCCAAAGCCAGCCAATTTCCTCTCCCTCATCTTCACTTATTTCCGAACCTTCAGTATCCCCCTTTCTAGGGGTCTGAGACCGAGTATTGGGTCTAGGGGTGTCCAGAATAGACATGGGTTCAGGGGAATCCATACTAGGAGGTAACCGAACCGCTTCAGCCAGAGGAAGTAGGTGGTTCCGATGCCAAGTCTTCAATGGCCCCAACTTTCCCTCAGGTTTAAGTCTGTAAACGGGTAGGCCCGGTAGTTTTTTGCAAATGACATAACGTTCGGGTCTCCATCTATCCGCAAGCTTATGTTTTCCAGGTACTCCCAGGTTCCGCAGCAACACTCTGTCTCCTGGTTGCAAGTCTTGGATCCTAACCTTTAGGTCAAAATTTCTCTTATTGCGAGCCCCCCGTTGGTTCGAGGCTGCCTGGGCTTGCTCATAGGCCATCTTCAAATTGCGCCTAAGTCTATCCACATATCCCTTGTGGGAAGCAGCAGAACAATGGTCTATGGAAGTACCGAAGGCCAGATCCACTGGCAATCTAGCTTCCCTCCCGAACATAAGTCTGTAAGGGGAATACCCCGTAGCGTCGCTGACAGTGCTGTTGTAGGCATGCACAAGGGTCGCTATGTGATTACTCCAATGTTGCTTCCTTTCGCTACTTAAAGTTCCCAGCATGTTGAGCAGGGTTCGGTTGAACCTCTCCGGTTGAGCATCACCTTGTGGGTGATAAGGGGTAGTCCTGTTTTTCTTGATTCCCAAGGCATCCAGGAGCTCCCGTATGAGTTTACTCTCAAAGTCCCTGCCCTGGTCTCAATGAAGCCTTTTTGGCAATCCGTAATGGATAAAGTATTTCTCCACGAGTATTTTGGCCACAGTGGAGGCCTTCTGGTCTTTGGTAGGAAAGGCTTGTGCATATCGGGTGAAATGATCGGTTACCACCAGAACATTTCCTTGTCCGCTCAGGTCGGGTTTGAGGCAGAGGAAATCAATACATACCAGGTCAAGCGGACCTTCACTTTGTAAATGGCCCATTGGGGCCGCTTGATGGGGTAGTGTCTTTCTCTGTATGCACCGTGCACAGGAATGACAGTATTCCTCAACTTCAGCCCTCATGCAAGGCCAATAGAAACGGTCTCTGACAAGTTGGAAAGTCCTTTCCACTCCTAGGTGTCCATGGTTGTCATGTAGAGCAATCATGATAGTCTCTTTGTGTTTCTCCGGCAGGAACAACTGCCACTTGTCTTCTTGGTCATCAGAGGGGCCCCTTCGGTAGGCCACTCCTTGACACACCAGCAGTCTGTCTCACTCTTTCTTAAGTAGGCGAGCTTCCTTTGAGGGATGACGTAGGAGTACGTTTGGATCCTGCCTCTCCAATGCTTCTATGACCAACCTCCCCACAGGGTCTTCCAGTTGGTTGGATCTCAACTCCTTCTTCGTTAGTCTGGGTAAGTTGTCTTCCCACAGTTGGGCTACTTCGCAATACTGCTTGGGGACTCCTACAATAGTGGCCCCTATTTCTTCCGCTCTTGAGCCTCCCCTGGCTTGGAGTTCAGCCCCTTGGCAGAGGGCCCGCACCCCGTCAGGTGCTACTTGGGTCCAGTCTTCGACACTGTGGGTAGGGGCATGAGACCTTCTGGACAGGGCGTCCGCATCTCGGTTTCCCACCCCAGGTCTATATTTCAGGCTGAAATTGAAAGCAGACAGTGCCGCCAACCACCTATGTCCCGTGGCGTCCAGCTTGGCTGTGGTGAACAGATAGGTGAGAGGATTGTTATCCGTCTTGACCGTGAAGTCTGCCCCATACAAGTAATCTCTAAGTTTGTCGACTACGGCCCACTTGAGAGCCAGGAACTCCAGCTTATGGGTGGGATAGTTCTTTTCGGAGGGGGTCAGGCTTCTGCTCACATATGCAACAGGTCTCTGCTGCCCTTCATGCTCCTGGTAGAGCACTCCTCCCAGACCATCATGGCTGGCATCCACATGGAGTTCGTAAGGCTTCTTCGGGTCCGCATAGGCCAGGACAGGAGCAGTGGTCAAACTCTTTTTCAGCATCTGGAAGGCACCTTCACACTTCTCGTTCCACTGGTCCTTGACTGACTCTCCCGGTCTCCTGGGGCCCGAGTCATCCTCTTCCCCCTCCGTCTTCAGCAACTCATTCAGGGGTTTTGCTATTCGAGCAAACCCCTCCACGAACCGTCTGTAGTAAGAACAGAACCCCAAGAAGGACCTAAGTTCTGTTACGGTGGTGGGTCTTGGCCAGGTGGTGACAGCCTCCAGTTTTTCAGGGTCTGTAGACACCCCATCTTCAGACACTATGTGTCCCAGATAGTTGACTGAGGATTGGTAAAACTGACATTTTTCAGGGGAGAGCTTGAGTCCTTCCTCACTCGGTCTCTTTAAGACCTTCTCCAGCCTCTCTTCATGTTCCTCCAAAGTTCTTCCGAAGACTATGATGTCATCCAAGTATACAAGGACCTCGATGAGGTTCATGTCTCCCACAGTCTTCTCCATAAGTCTTTGGAAGGTGGCTGGGGCTCCAGACAGACCTTGAGGCATCCTGTTGAACTCAAAGAACCCCACTGGGGTTATGAAAGCCGTCTTTTCTTTATCCTCTGGGTGCATCGGGATCTGATAGTACCCACTCTTCAGGTCCATAACGCTAAACCATTTGGCTCCGGACAAGCTCTGCAAGGCGTCTTCTATCCTTGGGGTGGTATACTGATCCGGAGTGGTTCTCCTGTTGAGGGTCCTATAGTCGATACACATCCTTAGCGACCCGTTCTTCTTTCGTACCACCACTATGGGGGAGGCATACGGACTTCTGGATTCTTGGATTACACCTGTTCGCTTGAGCTCGGCAAGCTGTTCCCTTAAATCTTTGAGGTCTGCCAGTGGAACCCGCCTCACCCTTTCCCTGAAGGGCTTGTCTTCCTGGAGGCGGATTCGATGGGTGGCACTCCTAGCACACCCCACATCAAACTCATCATGGGAGAAGATCCTCTTCCACCGAGTCAACTGGTTCCGGGCTCTCTCTCTCCAAGCCCTAGGCAGGTTTGGTTTATCCATAAAGAGTTTTTCCCACACAGTACCTTCTCCATCTGTCTTTTCTACATCTGAGGAGGTAACTGGTGTGGCTGAGCTCACTCGACCCAGCAACAGCCTGGCTGGGATCTCCATTGGACCGTCCGTGGTATTTCTGACACTCACTGGCACCCTAAAATGGGCCTTCTTCAGGGCCCTCACCGGGACCACTTCCGGGACTACTTCCAGGCCCGAGGGTTCTTCCCTTGGATCGGGTTCCAACATCACAAAGGGGCCCGGCTGCTCCCAAGTGAGTTTCACTGTGGCCTTCAAACAGGTTACTTCACCGGGTTGCAGTACTATCCCTTTTCTTCCCAGTCTCCAGACCTTCCCTACCCCCTCTTCTGGGGCTTTTTGTTCTAGGATCAACCGTTGATAGGCAGTCTTCAACATTGGATGAATCTCAGTGACTGTGGGGTTCTTCCTTCTCGTCAGTGGGACCAAAAGCCTTCGGACCAGATCCGTGTTGGTTTCCATTATCAAGGAACTCCTGTTAGCTCCAGGCGGTCGGGGGCACACCACAGCTAAGGTGTCGAACACTTCCCCCTTCCCAGCTATGGATGGGTCAAAAGTCAATTTGATGGGCAGATATCCATCATAAGGAAACTTTTCCGTTCCGATTCCCCATATCTCCAAGTCTTCAAGCTTTCGGATGGGCAGGTGACTCAGGTGTCTGTCATAGAAGTCTCGGTACAATAGGGTCACCTGTGCTCCAGTATCCAACAGGGCTCTTGTGTAGACTCCCTCCACTTGGATGGATACGATTGGAGAGGGACCCACCAGCTTCTCTGGGTACTGCTTCGAAGGGGTCTGCTTTTTTTGATCTTTGCATTTCCCTCTCTGACTTTCCTTCTTCCGTTTCTCCTTGGACCTAAGTCTCTCCTGGGCCTGGTATGCACTGATTTCCCTCCTCTGTCTGGGTGTAGCTACCCGCCAGGGGAGGGCTGGCGACCTTAGGCCTGGGGGGCAAGTCCAGTCAAGTGGCCCATTGAACCGCCGAATCAGCTCACCAATCATGGCCCACCTGGTTTTTCAATGCAGCCTCACCAGTGCCCATCAGTGCAGCCAACTCCAGTGCCCATCAATGCAGCCTGATCACTGGGGCAGGTTACATGGGGTATATGGGGGGGAGATGGGGGGTCAGCTAGGGGTGTCAGGGTCTCTCACCTCACCTCAGCGATCTCAGCTCAGCAGGTCCTTGCATGCCACGGTCTCCTAGGGGGGGTAATGCTCCTGATCCTGGGGTCAAGTTGCAGCCATTGCCCAGCCCTGCAGCCCTGCGTCCCGACTCCCTGGCACACCCTGCCTCTGCCTTCTTCCAAGAATCCGGTCCCAGGGAGTTGTAGTTTCCTCTGCACTGCTGTGTTTTCCACCCATCAGAAGCTTGAGTGCGGACTACAACTCCCAGAATGCAACAGCTAGTGGTCGGCCACCATGGCCATGCCCCCGGCCCGACTTCCTAGACCAGAATAAAAAAGAAAATGGTAGCCGGCAGCGGCTGCCGGCCATTTTGAACATAAGTTAGGGCGGCCTGGGAGGCAATTGCCACCCTGCCCCCTGGCCCAGCCCTCCCCTGCTACCCGCTGAGGGACATTACTATGTTTCTTTGTAGTGCGTTCCTTCTGAGGAACCCTTGATTTCCCCTGCGGGGTCCGGCTTCCTTCTTTCATGTGCTTCTCATTCGGTATGGAGCTCCGTAAGGATGATGGGCACCCGGTTGACTCCTTCACCGGGGCCCGCTGAAGTTTTCCGGCGGCTTACGGTTGTTCATCTTCCTCTTTTTGGGACTGGAACACACTCTGGCCGTGTGACCAACTCCTCCACAGTTGAAACAGATCATATCCCCCCTATCTTCCAGGGATGCGGGTGCTGAAGTATTTGGAAACAACTCCTTCCTTGGGCTGTTCCTCTCAGGCGCCCTTGACTCCTTTTCTATCAGGGAGGTCAACATTCCCAGCACTTGGGACATCTGTGACTTTAAGGTATCCACCTCTGCATCTCTTTCTAAGGTCGTGGCGGCCCTGACCATCACTGGAGGGGGCTGCACCAGCTCGACGGGTTGGCTCCTTTTCTTCTCCTCCAGTATAGCTTCTTCTTCTCTGACTACTCGGATCAAGTCAGGGTACTCCAGGCTCTTCCTGTCCTGTCTTGTACCTAGCGCCAGTGCGATGGGATCCAGGGGTTGAGATCCTCTCATGACCTGCTGGATCCAGGCCTCATCCACCTTCTTCGGGTCAATCCCCTTCTTTAGGATCATCTTGTGCAGTATTTTATCTAGGCGCATCATGAACTCTGATAGCTTCTCCCCTGCCTTCTGGTAGCAGTGCTCTAGTTGGTAGGTAAGCTCAGTGATATTTTCTGTTCCTCCAAACACATTCTGCAGAATGTCCAGATAGTCCTGCGCAGCACAGTCTTTCTTGCTCATCTTAAGGTTGCGTATGGCCTCTAAAGGAGGCCCCTTTAAGCTCTCAGCAATCCTCTGCTTCTTTCTGTGGTCTGGGACTTCCCACTCCTCTAAGGCTTGAGTAGCGCCGTCTAACCATTCCTCAAACCCCTCTTCACCTGAGGGTACAGGCTTCCTTCCTGAAAACATCCTGAGTTTCCGGTATCCCGACATTTGGTAATCTGCAGGATCTTTCTTGCATTGCGCTATGATTTCCCCTAGAACCGCGCATAATTCTGTGCTGAGAGCGCCTTGTGGCGACCCAGGATTCATCTCTTTCTTGACATCTTTTAAGTCGGGTGGAGCGCGTATTAACTTAAAGATTTGTTTATCCCCCGTTTCTATGCTCGGCTTCTTGAAGTCTTCTGGGATTCCATCTTTCCATTTTAACAGTACATATGTCGAGGGAGGTTCTGTTCTGACATCCACTATGTATGCTTTTTGTTGTGGGGACAGCGACACCACTAACTGTTTCACTGCATCTTCTTGCCAGATCCCTGACCGTTCTATGATCACTACTTCATGCGGATCTGTTTTTACTGCTGCGCACCACTTTACTACTTCTAGTGGGTCCATGCTGGTATCTCTTGGCTGCTAATTGCTGTAACAGGATCCCGGACGAGCCCCCACGTGTAGCGCTACCCCCAGTTAAGAGAGCCGCTGGTTTGTTTTCTCGGGCCCTGTATACAGCACCGCCAACCCCAGGCAATCTGACTCGACCCACTCTGGCACAGCTAGTCTAGGGTTAACTTCTTATCACTCTCTGGTGTATAATACTCAACAATTTCTAAATAGGCAGACAACACTCTGAAGCAAGAGTATAAAATAGTAATAGCTTTACTGTAAAATGGTGGCATAAAACATGGCATGTAACACATACATGGGCCTGCAGAGCCCTGCATTAATCAGCGTATCAGAAGCAGCACTATAATATGGCGCCGCGCAGTATCCACCACGCGGAGCTATTATGGCGTGCACGCCCTATGGCAAAGTAACACAAACTTTATAACTTTCCCCCCTCCTATGTCAGGCCTGACAGTGTATGAGATCGTCCCCTTTCCCTAAGGGAGTAAGGTTTTCTTCACCGGCCAGCTTTCGTTGGTGCACTTGGAGAAATGACCAAATTGTAATCCAAAGGGTGGTAACTTGTAACAACAGTTTGCAAACAGGGGGGGGGTAGGCACTTCAGCTCTGTCCCAACTACCGGACCCCCTAAGGAAACACGGGTGAGCGAACAGTGGGCCTAGGCAGTCTACAGGCCTGAATACAGCTCAGTCTATGGATATGGGCAGGTGCCCGCTCACCGCTCCAGGCGCGATCCCAGCCTGGGTCTTCCACCGCGTGTGTCCATCTCACACGGCGTCTGCAACCGATCAGGTCCCGATCCAACTGGAGTCCTACACCGACGATCCAGGATCCACCCAGGCTCCGCAGAATGGTGGAAGGCTCTTCAGACTTCAGGTAAGGCCTAAGGCTTCCGGCCTTACCCCGCAGCTGATCCACGCAGGATGACTGGTTGCTTGAAGCGCGGCGTCCAAAGAGAGCGAGCTCCCCCTCGCCTCTCGCTTAAATAGGCCCTCCCATGAGTTTTTGCGGCGGAACTTCCGCCCTGGGGCTGAATGGGGTTCTGGGTAAAGTAGTCCTGGGGCCTTAAAAGAGAGACCCTGCTACATATACATATATATATATATATATATATATATATATATATATATATATTTTACAGTGATGATGCCATTGTATTAAAAAAAGCATATGATTTGCAATTTATTAACATAACTGTAAATGCAGCATGTCTCCCCTCCTTGCCAACGTTCGCTCCATGTGGAGACTGAGTGGGGACCTGGTTGGAAATGATTTTGCATGCAGCACGGCTTGTGCGCACTGTGTGTTAGTAAGCTGGTGGAGAGTAGGGAAACCAGCGGCCGTGGCTGCGCCCTAAGTGGCAGTGCGCACTAGGCGGCTGCCCAGTGTGCCTAACGGTAGCTCTGGCCCTGATATCAAGAGGTCAAATCTCAGTGTAATCAGCCCCTTGGGGAAGGGCCGACATTTATCTAAGCTGACTAAAGGAGTCATCCTTTCTCTTAGGATACATATACATCTTAGGATTCTATACATGACACTTTCGATGTGAATGGGGTAATAACTTCCGTTGAGCTATTGTAGTCTGCCAGCGGGGAAGGCTCAATGATCAGTGCTATTGCTGGTGCCACTGGGGGAAAAAATTGACAGGTTGGTTGTACATAAGTCAATCGATAGATCGACCTGTGTACAACCAGCTGGCCCATACTGTACATGGATTGAAATTTGGCTGGTCCCAGCTGAACCGTACTGTTTGCTGTCCTAGTTAAACTGCTGTCCTAGTTGAAATCCAAAGCCCCCCCTCCTTCCACCCCATACCCCCACAGCCATAAACTTTAAGGTACTGTTGGGTTTAATACAAGTGCTGGACCTGTCAAAGGCACTCTGCTATGCCTGCCCTTTCAACCCCCTCCTCCATTCATAGAAGCTGTACTATAGACGGAATTCTATGAGTCTTTTTCATTGATCCACCTGTCCTCCATTCATAGATATATTTTCATTCATGGACAGTATAATACATTTTCTATGAATGGAAGAGGGGGCTGGAAAGGGCAGGCACAGTCGGCACCTTTGACGAATGCCAGTGACAGGTCCAGCGCTTGTATTAACCCCCACAGCACCAAAATATTACGGCTATGGTGCATGGGCGTCCGCTCCATAGGGCAAGGGGGGTCAATTGCCCCCCCTGGTAGTCAGAGTGAAGACACACACTTGCCTCCTGTGTTGCAATGGCTGCCGCGGCCACCTCTCTGGCAGCCGTGGACTTTTTTTTCTAAGTCTTCAGACTGCTGCTGGCCTGGGGGCTGGGGCTGCTCTGTCTTTTCTGACTATCTGTCCTTCCCTCCTCACCCCCGGCCCGAGCATCGGATTGGCTCTGCCGCTCGGGCCTCTGCTTAAGATCACCGTGACCCTGACCCGGCTGTTCCGTGATTGGCTGCTGCCTCAGCCTGCCTCTGCCTGTGTAAATGATGTGCCTATGCCGATCTGGCTGGCGCGGCGCCGACTTCTCCCACATGTGCGTGGCGTGCAGTGGCCGAGACGAGAGACTGAATACGCTGCCAGTGCCTGCCCTATCGCTGAAGAACTACAGGTAGCAGCAGTGCCTGCACCACGACACCACTGTGTACATCTTTTTGTATTGCAATACATCTGTGTTGTTGGTGGCCATATTTTGATCTTGATGAAAACAACCTATACATACAGTATAGGCTGTTTTCATCAAGATCAAAATATGGCCACAACAGATGTATTGCAATACATTGCAATATAGAAAGATGTACATTCTCTAGGCTATATTTATATGGACATGGAGTGAAGCGGAATTATGCTCAAGAGCTATTTCACACTATTACTATTACACGTTATCGGTAAAGCGCCGCTAGTTTTAGCGGCGCTTTACCATCGTTTTAGTGGGCTATTCGGCCGCTAGAGGGGGGGGGGGAGTTAAAAAAAAAATTGAAATTGCTAATCAGACAATGGCAGCTTGATCCTTCTATTAAGCTTTTGCATCAGGTTTCTCAAACCTTTGCATGCCTGCGCTTTATGTCATAATGACTAAGCCCCTCCCCTTCATGACATTGTCAAAAAGAGACCGAGCATGGATGACCTTAAAATGATGCCCCCCCCCCCCCCCCCTGAAAAAAGTTCAGCGGACGCCCATGGCTATGGAGGTATGAGGAGGGACAGAGGACTTCAGATTTCAGCTACTACAGCTGGCACCAGCACAAGGGACACTTCTCATTAAATGTAAGTACTATCCCTTCTGCTAATGTTTTTTAAAATTTTTACCTAAATTAGGCTTTAAAGTATAACTAAAGGAAAACTTTTTTTTTTTTTTCTGTTTTGGATAGAGTAAAGAGTGATTAGAAAACATGTCAGGCTTTTATTTGCTGTCTGTGTTCCCATTAGGGAGATTTACCCTCTCTATTTGTCCTGTTTTCCATTACTGCAGAGAGTAAACAATAAAAGAAAGTTGCAAATTTTTGGTTGTTACCGCAACAGGAATGGAGGGGGAAACTTCCAACATAGACACTAGTTCTGGTGACAACCAGAGATTCCCTCACTTCGGAGGGACTTCCTCTCACTTTCTGTTTTGGCTATAGGGCAGAAAGTGAAGGAAAATCTCCCCATAGAATACAGATGGCAAAAAAAGAAAACAGACAGGGGTTATAACTCTCTCTAAAGCCGAGTACACACAGGCTGAATGTTGGGAGGCATGGGCCAGTTAAAAAAAAGAACGGCCAACATTCGGCCCGTATGTATGATGGTCTGTCTGTCTGACAGAAGCCAGCCAAACTGCTTTACTTTAACCACTTCAGCCCCGGAAGATTTGGCTGCTCAATGACCAGGCCATTTTTTGCGATACGGCACTACGTCGCTTTAACTGACAATTTTGCGGTCGTGCGCCGCTGTACCCAAACAAAATTTACGTCCTTTTTTTCCCACAAATAGAGCTTTCATTTGGTGGTATTTGATCACATCAAAAGAGCGACAATTTGGACAAGAACACAATATTTTGTACTTTTTGCTATAATAAATATACGATTTTTTTTTTTTTTAAAAAGCTATTTTTTTTTCTCCGTTTAAGCCGATATATATTCTTCTACATATTTTTGGTAATAAAAATTGCAATAAGTGTATATTGATTTGTTTGCGCAAAAGTTATAGCATCTACAAAACAGGGGATAGATTTATGGCATTTTTTTTTTTTTTTAGTAATGACAACGATCTGCAATTTTTATCAGGACTGCCACATTACGGCGGTCACATCGGATACTTTTGACACATTTTTGGGACCATTGGCATTTATACAGCGATCAGTGCTATTAAAATGCACTGATTACTTAAAAAATTTCACTGGCAGGGAAGGGGTTAACACTAGGGGGCGATCAAGGGGTTAACTGTGTTCCCTAGTGTGTTTCTAACTGTGGGGGGAGGGGACTCACTATAGAAGATGACAGATCGTGGTTCCTAGCTATTAGGAACTCATGATCTGCATCTCCTCTCCTCACAGAACAGGGATTTGTGTGTTTACACACACACACACACACACACGTCCCTGTTCTTCCTCTCGTGCCCGCGATCGCGTGTGGCCAACGGTCATTGCGAGAGCCGGTCACGAGCATCGCCACCCCCGCAGTGCAGTGGGCACGTGCGCGTGCCTGCTATCCCGCTGAAAGGAGCCGACGTACAGCGGCAGGTTGGCAAGTGGTTAAACAGTTAAGCCCTGTACACATGGGCCAAATGTCAGGAGACATTGGCTGGTTCAATAAAAACCGTCCGACATTCGGCCCATGTGTGTGTCGGTCAGTCCGACAGAAGATGGCCGCAAGGCCGCCTTCTTTTGGACGAGCATGCGGGAAAACCAGCAGCCAACCGAATCCCAATCAGCGCTTTCAACCAATGGCAGAAAGCGCTATTTGGAGTGTTCTGGTGGGGTGGCTGTCCCTTGTTAGAACACAGAAGCTCAGAGGGGGAGATAGCAATACTTACTTCGTATAGTTAGTACAGCGGCCCCGATCGAAACTAACTGATTTTCTTTTTTTTCGTTCAACCCAAAAAAACGAATAGTGTTTACAGGCTTTACTCTATCAAAAATAGGGGGGGGATGTTGCCTTTTAGTTCTACTTTAACTTGAATACAGATTAACCAAACATATTTTGTAGTGACTCTAGACAGGGCCAATGATAGCTCTGCCTGTCCTTTATCCTGCCGGGACCAGTGGCTATGGTCTTTACAACTTGGTTGATGTTGTGTATCGGTACATACATGGTTACACTTTCTTCCCTTTTCTGCATTGACCGGATGAAATTCAGCGTTCACCTACTCTAGAGTTGGAAAATCTTTGTGTGTGATGGCAAACGCCCTCTTGGGAAGCACAATTCATGCCTGATCATTATAGGTAATGTTTGAATTGGGTTGTGTATAGCCACCCTTGTTCAAAGCTCTAACATATGCTAATATGTTTTGGCAAAGAAAGCTTGCCTGAGTGAGCCCTGGCTGCTGTCGATGCATGGAAGCAGGATATCCAAACATTCCACCTCCAGACAGGATTGTAACTGGGCCCAGTGGCTGAATGGCAGTAAGACGCCAAATGCACTGATGCTTTTGCCCACAAACAGCTGCTGTTAAGTTACAACTCCTGCAGTCTGTAGGAAGCTATAAAACAGGCATATTTTCTTTACAGCATTGTAAATCAGATAGGATGTTCTTGAAAATTTAGCTTCTCTTTTTATTTATGAGATTTTTTATTTTTTTTGTTAAGATATAGTGAATGGCAAAAGAGATGGGGGGGGGGGAAACATTGGGGGCTAGAATATAAAGACCTATGTAGGCCTGTGTCTACATCAGTTTCTTTTTTCATTTTTATTTGTTCTTTTAGCTTAAAGCAGGGCCTCCGACAAAACTTTTTCCTCTAGTTTGCTCCCCCTCCGGCTGCTGTCTTAAACTGTGAAGGGGAGATCCCCCCCCCTCCCCACCTCTGGCATGCCTGTGACAGGCCAAGCCCGGCTGTGAGATGAACTTCCTGGTTCCCCCATCTGGAGTACATTCTGCATATACTCCTATGGTGAGCAACACCAGGGGGGTGGTGACACAGAAATGCTAAAACATTCTTGCAGCAATTATATGTCATTGGCCGCCTGGTAGATTGCTCTGTAGATGAGATGGTCTGGTCCCCCTGTCACAGACATTCTGGAGATGGGGGGGTAGGTCTCCCCCCCCAGTGCCATGGACATCAATAGAGATCTAGGGATTCAATTTTGGCCCTCTCTCTCTACCTAAAACAATAGCAAAAAAGGATTCACAAGATTTTTTCAGTGCCACTCTGGTTTGCATGTAGTTTGCGTCAAATCTCAGTTCATTAGATGCATTATATCCGCGATGAATGAAGGAGTAAACCTACATTGCAGACTGTGTCACTCGGATCCCAAACTTTTCAAGAAGTCTGTCCTTTAATGGCACCCCAAACATGATGTGATTCTGCCATGATTTTAACGTGACAGGATCGTATGGCAATTGCGTAAAACTGCGCATTTAAAAATCACGTCGGGATAGTCATGGGTGACAAACACGCATAGAGCAGCTCTTTCATATGCCCAAGAGCTGGTTCTATGCGACACGCATTACTACTTGAGAATTTCTCTTTGAAAATGACGTACTGGGAACGCTTCTATATGAGAATGGGGCCTAAACTGGCTATAGTAATAAATAGCAAAACGAATGACCGCACTCCAAAAAAATAAAGAAAAATAACTTTATTGTACAAAAAAAAAACATCCAACATGAAAAAAAAACGATTACAGCAACAGCATCATGGTACGCACAGAGGGGAGCATGGTTAAAAGCTAAACCGGCTATACACTGATTAAATATGGCTGGTGAAGTGTGTGGGCTCCACACAAACTAGGTGGATTGAGGAATCTGTTAGCTTTTTTTATTTAGTTAGTAGCAAAAATAAACGTGAACTCCAAGCAACCTTTTTCTTTTCAGTTTTTGGTAGAGTGAGCAAGGGTTTACATTCGTGCCCCCCCTTTTTTTTTTTTATTATGCCAGGAAGGCACAGAAAAAAAACTTCATCAGATTTTCTAACCCTTCTGCACTATATTAAAAGGTGTTTTTATTTTTGTCTTTGTCTCCTTTTGAGAGATTTCCTATCATTTGTCACCATTGCAGGGACACGATGGCAAATAAAACCAGACAGGGGGCTATTATTGTTAATGGCACTCCCATACATCTGAAAACGCACGCACCAAATCAATATTCATGGTGCCACAGTTTGATGCATTTTTTTTTAAAAAGTGAGAGACGTATCTTTCTTGTGCATAGGGCAGCCCATCGAAATGAATGGGCTGCCCTACACGTGACGTGCAGGAATGTGCCCTTGTTTGGTTGCACTGGTAGGTGTGAACAAAGCCTAAGTAACAGGGACTAGGTGTTCTCATTTCATAATAGGAATTGTCTAAACCAGAATCTTTAGAGGGGGATCAGTGGTTGTTGTTTTAGGTCCCATTTACACCAGATGCATTAGGACTGCGCAGTCCCGATGCAAGACAAGGCAAAAAGCCCTAAAAAAAGAACAGCATGTGGCTCAATCCACCACACTGCTGTCAATAGAATAAAAAAAAAAAACCCGAAAAAGGTAGGCAGTCAGAATTGGCGCATTGGCACTATTCCTCCCAACGCACGCCATTGGCCGTGCACTGAGCATGATTTCTAGTGTAAGTGAACCCTTCAGGCCAGTTCACACTAGAAGCCACACAGGAACACGTACCTATGCAGTTCTGTGTGGTGCGATTTCAGTTTATTCATTTGCAACCACATTGCATGGTACTTCTAAGTTTGCGTCCTTTGTCTAGGGTGTCATTAACCACTGCCTTATCGAGCTATAGCTTAAAGACGGCTACAGTGTGGCTCTGTTGCTCCGCGAGGGTGTCCATGGATGTCCTCTTGCAACCACAACCCTCGCGCGCCCCCTAGAGCACGCATCCAGTGTGATCTGTGATCACTGTGTCCTTTTGGACAGCCGATAACAAATCCTGGTAAAGGGCCATACACAGCGGCCCTTTACCACGGGATCATCTGTGTCCAATCACAGTGTAAACAGACTTGCCGGTTGTCGACATACCTTTCCTCACGCGCTGTCACAGCGTGAGGCGAGGAGAGCCGGTAACTGGCAATCCAGACAGGGTACACAGATAATCAGGGCACTGATCATCAGTATTCTGATGATCAGTGCTGGCTATCAGTGACCATTAGTGCCACCTATCAGTGCCCATTAGTGCCGCCTATCAGTGCCTCCTTATTAGTCCTGCCTCATCAGTGCCGCCTTTCAGTGCCCATCAGTGCAGCCTCATCAGTGCACATCAGTGAAGGAGAAAAATTACTTATTTGCAAAACTTTATAATAGAAACTAAGAAAAAGTTTTCAAAATTGTCTCTTTTTTTGTTTGTTTAGCACAAAAAAAAAACCCAGTGGTGATTAAATATCACCAAAAGAAAACTCTATCTGTTTTTCTCTAACAAAAAAATGCAAAAAATTTAGTTGGGGTACAGTGCTGCATGACCACACATTTGTCATTCAAAGTGCGACAGTGCCTACAGCTGAAAATTGGCCTGGTCAGGAAGAGGGTATAAGTGCCCAGTAAGCAAGTGGTTAACTTATTATTGACACCCGCTGCAGATCACAACTTCAGTGCGATTTGAACATGATGCGCTAAACGCGCATGGAACGCGGGTTTCCCGCACTGTGTTCTGGTGTGAACAAGCCCTCAATGAAAGCTGTAGCTTGACAAAGATTAAAAATTCATTTTGAAATGACATTATTGCGGAATTTCACTCTCCTAATCAACATTGACTATTTTTAATCCTTATGATGCTAGCATTAGTAAATTGATAGGAAAGTGTATCATATTTACTTGTTATGAACTCCTTTCAAATAACTTCCTGGTTTACAGATCTAAGCAAATGATGTCATACATTCCAGGAGTGTTCAGGAGGGGTTTTCTCAGCTAAGCACACCCTCCTACATACATGCCTGGGCTAAGGGCAGATAGATTCCAGGACGTTAATGCTACATGAATTATCTGCCCTTATTCAATCAAGATAGCCATGGCCAGAAATCCTAAGGGGTGATCTTTCTTTCAAAGTGATTTTGCAGCATTGAGACATGGATGGATGGGTGAGCTTGCTTTGAATATTAAAAATTAAATAAATAGGTTTGGTTTGTAGTGCTCAAATGCAGTGCAGTTCTGCTTTCACATGTTAAAGATTATTTAAGATTATAATGATTGAGTTTACATCTACTTTAAAGATGGAGAGATACTTGAGAACCACAGAGCTGGCCCTAGCAGTTCAAAAGGACACTTTTTTTTTTTTTTTTTTTATCAGTGCTGACCCTAGCATATCTTTTCTGGAATAGATAGACGTCTGATGATCAGCAGACATCTACAGATTGTTTCATTGATCAGCTTGCGAGAGGGAGACCACAGCACTGCAGAGCTGGCGATTGTTGACTTTGGAGTGGCAGATGGATAATGTGCTGTAGAGCCAGGCATAATAAAAATGACTATGTACTGAGACAAGTCTGCTCCCTATCAGAATTCCCCCCTCTTGTGCCTTCAATAGACAGGATCTTCTTATGGTGGTGGAGGATTGCATTGCAGCCCTGTAGGAGGCATTCAGCTCTAAAGAACTGTGGTTTTGTGTGTTTTAAGTGGGACTGTGCTATTGGATTTGGAAGCGACGGGAGTAAGGTGCTGTGCCTTTAAGGGCAGTATGTTTGTTTAGAACCTCCTCCTCCTCCTCTCTCAGGCTACAATGTGCAGTTAGTTAGCAGACAGGCTCTGCAAAGCAGCATGCACAGGCTATTCTCTGTGTATACAACAAGGCTGGAGTGACAAGCTTTTGCAGGGAATAAAACTTACTGTGCAGATACCTGTCTGCTTTCAACTGCATACACTGAGCTGAAGGGATATCACAGCAATACAGAGGCGACACAGACGGAGATGCAGAAATTCATTCACTGCCTGAAGGATTGCTCTGGACGCTGAAGGCAGGAATCACAATCAACTCACTTGGTCTCTGAAGGGAATATAAAAGCTTGGTGCTCAGAAAATAAAAGAGAGAAGTTGCTTTGGGTCCTCGGATTGGTGCAGCCACCATGCGTTTTGGATAAACGACTAGCGCTCCATGTCCACCAGATTTCAAACTTGAGTATTTTAACAAGTTCTTCAAAATCGGCGAGCCCCAGATTGTCCGGCTGGTATCCCCAGCTTGGTGAAAACTACATTTTTTTTGTTTTGTTTTATTGTTTTCTTTCTTTCTTTCTGTTCTCCTTGGCATTGTCCGGTTGGTTTTTACGAATGTTTGTGGGATTTGTGAAGAAGAAAATGTGTGGCGTTGGTTTCTGGAAGCTTTCCATCTCGGTGGGGTTGGTGTTGGTGATCTTGAGCGAGGTGGCACCTCAACCGTGCCCGACTCAGTGCACTTGTAGTGGGACCACGGTGGACTGCCATGGGTTATCTTTGCGTAGTGTGCCACGCAACATTCCCCGGAACACGGAAAGGCTGTGAGTATATCTCTACGTAAATGCTGATCATTACAGAATATATTTCATGTTCACGTTGATACATTATATGTCATGTTCCTGTTAATACACAAGTCATACGGTGACATCTAAAATTTCTGCTAACATGTATCAAGTATTCGACTACACCTACAAAGCAGTATAGAACATCTGAAAGCTTATGGTCAAAGTCTTAAGACAGCCTTGCATGTACACAATTTACTAAGCAAGTGCCAGCATTTCCTTATATTGAAATGCCAGTTCCTCTGTTCGGTAGACCATGCTGTCCTTTCTACACAGCTCAGACTCTCAAACGCAATGTTCATCAATATTTATGCATGATGTGACATAATCAGTGGCGCAATTGCCTTCATCAGCGCCTGCTAGGTTCAGGATTTCAACACCACTTTTCTCTGGCCATGGAAAGCAAGCTCATCCATCCTGAAACTATTTCCTACTGTGCCTGGATGTAACATTTCCAAGCGTTGGCTGGAGCTGAACCACCACACTGTAACAGCACTTTAAACCTCAGCAGAGCACACAGTCCATTACACAGCGTAGATGACGTCAGGAGTGCAGCGAGAAAGTGGCTGTGTTATTAGCATCACTTTGCTTGGCCATATTGGTTTTGCAAATGATGATGATTTTTATTTATTAAGGAACAACTGCTACAGTACACATAACGTAGATGAAAGAGAGGAGACAATGCAGGATATAGTAGGCTGAGAGAGAGGGAGAACTTCTCCTTGATCTTATCTCAATCTGTCAGTTTCACTTGTAGTGCAGTCTGGTTTACTGCATTCAAGACTTCGAACCATCACCTTTTTAAATTTAAACAAAGCAATCCTTTAATAAATGTTGTCAGTATTTTCGATCAGTTGTATGTTTAAACTTTTGTAATACAAGGTCTTTAGAATATTTAAGACTTTGAACCATCACCTTTTCAAATTTTAACAAAGCAGTCCTGTAATAAATGTTACCGGTATATTCAATCAATTGTACATTTTAACTTTTGTACTACAAGGTCTTCAGATTATTTAAGACTTTGAACCTTTTCAAATTTAAACAAAGCAGTCCTACAATAAATGTTAGTAATATCTTCAATCCGTTTTTAACCTTTGTACGGATACTGTATACATACAAAGTCTTCAGATTACTATAGTGTTTTCTCTATCTATTATCTGGATCAGGATAAAAAGGTGTTTTTTTATTATTTTTTTTACATTTGGTGTTATCACTGATCAGAACCAGAGAAGTGGTTCAAACTACAATCAACCTAGCAGACTGTTGAGAGATCCCATTCCATCTCCAAGTGTTGACAAGCCAAAGTTTAGGCAAACATTACAATGAACACACTGCCATCTAGACAGAAGCCCTAAGCAATATTGTACTAAAAATATGTCACTACCTGTCCTTGTCTGCTTTAGTTTTTTATCAGATGACATAACTCTTTCTATGTTTTAAAACCTCAGTTTTGTCCTGGCATTTCTAATCAAAGAAAGGTTGAGCATCAAAAATACCATTTTTGTACGATGTTACAATTGTATATTTCTTATTAGGTGGTGCCAATTATTTTAAGAGTAGTTAATGGCGAGTAGGAACAGATGTGCAAACAAAGTTTTTTGTTTTGTTTTCCAAAGTTTTTAAAAGTTTGTTGGGACTTTTTTGGTCACCAGCAGCAATGTTAATTCAAATCCCTGCTTAGCTGAACTCGCCCTCATGAGGGCATGGTTAATTTCAGATGCTGAACTCCAGATACCAGCTTAATAACTATCCAAGGAGATATATTAATGTTCAAATGATAACAAAAATAATCCACTGTGGGCAGCATCCCACTTGTTTCCATAAAAAAAAAGGAGGTTTAATATTCTAAATTTTTTAAATTGCGCCATAACTTGGATCTTTTGAAGTTCAAAGTCTTAATATTGACATTTTTTTAACCCAGTTATGTTTGCATTAGGAAATTGGTCAATTATACTCTATCTAAAGTCTTCATGCATGATTGAATTTCATTAATAAGTGCAGAAGTTTTTTTTTTTTGTTTTTTTTACTAGTACCCAAGTTGTATAATAAATGATTTATTGTTATATCTAGGCTAGAAATTTTCTGTGCACATAGTGTTTGAATTTTTTTTGTAAATTATGTCAGGTTGTAAAAATGATGCAAACATATCTAATTTATGGTGATACCATTAGCCTAGGCTTTAATAAAAAAAAGAAAAAAAATCTTTAATGGTTGTACTATGATGTTTACATTTGCGTAATGTCTAACTAAAATTATTTTATGATGTTCTTTTCCAAAGTCAACATAAGACACTTTTGAAGGCTCATTTGAGATAAGACTCATGAATTTGTTGCTTTATCAAATGAAGTTTGGAACAGTGTTATCTTTTCAGATAATGATGATCTGTTGCAAATAGTTTATTGGACTTTTTACCTTTTTTAAATAAATGTACTAAATTAAATAGGTAAAGAAAATTACTTTTCTGGTTCTAAATATTTTTCATTAACCTTCTTCTTTTTTTTCCCAATTTCCAGAGATTTGAATGGTAACAATCTCACAAGAATAACAAAGACAGACTTTGCAGGTCTGCGTCATCTTCGTGTTTTGTAAGTATGTTTTATTATTGTGCAATGATTTTCAGTGGATGTTTATTTATTGCTGCACATATGCCTAATTCAATTTTAAACAAGGGACTCAAGTGTCTAAAATGGTCAAATATATAATATTACAAATTAATTTCCAGTGTGTTTTATATTATTCCACAAACATAAAAAATGTGTCAAAATGAAGATCTGCGAGCAGTTTGTTAAAAATGTGGTACTTGTAATCTTTTTCCAGCTCTAGAAGCAGCTTGAAAGACTTAAAAACGTAGTTATGCGAGTTATGCATTGTATTAAAGTAACAACTGTCATCTGCAAGTAATTAGTTATAATTGTCAATGTTTTCACACACATTTGTGAAATTGGAGGGTACTTCTGTTTTGTCTCAGCTCAGTCAACTATTGTCCTATTAGAAAACAATATTTCAGTTGGAAAGAAAAAAGGTACTTATTCTGGACTGTAGCTGTGTTTTTTTCTGTGGTATGATCCACTGGATTTTCACAAGTGTTAACACTTCCTTTAATTAATCAGGATGTTTATTACCCATTACTATATGCATGTGTTGGAATTGGCCCTTGGCACACAACTCCACTTTAATACAAACAGTCTAGTTTAAAAAGAAAAAAATAACTTTTTACTCAATAAACAAAGTTAGTGATAACTTCAGACAGACCTTCTTTTTACACATGTATGTATTATGTAGTGTATGAATTAAGACCATAACTTTTAAAAATAAAGTTTTCATAGCCTATCATTTTAAAATTGTGTAATATAAGAAGACAACTAAAGGGGTTTCTTTATCCACTTCTTATTTCTTCGTGTTGAGTACCATGATCAGAAAGGTCAGTGTTTTCATTATTTTAGCTGAACTTTAATCATGGAAGTGGACTTAAACTTTTAAAAGTAAGTTGTTCCCTATTTTGTCATCGAATAAAGACAGTTATCGGTGCCTGCATAATCAGTTATATAAAAAAGCGTCTTTGCTTTCTAAATTTCAGGCAGCTTATGGAGAACAAGATTAGCACCATTGAAAGGGGAGCGTTTCAAGATCTGAAAGAGCTGGATAGATTGTAAGTATTTTTAATGGTGGCTTAAATAGAAATGTTATTTTGTGTGTGTCATCGCGCATTTGGAAACAGAATAGTCTAAGTTCGTAGATTGGGATTTAATAATTTTTATTTTTTTTTATTTTTATTGCATTATGTTTTTTTGCCAAAAACTTCATTGGTTCATATATAACAAGCAAACAAAAACAGGAGGAGAAACTCAGCTACTTTTATTTACTATAACCCTATTTTTTGACCTGTGGCGAGAAACTGTTTCTCAGTGAAAGTTGAGTTTTCACAGAAACCAAGTCACACGTTCTTATGTAAAATAGCTGCCTCAGGCAAGAAAACAGTTTGCATAATTCTACTCATTGTCTATTGGCGATTAGCAGGTTTGCCAATAATCTTTGTTGTTGTGCTGTTTGCGGAGTCATTATGAAGCTATCATTAGTCATTATGTAAAGATAAATAACTAGTTTAGTTAAAGGCATCCTTCAAAGGAATTGTCATTCTTTAGGTTTGAGAGATACTATGTAGCCTTTATGGATTAGGTAGTTTAGTTGTTGATTCCTTTTTTACAACTTGATTTCTTCAGCCTGATTCAAGCACATTATCAATAGGCATTGTACCTTAAAGTAACTTAGTATGGTGCTTGTTATATGGTTATGGTGCTGCCATGAATTGGCCATGCAAGCGCACCATGATCTGACTGTGTATGTGTTAATTATGACCTCAAGAGGCCAGCACTGCAAGGGATATGACAGGTTGGGTTTTTTCCTGATTTTTGTTTTCATTGCTGGTGGAGGAAACTCGTGAGAAATGACACACGAGACATTAAACTGCATTGATCGATACTGCCTCATATGTTGATGATCTCCTGGAGTGAATATTTAAATCCATGTTTGTATGATTAGATTGAAAAATGAGTTTTTAGAATTGGAGCCATGTCACGCAAAAAGGCCAAGAGGTTATAGCAGGCATTCAGTTACTTTTTCCAACTAGGCCAAGTGACCATCACTTTATTATCAGACATCAAAGTGGATAAGTCCTTCAAATTCTATACCATATAATGCCCACAATTTGTATACTTGTCTGCTAGACACAATAAAGCAAAAAAATATATATTTGAGGCCGGTATCTCACTAATCAAACTGCAATGGTTTAAGCAACAGTCACGCACATTCATCAAACAGAGTTTTGCTGAAGTTTTTGGCTTTACTGAGTTGAATAACATTGTTGAAGGTTGTATGGGCCTGTTTGTGGCAGTTGTTCTGGGGGCAGTGTCGTCATATATATGTTTGTTTTCCTTGGTGTTTGTTTTCGTCTCCTTTTTATTTTGAGTCATTACATCATTCTAGGACTGTTTAAATTTAGATACAGCTGTGGTATCCCAGATAAGAGTCCTAAATTACTGTACAGGGTGATTCCCAAAATGATAATGTCTGTATGAAAGATTACTAGTGCCTGCAGTTCAGTGGGTGTTCTATCAGCTGTATTGCTTTTCATGGGGGTGTCTTCTCTTTATTAACACCCATCTTGTTTTGCAGTCCAAATGTTTTGACTTGTAAGTGTGAAGTCTACTTACAAAAACAATTTGAAGCTCCTTTGCCATCACAACAAAGTATAATGACTAATTGTATTGTAAACTAAGGTAGTTATAGTCCACTCATGGACTTAAAACAACCATTGTCTAATCTAGATAATAACAGTTGGGTTGGAGAACAATCATACCTCCTGTTGGCATTCTGTAAAAATGATCACCCAAAGTGCATTTCCCTTATGGTCACTATTCTTCTTCCGCGATAAGGCTGGTCTATCCCAGTTATGGTGAACCTTGGCACCCCAGATGTTTTGGAACTACATCTGCCATGATGCTCATGCACTCTGCAGTGTAGTTGAGCATCATGGGAAATGTAGTTCCAAAACATCTGGGGTGCCAAGGTTTGCCATCACTGGTGTACATAATGCATAAACATGCATGCCTGGCTGAAGAAATAATGCATGTTTTTTTACAGACTTATAGAACAGTTGGTTCTTTTAACCATCATGTTGGGTCTAGAATTTTTTTAAACCTAAAAGTGTTGTTCTTTCTTGTGAACATTTTCTAATGTAGAAAATCTGGGGTTGTTTAGGGCTGCCTATGGGCAACTTAGGTCCGTGGTTGAAGAAAGTGGAATTCCTAAAAGACGTCTATTTTGAGGCCACAGAATCATTAGCAGTGTGTACTAGAGATTATCTTTGTTAAAACCCTCTTTTTTTTTGGGGGGGGGTTCTGTTACCTGTTAAAAAAAAATTTGTAATGGTTTTCTTTTTACATTTTTGATGGCTTCCTAGTGCCAAAAAATACATCTCATTAGTTAGAAGCTACTATTGCACTACCTGCTGGTGTGTGAGAGTTAGAGGATTGGCGAATGATCGTATTCTACCAATTCTTAATGTCTGTGGATAGGAAACGGGAAAAAAATCCTTTTGCTGGTCATGCAAGAGGCAAGTTTTTATAGTCAACAAAGATTCAGTCATTATAATGGGAAGGATGTTTGCTTGGTTAGATACCGTTTCTGCAAAAAAATTTTTTTCCTCAGCTAAGCTTTTAGTGTGGGGTTTTATTTTCAACTTTGACCACAAAAAATACAGCACACTGAGTATTTTTTCCTGAGGAATAGAATCTGAATTAGACTTGAATATGATTTTGAAAAAAACAGTATATAACCAAGTGGATAGACTATGACGAGGTATTAAAAAACAAACAGAAAAAAAACCCCCAAAAAACGATGGCATATACATGGAAACTGGCACGAATGCATTGCAGCTGCTATGGGGTACACAGTTAAAATTGCACAGAACAGCTGTTTTAAGCATACTAAATATATACTGTACCTGTATTTGACTAGCATACATGTTGGGCTACTTATATAACCAATTGTCGAAATCCCTGAAAAGCATTGTGTTGTTTATCAGTAATATTTGTTATAATACTGTGCATTTGTATGCTATGAAAATATTGTATTTCTTGGATTATATATACAACAATAGTAAAACTGCAATCAAATATGGCTTATTTGAAACCTTGTGAATCAAAGATAAAACTATGAAGTAAGAGATTGCTTGTTTTCTGATGCTCACCGAGCTTTCTGTGTGGTTATCTCTGAGCAAATTCCTGAAGCCTTTTGTTTTCAAAGTATATATTCTTCTATAGGGGTATTTTTATACTGGAGGGGAGATTTCTCGTGCCATCCTTAAATAACCAGGTGCATAATTATTTTTCACTTTGTGGGCCATGACATGTAAGCCCACATGTAGCTCCTACAGTAAGTATACAAGATGTGTCTATGCTGTTCTGTCAACCATTACCAACTTTCTTCACAAATTATGGGTTCTAGAAGCATTATGCAATTAGGAATAGAGAGTAAAGCTTTCTAAGCCTACTAAAAAGGAGAAAAAATATATTAAAAAAAATATATATATATTGATTCACTAAACTTTGTTTTCATATCTTTCTTTCTGCCCAATCCCCTTAATTTGTTCCCCTACTTTCCCCAGGATTATTTTCTCGTGGGCCAATGGAGAATATTTTTAATTGATTAAAGCACTCATGTAAACATGTACTGTATATGAGCTAAGGCCACACTACAAGAATGAGTCAGCATGAGCGGCAGAATCATCCAGGTGAAGGAACCACTTACCCTAATGGAGTTACTCCCTTGATGGTCGGCATTAGAGCAGAATGTCACTGACTAGAGAGGGTACAAATTCATAGGATAAGCTAATTTGTCTATTAGATCCTGGCAAGCTGGATTTCTCAATATACAACACCCTTTATAGCTTTCTGCCTGTATATCATTTAGGATCTGACACCAGCATATGTATTGTATTTAACCACTTCAATACTAGGCACTTACACCCCCTTCCTGCCCAAGCCAATTTTCAGCTTTCAGCGCTGTCGCTGTTTAAATGACAATTGCACGGTCATTCTACACTGTACCCAAACAGAATTTTTATCAGTTTGTTCCCACAAATAGAGATTTATTTTGATGGTATTTGATCACCACTGCGGTTTTTATTTTTTGCATTTTTTTTTTAAAAAGACTGAAAATTTTGAAAAAATACGTTTTTCTTTTTGTTTCTGTTATAATATTTTGTAAATAAGTACGTTTTCTCCTTCACTGATGGGCACTGATAAGGCAGCACTGACGGGCACTAATAAGGCAGCACCGATGACGTGGCACTGATAGGCGGCACTGATGGGTGGCACTGATATGCAGTACTGATGGGCATTGATAGGCAGTACTGATGGGCACTCATGGGTGGCACTGGTGGGCACTGATGGGCAACACTGATGGGCACTGAAAGGCTGCACTGATGGGTACTTATGGGTGGCACTGATAGGCGGCACTGATGGGCACTGATAGGCGGCACTGCCGGGCACTGATGGGCGCCACTGATAGATGACACTGATAGGCATCACTAATGGCACTGGCAGGCATTGGGGATGGGCACTGATTGGCAGCTGCCTGGGCACTGATTGGCATTTCCCTGGTGGTCTAGGGTGGCATAACTGGTGGTCCAGTGGGGTGGCCATCCCTGGTGGTCCTGGCGGCATCCTGGTGGTCCTGGTGGCATCCGAGGGGGGGCTGCGCTGATAAACAATCAGCACAGACCCACCTGTCAGGAGAGCAGCCGATTGGCTCTCCTCTACTTGTGTCTGTCAGACGCGAGTGAGGAAAAGCCGATCAACAGCTCTTCCTGTTTATATTGTGATCAGCCGTGATTGGACATGGCTGATAACGTGGTAAAGAGCCTCCGTCAGACTCTCTTTACTGAGATCGGTGTAGCGGTGTGTCAGACTGACACGCCGCACCACCGATCGCCACGATGCGCACCCCCACGAGCGATCGGTGGCTGTTATCCTGCTGGACGTCATATGACGCCCAGTCAGGATAACTGAACCATCGCCCGGCCGTCATTCTGCTATAGGCTGGGCGGGAAGTGGTTAAAGCTTTAAAAATGTAAACCCTGTTGCCAAAGTGCCAGAATTCATTAACAGGTGCATGTGATCTGCAGTTATCCTCCCTCTAATCTACATTTCACCTGCTTCAAGCAATATTTGGTTTTGCTTTGCCATGACACTGTCACTTTGTCCTGCATGGGCAAGGTGACAACATCTCTTTAATGCTCTGATCCAACGAGAGCTCCCTCTAGTGGCAAATGGCTATATAATTGCAATAAGTAAAGTATATGCAAATGAAAGCATAGTTTCTTCATAAAAGTTCTTCTATCAGAAAGTGCCAGCTCTTCATTTTACATAAGTTGTGGAGCTCCAACATACATGTACATCATATAATAAAGGTAGAGTAATCAAAAGTAAAAATGTTGGGTTCTGATTCAGGCTATTAAATTAAAATGAATTCCTTATTGGTTGCTGAAGGTACCGCTGACAGAGATCTGTTCTTTCAGTGTTTATAAATAAGGTCCAATGTAAAATGTAGAATTACTGTATATGTTATGTGTGAACTACAAGCTACAGCCTATCCTGGAAGCCTGAGAATATAAACTGACCTCTGATATACTAAGATTTCAGTTAGTGCTTTAAGCCATTGCATCTTTACTGAAATAGTCTATCTTTATTGGCAGTTCTCTGGTAGTCAACTTCTTTTCTCTTTTTCCTTTTTTTTATTCATACTTCACAGTTCATAAGGCAGGCCTGTTGTCAGGAAATTAGAGTTTCTGAGCGTGCACTGTCTTGGTTGATACACGGCCTATCTCCCGCTGTTCGTTATTGTGCTGTTCAGCGTTAAGCTCCCAGAGCTTTTTCATGTGTTTCGCACATAGCCAGGTCAGTCAGATGAAGTGGCCTGGACAATGTCTGCCAGCTAGTCCTACTTGTAGGCTTCCCTCATAAGTGTCTTTATTACTTGATAGGCCCAAGTGTTTGGCCCATCTGTTTTTTTCCACAGAAACCTGTGGAGTTCCAGCTGTTTGTGAGGTAAAATGATTTGACATTATGTGATTTATGTGCAGTCTTACATTCCGTATCATTTTCTTCTGAATTTGCGATGCTTTATTAAAATTTTTTTAATTAGTTGTTTTTAAAACTTAAACATCCTACTATAAAATTCAGTGTAACCTTTAATTTCTACATTGGTTACAACCATTTTGTGTACTGTCAAAATGGCTGCCAAGATAGTTATCAATTTACCTTGTATTCTGTTAATAGGCATTTTGTAGGGTGCAGTAGCTTATAGTAGCCAATCAGAATGTTTGTTTTTACTGATATGACTGTTGTAACTGTGAATCTGGTTGCTATTGATCCATATACTTTGGCACCTGTCACTGATCTTTGCATTCCTTTTTGACTAAGCTCACATGTGTTATATTTGATGGATATAACATGCATTGCTGCGGTCTGCTTGCAGTCTTCTATCAGTATGTCCCAGCCTCTTTTAACTGACTATAGCCTCAGTACACAAAGCTACCACACCAGTATAAGTATCCTTTTTTTGGAAAAGTGACAGTTTTTTTTAAAGCTGAACTTTAGGAAAATTAAAAGTCCTTCCTTGCAGTGCAAGATGGCTTGGGTTTTAACCCTATGTTGAAATAAAGCCTTTATATGTTTGTAAGATGCTACCATGTGCCGACCTTGTTGGACTTTCCCCTGTAGGGAAGTTTTGCTCACACTGCAGGGGTTAACTTTTCATTTATGTGTAGGGGGACCAGGTACAGCAGTTGTACTTTATGATTCTCCTTGCACCATCTTCTCCCCTATGCTCTTACATTCCAAGGTCTTCTGGAGTCATCCAGACTGATGTAGGGACTATAGTTGTGCATTGGACATGAGGACTCATTGGAACAATCCTCTGTCAAAGTGTAGGAAGGCGCAATTTGCTGGGGGAGCAAAGAGTCAGGTAAGCAAAAGTACTTTTCCTATTCCCTATACAGAAGCAAGCAGCTACCTCTTGCAGTGAGGACGAACCCCTACTGCAAGTGAGGAGTTTTAGTTTTCCTGGAGTTGGGCTTTAAGCTGAATCCAGTGAGATTTGAAAATTACAGGTAAACATCTAAATTAGAGAACCTTGTCTTTATGTTAAAGCATTTTGAATTAAGCCTTATGTGTAGAAAGGTTTAAAGAAGTTTGATTGATGTGATAACTAACTGCCACTACTAGCGGGGTTCTAAAAGGTGTTATTGTTGAAAAAAAAAAGAACAAAGTTTAGACCACAAAGCATGTATCTAATTTTAAGAACAGTTTTTAAAAAGATTGTTTATGCCTCGTTTCCACTGAGCGGATCGGTTCGGTATGGTACGCTATTTTGGGTGTTTCCATTATGAAAGCGTGCCATAAAACACCATTCTGGGTCCTGCTTCAGATGTGGGGCCATAGAAAATGGTACGGGTTGGTTAGGGCGGAGCTACAATACATTCCACTGATTGGCGGACATGCTAGGCATTTTTTGTAAACCCTGAATGGCCCCTGACGGTCCGACTTGCAGTGGAAACGCTCACCAGAATAGACCGGACCATTCAAACCGTTCCAAACTGTACTGACCCAAACCGATCCACTCAGTGGAAACGAGGCATTAGACTCCAGTTTACAATTTGACCAAATTCATATGAATCTTCCTAGATTCCTAGAAGCTCTATGTCTTTTTAACTTTGATCACTTTTTGTCTCTGGAATCCTCATAATATTCATGCTTTGATTGCCCAAGTGTTAATGTTGAGCGAGTGGAGGAGGAAAGAGTGGGTACAAGTGTCTGGCACGGATCCATCTTGAAGGGAACAAATGGCAATTTTTTTTTTTTTTTTTAAGTTTGCTCACTATTTCCCCCGATGGGGATGTTTGTTGTTGTATATGGACATGAAACCAACTGGACTGGAAAACAATCATGTCGCTTCTATTGCCAGTGATTTTAAAATTTGCACAGATTTGCATTTGATTCAGTCTGAAGGAGACTGTCTGCTCATTTTTGATTTACTTTCATGCAGGCTTCATTTTACAAGCTGGATTATATCGCTCTCTAGTAGCATGTAGCCTAGTGGGGTCGCCATTCTTTTGTTGAAATGTCTGCTCAGATCTGTTTAAGAAGTCTCTGTCTGAGAATTGTGAAGTAGGAGGACAGAAGATTTTGGTCTTTTTGAACACGGACCAAGTTCTATATGAACAGTTCTTTTATAATCGTTCCCAGCTGTTGGCCAAGAGTAAATATTTCATATTTGTGAGGAAAAGTCGAAAGAATCCCTTTTGTTTACAACTGCCAAGTCCATCTGATGGAGGTACATTGTTATCTGACAACCAATTCATCTCCTTGGACCCTGGAATTTCGAAGCATTTCTAAGGCAACCTGCAGATACATTGCAAATATAGTTTCTTTCATGAGCTGACCAAACAAGGGACATCGAGAAGAGACCTAGTTGTTGTTCCCTAGTGAAAGGACAAGCCTCTCAATTTTTTCCATGAACAAATTATGACCGAATGTAGTGAACAATAGCCCATGGTAGGATCTTTCCCACTACAAATCATTTTGTAAATCTAATAAAATTAATCTGTATGGAGAGCCTAAGGGGCCTATTTATTAAAACTGGATAAAGGAAAACCAAAACAAAAGAGTTGTTGCCTGTGGAAACCAATCTGGTGCATCGAATAAAGATGATGTCTGGTTGGTCACTATAGGCTACATTTACAATTGTATTATCTAACATTTTGGCATAAAGTTAAAGATAAGTAGAAATTGCTGCTCTGTTGTGATAAATAGGGGCATTTGTACACAGCCAGTCAGCGGAATTTTTCATAATGAAGCCTGATTAAAATAATGTTCTAAAGTAGTTCTTATTTTCTATCCAACAGACAAGTGACCCATTAGTTTAACGAAAATAGTCTTCTTAATATTAGACAAACAAAAACTCCTGCGCACAAGTGGAATACCGGACAGTTTGAAAGTGAACAAATGGATGACACTTGGCTTTGCTGCCTTCACGGATAGGGGTATCCTAGTGGTAGATAACAAGAAAAAAAAAAGAAAGGCGCACCAGCCTCGTGCATTACCATTGGATAAATTTATTTAAAACGAATAAAAGAATCCTACTTACAAACAAACGTAAAAGCCATGCGTTTACAAAGAACCACAGAGTCGGCTGAGCTCTGAGGAAGAAGACTCGTCTTCGAAACGCGTCAGCCAGCAGTGATCTTTGTCAATCCCTCCGTGACCGATTTGAGTGGGTTCGTTTTGGACGCATTGCTGCGACTCTGTAGTTCTTTGTAAATGCATGGCTTTTAGGTTTGTTTGTAAGTAGGATTCTTTTATTTGTTTTAAATAAATTTATCCAACGGTAATGCATGAGGCTGGTGCGCCTTTCTTTTTTTTTTTTTTCCTTTTTTTTTTTTTCTTGTTATCTTCTTAATATTATTTTTAAGATCAATTCAAAATTGTAGAAATATCCATGTTTTTACCATAATGTAAAAGAATAAAACCTAGATAAATGCTGTAAAACATTCTGGCACCCAGTTCGCCTATGTTTTTTAACCTTCATATGCTAGAAATCCATTAGACTACCATACTAGTTGTAATAATTTGCACATGTACCTTTGTCTATTCAGCACAATTACTGTATTTATTGGCATATAACACTCACTTTTTTACCCTGAAAATAGAGGGTCCACTGTGCCTGCGTGTTATACGCAGGGGGCTGTGGAAAGTTTTTTTTCCTGAAACTTCCCTCTTAAAGTTAAGGTGCGTGTTATACGCCTGTGCGTGTTATACGCCGATAAATACGGTAATTAACCCACACTCATGGATACAAATGCCCCTTCTGGTGGGTCCTTTACACGTGGCAACCAGGTAATGGGTAAACTTGGTTGCTTTGCATTGGTGTAGTATTCAAACAATCATCTGAACATGATGCTTCCATTACCACCGACAGTTTCCGTGTCAGTCAAAATTTTGTCACTTTGAGTTTTTGGTGAGTTCTGGTACAATTTAAAGTCTGATGAAATAAAATGTGTCCAGCAGTATACCTCCCATACATCTTTCCATGTACACTGGAGAGTCCCACAGTTCAAGTTATTTCCAGTCTGCTGGGGTTCCTATTATTGTTTCACTTCTGACCATCTCCTGGTCTACATTGGCTAGACCCTTCTACTGCTTCTGTGGGTTGTTGCTTTCAATATATCGCTAGACTGCCTCACTAGCTAAATAAATGTTTAAACCATTAACATCAATCAGACCAGCGCTTTAAAATTTGCAGCATATAGGACAATATGCCATGGAGACTAGTAGAACTCCTTGTGTGGACAATAATTTGAAATGATGGTGAGAAAGTCTTTGCAGACCTTTTCACAAATTCCCAGCCAGTAGGGCTGTTTATTTTTCCCATGTCTATTTTTGTACGCATCCTTCCCTGACAGCACTTACTTGTTGCTCCTTACAGTCTATAATGGATTGCGATAAAACACTTTATCCTGGTACAACTTGATTTTTCCTATTTCTACATTTTGCTTATTTTTTCCCCTCCTCTGCTCCACAGTTTACCTCCGAGTTTAGCTGGAGGCTGGATTCCACTCTCACATTCTTCACATTTTTTAGGATGCATTGTTCTCTGACTGTATAGTTGACTAATAATTCATATATCTGCTATAAAGCCTTTTCACGATGGGGTGCATCTTGAATAGGAAGTGGATTAGCTGATTACACAGAAATATCCACAACGGTCTTTTTGTTTTGCTTCGATTTTTTCACACTTGTTCTGTCTTTGTCCCTCGTTGGCCTTGATACTTTTGTACTTCAATACCCAAAACCTCTCGTATATGGGTTGTCGCTAATCAGTTCATCTACTGGTATGTGAAAGTCAGAAGGTCCAACTGTACAATCTTTCTATGGAATGATCATAGCATAAATGTGTACATTTGCATCAGCTGACCATATATTTTATGATCTGTATGTATGTAGACAATCCCAGCACTGATCTTACAGGGAATACGAATATTTGACTGGGAAATGGGTGAATAATTCTTCTTCATGATCAGTCGACTTAAGGTTTCTATACAGACATTGGTAGGCCAAAGTCAAACAGCTGTTGCTTTATTTGACCACTGTTGTCTGGTTTAGGCAAAAATGCAAGGACCGCAGACTTTGGTGATATTAAATTACTTTGTATTGCAAAAGTATTTATTTTTTGTCACAATCAGAACTTTATCTTTGAATATTATTTTGGACTTTTGACCCACTTTTCTTTTCTTTTTTTTTTACGCTTTTAAAGAGTCGGTTGCATCAGCTTCTAATAATTGGTTATATTTGTTTTGTTTCAGACGTTTGAATCGAAATAATCTTCAAGTGTTTCCGGAATTGCTTTTCCTGACGACTCCGAAGCTCTACAGACTGTAAGTAGCAGAGGACATTGCATTTTGTGGCTTGTCATTTTGTACTAAGCATAGTATGACTAGTTGGTGTAATCACTTGTTTGTTGTCTTTTGACTTCAAGAATGAGTGGTGCTAGTGTTCTGCACATCGAATTGTAAAGGAAGGCAATGCTTTTTGAGACAGAAGTATGATTTATCTTTTTTAATGCTAAAAAAGGTGTTTATCCATATTGAAGGTGTTGTAGACAAAATTGTCTTTTGCTAAATAGTTTTACTTGCATCATTCAAACATAAATGCATTCACAAAATCTATATCAGTATTTGATCTTGGTCTCTCTGTTTTTGGCCATTGCTAACACTTTGAAATATGGGAGCCAATTTCGACTCTCACCAATTTGTTGACTAAATTAACATTTTGAGAATGCAGACTTCAAAAGTGCTGCTAAGAGGATAGAAAATAGTGCTTTAAAAACCAATGCATATGCATGAATATAAGGAAATTTAAGTCTTAATGTCTCAGTTCCACAGTATTAATGTTCAAGAATTTTATTGGGATTATTTATTTATTAAAGCAATGTGCACAAACCCACAGCAACCAGACCTAATTTTTCTCTGACCTAACCACTGTTAAGGAAAAGCTAGCAGTTGCTGTCGGTTACAGCACCCTTCAATTTGCACTTACTTTGTCTTATTTATTAGTCCTTTTAGGTTATGTGTTAGTTTTAATAATTTTTTTACAGAAACTATCTGAACAATTAATTTGCTGCTAAAAGTTTGCATAATGCATTTTGAACATGAAGAATTTAAAAACAATGACATTGTATTATTATTTATTGTAAAGAGTGGCACCAAGTGCATTTTTAGACTATAATGGTCTCTACTTCCCATGCTGAGTATTTTATCAATAGATTATATTTACCTGATCTTGGCTTCATTGAGATCTATCCTATACTGCCTTGTTTTAAATCCATTCCATTCCTGCATTATGCCTGTAAGCCAAACCTGGCTCATCTGCAGCCTGCCAACAAGTTGGCAAGGTGGCAGGTCTTCCTCTGAAGTCAAGAGAACTCAGACCACATTTGAGGTGATGAAAGCCAGAAGCTAAATACAGAAGTGATATTGTTTATAGGTTAACTAAATATACTTTAGTTACAAGCTTTGAAGAATATTTCCGGCACCAATGCTATAATGTAATACACACAGTACCTGTTGGAGACGCTTATCCTTGGGGCATTTTAATCAGACATGGTGTAGTATAAGAACTAATAAGGTGGGTAGCAACTATTGAACAATGTGCTGCACAAGATCAAGGTATTACGTTGGTAATAAAAAATGGAGGAAAGGAAAATATATTAGTTGCTCATCGTAAACAAACAAGGGCAATCTAGTTGTTTGATATGGTCAACATGTCTGGAGTTTTTTATTTTATTTATTTTTTATTTATTTTTTATTTGCAGCCTTATTCAGTACTGAGCAGTCCGATTACCACTGGTTGCTGTAGATTACAGCGTTACAAAATAACAGCTCTTTAATAAATAAGGCCCCTTTTGTCCCTTACCATTACTGGTAGGCCAATAGGTCTCCCAGATGTCTGATGCGATACATATATTTCTAAGATATTTAGATGATGCTATAGAAACAAATGATTACATAATTATTATTTTTTGTTACTCCAAGAAGTAAAATACTTATGTTAGTTGCTGCAAAGTTTTTATTTTATTTCGACTGATTGTCCTTTGCAGCATATCCCTTCTTCTCTTGAGTGAGCATTTTTTAAATTAGTATATTTTTTTCATGTACAACTGCAACCAATCTAAAAAGATGTGACGACTAAGAAGAACGAACAAGTCAGTTTTATAGGGGTCTTATATAAGGGTTTTGCTTGTATTTTTATAGCTGTGTGTAGTTATTACAGATCATGATAATATTAAGAATATTTTTTCCTTTTTTTATTTTATTTTACATGCCTTTTTTTTTTGAAATGTTGTCCATATTTGCATGCAGGCCGAGCTGTCTAGTTACAGGTTCAGTATAAACAATAGCTCCACAAGGGGTGCTTACAATGGTCACCTTTTTATTTACATAATTTATATCTTTAAAAATAAGTTTCTTCAAACTGTACATGTGCTCCTAACAGTGTTAGGTGTTACTTGCATTAATGTTCTGAGAAGCAGAATGACAGGTATTCTAATCTATACCTAAAGCTCTTTGAAAAGACTCTATAGTAACAGACCAACAACATGGAGGCACAAGGACAAGAATAGACTTTATTTGTTTTGTTTAGTTTTGGATAGAGTGGAGAGGGATTGGAACACCTTTTGGGTTTTATTGCTGTCTATGTCCCCATTAGGGAGATTCACCACCTATATTTGTCCTGTTTACCATCTTTATTGAAAGTGAAAAGAAAATTCTAAATTTTGGGTTGATACCAGAAAAATAATAGAGGGAACATCTTCCAATGGGGAAACTAGTTCTGGTTACCCTGCTGACACCCCGGGATTCCCTCACTTTGGAGGGATTTCCTCTCACTTCCTGTTTTGGCTATTGGATAGGAAGTGAAGGAAAATCTCCCCTGTTGGACACAGATGGCAAAATGAAAAAAAAAAAAGTTTTTCCTTTTTGGCTCTACTTTAACTTAAAAGAGATGTATGGGATTTTTTTTTTCTCTTGAATCATACTTGGCTAGCTGGATGCAACATCGGTCCGATGCTGCATCTGTACCCCCGCCGCCTCTTAGACTGAGAACCGAGCAATCTAACACCGCAGATCAATCGGTTCTCACAGCTCCCTGAGCAGAAAGCTGGTGACTTTCAGTCAGCAGGTCTCTGCTCTGCCCCCCTCGCACGTTCACTGGAGTGCTGGGCTGGGGAGGGGGTGGTAACGGCTGGCTCGGGCTCTCGGCCGCTGGCTGAGAAGCTGAGCCGGGTGCTGGTCCGGGCATGTGGACAGATCCCGACTCCATTGTCTTGATCTTGCCTGAGCCTGGACAGGCTCTGTGACGTCAGCAGACAGACTTTGGCCCGCTGTCTTCTGAAAACGGGTCACAGGAGTGCAGAAACAAACTGCACTCTGTTATCCACAGGAGAAGTACAGCCAAACAGGCTTTGGCTGTACTTCTTCTTTAATATCCACCATAGACTGGTTGGTTGCTGAATGACTTAGTCTATGGCAATTTCTTTGACAGATGGGTGACTGCAGAGTGACATCGGTGGGGTACAACCTCCCAAGGCTAGAACTTTGCATTGGTTTCATGAATGTAGGTATTATTTATATAAACTTATCTGCCACAATGCAAAAGTTGGGAATTTAGGACGTTGCACTTTAACCAGATCTTTCAGAAATTATACTAAAAATGTCATCATTCGCTTAGTGTTAATAACAGGTGTGCCTCCATTTAAACATCATCCTAAATCTCTCTGTAAATGTTCTTTATAGTGTTTTGTCAGCTCTTATTTTAAGATGATTGTCCTTTTAAGTAAAACTCCTCCCCATAAAAAATTAACTGAATTCTTTTCTAGCATTGTAATAATATCTGAGTGATGAGCTCATATTAGATAAATTCATTTTTTAATCCCCCCACGTCTTTTCCTCGATTCTTATCTGCATTCCTCGCCGGGACAATTGAAGATCTAGGACAAAGGTTAGCATTCAGCAATGCTGTTAGAACAGGTATATTGGAACAAAGCGTGGATGCAGTTTTAAGCAAGTCCAGTGATGTTAAGCCTATGAACAAGGCAATACATGTAGAACTTTTAACCAAAGGATGAATGTGTGGTAAATGTCAAGAAGACAGTATTGCTGTGTCAAAAGTTTATGAGAACGTGATTGGACCATTTTTAGGCTCACTCTCACAGGCCTCTGTCACTGCACTTTTTAAATTTTCAGCATTAAGCCTCGTACACACGGTCGGACTTGAAACAAACTTTTCCGTGGATTTTTGTCCGAAGGGAGTTGGCCGGGCAGACCCATAGCATACACATGGCAGGACTTTTCTGCAAACTTTCTCAACATCATGTTGTTTTTCTGCTCTTTTCTGCTCTTTACCGCCACCCTTTGGTCAACTTCTGCTATTGTTGGTTGATTTTAACATTGGTTCTGGGCATGCGTATTTGTACTTCGGACAAAAGTCCGATGGATTTCTGTACACGCGGTCGGACTTTGCACCATTGGACTTTTGCTGCCGAAAAGTTTGTCCGTTTGCAGAGCGAACTTTTGTCCGATGAAAACCGAAAAAGTTTGTCCGATTGAGCGTACACACGGACGGATTCTTTGGAAAACGTTCTCATTTTGAAGTTTGTGGGCAAAAAGTCAGACCGTGTGTACGGCCCTTTACTGTGTTCTCTTGTTCTGGTTCGAGAGTTTAGATCAGTTCACTAATAAAAAATGTGTTCCTCATGTAAGAGATGATAGTTCTAAGGCTAGCCATAGACATGCAATGGTGGTCCAGAATTGCATCATCTGTAGGCAAAGCTCATTTGACACCTAAAGCAACAGCATAGGATCATCTTTTGCAAAGATGTTTTTGTTAATTTTCTGGTTTTAACCTTGCTTCGGATATTGTGAAAATGTGAAATACATATTTTGTGACCTGTATTATTACTAGTGAATAAGAATGCGCTAACTATACACGTAATATGTTGTCCCTTTGCCTCTGCAGTCTATAGACACAGGCCTATGGTCCTTAATGCTAGATCCAGCTCCACAGCTGTTCCCTAGACATGTGAATCGGAAAATGACAGGGACAGTGTACCCTGTATGAGCAGGAGTTGCCCAATTGAAATTGTTTACATGTAGCACAGGTTCTTTTATGTTATGTTGTTCCCTAAACGCTCAGCCAACTAATTAAATGCCAAATACTAACAATAACTTACAAAGCCATCCACAACTCAGCCCCCAGCTACATCACTAGCCTAGTTTCCAAATACCAACCTAATCATTCTTTTTGTTCCTCTCAAGATGCTCTCTAGCTCCCTCGTCACCTCCTCCCATGCTCGCCTCCAGGACTTTTCCAGAGCCTCTCCCATCCTATGAAACTCCTTACCCTAATCTGTCCAATTATCTCCTACTCTGTTAGCTTTTAGAGATGATCCCTGAAAACCATCCTCTTGAAAGCAGTCTATCCTGCCCCTACCTAACAACTGTATTTTCATTTTCTCCATCGGCTCATCCTCCACAGTTTTTACCTTTTTGTATTACTTGACCCTCCCTTTTAGATTGTAATTCCTAAAGAGCTGGGCGCCTCTGATTCCTCCCGTTTATAATTGTACTGCCCCCATGTTGTAAAGCACTGTGCAAACTGTTGGCGCTATATAAATCCTGTATTATAATAATAATAATAACCAGGGCTTTTTTTCTCAGAAAATAGGTACAGGAACTCGACCCCCTCAAAAGACCCCTCCCCCCCACACCCTCCAAACTGCATTAAATAGTGGGTGTGGTCAAATGTCACTAACAGTGGGAGGGCCTTAAAGGAGTGCATTACATACAGAGTGCAGAGTTCGGGAAGGGGGGTTACAAACAGAGTGCAGTGTTCGGGGGTGCACTGCATAGAGAGTACAGAGTTCAGCCTTTTTTCCCACAGTTGCTTACTTCTGCATCCCCCATCCACATCTAACTTTCACCTCTTTTCAGCTCTGACCTCTTCATGCACTTATAAGCATAGAAGCCGGACTTCTGTGTTTACAAGTGATAGTGGTCAGCAGGGAGCAGAGGGCCTGAGCCAGAGGTGGTGGAACTGAGTTCCACCAAGTTCCAGCTGAAAAAAAGCCCTTATAATAACCATGTTGCATTACGGCACTCCTATGTGCTGATATTTTCTTACTGGGATAAAAGCATTGTCTGGGAAAATTTATTCATAAAAAAAAAAAAAAAACGTTTTCTCCCAACAACGGGGTGGCTTGACAGGTCATAGTGCGTCTGTAGGCGTGCAGTTGATTTTAGATATGATAGTTACTAGAAGGATTGCTTGATCACCTTTTTTTATTATTATTATTCTTTTCCAAAGTGGTAGAAAAAATTTGCCTGCATAATGTTAAAACCTGTTGTTAAAAAAAGAAAAATTAATTAGGATGGAGATGATTTAATCTACTATAGTTATGTCAGTGGAATCAAATACCCAATCTGGTCAAGCAGTTGGATCGTCTGATGTGGGGCTAGCTTGGAAGGAAATCCAAAATCTAAAAAAAAAAACACGATGTCGGTACGAAATACTCGCTAAATAATTGGCTTCCAATGTGCTGACATCAGGTGTGGCTAGAAGCTCATATTGTGTTTCATAATGCTTTTCAGTGCTGCATGCGAGAGCACATTAAAGGGGATTTGGTGTGTAAAGAGGGTACAGCACCATGGCATCTGCAGTGTTAGATTTCACCTGCCCAAAGGCTTATTGCTGATCAGACCATAAAATGAATATCTACTAAAAGCACATCCATGCTTTTAGAAATGCATTATCTCTTTTGAAAAGATAGCAGAATCGATGACTTATTACACGCCACACAAAACCTCTCTTAAGAAAGAAACTGTAGCTATCACAAGAGTCCATATAAAGTGCACTCTTTGCAGAAAGACCGCATGGACCCGGGCTGACGTTGATAGATTTGTATGATGTGCTCGGTCTGATGGGCATTTTACACATGTCAGACAAGTGTACAGTTTACATTTCAATTGAGAATACACAATCACTCTGTCCAGATCTTTAAATCAATCTACATTTCCGGATGCACGCTGTCTGGCAGAAAACCTTCCTCGGATTAGGCAGATAACGTCTAAATAAAGTGAACAAGGCTGTATTTAAAGCTGAAATCCAGGCAGATAGAAAAAGATAAAATTCATGCAGCTCTGTGTTTATTAATATGTCCTTAAAGTGGTTACAAACCCGAAAAATCCAATTAAAATGAACACACTACCTTATTCAGCAATTCATCAGAAGTCACCTGTCCCTTGACTGGCTGGAAAAGGAGCAGCCAGTCATCTCAAATCCCCCTCCGATTCCTTCAGTGAAAAAATCTGACACCGTAAAAAAAAAGGTGTCGCCACGCCCCAACCCCCCCCCCCCCCCGTGACTGCAAGACTAAATTGGTAAACTCTTGCATGAGGAGGGGGCGTGTCCACAAATATTCCTCCCCCCAACTATACCCGCCGTGCGCTCTGCTATGCCGAGCCACGGGGATTTGTGTGGGGGTGTACAGCCGGAGGGTAGTCCAGTGATGTCACGACTCCGCCTCCCAAACTCCAGGTCGTCGACACGCCCATGGATCGGAGATGTTCGGCTGCCAGTAAAGGGAAGACAGAATCACCAACAAAGGTAGAAACCATGTGATTTGCTTGATTATGGTACAGACTACTTAGATATGATAGTGTTTCCTATTTAACAACCCCTGTAAAAAAATTCAAATAAAATTAAAGTCAGCAGCTACAATACTGTAGCTGCTGACTTTTAATATAAGGTCACTTACCTGTCCAGGGATCCGCCGATGCCAGCACCTGAGCCAATTCGTCAATTGGCTTCAGGTGCATGCGCCGGCATTGTTAGTAAGGGAAACGTACTGCGCATGCGCGAGTCACGCTGCGCTTTCTGAATGGTCCTGCCATGTTCTGGGACCTGTGTGTGTCCCAGAAGACAGCGGGGCAAAGGAGGAGGGACCAGGAATGTAGATTACCGATCTGTGATCTTATCTGGAAGTGGGAGCAGGTACCTTTCAACACCAGGTACCCGCTCCCCCCCAAAAAGTGCCAAATGTATCAGTGGTAGGGGGAGGGTGAAGAACAAGCAGAGCTTCCCATTTTGGGTGGATCTCTACTTTTAAGTGTATTTTTTTTAAGTGTAAGCAGGGTAAGTACCTGTATTTGACTTGGTATCCACTTCTTGCAGTCTCTGTACAGTGGAGATCAGTTGTTCAGTAGTGCAAAGAGCATGCTGATGGGAGGAAAGAGCAGAGTGACAGAGAGATGAGTTTTACAGTCTGCTGCTCCTCCTTTCACTGTCTAGTTAAAGGATGGGGGTAGAAAGAAAACCTGTAAGCGTTACTAAACTGCAGCAGAGAGAAATGTGTGGTTTGGAAGAGCTGTGTAAATCTCAAAACTGATTGAATACAAATTCTTTGGCAAGTAAAATAGCTCACTTATGTATATTTAGCCATTTTCCTGGTGTTTAGCGTTAATGCTATGCTGTCACAAGCAAATGTGAACAGAGATGCTCTTTGTAATGTTCCACCTGTTTGCAATAAGATGAATAAAAAAGAATGCATTTTTAAAAGGCAGAAAAATGCCAGATTTCTATAACAAGCAGCCAATGAACTTCATTGTCACAATTTAAGAGTCTGCAGAGCAAAATAAGGTGCATATAGGTTTAGCTGTGGAAAGTCTTGTGATCGATCCTTGTAGCTCCCCTCTCCTGTTTCCTTTATTCCCCTTTTTACACAGGGAGGGGGGCAAATGGGCAGTAAAAACAGGAAGTTGTTTTGTGTTTTTACCTCCCTGACTGCCCACCTAAAGCATATCATGGCAGCCAAGGGGTGGTACACATGCCATGACCACAGCACATTTACCTTGGCTAGTTGAGTTTTAAGTCCATGGGAATGTGCCTCAATCATAGGCGTGCGCAGAGTGTGTGCCTGGGCACACCGTAATCACTACATGCGGTGATGATCCCTGTGTTGGCTGCCCCGCAGGGGTGTTTCAGGATGGAGAGCGGGAGAGGGGGCTAGTAAATATGTAATTTACCAGTGCCTTCATTTTTTTTCTGAAAACCATAAACACACTCACTCACTATTTTCATTCATAACTGAAGCATATTAAACAGTGTTTACTATGCTCCAGTTTATGAATGTATAGGAAGCCACTCAGCACGGAGCACTTCCCATTCACTTCCCATTCATTCACTGTCCTGTGTAGCTGAGGCTGCAGAGATGTGTGTTTGAGCTTTGGGGTGCACACCCTAATGCAATAGGTTGCACACACCTATGGCCTCAACCATAAGCTAAATGCTTGCTTCGTGGTTGCAAAGCTGTATTTCAGTACACCATCTCCTTTAGGATTAAAGATAAGCCAAAAAAAAAAAAACACACACATTTGTTCAGAATGCCTGGAGGCCACTGTTTTACCACCCTCTGCTGGGGCAAGAGAAACTGCAGCCCGTGTAAAAGAGGGCTTATGCCACGTACACACGATCGGACATCCCGACAACAAAACCGTGGATTTTTTTTCAACGGATGTTGGCTCAAACTTGTCTTGCATACACACGGTCACACAAATGTTGCTCGGAAATTCGCAGTGACGTACAACACTGCAACGAGCCGAGAAAAATTAAGTTCATTGATTCCGAACATGCGTGGGATGTTTGTGCGTCGGAATTGGATACACGTGGTCGGAATTACCAACAAGAACTTTTGTTGTCGGAAAAATCGAGAACCAGCTCTCAAACATTTGTTGTCGGAAATTCCGACAGCAAATGTCCGATGGAGCCTAAACACGGTCGGAATATCCGACAAAAAGCTCACATCGAACATTTGTTGTCGGAATTTCCGATTGATTGTGTGTACGCGGCATTAGAGTTGCTTCTGCATATATATATATATATATATATATATATATATACAGAACTTGCCAGGAACGGCTACAATTAAAGTACACACCTATTGGAGATATTGTAGTTTAGTAGGACCTCTCGTCTCCCCGCTGCCCTAGGCCCTGGACCACAAGGGCCTTTTGCCAAATAAAGTCCAGAGAGGCAGCCAAGTATGGATTTATTGTGCAGCGTATCAGGAGTTCTGGATGTACGGTTGACAGCAGAGGCATAAAAATAATGTCCTCGCCCACAGTTCCTTAGGAGAAGAATAAATCCCTGTACTTTAGAGTTTGTGAGGAAGTGAGGATTTGTGCCTGCCTTCTGTTATAAGAAGGCTACTGCTGTGAAAGACACACAGACCTTCACTGGCAGTAAAAAGAGCCTGTCTGTTTCCGGCATTATGTCTGACGGACAGATTTGCATTTCTGACAAATCCAGATATGAAAAGGAGATCTGTACTGAGAGCAATATATAGGCTGACCTCCTTCCGAAAATGCTAGTTGACTGGCCACCATGCTGATAAGATAGCTGCAGTACATTTGAGTCAGTAACCCATAGCAAGTATTCATCATCCTACTCTGCTTATCCCCTTTAGCATCATTGACTCAGGATTTTAACACTACTGAAACCTCGTTATCAGCCAGACATCTTATGCCCTGTACACACGATCGGATTTCCGATGGAATAAAATCTGATGGAATTTTCCGTTGGAAATCCGATGAAGCTGACTTCCATCAGTCTTCCCTACACACCATCAGTCAAAATTCCATCCGTCCAAAACGCTGTAACGTAAAACACTCCGACAAGCCGAGAAAAATTAAGTTCAATGCTTCTGAGCATGCGTCGACTTGATTCTGAGCATGCGTGGGTTTTTTTTATCCGATGGAGTTCCACACAGACGATCAGAGTTTCCTAAAGTTTTTTTTTCCATCGGAAAAATTTAAAACATGTTCTATTTTTTAACACCGATGGAAAAAAGTCAGATGGGGCCCACACACGATCGTTTTTTCCGATGGAAAAAGTCCAGTGGACTTTTTTCATCGGAAAAACGGACCGTGTGTACAGGGCATAAGATTTTAGAAGAACAGGTCAGTATTGGCTGCCTATGTACTTCTCTCTGTATAGGTGAGAGTAATTTCCCCTGCTCATATATGTAGTTGACATAGAGATAAAGACATTATAGATAAAAAAACAAAAAAATGATTTTTCAAAGAAAGGGTTGTTACATATTTTAAATTAAAGCAGTATTTAATCCAAAAGAAAACATGTATTATATTGCTGTTTACCTATTCTTAGATGTGATGGCTGCATTTGTTTTATTTTTTAGCCTTTTTTTTCTATGTTCATCTGGTGATCCAGCCAGTAAGTCTGTTGTTTTTCAAAAGAACTAGCTCTGCTGCAAATGTATTTGTTTACAGGGACAAGACAAGCCATTTAACACAGAAGAGTGCTTACAATGAGCAGCTTTTATTTATTAATGGAAAACCTTTATCCAGTGGTGTATTTTTTTTTTTTTTTTGCTGCCCTAGGCAAGACTTGAATTGGGTGCCCCCCCCCATCTAAATTTGTCCCACACCTTCCTTCTCAAGTGGGGGGTGTAAGAAAGAGGGGAGGGGGTGTAAGAGAGGGGAAAGGGGGGTTGGGAGAGAGGGGAAGGGGTTAAGAGAGAGAGAAGGGGGGTGAGAGAGGGGTGTGTGAGAGAGAGGGGAGGGGTTGAGAGAGAGAGAGGGGGGTGAGAGAGATGGGGTGAGAAAGAGAGAGGGGGGTGAAATAAAGGGGGTGAGAGAGAGGGGTTGAGAGAGAGAAGGAGGGGTGTGAGAGAGGGGGGTGAGAGAGGGGGTTGAGAGAGATGGGTGGTGAGAGAGAGGGGATGAGGGAGAGGGGAGGGGGTTGAGAGAGAGAGAGAGGGGGGTGACTTCCCTATCCCCCATACTACACCGAGGGACGCTCCCATCACCCCCCAAAAAAAAGACACCTTCCCACAGCCCACCTGCTCCTTTTTACTAGCTGTGTGTAGTGAGGCTGCCGAGGCACGATCACAGCCCAGGACTCTAACCTGCTCTGTCAATTGAGCTACTTCCGAGATCGGAGGCTGCAGCCACTACCACCTCCTGCTTCCACTTTGCGCCCATGTCACCGAACTGTCAGTCTGCGGCCGCCCCTGGTGCCACCCTCTGGCGGGTGTCACCCGGGTGTGGTCTGCAGGCCCGTAGCGATGCCTCTACAGTCCTGGTAGTGTCCCTTCTGGCTGGGGGCAGCGCCAACCCCCTGAAAAATGCCACCCAAGGCAAAAGTCTGACAGGACAAAATGGTTGGACAAAAGTTTCAATATTTTGGAAGGTAAAATAACTCTCATATGTATTTAACTGTACATTTAGCACCTACCTGGAGTTAAAGGGGTTGTAAAGGTTCATTTTTTATTTTCTAAATAGGTTCCTTTAAGCTAGTGAATTGTTGGTTCACTTACATTTTCCTTAGATTTCCCTTCTAAATGTTTTTTTCTTTGTTTTCTTTGTCTGAATTTCCCACTTCCTGTTCCTCCTCAGTAAGCTGTTCAGTAAGCTGTTCTGGCTGACTCCACACCACTCGGATGATGGTTTGAAGTTTACTGAGGAGAAACAGGAAGTGAGAAATTCAGACAAAGAAAAAAAACATTTAGAAGGGAAATCGAAGGAAAAGGTAAGTGAACCAACAATGCACTAGCTTAAGACTCCATTCACACAGGGGCAACACCACTTCCAGCACGACTTTACAAGGCAACTTGGACATGACTTGAGTATGAATCACAGCGCGACCTGGAGCTACTTACAAGGCAACTTCAAGTTGCCTGCAGGACAGGAGACATTCCAGTGGCCAATAAAACAAGAATCGGCTCTGTGGGAGGGAGGGGGGAGGGAGGGGTTTGCCTGAGAAATGTATGTTCTCTTCCTGGAAAGTTGCTTCTGTTAAGACAGGGGATCCGACTTCTGAGCGACTTCCATTGAAATCAATGGGTACAGGTCACCTAGCAGTCGCCTAGAAGTCGGATTGAAGTAGTACAGGGACCATTTTTGAAGTCGGAGCGACTGCAGTTGTGTACATTAAAACGGCTCCATTCACTTCAATTATTTTTAAAAATAGCGCGACTTGGGGCAACTCGGGGCGACCAGAAGTCGCGTCCGGAGTCGCCCCTGTGTGAACCGAGTCTTAAGGAACCTATTTAGAAAATAAAAAACGAACCTTTACAACCCCTTTAAAGAATATGTAAACCCAATAATACATTTATATACAAATGTTTTGCCTTTCATTTTGATTCTAAACTGAATGGATTGTTTTACAAGGTGAGGGATTACATATACTTTAAAGTGTATCTAAACCCAAAACAAAAAATGTAATTTGTTCCAGCTTACCAGTCTTTAGATGAGGTGCTGACATTGCTTTTAGGCTTTTATTCCTTTATTTTTACCTGTTAATCCTGTAAATAACGCACTTCCTGCCTTGGGTTGGTTGTGTAGAGAGCTTTGGTTGACACTCAGGCTGGGCTTTTCAACATGTCTTCCCTTCTTCATTTCCACGACATGGTAGGGAGAAGGGGGGTTAGAGGTTTACAGAAGATGGGATTGTGCTTTCAATTCGGCTCACCGGATGTAACAAGGACTATGTGGCTCTGGAAAGATCAACGGGTATTTTCTGTACTTGACAAAAAATGTTCTTAGCCTGAAAACAAAGGCAGCCACCACATCTGAGGACGGTAAGACTTTTTGTTCTTGGGTTTAGATATTCCTTTAGTGCATTCAACCCAAATCTATACAGATCTAGAAGAACGAACAGCTGTGGAGGTAAGATGGTTGGATTCAGGTCCTAAAGTGGGAGGGTTACAAGCAATACATAAGTGTATGGCAGGATACCTTAGAAAGAAAAGGAGAGACTGCCTCTCTAACTGTGACCTGCTCTAATGGATGCCGAGTGCAGCTTCGCTCCCCCAGCTTCTGTGCATACTAATTATTATTTGACCTCTAGTTGTAAATGAGATGCCAGGTGAAAGGGGCTGCATGCTTGTTTCCTAGCCTAAGAGCAATATGAAAGCAAAAGAGGCTTCAGTGTATATGAATTATGATTAGGCACGGTCGATTGCCGCCAGCGGTCTACTATACTTTCCCTTTGCTGCCTGCTCCGGTTTCTCTTTGGACAGGCTCACAGAGCACCGCATGGTCAGGGTAAGACGCTCGCATAGAAATAGAAGTATGGTTGCAGCTGTGTTTGTTGGATCTGGAGACCAGTTTAAATAGCATTTCCATTTATCCAGTCCATTAACAGAACTCTGTAAAATAATACCAACTCTGCATAAACTACAGGACAGTGTAATAAAATCACAAGCACTTGTTGACAGATAGGAGGGCGTAAGTAACAGAGAAGCAAAATGGTTTCAGTTTAAACGGGACAGTGGATTTTTTTTTTTTTTTTTTAAATAAAAGTCACTCAGAAGTATTTTTATACCTAATTACACAGACAGCTTTGTCCAAATAAATGTATATATGTAAGTATAGCCCTCTCAGAGCGATGTACTTGTGAGCACTCTATCTGAGATTGATCTGATGTTTTGAAATGGAGACTATTGTAATGAAACTTACAAGCAGCCCTAATGTTTGTGCTTAATGTTACATGTGAAGGAATGACAAGTTGAGGACTTGGAGACATACTGCTTCTCTACCTAAACTCTTAGTAACATTGGCAAAAGATGTTAAAGTGTATCAAAGCCAAAAACGAAAAATCAAATATATTGCAGATTACTAGTTTTTGGTGTGGTAGCTGCATTTTTTTAGCTTCTTTTGCTTTATTTTTACCTGGTTATCCTCCACATACCACACGTTCTGTCCTTGGGTGGCTACGTCAATCCTCCACTGTATCTATGGAGAGAGCCATGGTTGTCACCCATGGCTGCTCTTCTGATATGGACTCCTAGCATATCCACATATCTTCATCTGCATTACATGGGGGACAGTGCAGTTGGTAGATTACAGAAGGTGGCTAGGAAGGAAGAAATTCTTAAATGCAGCTCACAGGAAGTGACAAGGACACTGCATTTCTGGCAAGATCAACAGGTATTTGCATAAAATGTAATTAAAGGGATATTGAAGGCAGATTTTTTTTTGTTTTAAAATAAACATGTCATACTTACCTGCTTTGTGCAGTGATTTTGCACAGAGAAGCCCAGATCCTCCTCTTTTTGGGTCCCTCACCGGCGCTCCTGGCCCCTCCCTTCTTTCTAGTGCCACCCTAGCAAGCAGCTAGTTTTTTTTTTTTTTTTTAATTAAATAACAAACATGTTATACTTACCTCCACTGTGCAGCTCGTTTTGCACAGAGGGGCCCCGGTCCACGTCTTCTGGGGTCCCTTGGTGGCTGTATCAGCTCCTCCCCACATCAGCTAACCCCCCTGGGAAGCGCTTTCCCAAGAGGGTTACCTTGCGGGCGTGCTCCTGAGTCCTGTATCTGGCATCCATAGGTGCCGACTACAGGACTCGGCCCCGCCGCCCCACTCCCGCGTCATTGGAGTTGATTGACAGCAGTGCAAGCCAATGGCTGCGCTGCTATCAATCTATCCAATGAAGAGCGGGCTGAGAAGAGCCAAAAAGCAAGCGTGTTCTTGACACGGGACTTTTAAGGGCTCAGGTAAGTAAACGGGGGCTTGGAGGGGCCGGTAAGTAGCATGAAAGTTTACAACCCCTTTAAGAGGGCCCTGCTCATAAGAGCTTACAATCTAAGAGGGGTTGAGTGTTTTCTGCTCTGTGTGCTGGATTTTTTATATAGTGAACTATTTGGGGTCCATAATGTGAACAGAGTTTGATTTTGTGTTAGCCATACACATATAGACATCTGAACAAGAGAGATCTAATGGAGTCCTCCATTCACAATAAACAGTGTGGATACCGAAGCTCCAAATTCATGGCTTGTTTCGGATTCACAGAAGTCTGTGCCCAGGTAAATGACTTCCAAAAAAACGGTGTTTGATAACTTTTTACAGGTTTACCTTAAAGTGGACCAGTCCCCCTCCAAAAATGGAGAAAGCTGCATAATGGTAGTTAGCGACATGAGCGCACTTATCTAAGTTCCTTATTCTTTATAGTTTGCCACATTGATACTGAATGTGTCTTTAATAGTCATCAGCCAGCTTCTTCTTTCTGTTTCCCTGTTTCGGCCCATTGATGACATCTGCCCCAGATATGTGTAGAAAAAAAGGATAGAATGTGATTTTTCCTTAGATCTCACGTCGTTTACCTAGAAGAATTGAAGAGAATATAGCATCCATTGGGCACATATAGAATTGCATAGCTTGCGATTATATATGTGCACAAGGGGTGCCATCTTTGCTTGCTATACATATAGCCTGAAAGGGGTTTGTAAAGGTTCCTTTTTTATTTTTTTTATTAAATAACAAACATGTCATACTTACCTCCACTGTGCAGCTCGTTTTGCACAGAGTGGCCCCGATCCTCATCTTCTGGGGTCCCTCGGCGGCTGTCTTGGCTCCTCCCCGCAAGAGCTACCCCCCCTCTGGGAAGCGCTCTCCCAAGGGGGTTAGCTTGCGGGCACGCTCCTGTGATACAGTCGGTGGCCATAGCCACCGACTGTATCACTCGGCCCCGCCCCCTCGCCTCACCTTAATGCATAGGATACATTAAGGTTAAAAAACGCAAAGCTTTACAAGCCCTTTAAGCTTTTTTTATTTGGATTTAGGTATAGTAGGGGAAGGGTTTAAACCCCTATCAGGTTATTGCATGCTTGTGGCCTGCTGGAGAGCTTTTTCCTGAGATCTCACATAGTTTACCTGCAAGACCTCTAGTACTGGTGATGCATCTCTGAGATCCTGACTACGTCACCAGTGCTTGAAAAAGAAATAGCTGGATAGCCGCACTCCAAATAATCACCTTTTATTTACATTTCTTTTTCAATCATCTCTGTTGCAAACAGAGCCAGCACCCTGTTTTAACTGTGGAGACAGCTGATCGTAGGAGAGGTACTGTATTTATAGGCGTATAACACTCACTTTTTTACCCTGAAAATAGAAGGTAAACTGTGCCTGCGTGTTATACGCAGGGGGCTGTGGAAAGTTTTTTTCCTGAAACTTCCCTCTTAAAGTTAGGGTGCGTGTTTTACGCCTGTGCATGTTATACGCCGATAAATACGGTAATTACCTTGGAGCGGTGAACTCCCATACTTCACTGGTGCTACTAAAGGCCAGGAAGTGCAATCGAATTTTCTATTAGTAGCTGCCAGTTATTTTTTTTTAACATACAAACATAGATGATCCACTCCTGCAAGAACCTCTGATTTTGACTGTGGTGGGACAGTAGGCCCATTTTAACCGATAAAGGTCTATCAATGTGCGCATTCAATAAAAGCCACAAATTCTGATTCGCCCAGTGGGATATGCCTAATGGGATCGTATGCAGAACAATTACATTTACAATAATAATCAATAATAAACCAATATAGTACTATTTTAATTTTTTTTATTTAAAACTTTAACAATGGATTTGAATGGCCGGGGCCCTTTATTATTGGTATCATATTTCTTTACCAATTTATAACAAACATGTCCAATTTATATAACACAAAACTCCTTTACTTTTGTACCATAAACGATCACTTTAACTCAGCCATGACAGCTCGAGTTAATACTATAACATGTACAAAATCTCTATAACTGTCCCTTTTCATGAGAAAAGGACCAAACCACATAGTAAGGGCCTCGACGATGGGAGGGAGGGCGGGCGGGATGTTCCTTCTTCTTCTGTTGATCCGCCGCTGTCTGCTTCTCCTACGCACCTTTAAATCTTTATATAAGGGCTAGCTCGTGCCATATTAACATGTGACTAGCCTTTAGCCAATCATATTTAAACAATTTTCATTCAAAACTTTAAGACATAACTGTCATTTAGCCTGTAGTCTGCCCCGACCCATAGGTGGGCGGAGCAAATTATTTTGCTCCTCCCCTTTCCTTCAGCTTGGTTTGCAGTGAATCCCAAATTGATTTGTTCTATCTCTATTGATGTGAGTGATCCTAAGTAGTCTGGCAAATGAAGCAGAGTATGTTAGTGCTATCTAAATGCCTCTAATCTCATTGCTATGATCTGTATATTTTACCAAACCTTGGGAAAATAAATGTAAGCCGTGAAGATTGTTGGATTCTTGATTAACGACTCGCCATCTATACATATTTTGACTTTTTCCCATTCTTCCTTGTATAAATAAAGGACACATTGATTTTGGTAATATACGCAGATCTTTATACGGTGCACAGCGTGTGATATGAACCAGAACAAGGCTTTATGATGACTGTATCAACTTATTTTAACTTTCAGAGTGGCCTTTGCTGCTTGCAGTCTTTTTCTATGATATTGTATTACTTTTTTTTTTTCGCTCTTTGACATTTGTTTGCTTTTAAATGCATTTGATCATCTGCGAGTGAGAACGAAATTTCTTTTCCTCTTGTTATGTTGATGTATACGTTTAAACAATTTAAAATACAAACATTCCTGAATTCACTGTGCCAGCTCCGATTACAGCACGGGGAAGTGGATGTGTCACATATTATAGTGCTCGGCTTCATTATTCCACAGGCCCGCTTGGCCCCTGCCACAATAAATTCAACAACCGTACCACTGGAATTGCAGGTTACTGTTGCTACGGTTACCGTTGTCCGACAGATTGACATCATTAGTCATACAGTGATCTGCCATGATAGCTACCGCTGATTCTGCTCTCTGAAGAGGACACTAAAGACCTTTTTCAAACAGCAAGATGGCAATCCATTATTTTTTATAATTAAAGAGAATTGTCTACTTGCTACTTTGCAAATGCCAGCATGTTGTGTAGTGGTCTGTACATTTTTCAAGGTAAAAAAATTTCTTGCAAGGAAATATATGGGCTTTGAGGGATCCGACACACAGCAGTTCACTAGATAAAGTAACATGTTTTCCCTGAGTCTGCCGGTGTCCGGATTAATGTTAGAACCTGAAGTAAAATTTGCTTTGACCGCAAGCATTGCGATTAATTATGTGCAGCGTCCAGGCACTGAGCACTGCTGAGAGAGCTGACTCTATGCAGCCTTCTGCTAGAAGGTCAGGGACTTAAATGAAAGGTGCTAGAACCTCCAGTTTGGAACTACTCTGATGAATTAAAAAAATTCTGTATTGTGATCTTGCTTAGTATATGACCGTTTCACTTAAATAATATAGCGCACAGGGTAGTGATCCATAGGAACTTTAGCCTAAAACCACTTTTCCACTTTTTAGCATTCAGTGACAACCCTTCATGTCCTTATAGTTGAAACACAATTGTGCACCAAGCATCCCAAAGTAGACATGTGCACACTGAAATATTTTGTTTCGGAATTTCGTTTTCGTCCGAAAAATAAATTTATTTAGTTACTCCCGAAATTCTTTTTTATTTATTTTGTGTTGTTAAAAAATGCATTCGTCCGAAAATCCAAATGAATTAAGGTTGAATCTGTCAATTGAAGGCTTATGGTGTCTGTCGAATGTTCCAAGAAGATTAGACGAAGCAGCTAAACTGTACGACGCCGCAATCGTACATTTCCGGTCGAATGCTCCGTCCACAAGCTACTGTATAGTAGATTTCTAATGTATGACTAGTAATAATTATATTTATTAATTATTATTACTAGTAAACCAATATTAGAATTCTTCTATATGGGCGGAGCATTTGACCATAAATGTCCGCTCGCGGCGATCGTATGTTTTTAGCTACTTCATCGAATCTTCATGTCCCTATAATGTCGAATCTTTTCTCTCTATAATGTCGAATCTTTTCTCTCTATAATGTCGAATCTTTTCTCTCTATAATGTCGAATCTTTTCTCTCTATAATGTCGAATCTTTTCTCTATAATGTCGAATCTTTTCTCTCTATAATGTCGAATCTTTTCTCTCTATAATGTCGAATCTTTTCTCTCTATAATGTCGAATCTTTTCTCTCTATGTAGAATAATCTTGGACTAATAGAGTTAGGTTAGGCACATTCAACCGCAGATTCGATAGACACAGATCGCTATTGTCACCATCATGTAGAATCTTCTATCTATATCGAAATGTTGTCGCAACTAAACGAAAATAAAGCATTTTTTATGTCAGATCTTTCAAATTTCGGATTCTGCACGTTCGTTACCGTTTGTTAAAACGAAAGCGAAAATCCCCGAAACAAATGCACATGTCTATCCCAAAGTGCTTTTGGCTAGGGAAGGGAAAGGTGCCTCTTTTCCTTCTTATAGAACTAGTTCTTTACATGGAAAGTTCAGAAGGCTTGTAGGGAGCTCTGGTGGGCTGGTGTGAAAACCTTTAGGCATGTCTTGGCACCTTTTGATGTTCAAAGTTAAAGCGGTAGTAAACCCGCTGCTGCTTTTTTTTTTTTTTTTGACATACCTGAAAGGCAAAAGGCATAATGAGCTAGTATGCAGCGCATACTATAGTGCTCATTATGAAATACTTACCTTAGAACGAGGCGTCGGTAACTTACCTGGTCCACGCCGAAGAAGATGTCATTTTGCCTCGGCGTGTCTTCCGCATGCGTGCAGGAGACTTCTTTCCGGCGAGGTCCGGCGGCTGCCGGCCTTTAGCCGAGAATCCCCGCTGTGCATGCGCTGCTGCGCATGCGCTGCTGCAGTCAGCGGCTCATTGCGAGGGGAATATCTCCTAAACCGTACAGGTTTAGGAGATATTCTTTTTACCTACAGGTAAGCCTTATTATAGGCTTACCTGTAGGTAAAAGTGGTAGTACAGTGTTTACTACCACTTTAAGGGCTTGCGTCTTTTTACACATATTTTTCTGATGACACTTTTACTATAAAGAACAAGTCTGCACAACCAGTGAGTTGGTGCTTCAGCTTTCTAGCATATATCCAACATGGTAGATCCTTTAAAAATAATGTTTTTTTTTTTAATGATACATTTTCAAAGTTTTTCTTCGGTGTGTATGGGAAAGAAATGGGCTAAATGGAAATAATGTTATTAATGTGTGTTTTAATGTAAATTTTGTACATAGTTTGTAATTCCATATGTGCAAAAGAGGTACCATATTGACTCATTATACACATAAACCCAAGCTTTTTAGCTTTAGATTTAAATCTTCCCTTACTCATAGCTCCCAACTGTCCCTACTTTTGAGGGACTGTCCCTGATTTGGAACAAAGTCCCTCTGTGCCTCTTTCCTTCTCATTTGTCCCTCATTCTGGTCTAAGCTATGTAGTTGTATAAAAAAAAGCACTATTTACTTTTTTTTTTGTTTCAATCTTTTTATTAAAGTTTCGTCATACAAAAGTATAAAAAAAAAAATATACATCAAGACACTGTACAGTCATATTACCGCTTCTGGGATTCCATTCATTAGAATCATAACGCCCAGGGGCCCACGTTATAGTACCCAAAAAAACAAAAAAACAAATCTGCTGAAGAATCTCTAACATGGGCTGGAGCGTAATGGCACTTTTGGATATCTTACAGAAAACTACTGCACCCCTGAACCACCAATTCCCCCCGACATCTCGGGTTTCAACTGGTGAACTTCCCGCCCAGAGGAGCCGTCCCCCCATCTGCTTGTCGGGGGGGTTCGACTCCCCAGCCTGTGCGGGCAACCCTCAGTGCAGTTCAGACCGACAATGGTCCTATTAATTACTTATAAACCGGTGAAAGCAGGGAGTCGTGCAGACCTCTAAGGCCTGGGGCTGACTCCAAAACTAACATTCATTAAGAAATTAGAAGCAAGGAAATAGGGGGGAAGGAAACAAAGCAAGAAAAAGAATAGTTGAGAAGAGGGAAAAAGAGGGAGGGAGGGAAGGAGCCTCGATCAAGCACCCCGACGCCCCTAAAGAAAAAAAAAAAACAATGTTAAGCTGGAGGTCCTCCGGGGTCACTAGTGAGGTAATGAAGCCAAGGGTCCCACACCTTATGAAAGAGCTTCATTTTGTCCTGAGCCAATGCCGCCAACCGTTCGTTCAGCATCAACCAAGACAATTTACCTTTAAACTGATCAAATGGCAGAGCCGCCGATTTCCAGTTCCTAGCGATGGTTATCCTTGCTGAAATGAATATAAATATCAAGAGTCGTCTGCAATTTTTGGAGGCCTCTGCTATTCCACTCCCTAATAATGCTTGTTTAGCTGACTTAATCAGGTTAACCTGAGTGAGGGAGTAAATGAAATTATATACCCGGATCCAAAACCTCCGAACCTTGGGGCATGTCCACCATATATGAAAGGTGGTACCGACCTGGCCACAACCTCTAAAGCAAAACGGGGTTGCCCCCGATATAAAAGTCGCCAGCCTGGCCGGCACCATATACCACCTTAGCAGAACCTTGTAGTTCGCCTCTATTATGGATGTATTGATGAGCGACCGACAGGCTGTCTCTGCTATCCTATGCCAGTCGTCCAATTCCAGGGTTTCCTTCAGATCGGTCTCCCAGTGGACCATATAGTTCAGCTTTGTCGATGTGCTCAACAACATCGAATAGACAGCGGACAGATGACCCTTGATTTTGTCATAGTTACGGCACATATACTCCATTGGAGTAAGAACTGCAAGGTCACTCTTTCTAGCAAGGGTTTGCATATAATGTGAAACCTGAGCATATCTAAAACTCTCTGCTGGAGGCATAAGATACTTATCAGTCAATACCTTCTCAGGTAGCATACCCCTGCGATCACATAAGTCAGCTATGCGTAGGAGACCTTTATTGGTCCACCACTCAAATGTCAGGGGGGTGAGACCCGGGGTGAAAGCTCTATTGCGTAGTAGAGGTGCCAGTGGAGAATGAGGAGATTTAAATTTGTGAGATCTGGATAGTCTGTCCCATATTTCCAAAGACATTGATAAAGTAGGGCATAATATAGCAGGTCGCTCTTTAATAGAGAGCCACAAAATGTGAGAAATTGGAGTGGGAAGGCAAGAGTGGGATTCCATGGCCATCCATATGGCCGGTGCCCGTTGGGAATGGAACCTAGTGAGTTGTGCCACCTGGGCAGCATAAAAATATTTCAAGAAATCAGGCAAGCCTAGGCCTCCCTTCTGTTTTAACGCATATAGGGTACTCCTATTCACCCTAGGTCTCTTGTCTCCCCAAATAAATTGCAGTACCTTATTCTGAAATTGTTGAAGGTCGTTACGGGTCAAGGAAACCGGCAAGGTACGGAAAAAATATAACAATCGGGGTAGAACATTCATTTTTATTGAGTGTAGTCTGCCGAACCACGACGGTGGATGAACCTGCCACTTAAACAAATCATCTGTCAGTCGCTTAAAAAGGGCAGGATAGTTCCTTTTGTACAACGTGCCAACAGATGAGGTCAAATGTATACCTAAGTAAGGAAGAGCATCTGATTCCCATTGAAATGGAAATGTTTGCTCAAGTGTCGTCTGGGTGGAGCTCAGCAATGACAAATTCAGCGCCCTTGATTTACTATGGTTAATTGTCAACCCCGATAAGACAGAAAATGGTTGCAAGATTGCATATAAGTTGGGTAGGGATGTAATTGGCGAAGTCAAGGTCAGCAATAGGTCGTCAGCAAAGAGTAGGCATTTGTGTTCATAGTCCCCGCAATAAATTCCCTGAACATCCCTGCTTGAACGAATTTTGATCGCAAGTGGTTCTATCGCCAGTGCGAATAATAGCGGTGACAATGGGCATCCCTGTCTAGTTCCTCTGCAGATTGGAAATGTTTGAGAAGTATATCCCCTGAGCATTAGTGAAGCGCTCGGGGAATCATATAATATGTGGAGGAGATCCAGAAAGCGCCACCCAAATCCATAGCGGGTAAGGACGTCAAATAGATATTCCCAGGAAATGGAATCAAACGCCTTCTGGACGTCCAATGAAAGCAACATTCCCCTCCTGGGTCCTATGCCGTCCCAATCAGACTGAACTGCCGAAACGAGATTAATTAACCAACGTGTTTGATCTGATGCCTGTCTATTCGTGACAAAACCAGCCTGATCAGGGTGAATATAGCACTCAAGAAAGGTATTGAGTCTGTGGGCCAATATTTTAGTTAGGATTTTCAGATCCGTATTGATTAAAGAAATCGGGCGGTAATTGATGCAATCCCCGTGATCCTTACCCGGTTTCGGAATGACGCTTATATACGCCATATTTTCATGGCAGGGAAGCCTACCACCTCTCCACAGGTCGTTAAAGTAGGAGCATAAGTGAGGGGTGAGGAGATCCTGATACTTTCTATAATAGTGGCCTGGAAAGCCGTCAGGCCCCGGAGCTTTAGTAGGATGCAGTGTTTTGATTGCGGCCGTGACTTCAAGTTCCGTGAAAGCTCTGTCCATCAGCTCCGCGTGGGCCTGTGTCAGTGTGGGCAGCTGTAAGTTGTGGAAGAACGCGTCTGCTCCAGATGGATCAAACGTATTTTGCGCCCCATACAGCTTAGCGTAGAACTTATGAAATTCCCCTATAATCTTTTCAGGGTTTTGGGTGGTAAGGCCCGTGGATAATCTCAATTTGGGTAAAGTCGGCGTATATGGTCGAGGGACCAGTTTTCTAGCTAGCATTGTGGTCGGTTTGTCCCCCATAGTGTAGAACCTATGTTTGGACCAACTGATATGTTTCTCCGCTTGCGTAGTCAGACTAATATTAAGAGCTAGTCTGGCTTCATCGATTTTGTGCCTTATATCTATCCGGGGATTCCCATGTTGTTCGTTCATTAAGTCCTCTAGTTTAATCTCCAGTTTCTTAATCGTCTGTTCCCTGTCCCGTTTCACTCTAGTTGCCACTTGTAATAGAATGCCCCGAATCGCAGCTTTGTGAGCCACCCAGTTTATTGCGGGGGACGTGTCTGCAGCCTTATTAAGTCTAAAGTATTCTCGTATTTCCTTTTGTATTTCCACAAAGATTATAGGGTCATTCAGCAGACTCACATTGAGTCTCCACGGGGAGGGTTTTGACTTGGTCCACAGTCCTGTGATAGAGAGTTTGATCGGGGAATGGTCCGACCAAGGGGTAGACAGAATTTTGACTGTCTTAATAAATGGGAGTAAAGTCGTACGTACTAAAAGATGATCTATCCTAGAATAAGTATGATGTACCTGCGAAAAGTACGTGAAGTCTCTGACCGTGGGGTTATTTTCACGCCAGCTATCAATAAGATCGTGGAGGTGAAATAAGCGCGCCACTTTGCTGCTCCCATTCGGTGGGCGTTTCAAAATTGGTTTAGAGGAGTCAGACTTATCCATAATTCTATCCAAGGGAATATTGCTATCACCCCCCATTACCACCTGACCCTGGACCTTGGGCATCAGAATTCAAAGCATTTTGCTAAAGAATTCCGGCTGTCCAGTGTTTGGGGCATAATATGATATAAAGGAAACCTCTCTGTCGTGGAGCCGCCCCACTGCCATAATATACCTACCCCCCTTATCTTTAACAACAGTAACAGGGACGAAGGGGGTCCGTTTCGAAAAACAGATAGCTACCCCCCCCTTTTTCTCCCATCCCCCTGCGAGATAAAACTGCGGATACTTCGCACTGAGGTAACGAGGAGTTGAGGTGTGTGAAAAATGAGTCTCTTGTAAGAGAAGGACATCAGCCCTCTGCTTGTGATAGAACTGAAATGCTTTAGTCCTCTTGGCAGGGGAATTAAAACCATGTACATTGTGGCTAACTATGGAGTAGTCAGTGTTGTATGTCGTGGCCATCGTGGCAGGGCAGAGCACTCTTACCTTGCGTTGTCAATGGGGTGGTCGGTGCCACTGGAGCAAAGTCTATCAGCCTCCCCGACCCTTCGGACCTTGATACGGGGGGAGGGTGCCAAACCGAGGCTCGCAAGAGAGAGGGGGAAAAGAGGAAAAGAAAAGGTGTTAGAAATACAGCAAGACAAAGAAAAACACTTGTGGGCCTTAGGCCCAGAAAACAAGAATAAAACATTTTTAACTGATATATGAAAGCATGGGGAACAACCCCCGCCGGAGACAAAATCCGGCACATTAGGTGCAAGGGTACCATCCTCGTCAGAGAATAGGTAGTCTCGCAATTGGGTGGCATGTGTAGCCACCCCGACCCAACTCGAACAAGCGTTAATTAAACAGGTCACGCGAGGTCAATCAAAAATAACATAAACCAGTCGACACAGCATGGCATAATAGGTTAACTGTAGTAAGACATGTTCCCCAGGGCGACGTCTGAAGGGCAGGAAGGGTCCCCATCGGTCGTTCCTGCCCCCAAGCCACAACCCAACATGGCATCTACACACTGTGCCAGGTAAAACCCCAGTCTCAAGAATACTGTGGTTCTGGCAAACAAGGTGGGGTTCTATGAGGCAAAAGATTAACCTTCTGACAGTCATTATAAAGGCCAGGAAACCAGGTAACTTCAGTGAACAGAGCACAGGTATGATGGCCCCATCCAGCTCATAGTCCATCATGAGCCCGGGCCAGACCTATGCGACCAAAAACCAGCAGGTCCCAGGAAAGGGCAGAAAAATGGCAACAAGTCTCAAGTGTTCCGACGGGTATTTCTGGCCTGAGAGCGCGTGCGTTCTTGCCACATTGGCGAAAGTGGACGGTTATCCCGGCGTGGGGGAGACGAAGTCGGAGAGTCCTGAGTGACGATACCAAGCTCGAGCAGTAGGGCCTCCCCTGCCTGGAACGTGGAAAATGAGTGGGACTTTCCCTTATATGTGAAGGACAGCTTAAATGGGAACGCCCATCTATATTTGATCTGCTTATCCATAAGTTGCTGTAGTAGTGGTCGCAGGGTTCTGCGTTTTTGGACTGTTGACGGGGCCAGGTCGGTGAAGAGCTGTATTGGAGCTCCAAACAGCGACAAGTCTGGTCTATTACGGGCTGCAAACATCATCTTTTCTTTGACGCGATAGTAATGCGGCTTGACAATAATGTCGCGTGGCAATCCGTCAGATCTTGGGGCTGTTAGTGCTCGGTGAATGCGATCCACTTCCATTTGGGGAGCTGTAATGTCAGGAATGAGGGTTTTCATTAGGTCTTTTATAGCCCCCTCCAAATCTGTGTGAGTTTCAGGGAGTCCACGGATGCGTAAATTGTATCTACGTGAGCGATTCTCCAAATCTTCGATTTTCGTGAACGCTTCCTCCAATCTGTCTTGAAGGTCAGTGACCATGGCCGAGCTCTGATTGACTTTTTTAATAGTATTATCTACTTTGGTTTCAATATGCTCAAAACGTACGCCTAGGCTGTGGATATCCTTTTTGAGGTCTGTGGTAATCAGCGTGCAGGCCTTAGAAAGTTCCTGCTGCAGCATGGTGGAGAACCGACCCAGCAGTATAGCATCTGGGGAGTAATGTGTCAGCTGGGGAGGTGGTAAGTCCTGGCCAGACTGGCTAAAAAGGGCCTCAGTAAGATCTGCCATGTTTCTATCTATAGAGGAAGCAGGGGAGTTCACTGATTCCTGGCCGGCAGAACACATAGCAGGGGATAAAGAATGCAAAGGTGACTCACCCAGCTGGATAGCCTCCCCCTCTCCTGAGGATTGAGATGAAAAAGGGTCTTTGGGTGGCTCCGGATTGAGTTGATTGCCCCCTCTCTGTGATGTACCATCCGACTTAGCTGCTGTGCTGCCTCGTGTGTCTGGCTTGCCGGGCGCCATCTTGGATTGCGGCTGTGCTGTGGGGGAAGGCCCCGCTCTCCTCTGGGCTGTAGGCTGCTTAAACTGTCCCTTTCGTAGCTGGCTCTGCGCCCTCCGAGTCATCACCTCCCCGGGTCTCTTGTGGATCTGGTCCTGGCTCTCTGACCTCGCTGCCTGCACTGCTATTCGCTCCGGTGGGTCGGGGTGTCGGGAGCCCGGTCAGCACACGTCCGTCCCTGAGTCCCCGCGCATGCGCACTCCACTATTTACTTTTTAACCACTTCGCGCCCGTTATACAACTTATGACGGCCGCAAAGTGGTTCTTAAATGCCGGGAGGCCGTCATTATACGGCCTCCGCTCTTTCGGCCACTGGGATGCCGATGCGCGTGCCTGGCGGCCGCGATGTCCGCCAGGCACCCGCGATCGGCCTGTACACAGACAAGGACATGGATCTGTGTGTGTAAACACACAGATCCATGTCCTGTCAGGGGAGGCGACCGATGCTGTGTCCCTTGTACATAGGGACACAGATCGGTCACCTCCCCCAGTCAGTCCCCTTCCCCCACAGTAGCAATCACTCATGGGGCACACATTTAACCCCTTCCCCGCCCCTAGTGTTAACCCCTTCCCTGCCAGTCACATTTATACAGTAATCAGTGCATTTTTATAGCACTAATCGCTGTATAAATGTGAATGGTCCTAAAAATGTGTCAAAAGTGTCCGATGTGTCCGCCGCAGTATCGCAGTCATGATAAAAATCGCTGATCGCCGCCATTACTAGTAAAAATATAAAAAATAAAAAAAATGTCAGAATTCTATCCCCTATTTTGTAGACGCTATAACTTTTGCGCAAACCAATCACTATACGCTTATTGCGATTTTTTTTAACCAAAAATATGTAGAAGAATAGGTATCGGCCTAAACTGAGAAAAAAATAGTTTTTTAAAAAAAAAAATTGGGATATTTATTATAGCAAAAATCAAAAAATATTGTGTTTTTTTTTTTCAAAATTGTCGCTCTTTTTTGGTTTATAGCGCAAAAAATAAAAACCGCAGAGGTGATCAAATACCACCAAAAGAAAGCTCTATTTATGGGAAAAAAAGGACGTCAATTTTGTTTGGGAGCCACGTCGCACGACCGCGCAATTGTCAGATAAAGCGACGCAGCGCCGAAAGCTGAAATTTCGCCTGGGCAGGAAGGGGGTATATGTGCCCAGTAAGGAAGGTGTTAAAAAGTGTTTCACATCTTTCAACCAGTTTCTAAATGGCTGCATTTGTAAATTTAAAAAGCCATTATAAAGGAATAGTAGTGGTAACAAAATGCACTTGTGGGTTTAACTAATAGTTTTTTGTATAATTCTCCTTTAAGGGGGAGTGGCAGGGGTGTGTCCTATGCCTATATACTTTTATTTATTTTTTTGCATTCTTTATTCAGGAAATCTTTTACTATTGTTTAACAGCAAATCTTACCAACCATGGAAAAGAAAAACCAGAAACAATACATCATGCCTTTATACTTTTACTAATAGGTGTCCCTCTTTCCCATCTCAAAATGTTGAGAGGTATGCTTACTTTGATGACATAGGAATAGGTGTCCCTATTGGATGATTTTTCACTGCTTCTTGCTTTAGTGACAGCAGTTTGGATTTGCCTCACTTTCTATCTCAGTGAAAATATTCAAAAACTTGTAAAAGAGTCTAAAGCCCTGTACACACGATCGGATTTCCTATGGATTCTAATCCGATGGATTTTTTCATAGGAAATCCGATGACTTCCATCAGTCTTGCCTACACACCATCAGTCAAAAATCCGACCGTTCCAAACGCCGTGACGTAAAACACTACGACAAGCCGAGAAAAATGAAGTTCAATGCTTCTGAGCATGCATCGACTTGATTCTGAGCATGCGTGGGTTTTTTGTCCGATAGAGTTCCACACAGACGATCAGAATTTGCTATCGTTTTTTTTTCCATCGGATAAATTTAAAACATGTTCTATTTTTTCTCACCGATGGAAAAAAGACCGATGGGGCCCATACACAATCGGTTTGTCCGATGAGAAAAGTCCATCGGACTATTTTTATCGGTAAAACCGATCGTGTGTACACGGCATCACTCCTCTATCCAAAATCCGTTATGGGGTTGATTTACTACTGGAGAGTGCGAAATCTGGTGCAGCTCTTCATAGAAACCAGAGCGCTTTCAGATAATATTATTATTGTTATTTTTTTTTTTAAAAAAGCTTAATTGAACAAACTGAAGTTTGAAGCTGATTGGCTACCATGCAAAGCTGCTCTGGATTTTTCACTCTCCAGTTTTAGTAAACCAACCTTAATTCTTTCTTTTTTCTTTTCTTTTTCTATTTGTAGCTAAATATTAGGTGCAATGTGACTGGTTTCAGCAGTCCCCTACCTACAGTCTTGGTAAATCAGGTCCAGTGCGTAGCTTTACTGACACTGTCAAGTCCAATTGTCTTATTAAATGCCAAGCCATGGCAAGGTTCTCATCTATCAGTTTATTTGCTGTAGCTTTCTACCATATGACAACCTTCCAGGAAAACCTTTTATTTTATATAAAATACATGACTCATCCATTTGCCTTCATTGTGAATCTTTTCTACTGTTTAGAAGGATCTTTTAAAAAAAAATATGTCAGTGGATTTATTTTTCTTTCGTATATATTCTTCCAAAAACAATGAAACAGTAAGCCCACAAGCTTCATGGTTGAGCGGCCACCATTTATTGCAGATGAAATGTATATTGTTAGTGGGAGAGAAGCATAAATCCTCTATCTGATTTCTTACTGGGTAGAGAGGAGCATTACTTTTTATGTAAAGGGCTGCTAAACATAAAGCACAGAATGAGGCACGGTATAACGAGCCTGAACATTCTTAGATGTAACTGTTTAAGCCACCTGGTGAAGCTATCCAAAGAGAGTCTTGCATATCACATAAAATAAAACTGTCTGAAAATAATATTCAGCTTCAACTTATTGTGAATCTAATTTAATGTTATAAATTATTGTTTTAGTTTCGGATTGAGTGTAGGAGTGATTTTTACTGCTTTCCATTTTTGTGTAACACTGCAAATTTCTTTCCTGCAATCAGGTTGCAGGAAAGAAATCTGCACAATTCCCCCATCAACACAGGCAGTGCTATCAGGGGAATCCTTCCTGCCAGGTCATTTACGGCTCCTGGCTTAGGGGTTGGGCATTGTAGGGCCAGGGAAGCTCTGCCCACCATTGGAAGACAGTGATTATTGCTAGCGGCTATAGCAGAATCTGGCAGGCTGGTTGTTCCCAAGTTGATTGATTGGTCAACTTTGTACATTCAGCCTGCCCTTTAACGGTTCAAAGCGATTTGAACCGTTCAGATTCAAACGTATGGCCGGCCTAAGGTCTCATGAACACTGGGCATTCAGGTGTTTGTGCGCCCGGGAGGCACAAGTGCAGCATCTAGCCCTACTGCCTGTTGCTTGTCAAAGTCTATGACCGGCTGAAATACACTGCAGCTAGACATTGCTAGATTCTGTGCCAAATTTTACTTGCGTAAAGGGCCCAGTGGCGGCCGCTCCATTAGGGGCGCAGGGGGGCTGTCCCCCCTAATTCATGAGCCCGGCCCCTAATCTCCATGCAGGGCGCCAGATGCATTGGATTTTAATTTTTATTGAAGCACCTGATTAGAGCCGGAGGCTCTAATTGGCTTCAAAAAGGGTGGGCTATGAGCCCACCCAGTAGTGTGACATTTGCAAATTAATATTCACGAATGTCTTCCTGCTTCTCCTCCCGGCCAATCAGGAAGTGGGTTCTGAGACCCAATTGGCCAGAGAGTCTTCCCTCAGCAAGCTGCGGGCCATGTGCAGCGAGGAGCAGCAGGTGGAGGGACGGAGGGGCAGCAACAGCTTCTTTCAGCTTCCAGGAGCCCTACTCTGGCTCCAGCACCAACACCACCACCCTTTCTTCGTCCTCCTAAGGTATGGCCATGGATCGCTGCTTTCCCGTCTGACCCATCCTGGGGGGGAGGAGGTGTAGTGTGAGTTGGGGGGGGCCAGGTTGGTTTGCCGCCCCCCCTAAAATATAGAGCAACAGCCGCCACTGATAAGGCCCCATGTGCTCAGGAACATGTGCCCTGACCAAGACCTGTGGAAAATGTATCTGCTGAACATTGCATCCTATTGTTATTATTTTTATATTATTATTATTATTATTATTATAATACTTATTTTTTTCTACAGCCAACAATGTGTGCAGTGCTTTACCATATAACTGAAGACAGTACAGTTACAATACAATTCAATATAAGAGGGTTAGGAGGGCCCTGCTCATGAAAGCTTACACTCTAATAGGGATGTGGTTACTGTTCGGGTCTTCAGACAGCCGCAGCTGTTACTGCTGTCTGAATACAATAGCCAGTTGTGTGGATTTCTCCACCCATGCCCTTTAATGTGGATGGAGGATTCATTAAATAAGGGCTAAACAAGAGAAATCTATGTATAGCTAGCCTTAGGGCTCTCATAGCTCTTAGTAAAAGCTGATTTTTAGATTAGTTACTATACCATGTAAGAAAAAAAGCCTCAGTGAATGAATATTGTCACACATGAGGATAGGATAAAATCTCCCATATGTTTTCCCTTGCAGTGTGGTTGAGAGTCAGCAGAAGCTTCCCCCATGCTGAGTTATAAAAGTCCTCTATAAAGCAGAAATTTGTTGTTTTATTTTTCCTACTGAGTTTCTCCGTGGCAATCAATAATTTATCTCTTTGCAAAGTTATTGTTCCTGAAAGTTACGAGAGGAGACTAAACAAGCATGAGGCACTTGGACCAACAAGGGCATTGGATGGCTTATTGAGGCTTACATGCCTTGTGCTGTCTGTTTATTTCTGAAGACATATTAATCCTCCTCTATAGAAATACGTTATTTCTCTACCAACTGCAAGTCAGTGATGGAAAAATAGTCTCTTTCCAGCAAGGATCTGCATTGCTGACGAAGGAATAAAGAGATTCCCTTGACTAATATACATATGCAGCTGCACTCTAGGAAGTCTATGAAGAATCATTGTACTATTATCTCCTTGTTCATTGCTTTAGCTGCTAAATTAAAGATGTGCTATAGCCAAAATTGATGTCTTATTTTCAAGCTAGTCCTTGAATCTCATTTAAATATGGGCACTTTGCCCTGTACTAAGCCTGTATTAATTCTCTAGAGCAGTCTTTCTCAACCATGGTCCTGTGGAACCGTTAGGGGTCCTCCCAGAGGTTGCTAGGGGTTCCTTGAGCATTAAGTAATTTTGCCAAGGTAAGTTACTACTGACTTCAATGATCCCCCCCCCCCTTACATCACAGTGCACCCACCTTACCTTGTGCTGTTGCCGGGGAGAAGGTGGGAGGAGAGCTTGGAAGCAGAAAGTGTAGGGTCTGGAGGATGACCAGAGGAGGGCTGGAGTCTGCTAAATGCTGAGAACAGGGGAGATGGAGATGAGAGTGTGCTGCGGCCACGCATAGAGGTGCAGGATCTGTAGGAGCAGTTCGGTCCTCCTCCCTGTTGCTGACTGGTGAGACAGGGGCCTTGTAGCAGAGACGAGATCTATGCGGCTGCACGAAGAACTGCAGGAGCTGGCGGAGGAGTTTTGTCCCCTCTGCTGCCAACTGCTGAGAGAAGGTGGGGGCACAGAAGAAAGCTGCATAAGAGGTGCGAGGGCACGGGGACCTTGTGTTTGACGTATGTGCTCTATAGGGTTCTCAACCATTCTTCCTGGATCATACTGACCTCTGAGTTGCCTGTCCTCAGTGTTGGCACAGAGCAAGTAATTTCTCTTCCCATGTTGTTCTTATTATGTATTGGGTAAACAGTGGTACTAAATACTAGATGCTGGTGAGGAATGCCAAACATGAGCATAGTCTGTTGCCATAGGCTCGAATTAGGGGGGACTTTAAGCAGATTATGGTGGAGCTGAAAGGGCAGGCAACATAAAACATATGTCTTGTTTTCATTATATTGTGTCCCATTCCTCATGGTGCCCTAGGAGTCCCCAAACCCACCAAATGAATACCAACCTGAATGTTGGAGCCAAGTGCTCCATCCCATGATGCAGGCCTTTTCATTGGATTCCTAAGGTCCCAGAACTGCAATATGGAATGCTGGGGGAATCATGATTGTACTCTTACAGCAGGAAATCCATATTTGCGTAGGGTGATTTGGAGGCCATTGGGCTCTTAGAAGGACAACAATGATTAAAAGAAAAGTATGTATGGGCAACATATAGTGATGGCACTTTTTGCCCATGATGTTTTACACTGTTTTCTCAAATGACAAGTATGCTCCAACATGCCCCACTTTCATCCCAATTATTTGATGCACTTTGATAGAGGAAGTTCAAATTCTTATATCTTATGTGTACAATTGTTATTTTTTCTTACAGAGTCTGCTGTTTTTTTGGCAATAGAATAGCTCTTTAGGTGACCCCACAAAATGAGTACACCCATGGTACTGAATATAGGGGACCTGTCACCAGTGAGATCAAGGATGCCATTCACAGATAAACAAAGTACTAGTTATGGAGTAGGATGCACCTATTCAGATTCAATTCATGCGGCATAACTGGCCGTTCAGGCAATGGAATCCTACATCTGCAGCTTCTCCTGCCATTTTACTTTCTAAAAGTACCATGGTCCAAAGCCCAATGGTTGTAGTGCTAAACCAACCCGCTCTTTTATTTTCAATATTAAAACATAAATAGGGTAGTGTTTTTTTGGTTGGATTAGTGTTGCTCATTTTTATTCCTTGCTACGTTTTTATTGTAATAAATGTACTTTTTTTTTGGCATATTTGAAACCAGTGGACTGTCTCTAACAGGCATTAATCTACAGGCCTTATTATTTTCTGGGCATGTGTTTTGTGCTTCTTGATTGCCAAAAACCAACATACTGTAGTTAATTTGTTTTCCTTTGTCTCTGTTGGTGAGGAGATGCTCAGTACACATTTATTCCTAACGCCGTATTTGCATGATCCTTACTTAATTTTTCAGTGACAGGTTGTTTACCATTTACTCAACAACATTGTTTCATTGGTAAATTTTACAAGGTAATTTGCCATCATATGTCGACTCGGTCACATCCAGATCTAAGGTTACATTTTATGTGCCGTCTAATTTATTTAACGTTTTTTTTTTCTTTTGAAGGTGATGATAGTTTGACTTCCCCTCTGCCTCCTCCTGTTCCTTGTTGGAGCACCTTGTCATAGACAGAAATTTTAACACTTGCTGTTAAACTTTAATTAACAAATATATATATATATAAAAAAAAAAAAAGCTGATATGCATAATAGTGTATCTATAGCAACCTCTTGGATTTGCCTTCATGCTGAAGTCAGATCAAGGATGGATATATTCTGATTGGTTGCTATGGTTCATATATAAACCTTTCATTGTAGCTGTTCCTCAAATGTGCTTTGTTTGACTTCACCTATGTAACCTGATTTCAGACTTAACCACTTCAGCTCCGGAAAAGATTTACCCCCCCTTCATGACCAGGCCTTTTTTGTTATATGGCACTGCTTTACTTTATTGACAATTGCGCGGTCATGCAACACTGTACCCAAGTAAAACGTATGTCATTTTTTTTCCCACAATTAGATCTTTCTTTCGTGATATTTGATCATTGATTATTTTTTGCGCTATAAACAAAGAACGATCAACAATTTTTACTTTCTGCTATAAAACACATCCAATAAAAAAATAGAAAAAAAACGAATTTCTTCCTCAATGTAGGCCAATGACTGGGAAGAGGTTAACATCAGGGATGATCAAGGGGGTTAACTGTGTGCCTAGCTAGTGTATTCATGTAGTTTGGGAGGTGTTTTTACTAGGTGAAGGCATAGATCCATGTCCCTGCTTTGCAGGAACACAGGTTCCATGCCTTCCTTGCTGATAGAACGGCGATCTGCCTTGTTTACATCATCCTGAAAGATCAACGGGTGTCAGCAGACATGGGGTCTGCGGGAACCACTGATCATAGTGGGAGCAGCACACACTCATGCCCGATACCCAGAAGTGCAGTATGTATGTGTGTGTGTGCGTGTATATGTATATGTATGTATGTATGTATGTATGTATGTATGTGTGTGTGTGTATGTATATGTATATATATGTATATATATATATATATATATATATATATATATATATATATATATATGTATGTATATATATATATATATATATATATATATATATATATATATATATATAGGAAGGCTGGTATGCTAGCCTGAAATTATGGGAGGAGTTCGAGGGGTACTTATACAGACCATCCACGAGGGTCAGCGTCGGCTGTAGTGCGCGGTATTCGTCGTCATCAGCCGACGCCTTACGACTCGCAACGTCCGTGTAGTTACTTTCGTACCTTCCAGCTTCGCTCGCAGTTGATCGTATCCCCGCTCGCGGTCGCAGGTAGGACCGGCCGTTACCGTTCGTACGAATCGTAGCGCCGGTACACGTTTCTTCTTTTACAATAATCACACGGTTCATAACCCCGTGTTTTCCGTCTGCATCGTATGTTTATCGACTAGTCCAGTTGTCTTTCGTACCCTGTCACACCCACGTTGCTACCGGTAACGGTCCGTCCAGACACTACGGCTCTCAGAGCTGTTGTACGAATTACTCACAGCTCGCAAGGCTCTCGCCTCAGTCGCACATCCGATACCCAGTCGTCGGACTGGTATCCCACACTGCACTTCCTTATCCCTAGTCACTGATGCCCTACACCTCCTACGATACTCTCCCTTCACCTTACTGATGCCCCACACCTCCTACTTACACCATACACCAAACAGTCTGGGCCGGCTCTTGTCGCTAACAATCGGCACTACAGGCCGGACCCTCGACAATCACAAGCCCCTTCAACTTCGAAACAACGAACACCCGTCCGAATCCAGCCGTATCTCCGGCGCTACGATTCGGACCCGGGAAATTCAAATCCCCGCCTTGCACCCGTTATCAGCCCGTATACAGGCACAGCATAGGCTTAGAGATTCGGATCTCTGGCATCCACGTTGGTTCCGAGCACAGTCGCACCACCGGCTCATCGGCTCGGACCTACAAACATCGAACCGCTAAACCATCCGAATTCAGTCGTAGCATAGGCTCAAACTTTCGAACCAATGGCATTCCCAAGCGATCCGAGTCCAGTCGCTTCACCGGCTCAATCGACTCGGATCTCTAGCAACTGACCCTCCTATCCGATCCGAACCCAGTCGTAGCATCGGCTCAAAGGTTCGGATCCTCCGCTAACATGGCCGTTCTGGGCTCAGTCGCACCACCGGCTCGTCGGCTCGGGTCCACAAACATCGAACTTTCGAGCTGATCCGAATTCAGTCGTAGCAGCGGCTCAAATTTTCGGCTCTATGGCATTTTCAATCGGTCGAGTCACAGTCGCACCACCGGCGCATACCGCGCCGATCTTCAGCAGTAAACTTCTTTAACCGACCCGAATCCAGTCGTAGCATCGGCTCCAAGTTTCGGATCCTCGGCTGAAACAACCAATTCGTTCGCAGTCGCATACCCGGCTCTAAGCAGCTCCGACCCATACCTCCGATACAACGTCGAACGTCTCAGAACGTTACGAATCCAGCCGTAGCATCGGCCACAATGATTCGAACCCCAAGCCGCTATACACACGCATTACTTACCACTCCCGTTTCATCACGAAACGGCCATCCCCACACACTCGAAAGTCACAAACTCTTCTTCTTTCGTCTCCTTAAGGCATTTGTTCCTCGCAAGCGCTGCGAGCGTTCGACGAGTGGTTGCACACCAGCCACTCACCTCCTCCAGTAGTCAAACGGCTACTCACCGATTTCTCTATCCCTTTCCACCACACACGTCAGTTAGATTGAGTTTCCATCCCGTCCACCCTGCAATCCAGATCGGACGATATCTCCCGATAAAAAAAAAAAAGGGGCAGGGGGTCTTACACACTTCTTCACCCGGAGCTACCTACCGCTCCCACAACTCTTCACGCCTACAAAAAAAAAAAAAAAAAAAAAAAAAAAAATATATATATATATATATATATATATATATATAATAATAATAATAAAAAAAAAATATATATATATATATATATATATATATATATATATATATATAATAATAAAAAAATAAAAAAATATATATAATATTAAAAAATAAAAAAAATAAAAACACAAAAAAAAATAAAAATAAAAAAATATATATATATATATACATATATATATCTCTACGTCACCCTCCTCACAGGTCCCGGTCGACCCATGTCTCGACCTCAACCAAGATAGGGCTCAAGTCAGGTGCGTAAACGCAAGGCCCCTCCTTGCTTTCTCTCCGCACTCTTTCACGACATATTTGTCTTCACATACACAATTCGACCGCTCACCAGGCGCTAGCAACTGCCACATACTTCTACGCATGACACTCTGTTTTCGAAGCCGATCCGAGATCCTTCACTACGCAGACAAGGTCGCCAACATCACCTTGCTGGCAGTGCAGGAGTTGGCAGACCGACCACACGTCATTGAACTACAGATCGAAACATTCCTACTTAGTATACCAGACTCCAGCTACCCGCCCCAGTACGCCCTGGGGGCTCTGGTTCATCAGTCTGTGCCAAGCACAGACGGCACCCGAGCTATCGGTTACCTAGCCAGTCACCTCCTGGCTCACCTCGGTTGCCACGCACTCTTTTGAGTTTTCTAAATTACACTCAACAAGCGCTCGTACGCAAAACTTGGCTATCCTCTGCGCCTGTCATTCCTTATTCTGTCCATCCTCCCTTCCTTCTCCCTACCCACTTTCGTACCTCCTCTATCCCCTCCATACCTGGCATCTCACTCTATAAACATACATTCCCCCCCCTTTTTCTTTCTCGTTTTTCTTCAGCCCCCAACATGTCGCAGACCAACTGCGATGACTTTACCTTCGTCCCACCGTCACCACGTTCGGGTTCAGCGGACGACTCCACACAGTCCCTCAGGGCTGGACCATCCCCAGGCTTACAGCCGAACTACGCCGTAGGGGCATCCCCTACCCGGCCACGGCCAGGAAAACCAAACTGTTAGGCTGCTGTTCCATAACCAGCGGCAACTCTACCAGACAAATTCCGCTGCAGTCGATATCCTCGGCATTACTCAGCTACACGCCTTGGTGACCACACTGGCAACCGCAGTCACCGACGTCCAGGCTAGAGTAGGGGCCCTGGAAACACGGTCAGCTGCGCCCCTATCAGCCCCAGTCTCCACCGTCGTTACCGAACCCCCCACTGTAGGTACGCCCGACGCTTGCACCCCTTTTTCTTCGCACCTGGTCCCAGCGGGCATCAGGAAGGACATCCTAAGCGATAGGACGCGGACCTAGCGTCCCCACGCATCTTCGGCACAGGTCATAACAGGGAACAAGCCGCGTGCTTAGGGGGACGTCTCAGTCATCCTAATGGCCAAGGACCCCAGGCTCGCTCGCAAACTCGAAAGCGACAAGTTCGTGGTAGCCTCTGGAAGCCTTAGAGATGTAACCAGTCCTCCCAGTCAGACTAGGATGTCCAATTTGAGCACCGGGGGCGCAGCCATCTCCAGCAACTTAACTTCAAGGGTTGCTTTTACCCCACCACAAACTTCTGCACATCCGCCTCCTGTGCCAGAAGGCTCTCCCTAGAAATACCTGCGGCGCAAAGCAGCAGAGTCCAGCTGGACCAGGCCACATGCACTTTGGGCGGCTCGACTTTCTCTCCTCACATCCAACTTCCTCTCCAGCAGCCTTTCTAGTACAGGGGACACTACAGGGTTCCACACCAGACTCGTTACACTGCCTGACTCATTCCAAAACTACCCAGTCAAACTCCAGCATACCCTCACAGGAGTTCTCCCGATGGTTTAGGATTCTTGTGAGATCTAAGGAGTCCAAGAGAGGTCTTTAAAACCTTGATGTGCCCACAACCGTGAAGAAAGTAGAAAGACCGGCACAGTTCATCTCCTTCCTGGTAATCATTCTAGACAAACGCGCCATGCGGGCCAGCCCACCTCTCGGTAGATTGACCCGCATCAGGACAGTCATCCATACGTCCACCGACACGCAAGGGTGTACTAACCCACAGCTACAATCCCTACTGGGCATGCTCAAACCACGATGAGGATCGTCTCTCAAGGGCGATCCTTTATCGCACGCTTCTTAGTGTTCCTCTCCCAGGCACAAGACCCTGACCAAGTCATTAAGCTAGAGGCAGCCTCCGTAGCAGGATCTGGCCATGGGGGACCAATTCCTTGAGACCGGATAGGTAGACCCTTGTTTATCCCATCAGCATTTTCCTCGTCACCTCAGATAATCACGGACGTAGCAGCTTCCACAAGCTTCGCTGCAACTTTTGGCCATCATTGGTTTCAGGAGATCCGATCCATCAGAGATGCTCACAATTCCGCTTTTAGTCAGTCCTCCTCTCTATTTGAGATCTACCCCATAGTCGCAGCAACTCAAGTACGGGGCAGCCCCGGGCAGGACAGACCGCCACGTTCGCCACAGACAACCAGGCTACAGTCACAGTCGTTAACAAAGGCAGGTCAATAAATCGTTGTCCGTCATGTCCTTCCCACGCAGGCTGTTGCTACTTTCCCTACATCATCAGCTCAGTAGCCTCAGTGTCCACATCCCCGGTCAATGCAACACCTCGGCCGACGCGCTATCCCGCTTGACCATGCCACATCCTTTCACAGAAGCCGGAGCCGACTCGACCATGTCCGGCGTCCCACATTAGTCGCAACCAACTCTGGAATCGGATAGCACCTCCATGGTGCTACCTCCCTCGTCAATGCATCCTGATCCGCCAACACACTACAGGTGGCGGCAACCACACTCTAGTACCAAACGCTTACCAGTGACCAGCGCCATACTCCGGGACATGTCTGCTATCCTTTCACGTTCTCCCTTCGGTCTATGGCCCAGCCTGGTAGTTCAAGCAGCCACTTACCTAGCCTTTTACGATTTTACGGCCGGCGAATTACTATCACCAGCCCTAAATGCCGAGTACTACTCGGGCACCACCCGACTTGCCACCGAAGTCATTTCATCCTACACCCGACGGTGTCGGAAATGATACAACCCGGTCCCGGAGTAGACATTAAACCTTTCCAGACACACAACGCCATGGCCGTTCTACGGTAATTGGTAAACTCTGCTGTCCGAGCCATCCGAGGACAGCCCTCTACTACCTTTCCCAACTGAACCCCTAAGCGGGAACCAGTTCGTCAGCCACGTCAGAACACTCCTGAGCATCTCGGGCCTTGACCCAGGATGTTACTCAGGACTCGCTTTCGCATTAGAGCAGCCCCAGCAACATCACGAAACAGAGTTCCTGACCACGCAATAAGGAAGATAGGCAGGTGGAAATCCTTGTGTTTCGCCCGACACGTCCCCGATCCTCAGTCAGAAATATCACGAGCCTTTAACAGTCTCGCTCTATAGTGGTTTACCTGACATAATAGATCAATTCCTTCCTAACCTTGTGTGACTTTTTGGCCCCTTTCTTTGGCATACCGTACAAAAGGCCAGGCCACACTTCAGGTCTTATTTGTGTTGTTAGTCTTGTGACGTGTTTATGTGATCCATATCTCTTCGGACAGAGGGCTCCGACCATAAATAGGAAGGCTGGTATGCTAGCCTGAAATTATGGGAGGAGTTCGAGGGGTACTTATACAGACCATCCACGAGGGTCAGCGTCGGCTGTAGTGCGCGGTACCCACCCACCCATATCTCCCTTTTCTAGGGCACTCCTCTACAACAATTCTCAGCAGAATTATCTATCCCTTCTATTCAGGTATGGCCCCTTTCTTTGGCATACCGTACAAAAGGCCAGGCCACACTTCAGGTCTTATTTGTGTTGTTAGTCTTGTGACGTGTTTATGTGATCCATATCTCTTCGGACAGAGGGCTCCGACCATAAATATATATATATATATATATATATATATATATATATATATATAGTGTGTGTGTGTGTGTGTGTGTGTGTGTGTGTGATCCTGTGCAGGGCAGTCGGGAACTGTTTAAAGTATATGTAAACATTCACCTTGTAAAACAACCCATTCAGTTTAAAATAGAAATGAAAGGCAGAGTATTTGTGTATACATATAATTTTTTTTTTTTATAAATACCCTTTTTCACGTTTTTGTTTTTGTATGTGATCACATACCCTCTAATCGCAGCTGCATAAGAAGCAGATTGCGCTAGGGGAGGAGAAACAGCATTACACTGGTCTTCCCAGACCAAATAAAAGTATTATTGAAGTATGTATTGTTAACTCAAAAAAGACCCCTTTATTGCTCTCAGACTCCGAATCTCCAAATTATTATTTTTTTGTTGCTGCCGCTGCAATTTTACTTCCTGTTAGAGGGTAGCTACATTCATTCTCCATGGTCCAACTGTATGTAGGAACATAGCCATCCTTTCTTGCTTGCTCACAAGGTGAACTCATGACCACGACTGTTCTGCTCATCACAAACAGAAGTGAGGGGGGAAAAGGAGAGAAGAGAGAAAAGGGGGGGGGAGGGGTGGGAACAAAATGAGAAAAAAAACATTGCAGTGTGTCTGCCCATACACTGCAAGGGTTCAATGATCATTTATGTCCAAGGTCATGAGCACAGTGTATGAAAAAAATGAAGTCAGCCACTACAAATACTGTAGCGGCTGACTGTTAATAAAAGTATACTTGCCTGTCCAGGGATCCAGCACCATCCTCACCCGAGCTGGTTCTTCACTGGTCTTTGGGTCCCCGGCGCCAGCCTGTTTTAATAAGGGAAGCCGGCTGTGACACCTTGTGGCCTCACAACCGGCTTCACATTGCACATGTGCAAGCCAGTGTCCCAGAGGGCTGCAGGCAAAGAGAGTGTTGAGGTCAACTTCTGCTCAGATTGCCAAAACCAGATACCCTCCCTCAAAAAAAATGTATCCTAAAGTGATTGGGGGGCAGAGGCAGAAAAGTGGAATTTCCCCTTTTGGGTGAAGTTCTGCTTCAAAGTGTAGTAAATGAACACAGATAAAGTGCCCATGGACTAAACCCACTAAAAGACATGACAGAAGTTGGACCTCTGTTGAAAGACAGGACAATGGCAGAAAAATGGCAACTCGCGTCACGCAGCTGGGATATTTCCCACAGTGGTTTACTTCTGGTATCTCACTGTCTGATCCTGGCACAATCACAGAGATTAAAATGACAATCTGCTAATGTATGTGAGTACATGTAGGATGGCGGTTTCTAGTTACCAAGAACAATCGGCATAGCCGTGTAAGATAAATCAGCAATTGTAACTGATAATCTTCCATTACTGTCAGTGGTTTATGTTACCCGAGGAAAGCCCAAGGGGGGGCCTACTGACACTTCAAAGCTCGCTCAGTACATAGGCTGGGAATAAGCTACTCTGCCACAATTGTCCCTTTACATTATAAGGAATTACATTGTACAAACACGTCAGGAAAATAGCTTGCTTTCCACATTGAAGGTATTCTAGTGACAGTGCAAAAAAAACAGTTTGGCCTAAATATGAATGTGTGTTGGCCTCAGGAGGTCTACCCACAATTTATGTGTACAATCCATTTCTGTCTAAATCAGAAAGCCTGTTTCTAATGTAATTTTTGGCCAATGCACACCTGTGTTTAATATAAAGCGATTCTAAAGGAAAAAATATTTTTTTCTTTAAATAACAAACATGTTATACTTGCCTGTTCTGTGTAATGGCTTTGCACAGAGCAGCCCCCATTTTCTTTTTTCTGTATCCCCCTGCTGGCGGTCCTGGCTCCTCCCCCCTGCCGAGTGCCCCCAATAGCAAGCCTCTTGCAATGGGGGCACTTGAGCAGGCTTTCTTCCGCACTGTGCTCTGTGTGTCCATTCACACAGAGCGTGACTTGGCCCCACCCCCCACGTTCTCCTCATTGGCTCACTGGCTGTGATTGACAGCAGCAGGAGCCAATGGCTCCCATTGCTGTGTGAGCCATTAAGGAGCGAGAGAGCTGGGAGAGCCCCATAAGGTTTTTTACCTTAACCACTTGCCGACCGCCACATGACGATGTACGTCGACACAATGGCACGGGCAGGCAAATGGGCGTACCTGTATGTCCCTTTAAATTTGTCACCCAGCACGCCCGCCGTGTGCGTCGTGAGTGTGCCCGCGGGTCCCGGGAACTCGATGTTCTCAGGCGGCCCGCGATTGCGGTCGGCAAAGGCAGAACAGGGGGATGCCTTTGTAAACAAGGCATTCCGCTGTACTGCCTAGTGACACGTCAGTGATCTACTGTTCCCTGTGATCGGGAACAATGATCGCTGATGTGTCACTGTTAGCTCCTCCACCTAACAGTTAGAATCACTCCCTAGGACACACTTAACCCCTTCAGTGCCACCTAGTGGTTAACCCCTTCACTACCAGTGTCATTTTCACAGTAATCAGTGCATTTGTATAGCAATCCCAAAAATGTGTCAAGTGTCCGATGCGTCCGCCATAAAGTCGCAGTCACGATAAAAATCGCAGATCGCCGCCATTACTAATAAAAAAAAATAATAATAAAAATGCCATAAAATTATCCCTTATTTTGTAGACGCTATAACTTTTGCGCAAACCAATCAATATACGCTCATTGCCATTTTTTTACCAAAAATATGTAGAAGATAACATATCGGTCTAAACTGAGAAAAAAATTTGCTTTTTGAAAAAAAAATTGGGGATATTTATTATAGCAAAAAGTACAAAATATAGCTTTTTTTTTCAAAATTGTCACTCTCTTTTTGTTTATAGCGCAAAAAATAAAAACCGCAGAGGTGATCAAATGCAACCAAAAGAAAGCTCTATTTGTGGGAAAAAAAGGACGTCGCACGACCGCGCAATTGTCAGTTAAAGCGACACAGTGCCGAATCGCAAAAAGTGCTCTGGTCTTTGGCCAGCCAAATGGTCTGGGGCTTAAGCTTAAGTGGTTAAAGTGGAGCTCCAGGCTCCTTCAGAAAAGTAACTTCCTTCAGCAACAAATACTGTAGCTGCTGACTTTTAATATTAGGGCACTAGGCCTGTCCAGGAATCCAGCAGTGTCCTCACCTGAGCCAATTTCATTTGGCTGTCAGTTGCCGGAGCCGCCATCTTACCTAAGGGAAACCGGCGTTGAACCACCCGGTTCCCTACTGTTCATGAGTGAAGCGTGCTGCACTTTGTGAATGGGCCGGCTGTGGGGGATAGAGGGGGGGGGCTGAAATGTGAACGAGCCCTAAGAGTAATGTCACTCTTCTGATGCGATGGTAAATGCAGCAGGAGGTGAAACACTTACCTGCTGGCATGTGTCACTCCCTCACTGAATAACCAAGACATCACTCTTTTGCCAGCGACCTGCCAGCGAATTTTTCTATTGTCTGTAAACATACCTCTATGTTGGCCTATGTGTCCATGTGCACACATAGGCATTCACAGGTATATTAGAAGAGCAGCGTTTACAGGCAGAAAAAATCAGTGCATTCAGGAGAGGAGCTTGTGGGGAAAAGAAAAACGCTTGATGCACCTAAATGCTAGATGTATTTAGTGCCTGAGCATTCATTCATTTCAATGGCCAGAATAAATGAGTATTCTGGCCAATCGAATCCCTAAACATTCAAAAGCTTGATGAGCCTATATACAGCTCCAGGCATGTTTTTTAAGCTGATTTGTCCTGCCAGGTGTAAAAGGAGAAATTCAAATGCCCAGTGTGCATGAGACCCTAAGTTTCAAGCTTTTGTTTCTTGGGCTGGGCAAAGGGAGGAGAGCAGTTCTAGAAGAGGAGAGGAGTTTTTCAGGCACAAAAACATGTATCACGTGTGTCTAGGTGCACCTGTTAAAGTCCATGTGGGCAAAATTGCCTGAATACGCTCAATAAAAAGCTCATGTACTCCTCTGAGCATAGGGCAACCGATCATATAAGTGTGAACAGGGATAACAAGAAAATAGGATTCTGCATGTTGAGCATAGTCTGGTGTATTCAAGTGCAAAGAAACCAGCTGAAAAACAATTGAGAGTCCCCCGTCATATTGTAAAGCGCTGCGCAAACTGTTGGTAGTATATATATATATATATATATATATATATATATATATATATATATATATATATATTGTCTGCAGTCTCTGAACGTCTCTTGTAGCATGCCCATAGTCATCACATCTTCTGTTGCACGTCTGCAGTCACGGAGCCTCTGTTACATCATGCCCATAGTCATTGACCATCTCCTGTTGCATGTCTGCAGTCTCTGACCCTCTTTTGCAGCATGTCCATAATCACTGACCATCTCCTATTACATATCTGCAGTCTCTGACCCTCTCTAGTAGCATGCTCATAGTCACTGACCATCTCTTGTTGCACGTCTGCGGTCTCTGGCCGATTTCTGTAGCATTACATTCACTGCATATAATGTGTGCCACCTTTGTAATGTCAGGGGCTGTGCTTGAGGCCCCTTGTTTTAAGTTCCTTTTCCACAGCCCCCTGCGTATAACACGCAGGTACAGTTTACCCTCTATTTTCAGGGTAAAAAAGTGAGTGTTATACGCCAATAAATACAGTAAGTTGACTACAGCTAACCTAATCGTTCTCTTCGTTCTTCTCAAGACCTCCTGCTCTCTAGCTCTCTCATTACCTACTTCCATGCTAGTCTCCAGGACTTTTCCAGTGCCTCTCCAAGCCTATGGAACTCCTTACCCCAATCTGTCCATCTATCTCCTTCTCTATTAGCTTTTAGAGGATCCCTAAAAACCCTCCTCTTCAGAGAAGCCTATCCTACTCACACCTAACAACTGTATTTTCATTTTGTCCACCTGATCATCCCCCACAGCTACTACCCTTTGTTTCACTTGACCCTCCCTTCTAGACTGTAAGCTCTAACGAGCAGGGCCCTCTGATCCCTCTGTATTGAATTGTATTGTGACTATACTGTCTTCCCTGTTGTTGTAAAGCGCTGCGCAAACTGTTGGCGCTATATAAATCCTGTATAATAATAATAATACAGCTGACTTACGTTCTTTCTTTTTACGTATACTGTTATTATGAGCAGCATTGATATAGAAATCCAGAGGGGTCATGCATTGCTGAACAAACCTCTTTTTGTTTTAACACGTTGAAGAAAACTTTTTCCTGTAGTTTAATACAAGCAGGAAAGCACCTGGTTTAGTTCACAAGTTAATTGTGCTGATTTTTATTTTCCTTGTTGACCTTGTGCAGTCTCTTAAGTTTGTAGCATCCATATTTTACTACACAGCCCGGACATGTAAGTCCAACAATCTACAGAGGGCTCCAGGCATTTTAAGGTTTTGTCTTTCCTGTGATATCGGAAACCACGGACTTTCAGTTAAGTAGGAAACAGAATCCTGATGATGGAAGTGGTGGAAAAGCGAGGGCTATGTCAAATGTAATCAGCTGGCATTATTAGGCTTAGTAAAAAAGGTATTTAATACTCTCACTGTCTCAATTTGATGATTAAATGGACTCAATTTTACCTGCAGAGGTTGAGTGGCAAAACTAAATTGAAAGGCCACTAAACCTGAACACACAAGCTGTCTACCACAAAAATGTTCGTACTTAATTATCTAATTTATTTAGAAATATCACTTTTTTCTGCAACACTTCATAGAAAATAGTTTGGGGCCTGTTCACACCAGGTGCAGTGAGACAGAGCTGGGTAAAATTCCTTATCTTATATCAGTCCAGTTCTCACCAACCTACGGTGATGTGCAATGAAAAGTATGGCAAGCATGAAGTTTGTTAAAAACAAAATGCAAACAGTGCTTTGCCTTGGGAGTAGCATGTTGGTATTGCTGTCATCATACTGCATGGATCCTTGACCATTCCCTTTGGTTTCTGGCATAATGTCGTATTACCTAATGTCCGAATCAGTCAGAGCTCGCACTCATCGGTTAAAGGTTCAGTCCACCTAAAAGTGGCATATTAATTATAGATTGAGTCTGGTGGATCCATCAACCCCTGGCTTCCTATCTTTCTTGTATACTCCAACAATGAGATCTCCCTGCAATCATTTCTGTCTCCCCAGAGTTGGGTCCAGTCCACCTAAAAGTGGCATATTAATTATAAATAGTCTGGTGGGTCCATCAAGCCCTGGCCTCCTATCTTTGTTGAATACGCCAACAATGAGATCTCCCTGCAATCATTTCTGTCTCCCCAGAGTTGGGTCCAGTCCACCTAAAAGTGGCATATTAATTATAAATAGTCTGGTGGGTCCATCAACCCCTGGCCTCCTATCTTTATTGAATACGCCAACAATGAGATCTCCCTGCAATCATTTCTGTCTCCCCAGAGTTTTGGGTATTTCAGCACATATTTGTATCCTCCAGTACCTCCTTTTGCATTGTCCACAATACTAATTAAATGCAAAATCCAGCAGGGAAAGTGGAAACTCCTAATGTCCATTGATGGTGTGTGTAGACCCATGCTCCCAAGAGGTATAATTGTTAGGTGGTTAATAGCTGTCACTTTCTTGAACTTGTCCTTTAACCACTTGCCGACCGCTGCATGTCGGCACAATGGCAGCGTTGGGCAAATGGGCGTACCTGCCATCTAGTGGGCGCACGCCCACCGTGTACTCCGTGAGCGTGCCCCGCAAACTCGATGTTCGCCAGCGGCCCGCGATCGTGTCACGGAGAGGCAGAATGGGGAGATGCCTATGTTAATTAGGCATTTCCCTGTTCTGCCTAGTGACATGACAGGGATCTACTGCTTCCTGTCCTCGGGATCAGTGATCGCTGTCATGTCAGTGGTAGCCCACCCCCCCCACAGTTAGAATCACTCCCTAGGACACACTTAAAGTGGTTGTAAACCCTTCCGGAGAAGTTACACCTACAGGTAAGCCTAGATTAAGGCTTACCTGTAGGGGTTTGCAATATCTCCTAAGCCTACACGGTTTAGGAGATATTTTCCAAAAGGAATACACCATTGTCTACGGCGCATGCGCGCCATAGACAACGGCACAGGCGCACTGAGAATCCCATTCATAAAACCGGCAGACCCGGCTTTTACAGCTCCTGCGTGCATGCGCGGAGTGGCCTTTTCGCTGCTGCGGCCAATTACAGCGCCGGAGCGGCGATACCCGGAAGTAACCTTCCGGAGCGATGTCTGCGGCCGGAGGGGGAGACGAGGACGGCTTTGGGGGCTTCGATCTAAGGTAAGTAATGCATAATGAGCTAGTATGCTAGTCTTGCAGGTTTAAAAAAAAAATCGGGGTTTACAACCACTTTTAACCCCTTGATCGCACGCTAGTGTTTAACCCCTTCCCTGCCAGTGTCATTTACACAGTAATCAGTGCATTTTTTATAGCACTGATCGCTTTATAAATGATAATGGTCCCAAAATAGTGTCAAAAGTGTCCGACGCAATGTCGCACTCACGATAAAAATCGTAGATCGCCGAAATTACTAGTAAAAAAAATAATAATAATAAAAATGCCATAAATCTATCCCCTATTTTGTAGACACTATAACTTTTGCGCAAACAAATCAATATACACTTATTGCGATTTTTTTTTTTACCAAAAATATGTAGAAGAATACATATCGGCCTAAACTGAGGAAAATTTGTTTTTTTTATATATTTTTGGGGGATATTTATTATAGTAAAAAAGTAAAAAATATTGCATTTTTTTTCAAAATTGTCGCTCTTTTTTGTTTATAGCGCAAAAAATAAAAACCGCAGTGGTTGATTAAATACCACCAAAAGAAAGCTCTATTTGTGGGGAAAAAAAGGACGTCCATTTTGTTCGGGTGCAACGTTGCACGACCGCGCAAATTGTCGGGTTAAAGCGACGCAGTGCAGTATTGCAAAAAAGTGCTCTGGTCAGGAAGGGGGTAAATCCTTCCGGGGCTGAAGTGGTTAATAACTGTAATATCTGTAAAGATTTACCCTTCCTCCACCATAAAATAAAAAAATCTTTTTTTTTTATAATTGTGTCCCTGTTTTAGAGAGCTTTTCCCTCACCTGCTGCCCTAAGTAAAATTCTGTCAATGGAACAGGAAGTGAGACAACATTTTCTCAAATCATTATTATTATTTATTTATTATACAGGATTTATATAGCGCCAACAGTTTGCGCAGCGCTTTACAACATCAGGGAAGATAGTAGTACAATCACAATACAATTCAATACAAAGGGATCAGAGGGCCCTGCTCGTTTAGAGCTTACAGTCTAGAAGGGAATGGTGCCATAGATAAAAAAAAAAAGACAAGGGTTTCATATTCTCTAGTGTGTGTGTGTGTGTGGTGTGTATGTGTGGTGTGTATGTGTGTGTATATATATATATATATATAACAGCTTTCTAAGCCGATCTCTGTATATAAATCTAGATTATGCAGCTCAAGGCAACTTCTATTCATTGTTGTAAGCCATTTTAGGCCGATGGTGGAGTCCTTTTAGTGTCATCCTGATATTCAAACCTTTTCTGCAACAGATAAGTATTATAGATCTGATGTGGCAAGAACCAGATCTTTCTTGGGCTGTAGCCATCCATTGCAGTCAACTTATAGAGCGGAAGTCCATTATCTCAAAGATTAATTCTGCACATGTATACAAAGTTTTTTGATGACCATTTCTACCTTTTTTTTTTCTTGGGGTGAGAGAAAAAAAAGAGATTTAAGAGCTTTCCTGAATAGCTGTGAAAATCCCAAAAGAGAGGTTGATTGCTTTGCCGCAGATAATTGAAAGTCCCCTATTTGAAAGTCCTGTTTGTTCTATCCCTTAAACCAACAGAATTTTCTCTTAGAACTTGGGGAATGTGGCATCCAAAGGAGAAAGAGAGAGGGTAAAAAGTCATTGTGGGCCAACAATTGTTCCTAATCCTTACAAAATGCTGCAGAAATTAAATTTATTCTTTCTCCCTCCAAGTGTTACCTAGGTCACTGAGCGATGGGAAAACCAAACTAGAAGTTGAGTAGGGCCTTATCTTTGTTTTGTGTCGAGATGCTTAACCTTAGACACGATAAGGCATCCTAAAGTGTGGTGGGAACTTAATGCAGAGAATTAGCACGCTGTCCTTTATTGCACTGGATGTATAATAGGCATCGCTGTCACTAAAAAGAAATAGCACTGTTTACATTTTGGTGTTAAATGATCATTTAATTAACACCAGGAAAAACTCGTGAAATCCTCAGAAGCTTTTATTGTCAGTATCCTGGGAGTTTTAATATCCTCATTGTCGGAAATTTCCTTTAGAGGACTCACAAAAGGAATTTATGTACTCTCTGAAAACAGCAAAGAGACAAAGCGCTTGAAGCTGGCTGATCTGTAATGTCAGGCCTCAATGAATTTTACATGTGGTGAGATTTGGGGAACTGGGAGCGTTACGAGTCAGCTTTTTCTTTCCTTTACGCTCTATCCTGCGATTGTCATGTCTCTTGCAGTCTCACTAATGCTCGTATTTGTCAAAATATCTCCATGTGTTTGTAACCGTGACATGATCTGCTTTGGCATTAAAAACACAGTGTGTTTCCTGTGTGAATGAAGTGATGTAAGACTCTTTCTTTCTCCGAGGAACATCAAACAATCACACTTTAAGAGTCACCATAGTAAAACCTTTATGTTCTGTTTGTAAGCAAAGGCAAAAGAGATAACTGTCGGGCCTTAAGGCTGGGACACAACAGGGCCGAAAGGGAGCGCTCAGCACGTGTTGTGTGAAAAGTGTGTGTAGCCCCATGCCTCATTAGATACTAGGCTTCAGCTGAGCATATGTTTGGAAAGGCATCACCATAGATCATCTATTCTCAACCAGGGTATTGTAGAACCCTAGGGTTCCTCAAGAGGTTGCTGGGGGTTCCTTGATCTTTTGCTGATTGACCTCCTATCTGATGAGTTTCTGCAAAGTTCTGGAGCCAATGCCACTTGGCAAAGCCAGAAGCAGGATATCCATTCCCTTTTTATCCGTCTGTAATGCCCTGTACACACGATCCGATTTCCGATGGGATAAAAACCGATGGATATTTCCATCGGAAATCCGATGAAGCGGTCTTCCATCAGTCTTGCCTACACACCATCAGTCAAAATTCGGACCGTCCAAAACGCTGTGACGTAAAACACTCCGACAAGCCGAGAAAAATGAAGTTCAATGCTTCTGAGCATGCGGCGACTTGATTCTGAGCATGCGTAGGTTTTTTCTCCAATGGAGTTCCACACAGACGATCGTAATTTGCTATCGTTTTTTTTCCCATCAGTAAAATTTAAAACAGGTTCTATTTTTTTTTATACCGATGGAAAAAAGGCCGATAGGGTCCACACACGATCGGTTTGTCTGATGAAAAAAGTCAAGCGGTCTTTTTTCATCAGAAAAAAACGATCGTGTGTACGCGGCATAAGGGTGGCATTCTGACCACCACTGTAAGGATTGCATTGTTCCTACTGACCACTAGTGTAAAGGGGCATTTTTCCCATTGACCCCAAAAGAAGTGATTAGTATGAGTTCCTCGAGACCTGAAAATTATTTTAGGGGTTCCTCTGTGGTAAAAAGATTCAGAAAGGAAGCTCTAGAATAAATGCAGGCTGCAACGTTGGTTTGCACTGATGCCTCAGAGGATCTCCACGTAGGGCTTCCCATCTGGCAGAGCAGCACACCATTATCCAATTGCCAGGTCTTTCAAAAAGTACTGTTAGCAGCCACATTCATTCACTTATATATATTAATTGAACTCAGCTGTGTAGTTTATTATTATAAAAGGGACATCCCATTCCAAAAAAATAAGAATACATATGTACTGGTTCTCTCTTTTTTGTTTTTTTATGCTCTCTGAAAAAGCTTGGTAAGATTGTGCCACAAGGCTGCCTTTGTGTGTTGTGCCCATCTCTAGACATAATATACTGCAAATTCCAAGACCACACCACACCTTGTAATAAATCTTATGACCTGTGCAGCAGTTTTAGTTGTTGGGCTCCTCCAGGGTAAGTCAAACAAATGTCCAACAGGAACCAGTACAAGATACTTCAAGTTCAGAATTTGCCAAAAACGCCTGGAACATACTCTATGAACATTATTACTCCCCAACTGAACATTCAGTTAAACACATTCCAGGTGCATCAAAAGGTGTTCAGCGTCTTCCAATTTGTTTTTCTTCTAAAGCAGCTACGGGCAGAGTTGAAAAGCCTATCCCAGCAGCTGCAGAGTGGGATCTTGCTGTGTGTGTGTGTGTGTGTGTGTGTGTGTTGTGTGTGTGAAAGCAGTGGTCTCATTGCAGAGGTCCAACACTCCTACTGAATCAGAACTAAAGCTTTGCAATCGGCAAAGCTAGTGCTCCCTGCTAATTGGAGAGCTCTGGCTCTGACTCAGCAGGGGGCACGTCAGACAGATCACTGCTTCCACTTCGAGAACATACAGTAGATGACACTCTGCAGCATTTTGGTAGGACATGGGCTTTTTATTTAGGCTGTAGCTAATATAAACAAAAAAAGAGAGATTAAAAAACTGTAAGGCCCATTTCACACTTGTACGACTTGTCCCACGATTTGGGACTGCAAAGTAGCATATCAAGTCGTTCCCCATGATTTTCAATGACAACCATTCATATTAATACGACTTCAAGTCGTACCAACTTCAAAGGAGGCCCTGCACTACTTTGGCCCAACTTTGATGCGACCTCAGGTTCATAGACCTTAAGTCTCCCTGAAATCGCAAGAAAAAAAGCGTCAGAATCGCGGCCGCGAAATCGCAGTAAAATCGTGGCAAAATCGTGCGACTTTGAAGTCTTGGTAGTGTGAAAGGGGCCTAAGGCTTTGCACACCTTTTCTTTTGATGCTCCTGGAATATATTAAAATTATTTTAATTGAAAGTTAAATTGTGCTTGGGGTTTAATAAAAAAGACATGCTGGTAGGTTCATTGGCTAAATTGGCACCAGTTTGTGTAAATGTGAGTTAGGGACCTTAGATTCTAAGCTCCTTGAGAGCAGGGCATGTGAATGTACAATATATATGTAAAGCACTGCATGAATTGATAGGCCTATATAAGTGCCTGTAATAAATAAAATAAAAAATACCTGTTATAATGTGATCATTAAACCAGGATGTACTCTTTTGTGGACTAAAATCCTCTTAATTGAAGTTAAAGTGATTGTAAAGCTTCAAGTTTTTTTACAATAACAAACATATCATACTTCCCTCCACAGAGTGGCCCCGATCCTCCTCTTTTGGGGTCCCTCAGCGGCTCTCGCGGCTCCTCCCCGCATCAGATAACCCCCTAGGAGAAGCGCTCTCCCAGGTGGTTACCTTGCGGGTCCATCATTCAGCGTCCATAGGCCAAATGTAGGAATCGCCCCCGCCTCACGCGTCATTGGATTTGATTGACAGCAGCGGGAGCCAATGGCTACGCTGCTATCAATCTATCCAATCAAGAGCCAAGAACCCCGGGAAGAAAGAAGAGCTTGTCTCCACCGTGTGAAATTCCAGGGCTCAGGTAAGTAAAATGGGGGGGCTAGGGGGGCGGTCACTGAGAGGTGTTTTTCACCTTAACCACTTCAGACCATTTTGGCTGGTTAAAGACCAGGTCACTTTTTGCAATTCGGCACTGCGTCACTTTAACTGACAATTGTTCGGGAGCCGGTCGTACGACGTGGCTCCCAAACAAAATTGACATCCTTTCTTTCCCACAAATAGAGCTTTCTTTTGGTGGTATTTGATCACCTCTGCGTTTTTTTTTTATGCGCTATAAACAAAGATAGAGCGACAATTTTGAAATAAAATGCTATATTTTTTACTTTTTGCTATAATAAATATCCCCCAAAAAATATATATATTTTTTTTTCCCTCAGTTTAGGCCGATACGTATTCTTCTACATATTTTTGGTAAAAAAAATCCCAATAAGCGTTTATTGATTGGCTTGCGCAAAAGTTATAGCTTCTACAAAATAGGGGACTGTTTTATGGCATTTTTATTAATAATTTATTTTTTACTAGTTATGGCGGCGGTCAGCGATTTTTATTGTGACTGCAACATTATGGCGGACACATCGGACACTTTTGACACCATTTTGGGACCATTGTCATTTTTACAGCGATCAGTGCTATAAAAATGCACTGATTACTGTGAAAATTACACTGGCAGTGAAGGGGTTAACATGCAGGGGGCACTGAAGGGGTTAAGTGTGACCTAATGAGTGATTCTTACTGTGTGGGGGCGTGGCTTGGCATGTAACGTCACTGATCGTCGCTCCCTATGACGGGGAACAGACGTTCAGTGACACTCTCACTAGGAAGAACGGGGAAAGGTTTGTTTACACTTACCTCTCCCCGTTCTTCAGCTCTGTGACCCGATCGCGGGACACCGGCGGTGATCGGGTCCGCGGGTTCCGTGGGCGTGGTCGCGATCGCCCTGCCGGTGGCGCGCGCACCCCACGGCTGGGCATCTTAAAGGGGACGTACCAAGCCGTGCTATTCTGCCGACGTATATCAGCGTTAGGCGGTCCTTAAGCGGTTAATGCATAGCATGCATTAAGGTGAAAAAACAACCCCTTTAACTGTAAAAGCTAGTGCAGTGCTACGAGCAGTATTCAGAGGACAAGAAAATAGGATCTGAATTCCTTTTTTTTTTTTTTTTTTTTTTTTTTTTTTTAGAAAGTGGAGAAAACCCTCTAAATAACTATTACCAGACTATACAACTTCACTGTAAAGTGCCTGTGGCAGTTCCTGTAAACTAAATCTGTATATTTAACAGAACTTTAAAGCTGAACTCCAATCATACCTTAACTGTTGCACTGTTGTACAGACTCTTCTCCTGTACTGAAATTTGTTACTCTAATTTGATTACAGACACTGTGAGAAGCTCACAGTGTGCATTAGAAGCTTCAGCATGTCAGATGCAACTCCTGCCTGATTTCTTGCCTTGAGGATATCCAGCTTTTGGTTTAATAGATTTAACTACTTTTAACCCTGGTTCACACCAGTGCGACTTGACTGTTCAAAGTTGCATGACAAGTCACACCCCATTTGTGGCAATGGAACTGTTCAAATTGCTGCAACTTAAGTCGCAGCGACTTTAAAAAAGGTTCCTGCACTATGATTGTGCATTTTCAGTGTGATTTGCATTGACATTTGTTAAATGTTAGATATCAGCAAGCTACACGTGTAGTAGTAGCGCAACTTCAAAACCACACTGGAGTGAATCAGGGCTTAATCATGTTGTCAGACTGACATCCTCCCATCAAGCCATTTTGATATGTGCATAACAGCTTGCATCAGGGCTAAGAGTTCTTAGAATACTTAGGCAGGTTGCTGTGATGATTTCGGGAAGCGATGTACAGCACTCTTCTGGCTCATCCCACAAGCCATGATCTGCCTTTGTATAGAGAAGCACAGAGATCTAATGATGACCTCACTGGGTATAAAATTAGGTATGTAACAAATACAAAAAAATGTTATCTAGAAATTTTATTAACATGTTGATTGGGTGGCATGAAAGACAAAATATAATTGGACTAAACTTCAGCTTTAAAACCTCAAAATATGCTTTTTCTACAGAATGAAGTAGCCCCAAACCTGTCAAATGTTTAAATTTGGCTCCTTGTACCATCAAAGTAGGCAGTGCCGGGACAAGGTGATCTAGAGCCCAGGGCGAGGATACCAAGTTGTGCCCCCCAAGAAGTATAAGCATTATGTGTCAGCAAAATCCCCCCCCCCCCCGTAAAAATCTAGCGCCAATCTGCATGCTCAGCTCAAATTCTCTCATTTCACATATGGTCCAAGCACAGTCCCCCCCCCCCCAAAAAAAAAATTCCCCCTTCCTAGCACAAATCCACTACCCCTCAAATTTCCCGTCCCAGCACAAACCCTCTCCCCTCACTCCAAATCCCCCCTCCCAGCACGAATTCCCCTCCCTCATTTCGCTTTACCTAACAAAATTCCCTCCCCATTTCCCTTCTAATGCCCCGTACACACGATCGTTTTTCATGCCGTTAAAACTGCCATTTTAAAAAATGGCCCTGAAAAATGATCGTGTGTATGCTCCAGAGCATTTTTAACGACGTGAAAAACGGCCATTAAAAATTCCGGACATGCTCTCTTTTTTCACGTCGTTTTTCATGTCGTTTTTTTTAACGACGTGAAAAACGATAGTGTGTAGGCTTTAACGACGTGAAAAAAAAACGCGCATGCTCAGAATCAAGTATGAGACGGGAGCGCTCGTTCTGGTAAAACTAGCGTTCGTAATGGAGATAGCACATTCATTACACAGTAACGGACTGAAAAGCGCGAATCGTCTTTCAACAAACTTTACTAACATGAAGGGTGGCGCCATTCGAACGGAACTTCCCCTTTATAGTGCCGTCGTACGTGTTGTACGTCACTGCGCTTTGCTTGATCGTTTTTTTTAATGATGGTGTGTACGCAAGGCAGGCTTGAGAGGAAACATGAAAAAAAACGAGGAGAAAAACGTCGGTTTAAAAAATGACATTAAAAACGATCGTGTGTACGGGGCATTAGAACAAATGCCCCCCGATTATCCATCCTAGCACAAATTCTCCTCCCCATCTCCCTTCTCAACACAAATCAACACTCCTTGCACACCACCCCAAATTTTCCCTCCTAGAACAATTCTTACCTCCTGCCGCCCCCCCAAAATTCCCCCTCCCAACACAAATCCCCTCCTCCCAATCTCCTTGTGGTGCCCCCGAACCTTACATGATACCACAGTGCCCAGGGCAGCCGCCCCTCCTGCCCACCCCTTGTCCCGGCCCTGACAGTAGGACCTGCCTGCTGTCACGATATTCATGGGTGGTTGTAGTATCCAAACTCTTCTAATTTTTGGGAAACCCTTTGCCCCAAAATGAGTGAAGATTTCTACAATGTCAGCATAGCCTTTATCCCACTGACTGTTCCTCCACTTCCCTCTGTCCTAGAATGTCTGTCACACTTCGTTCAGTATTTCAGGTTTTATACATTTATAACAAGTAATTCACTTTCTGCAATAAATGAAGGATATCTGGATCTGGAGCAGAGTTCGGTGACGTCTGTACATCAATACGTTTATTGAACTCCTCTGTGAATGCTAATAATATCCTTCTAAAAATAATGTGCATCTGATATGTTGCTTTCAATTAAATTTTGTCCCAAAAGTGATTGTCTTTATTCAATCAAACAACGCGCTGGTTCTAAAAAAATAATAATCCTGAATGAATAGCGTGCAGCCTTGTATGAAGAATGATTTTTAATCTAGCATCGGCTTTTTTTTTTTTTTTTTTATTTGCTATGGATGTTTTTGTTGCACAGATTGATAAACAGTTTTGTTCCGACAGGAATGTGTATGAAAATTCTGGCACACTGACAACCATGCAAATTCATGCAGGCTGTGCCTTCCCTATTGAGGTTCTCATTGTAGATCATATAACTACGGGGTCATGAGAAAACTTTAATCCTCTACTGCCCTTCCAATAATAATGTCTGTGATAATACAGATATATTTTATATGGCTTCAGTAGTCGAGTCGTAGAGCCAAGTTTAATATGCATCACTTGGCAAGGCAAAGCAGCAGGCTCGCAGCGCTCCTATTCAGTGCGGTGTGTGTGTAATGTTAATTACAGAGCCGGACTGGCAAGGTATAGCCGCTGATTATTCTCAGGTGTAGAAACATTTGGACTTATTGGGTGCTAATCCAGTGTAAAATGATATGAACCCGAAAGCTTTATTTCATGACAGATACAAAGTGTTATGTCTAAAAAAAAAAATATTATAAGAAAAATTGAGCTGTCGTCCGCTAAAGTTAAAAATAATCTCATCGGAATTCTCTTCTCTCTTGCCCATTGGCCACTTAGCAGCCCATGAAGCTGCTAAGGCCTATGGTCAAGAGGGAACAAAAAAGGATCATTCTTTGCTCAGCCTAGGTTCACACTTGTGCGATGCAGGAACCCGGTGCGGACCTGGTGCGATTCCAGCGCTATATTATATTCACATCCTCTGCCCTCAAGGAGCTTACAATATAAAGTCCCTACCTCACATGCATATATACACATACTAGGGAAAATTTAGACAGGAACCAATTAACCTACCTTTGGAGTGTGGGCGGAAACCAGAGTACCCAGATGAAACCCACACAAGCACAGGGAGAACATGAAAACTCGATGCAGATAGTATGGTACAAAAGATAGTGTTCCACTACAGGCACTCCTTTCCCCCCTAATCCTCCAACTCAGGGTACTGGCTCCCAGTGGTTGCTGGCGGCTCCGACTCAGGATACTGGCTCCCAGTGGTTGCTGGCGGCTCTGACTCAGGGTACTGGCTCCCAGTGGTTGCTGGTGGCCCCGACTCAGGGTACTGGCTCCCAGTGGTTGCTGGTGGCTCCAACTCAGGGTACTGTGTCCCAGTAGTTGCTGGCGGCTCCGACTTAGGGTACTGGCTCCCAGTGTAACTGGTAGCTCCAACTCAGGGTACTGGCTCCCAGTGGTTACTGGCGGCTCCGACTTGGGGTACTGGCTCCCAGTGTAACTGGCGGCTCCAACTCGTGGTACTGGCTCCCAGTGTAACTGGCGGCTCCGACTCAGGGTACTGGCTCCCAGTGGTTGTTGATGGCTTCTTACATTTCACCCATAGACTCATAGTAAAAAAAAGGAATCCACTCACCTTCTTCGAGTGCATTAAAGTCTCCAATGTACGAACTGTTCCACCTACAGTAGTTCCCAGAAGCCCTAATGTATTTCACACCATCTGGTGCTTGCTCATATAGTACAGTATAAGCTATAGTAGTAAGGATTTTAATGGTGGACAGCTTCCTCCTTTTTTTTTCTCTCTCAATGCAGATAGTGTCATTAGGAATTGATGAAAGATGACCCTCATGCTGTAGCCCATTGCTCCATGTTCCCTCTTCATCTCTAGCTTATTAATTAACCAGTGAATAAGTATCAGTGTCTCCGACTAGTTAGTAATAAAAATATCTCTTAAGCAGTTAATCTGAAGTAGGAAGCAGTGGAGTGATCTTCTTGGCTGTGCTTTAAATCACAGAGCTGGCTGAACAGAATTAAGAATTTTTACTCTCCGAGGGAAGTGGATAACATCCACGAAACACGGAAGAGAACACAGTCACCCTACAATATATGCTGTGCTTAACCTATATGGTCAAGAATGATCTGAAGAGTGATTGTGGATTGTAATGCCCCGTACACACGATCGGACCAAACTCACAACGGAATTCCGACGGAATTCCATCGGAGTAAAATAGAACATGTTCTATTTTTAAACTCCGCTGGAATTCATCTGAATTTCTCCGATGGGGCACACACACGGTAGGAATTTCTGATGGAAAAAGTCAGTCGGACTTTTTCCATCGGAAATTCCTATCGTGTGTACAAGGCATAATTGGTGATATTGTTTACTGTGCATATTACATGGCCTATATGGTTTTATTTAGGGAGGTATATTATGTAATTGTTTTTACTTTTGTAATAAAAACAAATGCTTTTTCAGTAGAGTTACTGTTGTGGACCCATATTTGGTGCCAGGGTAGTCCAATTTAGTTATACTTTTAATATATGCATTATAAATCTTTAAGCAAGCTACATATATGTATTTGCAAATGTCTATCCTTTTTAGATTGTAAGCTCCACAAGCAGGGCCCTCCTATTCCTTCTGTATTGAAATCGTACTATCCCCCTTTATATTGTAAAGCGCTGCATAAACTGCTGGCGCTATATAAATCCTGTATTATGATAATAATATAGCGGTTTGGCTGCAATATCAGCTTTGGCTGCACCTCTAGTTTCATTCTATGTTTTTATATAGACACCTGTATGTTCCTTTCTGGTTAGCCATTACGGCTGTATGTTGCCACAGTTGTTGAAGTATGGACAACATATAGTCATTGGCACTAAACTGACTTTATGACCCAAGGTGCTGCCTCAGCTGTCAAGTGTCAGATGCTGGGCCAGCACTTCTACAGCAAGTGTCACTGTTAAGTGTATTAGCTGTAGCTATCAATTCCACGATGGCCATTATGCCGCTAATGTTCTATTGATGAGCTGAAAAGTAGGGTGATGCTCAATGCACAGCCAGCTGCCTTCTCTTTCCAGGGTCATCGTGGCAGCCAGTGATTTGTACTACATGACTAATTAAATCAGCTCACACATAAAATGGCTTTCCCTATGCATTCAGTGGTAAGTGAATGTTCCACTGGAGGTAGACAGTGATCTTCTCACTTGGGAAATGATTCATCCTCAGACATAATGGAGAGTGTGCGATCAAGGACGCTTCATTTGTTGCATAGTGTGAGCCACGTGCGCACCAATTTATAAAAACAATGTATTATTTATGATGAGCTGTCTAAAGATATACAGTCTTCTTCCAGTTGGCAAAAGCCATCATAACTCAGCCATACGTTTAGAAAATCCTCCCGAGGTTGGCTAGGACTTGCTTATGAGAAATTGCTAATAGCTAAATAATGCATTTTAAATACTGGCAGTTCTTTTTATAAGATGTCGGAGATGATTAAGGGTGCAGTTTTAGCTGTTCTGTTCAATATACAATACAAATAAATTTTTAGTCTTTTCAGTCTATCTGGGATGCATTCAGTATTGTAATGAGCAGGATTCGTCATTCTTTGGCGTTGCTGATAATCGTAAACGAATCTGTTATTTTCTTGGCTCAGTTTTTAGGGTAGGATCAAAAGCTTTCAGAAATTCTTGGATTGATGTCTCCAGTACAGGAAAAAGTAAATCGGGGTCTGCCAGGGTTAAATTACAGTTAAGGGTTAGGAGTTAGGGGTTAGTAGACAGGTGCAATTAACTTAAAAGGAAAAAATATTAGTGTGTTCCCCGCCCTCTTCTTCCTGGCCCTCTTCATCACAAGAATAAGATTAAATATTAGGGTTTTTAGAGTTAGATTAAGGATAAAGCCCAATCCCAACTTTTTACTTTTATAAAAAAATGTATAGTCATCCATCTCCAGTAATAACACTGCATGTAGCATACTCACTTGGTGTCTTGTCCCCTGCAGACTCAGCATTGTCCATCTTGGGTTCTTCTTCCAGCGTTAAATGAGCCCAGCATCATTCAACCCACTCTGTGGTTGCAGGACAACCGGGTTAGATTTTGCCAGGAAGACCTTTACACTTTGTTTTTCAGATCTGCCTACTTGTCATAGTCAATGCAAAGAGGCTTCTTTTTTTTTCTTCTAGATTCTTAATTATTTTTTACAAAGTTTTAAATGGGTGTACTGAGCCAAGGCCACCAGCATCTTCTTACAACTGCAGTAGCACTTTTGGGTTGGCTGAGCCTTTAAAACTGCTTTTCCATCTAGATCCCTAGATATCCTCATAAACCCATCTCCATATGCCATCCTATTGGAAATTAGCTTTGCATAATGGCTTTTTATTATTTTTATTAATTATTTTTATTAAAAAGTGAACTGGTTGTTTTGCTCTGTGTGGGTCACCTGTTCATTTTTATATTTAGTCCGTTTTTTTTTTTTACAGCTACCGGTTCTTAAACAATATGCTTATAGTATTTTTAAATTGGAGTTCTCAGGCTTTGCTATCTGCAGCTATCTGTCCATATGACCTTAACTTCAGTTCCATAGTTTACACTCTATAATCCTGGAATTCAGACTGGTCATAAAAAGTGTGGGGCCTGCAGGCGTACATTGTGCATTAAACACCATTCCCCAAATTAAAAATTCAGGGAAGTGTTAACTTTGTGACCTGACTGATGGCTGAGTTGGGAATGACATTAGAGATATTATCATAGAAATTCCACAGATTCCTATGCACTGTGTAACTGGATCCACAGCTAGAAGTGTGAACTCAGTTTTGGACCCTGGCTGTGATGATGGCCAACATGAATACCTGCTCTTTTCCTGCTTGCCTTGTCTCACAAAATCTAGAGTTGCACTAGAACAATAGGCTGTGCATGTCTGTCTGTAAAGTCTATTGCTGCGATGAAAGACACTGGGCGAAATCCTTCCGAGTCGATGTTGACTAAGCAGCAGTATTTCATGAGACGCCGTCTTCCTGTGTGTGTTATGTAACAAATGAGCACTGATCATTTCTGGTAAATGCAGCGCAGTGTCCGTAAAAAAAATAAAAAGTAAAATCTTTAAAGACATATGTACTGTCTAATGGCCATGCACATGTGGAAAAATTAAAGCTTCCACGTCCCCCATATGAAATTCAAAATAAAGCTCTTGCGCAAAAAGAAGAGTGTGAATACCTACCTATGCTGCTGTCCACATTACCGTATGCCGCTATGTAGCCGTCCATGGAGGTCTGCTGGGAAACTGGCACTTTCAGGAGTATCAATCTCCAGTGTTCCCATAGTGTTCGGTGTTTCCTCCTGCTGACCTCCACGTCACGGATGTGTTCCCTATAGTGACATAGAGGTAGGCAGGTGGAACCACTGATCTTTTCATACTTCTGAAACTGTTGTTTTCCAAGCAGTTGAGGGGCAGAATTTGGCAGTGCAAACAGCAGGAAAGGTGGGTATTTACAGTCCCCCTTTTAGTTACCTGCTTTATTTTTAATGTTTTATTTTTTTATTGAGTTTCTTTAAATCATAACTTTTAAGCAGTTTAAATGTTTACAAGTGAAAGCCCCATCCAACAGCAGGTACTACAAGGTTTCTGCTGTTAATGTTTATGAGCGAACAAAAAACGATCTCTATGTGCCTCCCTGATTTAGTTAATGAGGATGACGACTTAGACCTATCAACCCACCTATATTCCAGTAAGTGTCCTTTTTAAGAAAACCTGTACTGAGAAAAAAATTAAGGCTGATCTCCTTCCAAGAGCGAGGCAAGTTGAAAATTCCAGTTGCCTAGTTGACCCAGAACAAGCATGCAACCATTGACATCAGAAATCCTGATCTGCATGCTTATGTCAAGCTGCTGACCAGTTTCGGCCTACTTTGTCATGAAAGAAAAAACACACTAAGATTTTCTTCCCAGTTGGATCTCTTTGTTGGCCGTATTGTTGGTCCCAGCATACAGTTGTTTGCTTTCCATAGACAATAGATTGTCTTTTGTGATGTACATCAGTCTCTTTCTAGGTATGGCCAACTTGGTGTCCTTCATTGAATAATAAGCAAGTCAAAAGCCCAACTGTTGCAGAGTTTGTTTAGTGTCACTGTGTCGGTTTGTTTTTGGCTACCTTAAGAAATGAGGTGTCAAGCTTCACACCTGGTAAATGGGCTCTAAAGGCTCTATTATGAATACAGAAAAAGGACAAACCAATATTGGTTCATGCTGTTCCAATTTAATCCTTTTTTTTTTCTGTAGCATGATGATTTTCCAAACACATGGATTAGATAAAGGGTGTAGTTTATGGTCAGATTCATTCACAAAGGTCAGCTTGGTTTTACTGTTGTACACCAACAAAGTTGGACTGTAAAGGAGCACTGAGTGTTTATTTTACATACATACCCCCCATGGAGCTCCCCTTAGCCTAGTGCTGGGAAAGATGCCCAAGAGATGCTACTAGGATTGCCCACCCCCTAATTGATATTAGTGTATCCAGTCTGATAATTTAATGTGATAGGGTTTATCATCAGTTAGGGGTATTTTTTGGTAGTTAACTAATACAATCTCACAGTAGATATATGTCCAGCTAGATTGGTTGGGGTACATTAATATAGGGATAAAGGGCATCTCAGAGCTGATCATTAATTAGTGGGGTATTTAATGAGCCTTTCCAAATGCCATATTTATAAATAATTAGAGTTACCCCCCCCCCCCCCCACTAAGACGATAAAAGACACTTTGCCAGGGCCAATATGTTGGCTGTCTCTTTCTTTCTGTAGCTTCTCCCTGGCCTTTCGACTATAAAACATGCTGGAAATTGGGTCAACAGTATAAAAACAAACTCCACTGAGTAAAGCCCAAATTTCTGGACATCATGTTAACCATACGGGTGTCAATGGATATCTGTAGGTGGTCAAATATGCGTGTGCATCCCAACTTCAAGCACCACTGCAACCCGACAAGTACACAAACATGGAGGCTTGGATTGGCTGAGCATAATGTTAGAAAGTTAGGAGTGCCACTGGAATGGCCAGATTATTATCTTTTGTCTGTGGTTAATTTTTTCTGTCTCTTGAGAGAGTTTGATATTTACCTTTTAAGTAAACTTACTGCTTATATGACATTCTTCTCAAACACTGCATCTAGCCAGGTAATACAATGCAACCCCAGAGTCATAAAATATACATCTATTTCTGTGAAAAAAAAAAAAACACTTATTTTTTATGGGGTCCTTATACCTTCAACATGTGAAAGAATAAAAAAAAAACTAAGAGTGGTGTGTGGACTTATTTTCCCTTTATATCACAGATGCCTGTGGTATTGCCAGCCACAGACGGTGGCTTAGCTTCTATTGACATCCAATGATCTTACATGAAGACGGGCATAGAGGGCATAGAGAAGCTATAATGAGGGTCTGATAAAAATTGGCTAATTTACATACAAGCAGCCTTCCAAATGAAGCAACAAAATTGTTCATCTGATCTCTCCAAAAAATACTGTAGAAGAGACTTTGCTTTGAGAGGGTGGGGAGGGTGGTGTATGTGTTAACAAAGCAAAAAACTGTGTGAAAGTGCATTAACCTATTTTAGCTAATCAAAAATTACTGTTACTGATTTTGGGAGCTGAAGTTGGATTGGTTGCTATGGATTACTACATTGTGCCCTTAATTTTTCCCCTTTGCACACCCTTTAAACCCTATAAGAAATGTTTGGCTGTTTCTTTAATGTATACATGTTTTTGCAAGCAGTATAGCCAAAGACTCTCTGCTACTGATATGCAATAAATATGCTATACATAATTAATGAAATGGAAGGCAGTGAAGGCGGCGGCAGGACACTGGGGACTTTCCTTAAGAGTCTTTGCCACAAAACACACACCAACAAAAAAAAGCAAAAAAACTGATAATGACTTCATGATGATGCTTGTCTGCTCATGCGGGTCCAGTGAGATAGGAGTGCCATCACCCTAGTGTCCACTGTCAGAACAAAATAAGCAGGAAGAATTTGGCAGCTCCGAGACTTTCATGTGGACCTATTGCAATGTCAGACACCTAGATAGCTGCTTCCTCCGTGGAAACATCAACAAATAGCCAGTGGTTCCAGATCAGATTAAAAATGAATAGGAGACGCGCTACAATAATAAGATAAAAAGGGAAGGGAAACACAAAGTGTGATTAGAAGGGGGTTCCGATCTGGCACCGAGATGCCAGCTAATCCTTGGCTATTGTTGACAAGGAAGATGTCTAGCCTAATGTTTTGTAGACAGTCAGATATGGACAGCTATATTATTATACCTTGCATTGTTGCAGCCATGTCCAATAAGATTTTTTTATTTGTAATGTGGATTATAGCTGTTATTTTGCCGTTTCCTGAATAAGTGTGATATTACGCGTTCAAAGAAATCCGCTTTATGTTTGTTTGTAGCCACTCTTTGATATGTACACTGGCTTTGATCTCTGCCGTGTTACTGTAAACTGATAGAGGCTGCCTAATGGTTAAGGCTTTATAATAAATTTCCACATCACACCGCCACTGTAGAGTCCCATCATGCAGGGAAAGTCAAATTATACTGAGTGCCCTGTGGGGCTTTCTGTTGATTGAACCACTTTTTAATGTTGAAGGAGAGTGCATTGTGCCTCTTATGCCTTCAAAGTCGCCAGCATAACATTTTTTTTGTGTAAGGTGGAACAAATGTTACCATGGTACTTCCTTTTATTTTTTGTCCTGTTGTTCATTTTTTTTTTTAAATTTAGCATTATTGCTGCATTAACGTTTCTTTTTTTTTTTTTTTTTTTCACTGGAATTTAATATCATGCATTAAAACCACTATTCTAGTCAAGGTAAGGAAGAAGTGATTTTTAAGGCTAAATGGCTTTATGGATGGTGCACCCCACAAAAAAAAACATTTAGCCCTGAATATCACTTCTATCATCTATTGTCTATTTCAGATCTTAAAAATTATGAATACATTCTGTGGTCTGCATTGTTGCTTTGGGAAGTGAAGATGTGTTTGACTACACAGCTATGTGCAACCATGGTGTGATGATGCACACAGCGGCTAGAAATTATGAGGTCATGTGACCAGCCCACCACTCTGCCAAGCTCATTTATTGACATGCCAAATCTTCATTGAGTTTTAGCATTGAATCAAACTACGTATTATTATTATTATTACCGTATATACTCGAGTATAAGCCGACCCGAATATATGAGCCGAGGCACTTAATTTTACCACAAAAAACTGGGAAAACGTATTGACTCGAGTATAAGCCTAGGCCTAGGGTGTCCATCTGCATGCCTCACTGTGCCTCACTTTGCCTCACTGTGTCCATGTCCATGCCTCACTGTGTCCATGCCTCACTGTGTCCATGTCCATGCCTCACTGTGTCCATGCCTCACTGTGCCCATGCCTCACTGTGCCCATGCCTCACTGTGTCCATGACTAGACTGATGTTTAACATGGGAGTCTATGGAAGGGGTGCCCGGCTTTGAAAAATCAGTGCTCCCCGGCCATAGGTCCCCCAAAAACGTTGCACACTTATAGAGGAGAAATTAGGCTACATGTGTGCCAAGTTTGGGGACCAGGAGACCTACGGCCGGACAGTACCGGGTCCCCAAAGTCCGGGAGATCAGGCGCAAAAAGGTGACTTGAGTATAAGCCGAGGGGGACATTTTCAGCACAAAAAAATGTGCTGAAAAACTCGGCTTATACTCAAGTATATATGGTATTCATTATTGAATGAAATTACGCAAAATACGTAGTACGTGCGTATTTTATCGTGGGAGAGAGAGTTTGTGCTTTCCGACCAAATGTTGCAGGGTTAGCTGAACAACAGCGGAGGAATTTGGACAAGGTAACACAAACCTTTTAAAGTGATTAAATAAAATAGAAGGCTATTTATGAACATAGGATTGAAATGTAATGGTCATTTTGGTATCTAGGGTTTAGTACTACTTTAATATTACTGTATGGATTTCAAGTACAACAAGCTTCAAAATGAATGACACGTAACGGTACTGCAGCGCACTGTATCGCAAAAGTTTGTTTCTCCCCTTATTTTGACTGGTTGCTCGGGGAAAATGCACTTAATACATCCTGAACTTTGCCTGAACTAGATAAAGTAAAAGATTTCCTTGATAGGGAGTAGTGCAATGAATTTACATTACTTTAATCAGCCTACTATGCTCCCCTGCCACCTGGATCCTCTGTTGCAGCTTGTCAAAGCCAGTTTAGGTTCCAGATATGGGGGAACATGCAGGGTAATTTTCTGAATGCAGTGTGAAAGATCATAAGTTGGGTCCTCTTCCTAGAGAAAAATAAAAACCGGGTGTGCATTGCAGCAAAGAGTAGCCGTTGTTTGCAGGGCGCATAAAATTGGGGGCGTAGTGTAATAATGACTCCCCTGCATTGGTGTCAGTACCAGTGACTGCAATAACCCCCAACATTCATGTCAGTGACTGATGTATCCCCCAGAACTGGTGCCATCAACCTCTACCTGCCTATGTCTTGATTGCAAAAACCCCCCAGCATTGGTACCAGTGACTGCAATAACCAGCATTGGTACCAGTGACTGCAATAACCAGCACTGGTGTCAGTGACTGCAATAACCCCCAGCATTGGTGTCAGTGACTGCAATAACTCCCAGCATTGGTGACAGTAACTGCAATAACTCCCAGCATTGGTGTCAGTGACTGCAATAACTCCCAGCATTGGTGACAGTGACTGCAATAACCCCCAGAATTGGTGTCGGTGACAGCAATAGTGACACCGATGTTGGTGGACAGTATTAAGCTAACCCCCCCCCCCCCCCCTTCAATGGTAGTCAATGGTAATGCTGTTAACCTCTTGCATTGATGTCAATGACCACAATAATCCCCAACACTTGTGCCAATGACTGAAATAACGCCCAGCATTGGTGTCAGTGGCCCACTAACCTCCCACATTGATGCCAGTGACCACACTAGCTCCCGGCATTGATGTCGGTGGCTGCAGTAACCCCTTAAATTGGTGTCAGGGACTGTAATAACCCCCAGAATTGGTTCCTGTGACTGCAATAATAACACCCACGTTGGTGGTCAGTATTATGTTATTGAACCCCCCCACACACACTTTTCAATGGTAATCAGTGGCAATGCTGTTGTTGCAAAGGCTTGAAAAGGACAGTCACATTGCTAAATTAGAAAGCCTTAGCTTTTGTCTTAAAGTGATATTAAAGTCGTTTTTATTTTTATTTTACAAATAACAAAAAAGTTATACTTACCTGCCCAGATCCTCCTCTTCCCAGGCCTCCGCCAGTTCTCCTGGCTCCACCCTCCTGCCAATTGCCCCCACAGCAAACCGTTTGCTGTAGGGTCACTCGAGTAGGCTTGCTCCCAAGCCGCTGCTATGCGTATCCATTCAGACAGGGAGCTGCGGCTTGGCCCTGCCCCCTCTCTCTCCTCATTGGCTCACTGGCTCCTGCTGCTGTATCAGCCAATGAGGAGGGAGAGTTCCTGGAGAGCCAAAACTTTCATGCACATTGGTGGATCACGATGGGGCTCAGGTAAGCATTTGGGGTGCTGGTGAGGCTGCTGCACACAGAAGGTTTTTTACCTTCATGCATAGAATGCACGAAGGTAAAAAAAAACTTGAGCCTTTAGAACCACTTTAAAGCTTTAACAATTGAGCCTCTTGTGTTCTGTCTTCTCAGACATTCAGACAACCGCCACAAGCCACAGGATCCTACAGGAATTGTACACTAGTCTAAAGCAAATCTGCCATTTTGCTATATGATCTAGTGTCGAGGGAGAAAACCTCAGCGTCAGACAGCACTGACAGATGGCCCGCTCAGGATGTTTTGAGTCCCTCTTCAAAATAAAGCTCAGTTCTATTGTTTCATGGAACTCTATGGGCTAAATGTCTTAAATGCAATTTACATGTCCTATAAACACTCTCAAAAACTCTACTAATTAAAGTGTGCCTAAACCCGAGAACATAAACTTACAGAGTAACTTCCTGTGTTTCCAAAACAAAAAGCTTCAAGTACTCGAGTTGCTGACTTTTAGGAAACACATACTTACCAGCCCATGATGTCCAGTGCTTTCTTCCACTCATCTAAAGTCATTGCAGCTTTTTTATCCATCTTAGATTCAGGAGTCGCATCACTCCCAGTCATCTAAAGCACCGCTACGCATGCGTGAGATCGACAGACTGCAGGGAAACTTTCCTGAAGCTTCCTGGGATATGACATAGTATCCAAGGCAGCTGTGGGTGGCCAAGGGCTACATAATTCTTGTTCCAGAAAAAAAAAAGGCATATGATTGTGTACCAGGGAAGTGGGAGTACTAGAATGATGCTGAGTTTTTGTGTGAAGGTCCACTTTTACTGATGGTTTACACTAGTGCGACTTCTTATGCGACTTGAGTCGCATGACAAGGGAAAACACATTATATTTTATGGTGCCCGTTCTCAATGCGACTCGGCACAGTGCGGCTTTGGATAAGTTTCCTGCACTACTTTGTTGTGATCTACAGTGCGATTTGGCCCTATAGAATGTGCAAACTTGCATTAAAGTTGCACTACATAATCACACTGAAGATTGGGTTAAAATCACATTGCAGTAGTGTGAACCTAGATACACTATACTCCTAAAAGTATTGGGACGCCTGCCTTTACAGGCACATGAACTTTAATGGCATCCCAGTCTTAGTCTGTGGGGTTCAATATTGAGTTAGCCCACCCTTTGCAGCTATAACAGCTTCAACTCTGTTTACAAGGTTTAGGAGTGTGTCTGTGGGAATGTTTGACCATTCTTCCAGAACAGGGATGCCAACTTTCAGTAGATTTATGAACAGTTTGTAAAATCCGTAATTTTTGCATCTGTCTGTGAATGTCCATTATGAACATGCAGACTGTATGTCCATAATGGACATTCATAGGCAGATGCAAAAATTACAGATTTTGCAAACTGTAAGTTTACTGAAAGTTGGCAACCCTGTTCCAATAGCGCATTTATGAGGTCAGGCACTGTCATGTTGGAACAGGAAGGGGCCATCCCCAAACTGTTCCCACAAAGTTGAGAGCATAACATTGTCCAAAATGTCTTGGTATGCTGACACCTTAAGTGTTCCCTTCACAGGAACTAAGGGACCAAGCCCAACCCCTGAAAAACTTACCGCACCATAATCCCCTCTCCACCAAATGATTTGGACCAGTGCACAAAGCAAGGTCCATAAAGACATGGATAAGTGAGTTTGGGGTAGAGGAACTTGACTGGCCTGCACAGAGTCCTGACCTCAACCTGATAGAACACCTTTGGGATGAATTAGAGTGGAGACTGCGAGCCAGGCCTTTTCGTCCACATCAGTGCCTGACCTCACAGATGCGCTTCTGAGAGAATGGTCCAACATTCCCATAGATACACTCTTAAACCTTGTGGACAGCCTTCCCAGAAGAGTTGAAGATGTTATAGCGGCAAAGGGTGGGCCAACTCAATATTGAACCCTATGGACTAAGACTGGGATGCCAGTCATGTGCGTGTAAAGGCTACCAGACTTTAGATGCGGTGGTGCCATTGGTTTGGTCTTCATTTTTTTTTTTACCTGGTGATGTTGCCAGTAATACACATCCTGTCCTAGAGTGACAACGCTCGCTTACTATAGGCTTTGGAGGAACAGCATTGTCACACTAGTACACCACTACAAAGCACTTCCTTTTCTTGAAAAAATGCCCATATAAGTCTATAGATCTGCCCCAAAAAAAGCTCTGTTGGCCTTCAGGAATGGCACGACCAAACACTCAGGTGTGAATAGGGTTCTGATAGTTTAACACATTCCTGACAAAAGTGATATTGAAAGGCTTAGTAGCAAAACAACGGTGTAAACAGTGTCTGTGACCTACCTTCACGACCTTGTGCTCATAAAGCCCTGGAGTCTTGACGTATCCATTTTGCTTAGTGAGAAATGATTAAATATTGCTCGTATTTCAGAAGAGAGATAGAGGAATTACTGCTTGTCAGAGTGACCCCCAAGCTTTGTTAAGCCTCATAGAGTAATCATTTCTCACCAATACATCTCTGTGTTGAGGTCCAGTGAAAAGCAAAGGATGCTGTAAATTATCGACATCAATGGAGACACAGCCAGTGGCTGGAATATTTATGTTTTGCTGTATTGTTTACTGCCTGTGGTGTCCTTATCACCTCATTTTGAAAAAAAAAATAAAACATTTTCAGCACAAAGGTCTAGAGCTGAAAACTGCACTCCAGTCATTAGCCCTAAATCCAGATTTAAATCCAAAAACAAAGACTTCATATATTGCAGTCTGCCAGTCTTATGCCGCTTACACACGACCGTTTTTCATGACGAGAAAAATGCAATTTTTTTATTTGGTCATTAAAAACGATTGTGTGTGGGCTCCAGAGCATTTTTCACAATGTGAAAAATGGGCGTTAAAAATTTGGAACATGCTCTAATTTTTCTCGTCGTTTTTCACGTCGTCGCTTTTCTCGTTATGAAAAGCGTCCCTGTGTAGGCTTTAACGACGTGAAAAAAACACTTATGCTCAGAAGCAAGTGATGAGACGGGAGCGCTCGTTCCGGTAAAGCTAGCGTTCATAATGGAGATAGCACATTCATCACGCTGTAACGGACTGAAGAGCACGAGGCTGAAAAGCGCAAATCGTCTTTCACCAAACTTTACTAATACGAGGATCAGCAAAAGCAGCCCAAAGGGTGGCCCCATCCGAATGGAACTTCCCCTTTATGGTGCCCTCGTACATTTTTCGTTTAGTTTCGTTTTTGTTCGAGCATTTTTTTTCACGATCGTGTGTAGGCAAGGCAGGTTTGAGAAGAATCACGTCGAGAAAAACTTCGTTTTTTCAATGACATTAAAAACGGTCGTGTGTACGCGGCATTAGATGTGGTGACTGCAATAGCTTTAATTTTTCAGGCTAAGGACATTTCCAGACTCCAGTGCAGACTTCTGGGGTAATCAGTGAGCCATTCATGCAATCAGAAAATTATATTTATATATATATATATATATATATATACTATATTGTCAAAAGTATTTAATGGCATCCTAGATGTAGTCTGTAGGGTTCAATATTGAGTTGAGCTACAGTATAACAGCTTCAACTCTTCCGGGAAGGCTGTCCACAAGGTTTAGGAGTGTGTCAATGGGAATGTTTGACCATTCTTCCTGAAGCACATTTGTGAGGTCAGGCACTGATGTAGACGAGAAGGCCTGGCTCGCAGTCTCTGCGGGTTGAGGTCAGGACTCTGTGCAGGCCAGTCAAGTCCTCCACCCCAAATTCGCTCATCCATGTCTTTATGGACCTTGTTTTGTGCACTGGTGCGCAGTCATGTTGGAACAGGAAGGGACCATCCCCAAACTGTTCCCACAAAGTTGGGAGCATGAAATCGTCCAAAATGTCTTGGTATGCTGATGCCTTAAGAGTTCTCTTCACTGGAACTAAGGGACCAAGTCCAACCCCTTAAAAACAACCCCACACCATATTCCCCCCTTCACCAAATGATTTGGACCAGTGTACAAAGCAAGGTCCATAAAGACATGGATGAGCGAGTTGGGGGTGGAGGAATGTGACTGGCCTGCACAGAGTCCTGACCTCAACCCGATAGAACACCATTGGGATAAATTAGAGTGGAGACTGCGAGCCAAGCCTTCTCGTCCAACATCAATGCCTGACCTCATAAATGCGCTTCTGGAAGAATGGTCAAGCCTTCCCATATACACACTCCTAAAGCTTGTGCACAGCCTTCCCAGAAGAGTTGAAGCTGTTAGGCCCCTATCACACTGACACGTTTTTCAGGCGGTTTTGCGCTAATAATAGCGCTGCTATACCGCCTGAAAAAATCGTGCCCTGCAGTCTTCAGTGTGAAAGCCCAAAGGCTTTCACACTGAAGCGGTGCGCTAGCAGGACCGCTCCAAAAGTCCTGCTAGCCGCATCTTTACAGCGGTGAAGGAGCGGTGTGTTCACCGCTCCTTTACCGCAGTCTCCCATTGAAAGCAATGGGAGACCGCGGTAATACCGCATTGCAGAGGCGCATTGCGTTCAGTATTAACCCCTTTTTCTGCCGCTAGCGGGGGTTAAATTCACCCCGCTAGCGGCCGCATACCGCGGTAAAAACGAAGGTATAGCGGCGCTAAAAATAGCGCCGCTATACCCACAGCGCACCTCCTGCCCCAGTGTGAAAGGGGCCTTATAGCTGCAAAGGGTGGGCCAACTCAAGATTGAACGCTACAGACTAAGACTGGGATGCCATTAAAGTTCATGTGCGTGTGAAGGCAGGCGTCACAATACTTTTGACAATATTGTGTGTATATATAATACACTATAGAAGTACCTGAAATAATAAATTACAATGTTGCAATTTTTAATAACATCCAATTACAATATGGCATCTGTAGCAATTATATATTCTATATTTTTTTTTTTACTATATTTTTTCCAATGAAGTTAACCTTTAACCTGAACTTGTAAAGGGGACCCGTCATGGCAGTCCTTATGTGGAGGCTCCCTTCCAGTCCGGCTGCACTGGAGTTTTGGCTGTGAGGCCCCTTTCACACTGGGGTGGTTTGCAGGCGCTATTGCACTAAAAATAGCGCCTACAAACCGACCCTAAACAGCGGCTGCTGTCTCTCCAGTGTGAAAGCCCCGAGGGCTTTCACACTGGAGCGGTGCGCTAGCAGGACGTGAAAAAAAGTCCTGCTAGCCGCATCTTTGGAGCGGAGAGAGGAGCGGTGTGTTTACCGCTACTCCACCGCTCCTTCCCATTGAAAGCAAGAGGCGCATTGCCGGTGGTATTAACCCTTTTTCGGCCGCTAGCGGGGGTTAAAACTAAACTAAACTAAACTAAAAATAGTGGGTGGGTGCGGCGCTATACCGCCACCGCACCCACCGCCCCAGTGTGAAACGAGTCTAATAGGAAACGGCTGCCTTGACAGGTTCCCTTTAAAGCAAGATAGAAGCAGACATTCCATATATCAGGGTCATTGTCACTAGTGAGATCTCAGAGCTCTTTTCTTGGGGAAATAGCAATCACTGCAGCTTTAAAGACAATTACTGGAAACAAGTCTGGAGTCAGCACAGGGCTGCTGTACTCTACTGTTTATGGTTCCGGAGCTTTACAATTGGTAATCGATTTTTCTCCCCCCCCCCCCCCCCCCCGAGGTACAGGAGGAGTAAAGTAACTTGCCCACAGTCAGATTAAACAAACACGAGAGTCTAGATTGGGCTCACCTCACTGAAGAGGCTCTGACGTTACCGAGAAGCTGTCGGCTTCATTGAAGAGGGAGATTGGCAATACAGTATTCCCAGGCGCAATCATTATACAAGTACCAGCCTGCCGTGCCAAGCAGATGTGTAGGATATTTGTGCTGGCATGTTCAGTGCCATCTTGGCGATAAGAAGAAACAGTCGCATTCTGTGATTAACGCAGAGATCTGTAATGTGTGTCGTCTGTGGTCAGCCACTACTTATTACACCATCAGTCTCTCATTCTGGCAGCTTGCCTTTTCCACTGAGGGTCCTGTAATATATTAATTAATGGCTCGTCTGATTTTAATTTCTTTACCCTTTGCAGTTATGGAGTAGACACCAGGGTCTGATCACACCGGTGGACTTTGATATTTATGGGGAATTTATACTTCTTACTTAAACCTGATAAAAGTGGAACTCCAGGCAGATATTTAAATAACATTTATATACGTATTCTTCTACATATTTTTGGTTAAAAAAAAAACGCAATAAGCGTTTATTAATCGGTTTGCACAAAAGTTATAGCGTCTACAAAATAGGGGATAGTTTTATGGCATTTTTATTATTTTTTTTACTAGTAATGGCTGCAATCAGCGATTTTTATTGTGACTGCGACATTATGGCGGACACATCGGACACTTTTGACACATTTTTGGGTCCATTGTCAATTTTACAGCGATCAGTGCTATACAAAAATGCACGGATTACTGTGAAAATGACACTGGCAGTGAAGGGGTTAACCACTAGGTGGCGCTGCAGGCGTTAAGTGTGCCCTGATGAGTGCTTCTAACTGTAGGGGGGGTGGGCTGTGTGTGACATGACAGTGATCACCGCTTCCGATTACAGGAAGCGGTGATCACTGTCATTGTCACTAGGCAGAGCGGGGAGATGCTTGTTTACAAAAGTATCTCCCCGCTCTATCTCTCCGTGAGACGATCGTGGGTATCCCCGTGGCGATCGAGTCCGCGGGACCCAGGGTCAGACTCGCGGAGAAGGCGGCAGGGTCGCGAGCGCAACCATGCGGCGGCACCTTAAAGGGGACGTACCTGTACACCCTTCTGCCTGTCCGTGCCGCTCTGCCAACGTAAAAAGTCGTGCGCTGGTCCTTAAGCGGTTAAATTAAAATGCAGGTGTGCACTTATTTAAATATGAATAAATTATTAGTATAAAATAATAATAGTTTGTTATTATAATAATTATTATTATCATTATTATTATTATTAAATGTATTTTTACATACGTCTAACTCCATCTGTTTTAATAGCAGATGATTTGTCAGTGTGTTGCTGCTCCTTCGTTGTCCAATCAGCAAGCACCACTATATTTCTTGAAGTATATTTTATTACAGGTGATTATATAGAGTTATCAACTTAAAGCGGAGTTCCAGCCAAAAGTGGAACTTCCGCTTAAACCACTCCTCACCCCCTTGCATGCCACATTTGGCATGTAATTTTTTTTGGGGGGGGGAGTGGGGGCTTCAGTAGAAGTGGGACTTCCTGTCCCACTTCCTCCTTCCGCCCAGGGACCGCTTAGGCTAGGGTGACCAGACATCCCCGGTTTCAGGGAACAGTCCCCGGATTGAGGACCAAGTCTGTCCCCGGTTTTGTCCCCGGATTGGATTTGAACAGGTGCTGGGGCAATTTCAAAGACAGTCAGTGCAGAATAAAAAAAAAATGTAATTCTGATCTACACACCCCCACTACGCCGCTCTTACTAGCTTAGGGGGGGGGGGGGTAGATTTTTCCATTATCTGTGCCCTTTTCTGATGATCATGTGCTGGTCGGTGTGGATGGAATATTTCTTCAGCTCCGCTCGCATGTTCTTCTGCCTTGGCTCAAGTCCCGGCCAGCCGCCTGCCTGCTTATCTCCTTGCCTTCCCTGGCGGAGTGATCTTCCTCCACTCCCCACCCAGTAGTAGCCGGGGCCTGGAGAGTAAGACTTGACAGGCTTAGAGGCGGACGGCGACGGGCAATGAGTCGCTGATTGCCGCCATTACTAGTAAAAAAAAAATATGTCCCCGGATTTAATTTTTAAAATCTTGTCACCTTAGCTTAGGCGACTCGTTATATCGCCTTTTGGCGGCCCCTCCCTGTAGGCAATCACCTGGGACACGTGACAGGTCCCAGGCGATCCCCTGTCCACTCAGGGAGTGCATCGCCGCTCGCGCATGCGCAGTGAGTGCCCGGTCGTGAAGCCAAAAGCTATCACGGCCGGGTGCCCACAGTTAGAATGGAGGCGCCAGCGGAGAGGGGGGGAGAGGAGCGACGCTCCGGGCGTCGCGTCGCTGGACAGTGGAACAGGTGAGTGTCTGTTTATTAAAAGCCAGCAGCTACACTTTTTATAACTGCTGACTTTTAATAAACATAAAAAATGGCTGGAACTCCCCTTTAACAGCACTTTACATATTATACATTCACATCAGTCCCTGCTCCTCAAGGAGCTTACAATCTAAGGTCCATGCCGTATCACTTTACAGGCGGCAAAGAGGCGACATGTTGACTCCTCACTGCCTGTTTTAATTCCTAAACCAGGCCTGAACCGCCTGCAGGGCAGTTGTAGTTTGGCCCCATTTATTTGAATAGGTAGTATTTGGCGGATGCAACTGGAGTATAAGTCTTGCTATACTGCGAAGCAAAGCATTACGACTGCGGCAAATGCACAACCCGATCCAGCTGCTTTTGCAGCATAAGGGGGACAGTCTGGGGCAAACTTAGCTGTCATGTGTTACTGGCAGTATCACCAGGTGAATATAAAGGTAAAGCAGTCCTTTAAAAAATAAAAAATAAAAAAATCATGCAGCCACCACATATACAGACTAATTATTATTATTTATTATTATTATTATTATTAATATTATTATTTATATATTATTACTATTACGGTATATTATTATTGTTCATTTACTTAGCTCCCAACAGTTTGTACAGTGCTTTACAAAATGAAGGTAGGCAGAACAGTTAAAGTGATTGTAAAGTAAAATTTTTCCCTATAAAAATAACATGTTATACTTACCTGCTCTGTTGCAGTGGATTTGCACACAGCCCCGGATCATCCTCTTCTCTGGTCCCTTTTTGGTGCTCCTGGCCCTCCCTCTTGTTCAGTGCCCCCACAGCAAGCAGCTTGCTATGGGGGCACAAGAGCCGAGTCACAGCTCCATGTGTCCATTCGGACACGGAGCCCTGACCCAACCCCGCCCCCTCTCTCCTCTGATTGGTTAGCTGACTTTGATTTTGATTGACAGCAGCGGCGCCATTGGCTGTCTCAGCCAATCAGGAGGGAGTATCTCAGACTGCTCAGACACACATGGACATCGCTGTACAGAGAGGGACGTCAGGTAAGGGTTAGGGGGCTGAGGGGGGCTGCTGCACACAGAAGTCTTTTTATATTAATGCACAGAATGCATTAAGATTAAAAAAGTCTGCCTTTACAACCCCTTTAAGCCTATTACACACGGGCCCAATGTCGGGTGACATTGGCCGGTTCAATAAATACCGGCCAACATTCGGCCCGTGTGTGAGGCAGCCGGTCTGACAGAAGCTGGCTGTTCGACCAGCTTCTGTTGGATGAGCATGCTGGAAAACCAGCAGCCGGCCGGCTCCCAAACAGCACTCTCAACCGATGACTAAGAGCACTGACCGGAGTGTTCTGGCGGGGGGGGGGGGGGGGCGGCATTCCCCATTCAGAACACAGTAGCTCAGCAGGGGAGATCGCTGTACTAACATTGGATTGTTAGTACAGCAGCTCTGACCTGAGCTGTCAGTTGAACCAAAAAAAACAAAAACAAATAGTGTGCACTAGGCTTTACACAACGATAACAGCGAAGGGGTTACAAAGGCTCTGCTCAAGAGAGTTTATAAACTCAAACTCTACATGGGTGACCCTGGCTGTGCTGTCTGGCAGAGGTGTATGAATCTTAAATCTGGACAGAATTACATATCCATATGTCTAATTACCTGTTGGAGTTCAGATTTAAAATTGTAGCGGGTATATACTTTTCTATCATGTTTAAAACTGGCAGAGACACCAGTGATGTATAGTTCTCTGCGGCCCAGCAGGTGTCGCTGTCCCTGTGAGCTGGGGTTGAACCATCGCTGAGTGCCGTACCCCTTTTTGGCCTCTCTCAGCGGTTGTATGGTGGGGCGGGGATACCCGCCGTGCTTGCTGGGAGAGGGTATAAAGGGGCCGGCCATCTTTGTCACGGGGTTGTTGAGTCCCAGGCACCTTCAGCCTGAGGGCTGTGGTTCGTGGTGGGTGTCCAGGCGGCCTAGGCCTGGACACCCGGAGCTCGTGTTCCATCCCAGGCACCTTCAGCCTGGGGTGAGGTACTCGGTTGGAGGCCTGGGGCCCAGTTTCCTTCGCTGGGTCCCGCGAGGGAAGGATTTCCTAGGGGGCCCCGGGAGTGGGGCACCCAAATCCAGAGGCGTAAAGGACCGGAAGAGCTACTCACCCGAAGACCTGGTGCAGCAGATTGCCGGTGCCGGGTGAACCTCTGGAGACCGCCCGGAGGGATATCTTTCCCGAACAGGGGCCAAGTTCAGAGAGGAAGGTGGTCCATGTTCAATGACCGGAGGCAGCGGTCCAGCTATTCAACTCAGGTCAGTGGCAGAGACCTGCTATTAGGCCTGTGGCAGGGGCCTCAACGGTTCATCCGGTCGGTGGCAGCGACCAAAACTCACGGTCAGTGGCAGAGACCGTGCGCCAGGCCTATTCGCTAGCAAAGGAATAGGAGAGTTCATTGTGCCTGGGCCTACTCGTATCCACACCCCCTGTCTGTTCGTTGAGGGAGTCTAACTGATTGTGTTTCATCCTGACATTGGAAAATAAAGGAGTGTTGGACTTTTATTAGTGTGGGGCTCATTTACTGGCAGACACTGTTCCACAGAAGAAGCGGAGGCTCCAAACACCGAACACCGACCCGAAGGTGAAAGCTTGGCGTGGCGACCCCGCACTCTCTCCTCCAAGGTACCCCTAGACAAAAGTCACAGAGAAAGAAACCGGAGCAAGAGAGAGAGAGTGGAGGGCGCTACAAAAGTATATTAGAATTTATTTTAATTGGTATACCATATTAGATTAAAGCTTGATAGTCAGCTTATTGGCAGGTTTTGGTGGAATTTTTTTATTTTTTTTACCACTGTGTCCTCCCATGTTGCCTAATTATGGCCTATTTCGTGAAGATGATTAGATGAATGTTCACATAGGTGAAATGCCGGAGTGTTTAGAATGTCTTGTATTTTGGTGGCGGGAGATGAGCTGTCAGAAGGGGTTTTCTGCCTGTCCCAGTACTGTAGATGTTTGTTTTATTCTCTCGGCACATTCTGCCCCATTAATACGGTAGAGCCCTCCAGGTGGGAGTATGAAAATTCTAATCTCCTCAGTGGCTCAGCAAGTTCCAACAAGCTCAGCCTAAGTGGGATCACCCAGGCACAAAAGTCTTTTGAGAAGTTGCAAAGACGTATTTTAGAGGTCATTCCATTACTTTATGTGAGCACAAAGATCATTCATTTTACATAAAGTCTATAATCTATGTGCAACTCCGATTTACCTCGCTGGGATAAAGGATTTCTGTATAGTTTATCGAGCAGAAAATGTCCTTTGGTGTCATAACTTAATAAAGGGAGCTTTTTTTTTTTTTTAAATCAAGGTTTTAAAAATTGACTTTCTTTGGAAACAAAAGTCTCAGCTTATTGTAGGTGACTCTTAAAGGATAAGTTCACCTTTTCATAAAAAATAATAAATGCACATTTTATTTACAGAGAAAAAAATGTGCATTTATAAAAAAAAAGTCTAGGGATCCTGCAGAGCATCGCACCCATGATCAGCAGATCATGGGTGCTATGCAGAGCTCCTGCAGACTCTCAAAATAGCTGTCTGCCCATATCTTGTACAGGCAGGCAGTAACTTGAGATCAGGTAGAATCAATAAACTACGAAGGCGCTCCCCGGCACCCTTGTAGTTCATTGAGAACTACAAGCCGTCAGTCTCAATGGCTGACAGTAGTTGTAGTTAATTTATTCACAGGAAACTGTGAATGAATGACATGACCATGTGGGCGGAGCTCCGCACAGCCACGTTCTTGTCAAAAAGTGACAGCGGGTGAGGGGAGAAGATACCCTGTCCACTGTCACAGAGTGGGGGAAATCATCGTAATTGGCTGCAGAAGCTGGAACATGTTACATGTGCCACCCTAAATACGGGGGGCACATGTAACATGTTTCAAAAAGTGAACTAATCTTTTAGGGGCCCAGGCACACAGGGCTTGAAAAATGCCTCTTTTACAGGCATTTGATTTTTTTCCCCAGCCTTTAAATCATCTCTGTGTTAGCCTATGTGTCCATGCACACATAGGCATTTACAGGCATATAAGAATAGGGCGTTTACAGACTGAAAAAAAAAAAAAAAACATTACCAGGGTGGTCATTGGACAAAAAAAGGCTTGATGTGCCTAAACACGGCTAAACTCTATCATGGGCTGATCCCCATGATTAAGCTCCGAGGAGTGGAGCGAAACGTGTTGGGGGGCATGGCCTGACCTGGTTAGAACACAGGCTGAGACTGCCATATACTATCACGAGCGGGCTTGCTTTAATGTGTGGCTACTGGGATATCCATTTTCACACGGATAAACTCTACACACATTTAGCTCTTTAACGGTCCTTCATTCCACTTGCCAGAATAAATTAATATTCTGGTCAATGGATCCAGAAACACTTGACACTCCTAAATGCATGTGCAATATGCATCTTTGGGTGCATTTTTTGCGGGGTTTTTTTCCTGCCAGGCGTAAAAAAGCGTCTGGAGGAAATTTTTTAATGCCTAGTGTGCTTGACCCCTAAAGCCTTGAACACACGACCGAGTTTCTCGTCAAAAAACGACAACAAAACTGCAGAGAGAGCTTTCTTGCCGAGAAAACCGTTCGTGTGTATGGTTTCTCGTCGAGAAAACTGCTGGGAATCTCGACGAGAAAAATAGAGAACCTGCTCTCTATTTTCTCGTCAGGATTCTCGTTTTCTCGTCGGGTTTCTCGTCGGCCTTTTTTGCGACAAGAAAACCGGTCGTGTGTATGCTTTTCCGAGTTTTAAAAATTTGCGCATGCTCAGAATCAATTATGAGACGGGAGCGCTTCTTCTGGTAAAACAAGCCTTCGTAAGTGAGATAGCACATTTGTCACGCTGTAACGAACTGAAAGGACGAAGATTGAAAATCACGAATCGTCTCTTCCCAAACTTTTACTTCACACGCGGTAACACGAGATCAGCAAAAACAGCCCAAGGGGTGGCGCCATTGAAATAGAACTTGCCCTTTATACTGCCGTCGTACGTGCTGTACATGACCGCGCAGAACAACGACGAGATTTGGAATTGACAGTGTGTATGCAAGGAAAGCTTGACAAGAATCTCGTCGAGAAAATCGACTGTTTTTTTACGACGAGAAACTCAGTGGTGTGTACGAGGCTTTACACTTAACTCTAGAACAGGGGTCTCAAACTGGCGGCCCTCCAGCTGTTGTGAAACTACAAGTCCCATCCTGCCTCTGCCTGTGGGAGTCATGGTTGTGTAGCACACGGACCTTTTCCTGCCTTTGGCTCACTTGCAGGTCAAGGCACACCGCGCTATATGCCCGTACCCTCCTGTTTGAGGAGGTTGAGCGGTGTTAACAATTTTGGGTCCAGTAGCAAGGTTTCCCAGCAGACTGGTTCTTGTCTCCTAGAGTATAGGGACAAGTCTCTATTTTTCCCCCAGGAAGGCCAATGTCCACACCACTTTAACTCCAACGCTGAGTTTATTTTATAAGCAAGTTCAAGTTGAGCAGACAGGAAAGGTAGATGAGAGAAAGGACAGTAAGGTTTGGGAGATGGGTCCAGGCACAAACTGGTATGATAGTCGCTACTTGATCCCGAGTGGGTTTATCTCACCCGGATAGTCCCCTGTAAGAGCGGATCCTAGCAGCCGGAATGCTGCTCGAACATTCACTTCAGGTTTCCTAGAGATACGATCGGGAGATTCTCTGCCACAGAATCTTTAAGTCCCAAACTTCTCAGCTGTTGCAACACAAGGACAGGTGCCAGTGATAGCACATTGCAAGGCCTGTGATGGATCTTTGAATCCCTCCAGAAGGTAACCAGGCCTCTCTTTCACCGTGAACTCTCACCGGTCCATCAGAAAGGTCCTCCCCCGGTCTCCTCTTCTTAGAGCGGGTCCACCCTTTCCCGGGCACCCTGGGATTCTTCTTTTGGAGGTAGGCCCCAGCTAAAGGTGCTGGGCCTACTAGTGGAGTTGCAGCCCCAGGCTAAAGGTGCCTGAGACCGATGCATGCACGCACCCTTGGCCTGGAGGGCTGGGTGGCGCGAACCGCTCACACTCCAGACTCCTGACTTCCACCCCCAAAGAATGGCATCTCCCCTTATGTATCCTCTCCCAGCATGCACGGCAGGCCAACCATGCCCACCATACCGCTGCCGAGAGAGGACACCCTAAGGCATAGCAATGTCACCCACCGTTCAACCCTGACCTGATATGGCAGTGCCACCTACAGGCCACAGGGAACTGTGCGTCAGGCTACATCACATAGGCAGGAGCAGGTACTAACAAATCAAAGTGGTCTGAGCCTGGCTACTAGCTCAGACCAACCCCTAAATTTAAGTACATAGCACCCCTGAAAAGTAAAGGGGCGCTACACTTGTAACTGTCAGCCTTGCAATGCCTCATATACTTGTATTTTCACAACAGCTGGAGGGCCGCCAGTTTGAGACCCCTGCTCTAGACAGATATGAAGAAAGCTCTAATTATTGCCATTACAATATAAAAATGAAATGAATTTTCAAGGACTCCTTTACATCACATTCATTGAGCTGCCTTGATTTGCACACAACAAAGTGGGCTCAATGCAATTGTGTTCTATGTGCCCTGCTCACACCATAACATGGCACAGCTTTTTTTCGTAACACACCTCCCTTCACTTCATGTCACCCCAGGTCATCAAGCACAGCATGGCCCCTACACAATGGACCCCAGCCCGAACCCTATTTAACTTGGGGACAGGAGTGTATATCTAAAGGAAAAATATGTTTTGGATAAAGTGGAGGTGGATTAGAACGGCTGACAGGTGGATTAGAAGACCTGGCTGTCTTTTAGGAAGAGGTGGGGTGTGGTGTAGGTATGTATGGACTCCAATACCTTATGAGTCCAATTACATCATCTGCACCCCCCCCCCCCCCCCCGTGTACATCTTTCATGTTCATTTTTCTCTAAAACTGATTCATATTTGAAGATACCTGAGGTGGAATAATAAATTATCTACTGCTAGCATTTTTAAATGTTTTTTGGTTTCTGATATGGATCCGTTTGGTTGATGTAAGGGCCCAGCAGAATGTGCCTTGACCATCTTGGGAAGAATGGTGTCATTTGGATGCACCATATGTGCACTTGCTGAGCTTAGTGCAGCATGACCAATAACACGTGCTTTACTTCAAAGGGGATCTCCTGCCGGGCTCAGCTTCAGGAGGAGCTTCCCTTTGATTGAAAGGTCATTGCGTGGTCATTGTGTAAACGATGTGCTCCTCACACATCATACATGCTGCTTCATGCCGCACTGCCGCATGTATACATGACCACATCCATCAGCAAGGTGGAAATCTGATGACAGATATTTACTCTCTGAAGAGAGTTTCTTCAACTTTTTTTTTTTTTGCTTGATCGTCCTGTAAAAAAGTTTTTTCCCCAGCTGAACATGACAAAGCATTTGACAGTTGTCGAAGCCAATTAGAGAAAGCATCCCATTTTTTTTCTATATGTGATTCTATTACTTTTCTCTGAAATGTACCCAATAAAAAATCCAAATTTTGCTCATCCCTCCAGGAATGAGAAGTTTTTCCCCAGCACATTTTTTCAAAATGCATTAGAGTCATATAGTCAAGTCAATAAAGTAGTCCTAGCCCTTTGCGTTGTTTCAAAACAGCATAGTGTAAGCAGAATGTCCTCTTTAGGAATTGAGCTACATAGAAAATGTCAACTTTGATGATTAAAATACTTATTATGAATGAGTGGACTGTATACCACCATTTACTGACTCTGGTAACATTCCATGGATTAAAGTAGACCAATAATTAAAATTCAGAAGAATCATTAGTGCCTTCATCAGTATAACAGAATCCATTGTTTTTTTTCAGTGAAGCGGACCTCTTCCATGTTGCTTCCAATTTCCCCCATGTGACCCAACGTCCATGCAGAACATCACATAGACCCTGGCTGTCAGGAGCATAGTGCAAGTTTTAAATTCATTAAAGACTACATAAAGTCTATCATTTTTAATGAAACAGACCAATTCTTCATACCTCCCAACTTTCTGAGATGGGACTAAGGGACACCTATCAGGCATAGGACACACCCCTTACCACGCCCCCTTAAAGGAGAATTGTACAAAAAAAATAAGATTGGTTAGTGCTTTTTTACCACTACTATTCCTTTATATTGGCTTTTGGAATTTACAAATGCAGCAATTTAGAAATCAGATGAAATGTTTAGCACTGGGAAACACTTTTTGATAGAAAAAAGTGCATTTTATTTACATCTATATAGATCAGACCAAAATGAGGGACAAATGAGGAGGAAAGAGGGATAGAGGGACATTGCTTCAAATCAGGGACAGTCCCTCGAAATCAGGGACAGTTGGGAGGTATGATTTTTGTATATTTAAATCAAGCTAAGAGCCCTGTGGCTTAGTGGCTGGCACCTCTGCCTGCAGCACTGGGGTCTTTGGTTCCTGTCCTGGTCAGGACACTATCTGCATGAAGGGTGCATGTTCTCCTTGTATTCACTTGAGTTTCCTCCCACACTCTAAGGCCGGCCATAGATGGTGCAAATTTCTTTCCTGCAACCTATGGTCTCCCGCCGAAAGTAGACAGTGATTATTGCTAGTGGCTATAGCACAGTGTTTCTCAAGTCCAGTCCACAAAGTGCCCCAACAGGTCATGTTTTCAAGATTTCCCTCAGATGAAACGGCAGTGGTAATTACTAAGGCAGTAAAACTGATCAAATCACGTGCACAAAATAATGAAAACATGACCTGTTGGTGTGTCTTGAGGACTGGAGTTGAGAAACACTGCTATAGCAGCCACTAGCGATAATTAAAAGAAAAATCTGTCAGGCTGGTTGTACCCAAGTTGATCGACCAACTTGGTACATTCAGCCTGCCCATACACCGTTCGAATCTCGGCTGGTTCAAACCATCTATGGCCAGCTTAAAGACCTGCTGATAGGTTAATTGGCTGCGATCAAAAACTGGCCATGATGTGATATGCTAGTCAGCCCAAGATGGCAGCCTCAAAATCTGCCCCAACAGCAGATAAAAGCAATTTGATTTCTAAAAGAAATTTAAATAAATTAAAATTTTAAAATGCATCAGCAGGGCAGAAACACTGAGCAACAGCGGGAATCAATGTCTGCATGCATTTATAATTACCTTCCAAAAAAAAATTAAAGGTTAATACACACAATTTCTATAAAACTTCTCTCTTTCAGGTGTATATCTAAGATAAAGAAATAAATAATTAAATGAATAAAAAGAATGCAGTTGCAAAGCAGACTGGTGTAGACAAAACAGAAAACATTTCCCAGAAATCGTAAATACATAATTGATTATTTAGGCAATTTACAGTGCATCTCTGCAGGCTATTAAATAAACTTTACTACTGCATGGTTTTATAGGCTGGGTGGTCGTAGTAATACATGGACTAAAACTTACTAAACACATAGGAGTAATAAATGCTTATCATCTGGCACCACATTTGACTGTTCCGGAGACCCAAGTGTGGAATCTTTTTATAGGCTGTAATGAACATTGAGACAGCCCTAGAGACTTCACACCCACCTCTGGAGCTCTCAGGCTCATTGACCCTTCTAGCAAATGCCATACCTGGCAGTCAAGCCTTGCTTTGGATGGATTTCTCAAGAACTTAAAATCTTTGTACATTGTTAAACCCGAACAAAAGAGGTAGCGATGGAACAGTGTTAGTGAATTATTGCAAGAGCTGGTCATAGAATCGGCATCTTGCTTCCCTGTGTTTTCTTTTTCCTTTTATTATTATTTTTAATTGACAACAAGAGGTGCCACAAACCTCCCCATGTTTTTAAGCTTGTTGGCAGCATGTTCCAATGTGTGGGTTGGCCTCCTGATCAATTTTTACTCTGGACTTCAATGGAAATTGCCCTATCCAGGACTGCAAATTCTGGCTCATGATTGGCCACAAGCCCACATCCACAGACTAATCAGAAGTCAGCGCATGACACATGCTCGAAGCTTGAACCCTAAAAGGGTTTGCCATACAAATTTTTACATGCAGCTGCTGTTCAGGTATTGTAAAAAGCCATCATCATTCACCCGAGCATGCACAGCGTATTATTGCCACATTATGGCAGATTACGGTGCTTCACTTCAGTGTCGTGATGTCAGCACTCTTCTCTGTCATTGACATCTTCTCCTGGTCTTCTTCTAGGTTAGGAGTCTTTATCCTTCTCATTAGCTGGCGTAACTTCTGCACATGGAAGTTACGTCATCCTGGCACAGAGTCATACCGAGACTGTACACTTAGCTGAGTATGCATGGCTCAGTATACACCTGGATAAACGCTCTGACAGGCAGGTAGAAGCATCTATAACAGAAGTAATGTACACAGCTTCTAATATCATAAAAAAAGGCCTGCCTGTCAGAAGGTAAATAAATTAAATTAAATCCAGGAGATAAATTCACTGCCTCCCATCCCACTCTAACTGATCACTGGAGTAGTCACATGGCACTTGAACCCTGAGCTTTCTCTCCTCTTCTGTTTACTTCTTTCAGGGTCCTGTATGATGTGGACACTTTCTATTGGCTGTCCATTGGCAGGGTTCTCTCGCGATCCAGAAGAGGAGCGACACCATTGGAGGAAGTGTTGGGGACCAGCAGTTTTCAGCACTATATTAGAAGTCCTCCACATGCAGGGTTTAGGCTGATGCCATGATTTCTGTCCCAGGTTTCCTTTCTCTTGCAGCATCGTATAGAACCACCGTTGCATGCAGGGTCTAGAGTTGTTTCCCTACACTGTGTTCATCAATAGAACACGCAGCCCCATAGTCTAGGATGGCAAGGCTCCCCCCCTGCTTCTCCCCACACTCCCTTCTCCCAGCTAACAGACTAACTTGGGACTACACTATACACTGATCACTCTTTCCAGTGAAGTTCAGTGAAGCAGCAGTAAGAGAGCAAGAGCCAGTAGCATGGAAAGCTGTAAACTTCAGCAAGGGCTGGGGTAAGGATTTTAACAAATACAGTAGTTTAGTGGGGAATGTTTCTTTTATTGTGCCTAATCATGTGTTGAGCTAAAAAAAAAAAACAATACTACGTTTAGACCCCATTCACACAGGGGCGACTCGTCAGGCGACTCAGCCACCTGACAAGTCGCATCCCATTCTGTACAATGGAACCATTCTAATCGGAGCGACTGAAATCGCTCCGACTTAGAAAAAGGTTCCTGTACTACTTCAAGACGACTTCCGGGGCGACTTCCATTGACTTCAATACAGAAGTCATTTTTGAAGTCACCTTTGAAGTCGTCTTTAGATCGCCCAGCACAGTCGCGGGACAAGTTGTGCCGCCCCTGTGTGAATGGGCTCTTAAAGATAAGTTTACTTTTAGTAATATGTTACATATTACATCTGTATTTAGGGTGTAACATGTTACTAAGGCAACCCCCCATTCACCCCCCGACCTCACGACAGCGGGCGGGGGGTTCTTCTCCCCACACCCGCTGTCACAGAAAGCCTGTTCGGGGCTCCCCTCACACAGCCACGTCTTTCACTCACAGAGATCTGTTAATGAATAAAACTACAAGTCCCATCTTCCACTGCAGCAGACAGCTTATAGTTCCCAGTGAAGTACCAGGGCACTCATCAGCGCCCCTTCTGTTCACTGACACGTCATGCAGCTGAATAACTGTCTATACCTGTCTGCACGTATGGACGGAGGTATCGTCAGGAGTGTCTGCAGGTGCCTGACATTGCACCTGCGATCTTACCTGCAAAATCATGTACATTTATTATTTAACAGTGAACTTGGCTTTTGAGCTGGTTAAAAAAGACATAAAGTTTGCAGAACGCATAGGAATAAGCGCATTCTAGTGTGAACCGATCCACAAAGCAATTATCATTTGTAGCAACTCTCACAAAAATGTTCCAGGATGATGGAAATTCTTGCTGCCCAAGCATAAAATCCTTTTGCAAAGTAACACTGGAGAATTAGTGGTGTGCTCTTATTTCTATTGATACCTGTAAGCATATTGCAAATAAAACATCTGTGGAATGAATTCTTTCTCCATCTTCTATAAAATTGCATTAGCACGTTCCAGGCCATATTGCAGGTGCTGGCTGCTTTATTTATGTTGCTATGAAAAAAAAAAAAAAAAAAAAACAGTGACGGGTTTGCTGCCGCATTTGGGCTCCTGCCCAGTCTGCTGGTTTATGACCTTGCTTGACATGTGTCTCTATTTCTTGTGCAGTAGTCGGTCTTACATGCCGAAGATGTAAACAGTTCCTTGTTGTTGTTTTTCATTGTGATGGCATAGAAGTGATAGGGGGAAATGTTTTAGAAACCATATTATGGTTCTGCCGGTTTCCAGTAGACCAGCATGTGCTAGAGGCATCTGAGATCTCCCACATGCTGTTCATGCTGTAAACCGGAGGCAGTGACTCCCTTCTTCTTATTTATATTTCATGCCCTCATCCTAGATTTGTCTTTTTCATTATTTATGTTCACTGATATATACCCAGAGGGAAGGATCTATGTTATTTAGAGCAACCAATCAGATGTTTAATTTAATTTTCTAACCTGAACTGAAAAAGCAATATCTCGAACCCTATTGGCTGCTAAGAGTAACACCTATCCTAATGTTTCTTCCTCTTGTTAAAAGTGAATTATAGATTAAGCTACGTCCTGTGATATGCCGTGTGTTGCTCTGCATTTAACTGCAGATTTGCTGAGCACTGTATTACACTCCAAAGCAGTATTGTGGGGTGTCAGGGAACCTAGAAAACCTTTGTTTTCTAAGTGCCCTTGCAGTCTGCATTCATTAATGCAGCTCAGTGAACATGGCGTGAATGAGCAT